>JAJQWJ010000010.1:17161141-17819266 GCA_023637945.1 Phaethornis superciliosus
CCAATAGCTGTAGCATCTTCAGAAACTGTGCATGGTTGGTTTGATATTAAAAAAAAAATAAAAAAATCATCTAGTAAGTGCTTTGGCATACAAGTCCTTGGGTTATTCTTACTTTTCCACTAGCTGTAGCACAAGCAGTCCATGATCAATATAAACAAAGCTCTTATACCTGAAGTTCCTTTGAAAGCATAACCTTAAGTTATTTAAAAAAACACCCACTCCCAAACCCACACCACACCTCCCCAGTTAAACATTTGACTTACATGTTACTGCAAATGTGACACAGATTATGACAGGTTAAGTTAAACACATACATATACTAATATTTTAGGCCAGATATAAACTTTAGCTGAAAAATTGAACTAAATGGGACAAAAGGCTCAAGCATTTAATCTAACTAGTGTGTATTTCTGAATTCAAGTGTTTCCTACAATTTTAAAAATCAGTCTGAGAAGGCCAAAACACAAAACCTGAATCAGTGCAACACAGACTAGACAAGTTTATCTTTGACAGAAGATACAGCCACAGTCAGAAGTTGCAATTATTTTTCACACTCCCTTTAAACTGGCTCTGTTGTGTCAACTAAATTAGTTTGATGGTTTATCCCAAAGCCGAACCTTTCAAATTTAGTTGTAATGAATTCTGAAAGGCTTGAACTGAAGCAGCACATAAAGTGATCTTAGAAAACCAATGACTAGGCTTTTGGAAGCGTTTGGGTGGGGCTTTTTTGTGGGGGTGGCTAAGCAATTGGACTTGGGGCCAAATGATCTGTCTCCTACACTCCTGTATTTCTTGCAAAACCACTGGCAAATCATTGATGCACTCTGAACTCCACGTTACTCCTATCTAAAATGGACAAGATGTTTACCAGCCACACAGGAGTCTCTCAGATCAAAAAATTCTGTTCTTCAGACTGAAGGTAGACATTACATGGAAAATAATATATCTTTAATACTTCATGCAGGTAGAAATTTCACTTAAAAATGTGTAAAGAACAACATTAGAAGAGTAAAATAATAACAACAGATATATCTACTTTTGTGACACATTTTTACAACATAAAATAGCACTTTACAGTTTACCGAGAGGTGAAGAAGTTTTTGGAAATCTTGATTATCAAAAAACTCCCAAGAGAAAACAATTAGACACATGTATGATAGGTAGTACCAGAAAATCTGGCCATTTCTTGTGAGTGATTTCCTCATCTTTACTTCAAACCATGACCTTTCTTGCTTCTCTTCTTATTTTTCTCTCCTGTCCTATTGTGTTGAAGGGAAAGTAAATGAGTGGCTGTGCAGCTGCTTAGCTGCTAGCTGGGGTCAACCCACCAAAATTCATAATCTTATGAGAAAGTCCACATGTAGGTCTGTAAGTGGTTTCACATCTTTAGTTTTATATTTTAACCTGTTCAGGTGCATGCTAGTTGCTATGACTGCACAGGGAAAGATTCTGTGCACTTGATTATATGCACACAACCTTACATGCACAGAATTATGTTTTGACTATTACATATGTAAGCACCTACCTTTGCAGTCCAGGTAGTACAGGAGTTCAAAATATATACTAAAAGCTACAAATTTGTAGCAGAGACTTTGTTAAAACAGACCAATAATTTATAGAAATTTCGACTGCAAAAACTCCTGCTCTGTATCTCTGGTAAACAGACAACAGAGGATCTGTATAGTCTATGAAGTAGGCCACCGGAAAATGTTCAAGATCAGGAACTGTTTTAAATAGCAAATAGCAACAAAGTTACTAGCTGATTAGCAGTGTCTAAACTTACCCCCTTCACAACAGTCAAGTCTTCCAGAACTGGACCCTTAAATCTGAAGAACTGAGTAGTAATAAACTTTCTTTCATTATTTTTTTCCAATCTCTACCTGAAGTATGCAGCTACAATTGATACTTTCAGTAAAAATACTCCTCCCATTCATATATTCAACAGCAACACTTTTTTGTGATGGTCATGATTTAGAATGACCTCTATCAGTTCTAAACATTCTTATAAAATTTTACTTACCGTACGATTTCCTCAGTTTGTTGACTTACAGTTATTCTCCCAACAAATCTATGAAAGATAACCATAGGTTAGAAATGTCTATATAAGGATTCAAAAATGTAAAAAATTCCCCTATATTTACAAAAAAGTCATTACTGCTTCACAAGTACAAAATAATCAACTTTTGTTAACAATAACAAATAAATAATTGCAACCCTGGCAATAATTTTACGAGACATATTTAACAGCAGAAACACTTATGCTCCAAAAGAACTGTCATTTCCTCCATGAATATAAGGTAGTATATTATCCATCAAAAATTGTGATTTTTCATTTAATAAAGCCAATCTACCCTGGTTTTAACATCTGACACTTGCATATTTAGTGTGACCCCTACTACAAAGAGAGACAAACTTCTACAATAATTGTATCTGAACGTGATGTTCACTACAAATGGAACTAATAATCTTACCTTTTAAGAATATTTCTAAAAGATCTCAAAGGTTACTTAAGAACAATTGCTGTGACATACTTGGATTTTGAAAACTACTACTCAGTAGCTGCCATTTTCCATTATACAATATAGGAAACTTGGATGGGAATTTAACTTCAGCTACCTATGGCACTGTTTTACAGAGTCTAGGGCACTGCTTGCTGATGTTAAGAGTTGAAATGAAGCACCCTCAGATACAACTGTTTTTAACATAAATTTGTGCTGCAGAAAAATGAAGTTCAAATGTTCTCTTCAGCATTAGCAAAATAAATGTCACAAATACATATCCTTAAAATTAACATAGGCCTGCAAAAATTTACTGTGGTTTGAGTTAATTCCATTAAAACCAGCAACTATAAAGTACCGAAATCTCTACCAGAACCTTATACAAATATTTCTCCAACCTGCTCAGACTCATAGACCACTAATGATTTTTTAAAATCTGGAAACAAATTTATTGATTAGCACAGAAATGTAGATAAGTATCATGATTAAAAGGTATCTGTGATCCTATCATTTCTAAACTCTCAAATTTAACTGGTTGCTTGCAACTTTCAGTAAGTAGGTATAAATACTTGAACTTATTAACTCTTATTAAGACTTAACTTATTAAGTCCTAAAATTTAAGCAGATGTCTGAAGGTACTTTGATCTCAGCAAGACCCATAACAATCCTAACATTTAACACTGTATTTTGATTTAATTTAAAAATATTTACTGATGAAGTGATACCTGTATAGATCTGCTTCTGGCTGCTGACATTCTATAACAGCTACAAGTTTGTCCAGGTTGGCAACAGACTGTAACACTGCTGTTTCTGGGACTGCAATATGCGTCTGTAAAACAGTGTCCATTAAGTTAATGATACAGGACTACAAGATGGGGATGGTACTTCAACAGGATAAAATAAAAAAGGCTTTGCAAATTAACTAGATTCTATTTTATAGCAGTAACCCATACCTTAAGATTGGTCTCTCCATCCAAACTTGCAGTAGTAACATGGCATGAACCATTGGCTCGATCAGATGACAGAAGCACCAGATCAACAGGAAAAGTCTCATCTTTGGCTACTCTGACAATGTCCCCCACCTGATGAAGTGAAGACAAATAAGAAGTATACAGCAGTGTTATAAGAGGGAAGAATTTGTTTCAGCATTGTTAGGGAATCATGATGAAACAGCACACAATGATCAGTCATGAAACAAGAGCTTTAGCTATGCAACAGAAACAGAGTTTCCTGTTTTTCCCTAGACACATACCCGAATGTTTTTAGATCTGGTTTTGACAAGGCCACCACTTCGAACAACGTAAACTGGAGCACCGTTTACTTCATTGTCTGCTTTGTGTCGTAGCCAGTCTTCATAACCCTGTGGAAAATAGGTACAAAATTACTTCGTGATGAAGAAGCCTATAAAGTATCTTCTAAGAAAACGTCCTTCAAATTACTTGCCACATAGCCTGAATACAGTTACTAACTTCTCAAGTTTCTGCTGCAGAATCTGGGAAACATCTTCATTTTCACATAAGTGAAAGTTTCACACAAAGGCAGTAAATTAGCAAATAAAGAAGAGATGAAAAGAGAGATGAAAAGCACTCATTCTATCTTTTCTCTATATAGATTAAAAAAACTGGTAACAGTCGCTCCCAGTCTCTCTCATGGATTTTTTTTTTTTTTTAAGAGAAATGACAGTTTGAAATTAGTTCATCATGCTATACTCTAAAGAATTCCTTACAATTACTGCCAGCAGTGACAGAAACCGAGTTTTTAAATTAATAAATTAAGCCATTTTCCTTTACCTGATATTCAGCACCTCTTTAAGCACACTTCATCCCATGCTCACATACATGCAAACATTCATGGCAGTCAATCCAGGTATAGCATTCCCCTCTTATTTTCCTAAACTATTAATATGTTACTTATTTAATCTAATAGCATGATTGTCAATAGCATGATCTCTGATCCCCAAGTATAGATACTGTTTGGAAAGTCTCATAAGCAAGCACAAGAAATGTTATCAGACTGTGGAGGAAATTATATTGCCTCTTATATTCTGACAAGATTAAAAAGGAAGCTTTATATGTTAACTTCCTAAAAATAAATAATTTAGAAGTATGTAGTAATAGCAGCCAAACATAGAGCTACTGGAAAATCAGAATCCTAAAAACCTTCAGTAAGACTCTTTTAAAAAGTCCTTCCTACTCAGTATGAAAAAGCAAGAGTCAGTACCTACAGCTCCTTGTTAAAGGTGACAAACAGAAGAAAACAAAGATTTAACTAACGTCCAGTAACCTTGGGGCATTTGTCTCATAAGCTTGAACAGCTGAGCAATATGGGCATTTGGCAAAGAACTGAAATTTACCTTCTTTAGAAAGTACAGATTTCAGCGCTTTCTCCATCTGACACCTATTGCCTACAACACAAGGGTGACACCTCACACCAGGGAATACTTGAGAGCCAACTTACTGCACTCAGTTTGAATTTCCCCAAAATTTACCTACTGCGGCATTTTGGAGACAGTTCCTTATCCTCACTTGCAAATATTACAAAAATACCATGAAAAAAGAAAGACACAATAAGAATACAGGAAATGTTGCTTAATTGCATGAACTGTGACTAAAGATTAAAATCCCTCAATCAATTTACATTCTTAAACTCTGCTTAAATAACTGCATCACCGAACTTGAGAAAAGAACACAATTAAAATAGGTCTGCATATTATAGTATCAGCTTTTCTGTTACCAGTTTAGGTCTATATTTAATCAAAGTCTGCAAAGTAGTTGTTTCTAATTTAACTGAAATCATGTAAACATCTGTGTCCAACCAGTTTGTTTGCTAAATACCTATGAAGTTAGTGAAAGGGACTAAGTTCCCTGAAGTTCCTTAGGAACCACCTTTGTTTTGCTGTGTTTGTTTTTTTAACTTTAATTTTTGCTTTATTGGGATTTATTTTATTTTCTAATTATGGACTCCTCTGAGGATTGCATATACCTCTTCACAGGCATACAGAGGAAAGTTCTGGCTAAGAAAACAGACAAAATGACACAGCATGAGTTGCATCACTTTGCAGTCTTCTATGTCCTTCTTCTGACCTAGGTGCAATTACACTTTTCAGAAGAAAAAGTTCTATCTCCTTGGCTGAGATTAAAATAAGGGTGAGGTTTAAAGTTTGCCAGAGGGCAACTGGCCTTCTGGAAGCAGGGGAGATTTTTTCCACTCAATCCTAAGCTTCTCAAACCCACATAAAGTTATTACTTCTATTTTCCCCCTCCATGTTTATATTGATGTAACTTTGTACATAACCAGTAACCAGCAGCTTTCAAAAGGAGTTTCTTCCACTAAAATCTGCTTCCTATTCCACTTCTGGATTGAGAGAAAATGAGACCTGGTTTTGAGATCTTACTGGGTATTTTCCCCTCTGCATTATAACAAAAGGTCTCTCTTTCCTCCTTGTCCAAGGGCAGCCTGTTGGAAATAGCACACTCAATCACCTTTCAAAAATAACAGATTGCAAATGCTGTTTGCTGGTTTTGCAGCAGGTACGATAAGCATAAGAGTCCATTAGATCAGTTTATCTGGTTTCCATACTGCTTGCAGAGACATTGAGACACTCAGGAAAAGTTCTGATACATGACAAGCCGTGAATGATTTGAAACTTCTGGAAGAAATGCCAGAATCTCTATTATTTGCAATAATGGTAAGATATTTAAATTTCCCAATGTAAGATTCAACATCTGGAAACAATGTGGTAATACATTATTTTGGATTATTTTAGATTTATACAAGTCTAGCTTCTTTCTACAAAAATAATATTTATAACTAAGATGCACAATGTCTTTCAGCTCACAAAGTTTTAAGGGATATTTCCCAGTACCCACTTATAATTCTACTGCTCTTGAAAATGTTACTTTTTGGGGGGTGATGAGAAAAACTGCAACTGATTAGGATTAGGGCACTTTACTTGACAAGATGCACAGCAACAAGATGAAATGTTAGTTCAAATATTAGTCCAGCATCAAGATCCTCTCTGCCACAAGCACTATTCTGCCTGCTTGAAAGTTAGAGCTATTTTCACTTTAGCCCTCTTTCAGGGTGGATTTGGGTCTTCCTGGCACAGCAGGCAAATTGAAATTCCAGGTGTAGCTCTGTAAGTCTCCTGCTTACTTTTCAGTTGCTATGACTGCATTTCTTTCACAGACAGCACTGTCAAGCCCTTTGCAGGGAATAGTTCCTGAAAATGACCTCTCTGCAGATTACAGTTTCTACCCACATCAACCTCTTTATTTATGTGCTTATTTGTTTTTCCTCCTGCTTTAACGTTTAAAGGAAAACAGATTTTTTTTTTTTTTTTTTTTTTCTTTTCTTATAAAAATTCTTCTTCCAGGGGCTCTAAGTTTTAGTAGGATAGTAGTATGATGCTTAAACAAGATTGCTATTAAACTTTTACTTAAAAGATTTCTCTTATTTAAAGTTCTCAAAATGTTTTAGGCAACTGAAGAAACAGAAAACAAAAATGAGAAGCTTTCTAAACTGGAATTTTCCCCTGGTAGAGAATTACAGTCAGTATCCATTTTACACCATGTAACATAATCCTTGGGGCAAAAAATTGCCTTTTAAATACTGACAAACATGGATTGCACCATTGCTTAAACTGCCCATGCTCCTTTCTCAGTGTGTTGTGTGGGAGGATTGGTTTTAATATGCAGCGAGGTATGCCAAAGGAATAAGTGAGGAGCTTACAAAAAAGGTCTTATAAGAAGTGACATGCAATGTTCAGATAAAAATGCAGTCTGACAGTCATCCACTGTCCATTTAAGGGTACCACAGTGAGTCACTGAGTGCTTGACAAGTAACCAAAATACTCAATTCTAATACCTAACAAGAAACATTACATACAATATCCTTTCCCAAAATCACATCTTTTTATTTATTTTTAGAATCTAAATATTGCCTTGGTCAGATTTTGTTAAGTAACTTTACCTTAGAAAGACTTAATGTGATATGACCTTTCCCCCTTACCTGTTTTATGGCTGTCACAGTTATTACAAAGAATAATGGCAATCCACTGGTAATAGGACTGGTAGGGGTATCTATCATGAGCTAAAAGGGAAGAAAATATAAAAATTAGCTGCTATTTCATTTTTTACAATTATACTTTCCAAAATAATCTAATGAAGCAAGGTAACAACTATTTTCCAAACTCCTCATTATAACCTGGGAATATTTTTCCTGCAATTCCTGCAGTTTTCTGGAGTAAAGCTCAGTTCCTGACAGCTAAATAATACATGTCAATAACTATGCAAACCAAGGTGATAGAGCATAGAACATACTTAACCATGTTTTTAATGCATGTGCCAATTTTAAGGCTTCAGCAAAAGGAAGATGTTTTCACCCTACTAAGATGGATGTGAAAGTATATTATAAAGGAAGAAAAATTTACATTTTGTGACGTTGTTTCAATACTATATACAATCTACTTCTTAACAGCAACGTAGAGTATAGCAAGATCCACCTCAAAAGTGAAAATAATGTTTAAACTAGCAATTTCCAATAGTTCAGATATTAGAGAACATTTTCTTAGATTGCTTCTTTCTGGATCCCCCAAGCCAACATGCAGTTTTTTTAATTTGTGCTGTTATTGCTGGCATGCCAAAAGTGCAGTGTATACACTAAAATTCTGTATGTGTGGGGGAATGATAGTGGTTTGCCTCTGCTGCAGGAAAAAAAAACAACACAGTCAAGTGCTGTAAAGAAAACATACACAAGAACTGTTCAAAACCACAGACACTGATTTGTTCCACTTTACCTGTAACTTATGGCATTGCTTTGGGAACCATTAAGGAAGAAGAAAAAAATCATACTTGAAGTTAACTCTGTTAAGAGCCAAGAACTTCACTGAGAACATAGATTATGCACTTGACAACACATGCATAAGCTTTTTTTTTTTTTTTTTTTCCACTGACATACAGATAATTTATAGAACACAACAAAAATCAGATGTAGTATGCAGTACTGTCCGTTTTTCAGCAGTAGCACTGCAGTTTCAGCTTGGAAGTATGTTGTCCAAAAATCCCCATGCCACAAGTATCTTAGTTTTGGCTGGATAGGGTTAATTATGACATTTTTCCCATCTAAAACTATCTTATTTCTTTCATCACCAGAACACCATAGCCCTTTGCTTGCTAAACAGCTGGGATATGCACTCATCACACAAGTGGTGTGGAGTCTCACACAACCAGAATGCAGCCTGTCACCATGTTTCTGGCATCCATATGTGAGGTGGATAATGTGGACTGGACTGTGCTGCGTGTTTAAAAGCACCCAGTGAGAACCTGTCCCAGCTCTGGCATCCCAGGTGGTAAAAAGTGGTAATGACAGACACTGTACCTTGGTCACATGAGACTGATATATAGGAAGATACCACAGTGATCCACCTTCAAACACCACCATAATCCACAAAAATCAAAAAAGCGTGTCTGGAATTTTATTACTAACTTAACAGATTTAAAATTGTATTTTGAGGCAGACAACTGAGTCCCTGTGCTGGCAGTGCAATGGACGTCAATGTTACACACCTAAATATTTTAGCATTCACGAAAATAAAGCCTAAGGGCAATACTTAAATGCGGACAAAATTCTTCTTAAAGTTATAGTATTTTTCTCAGAGAAACTGGAAACATTTTTTAATAGAAAGAAGACATAAGTAGAGAACTTAAATTCATAGAACAAAAATTAGTTTAAAAAATTTTAAAAAATCAATTATCCTGAGTATCATTCAACTTACCTGAACCAAAAATATAATCAGAAAATAAAAGTTGGCTACTCTTCTGAACTGCTCAAATAAGTTTTTTGGAACAAAATTCCACACCGTATACTGAAGGGAAAGAAGAGAGAAAAGGACAGTTATGATATACTGAACAATTTTTCAGTTAAATTCAGTTCTGTTCCCATTAAAATCTCTTAACCTAAATGTTTCCGTTTTCTATCTCCCCCCAGAACCTTCTGCTGGTCTTACCCTATACACAGAACTGCTGTATCCAATTTTTAATTTTATTTTTTAACTACAGCTAGCAGGGGAGCTGGGATAGCAAGTGAACTGCTTACAGTCAAAGTTTGAAATGTTCTCCTTCCAACTGGGATAGGAGCAGCTGGAGTCATTTGGCTGCTTGCATCCTGGGCAGCAGAGAAGAAATTAATTCTTGCAGCTGTAACTTTCTGTCCTACACTAGAGCAACAAGATACATCCCCACCATCAGTTCTATTGATTCCAATCCAAGGTCACACTAGGAGGCAATCTGCAATTGCAGTCCACTGCTGATTTATTTTGTGCAGAGTACTAGCTTACAGTTTGGCCAGTTTATAAATCCTCTCAACTAGCTTCATCCTTCCTTTTGAGTGGTTCTGTGCATCACATACAGATACAGGCAACACTGGTTAAAAACCTTCTCTTCAGTATGTCTGACCAACATGCTGAATTGTTCTAAACGTAGCCAGGTTCTGAGCAAAGAGAGGTGACAGCAGGAGAAAAACTACACAGAAGCAACCTAGCTTGTTCCTCAGAAAAATTTTAGAGCTTGTTTAATTTTGAGTATTGTATATGCATAATTAGACATAATACATACATCACACTGGCTACTCAACTTCTTAAGCAGTCTAGCATGTGGTTTTTCCATGGTAAATTGATACCTTACCTTGGATGATATAATTCTGTTGTCTGCAAATTTCTGAGGAACATAATGGCCATGCTGGGGAAAACGATTCGCTATATAAATAGTTCTTGTATCGCTTTGATGCGGTGGGTCAAAACCCTAAAACACAAGATACAGATGACCAAGAAAGACAATTTTATTAGCAGTACATCAGTAGCTTTGCAAAAATTTTATCTTTGTACTGAAAAAACCTATCCAGATATCAAGTGACCATTTTGGAATAGCAGCTTTTGAACGGGGAACTAAATTGTTAAAGAAATTAAACGTCTGCTGTGCCTAGGAAATTTTCAAAAATTGAGAAACAAAAAAAAAAGTTCTATTTTGAGGTTGTGTACTCATTCTGGGAAACAAAAACAACATCCAGAGTCTCAAAAATGAGAATACTTGCTATCATGCAAACTTTAAGCACCACGAAACCTAAGAAACAGAAATGGATATGAAAATGTATATAAATTACAAACCTCAGAGCCGTGCTAATGATAACCCTAATAAGATGGCATATGAGAAAAATATAAGGTTAAAACAAACAAGTAACTGGATAACTGGATTTTTAAAAGATCCTTACCAGTATAAGACAAAAGCATATGCATCTGACTAGACAACAGAATTGTTCTAAACAAATTCTATCTCCAAGAACTAACATTTTGTCTAACCTCAAATGTGATTTCCTGTCACTAGAAACACTGACAGCAAACTCATTTCAGAAAAACAAAACAAACAAACAAACAAACACACCCAGACCAAACAAAACACAAATCATCTTGATCAAGACCCACAGAAGACTGGAAGATAGAGCAGTTAGACACAATTAACTGCATTAAAAAAAAAAAAAAAAAAAAGCAAGCCCATATGTGAGTTCTGTAGAAAAAGATCAAAACGCCTGTCAGTCATCCCTCAGGAAAAGGTCTTCAGTATGAAGCAGGCTGGAGGGTAAGTGGAAGCCACAACTGAAGCACTGTGAACCAACTGGACAGCATCCAGAGGAGTGGAACATGAGCCACAAGAGATCCTGAAAACATGACATAAAATGCAAGGCTGAACAATCTAAAAAGCAAAGAGCAAAAAACTTAGAGCCGTTTAGCCTAGAGCAGGGGAAACCTGGGATACACTACCACATCTTCTGTTATACAAAAGATTGTTCCACTGAGGAAAGGGGTAACCTGAAGGACAAAGATGACAGTGGGCTTAAGTTGCAGCTAGGAAAACAAGTTAGATATTATAAAAACAAACAAAAATTCCTTTTTTTAAAAAAAGGCATAACTAAAACCAAAAATAAGTCATGTGGGAAGGTTGCAATGTCTCTCTAACACAAGGGCTTATATCTAGGTCATTCAATTCTATCTTTAATTGAGCCTTTCCTGGGGCTACATGACTCACCAGAACCCTTCCTACCTCCTCTGACCTGGAGAGAACAGGTGATGGCAAAAGAAAACAAGCAAACCAGTAATAATTCAGATAGCAGACCAAGAAAATTACTAAAATCAAACAAAAACCCAAAAAGCTTTGACACACGAAACAAACTAGAGAAAATAAATTTGGAATTGTTAAAGTTCTTTGATAGGGAACCAATGATTGTCCAGGAAGAGGTGAATTTCAGCATGTCAGACATTCCTAATCTCAGAAGCCCTCTGCACCATACACAGTTTCCTTGTTCTTTGATGCCACGTGAAAGGGCACTTGATGAAACAGGTAGAAAGGGCATTACAAATTCCACTACTGGAGGTGTGGAAGCAGTTTTCTCCCCTTGTGAAACCAGGCTTAGCCCTTGATTCATGTCAAATAAAAAGAGACACTTCACAGTACTCCAACAGAAGATATTTCTGTACCAGTCCATTAGAGAGGGCAAAAAAATAGCAAGCACAATGAGCTACATAAAAAATGGCTGGTAAAACTGACCAATAATCTTCTTCAGTCGATACAGTTCTCCAACTCAGGGCATTAGGCATGTTCACAGTCAGGAAGATGTAATTTTAAAGTAAACGAATAATTTAAAAATTCTCTCAAACACACAAATTTTTCTATCTGGCATCATTACTACAGAAATATTCTGTTTTAGAAAGAAATGAAGGGGGATTTTCAGAGATTTGGAGAGTAAACTTTAGATGACAAGCAGTGGAAGGCTGCTCAAGTCACATGCTGTGGTATGAAAGCTTGTTTAAGGATAAGAGTGGAAGAGGGAGACAAAAAAGTTGACTGGGGGGAAGAACTGGAAAAAATATGTAAATTGCCAAGAGCAAAAAGAAAGGAACTGTTCACAACTTTAAGAAACACAAGCAAGAAAGTAACTTGGAAAAAAAGCACCTGTTAAACACTAACACAAGGTTTAAAAAGTAAAGAGTGTTTGTATCAGAAGCATTTTGGATATCTGACATTAGTGACACTTCATAAATCAAACCAGAAGATGCCACAATAGAAGTGTTTTGCATGCAAGAAAAATGATCTTAATTAGTAAGACTAGATACACAGCTCTTTTCTATCTCAGTGAAATGTCTGGCACTCACAAAATGCCAGACATTCTCACTTTGGAAAGTCATATTCTACAGCATCAAAAATTCCACTTTTAAGCCAAACAGATGTAAAGCAAGGAAAAAAAAGGAAAAAAGAAGGAAAGAAAAAAATGAAAGCAAATAGCAGTCTTCTGATAAATGCTAACCACTAGGCTACTTGCTGAAAGTTATTATAAATGAAAAATTTCAGAGTGAGTAGGGTATCACTGAAATTTTTCCAGTGTATGCCCTTTTAGGCCACTCTCTGAGCACCTGTAAACTGCTGAGTTTAATGACATTTTTGTTACAAAAAGATCTTGATACAAGACAAGCACTTCTATCAGAGGGGAATACCTCTGCTGAAGCAGATTCAACTGATTAAAAGTGAGGAATGTATTTTCCTCATCAGAATCTCAGGTCATACCTGTCTACAGCTGCATCTGTGCAGCTAAAACAGCTTGAAAACTATGTCTATACACATTCAACTCTGTTGAAATTTATCTTTGGGAAAGCAGAATTATTAACATTATCAACCAACTGGGCACCTGGAGAATCAGGCAGAGTAAGCAAATGAGAGGCAGCACTACAAAACAGAACTGTGGAGAAGATAAGATGGTCCTCCCAACATCTGCAAGTGTGAACAAAGGGGAAAACAAAAAGTTTCTGGGTAAGGTTGTTGATACAATTACCCGAGCTAGTACAGATTCTTATTTCTTCATTGCCACAATCACCTTATGGCAGCATACACATACACCCCCCTTCACACTCTACAGCACTGCTGAGTGAAACTGCAGAAATCTGCAGATCTTTCAGCTGGGATTAGTGACATGGGACCAGCACACAACAAATCAATTGCTGTTTCAAGCTTTGCAATACATGCTCCAGTAATTACAAATGATCTGACAAGCAACTTATGCCTATGATTTGCATAGAACTAGTGTACTTTAACATGATCTCCCAGTCTTTTTCACTCACCATTCGTAGCTTTTACAGGAAAAAAAACCTCAAAATTATGTTTGCTAAAAGAACTTCCATGTGACCAGTTTTCAGTTAATGGGGTTTGAAGGAAGGAAGGAAGGAAGTCTTCATTAAAGCTCCTTCTGAGTTTCAAAAACTACACTGAATACTAACGAAAGCAGTAGTTCCCCCAGAAGCTCTTTAGATACCACGTACTAGTTAATAAACTAATGAACAGAATTAAACTTAGTCTCAGGAAACCTTTTTCCTAGGGAGGCGACTGACCCTGGCTGCAGAAACAAAATGCACTTTTTCTGGCAGACAGCCCAAAAGCTTGCTGTTATGCTGCTGCCAAGATATATTTTGATTAAAGGTGTTTTGAGGGAATAGATTTTCATGCTTTTGATTTTTTTTTCCTGAATACGCATGGAATATTTTTCCTTCTGTCAGATAAGATGATCTGTTCACACCCCATGCACATTTTCAGAAGTCTGTGTAAATTTGTACTCAAAACAGTCAGCCAATAATTCTTTCAGTCATGTAACTGGGCAGCAGTCAAACTGAATTTGTCGTATCAAAGGTTAGCATGGAGGAAGAAACTGCCTCCTGCAGCAATTTTAAACACTGCTCTAACAACTGAATAGTGAATCAGCTGAAGCACCCTGAGGTTTGCATAGTGCCACACAGTTTGTTCCTCCCTTTTTAAATATCACTGCAGTAAAGAATAAAATTGTATTAAAAGTCATGCACTATTTGTGCAACTTCCTCTTCCCGCTTATTGTATCTACAGGCTTTTAAAACATCTGGTAACAAATCATGTTGTAACCTCCTAAAGGACCTATAACCAGACTACATTATTTTGTGAAAGCAAACACTCCAGGAAACAAGGCCAGAGAAACCATGAAGCAATAATTCTTCCCTTCACAAAGATAAAGAATGCCTACTACTGTATTTAGGAAAATTATATTGGTGCTTGAAGTCCAGCTCAAGTGGCTCCTATTTTACCTTATTTTGTCAAAATCCCAACATGAACAACTTGGAAAAATCCCTATTTAAAATTAGCTAACTCCTCATTATTTATCTGCAAAAATAACCAAGCTAAACTGGCCTCATTCACTGCTAACATACTTCCCTGTGCCAGTTCCTCTGCTCAGGTGACTGGTGCCAAATATACTGGTCTTGTAACATCAATAAAATCACAAAGAAAACACAAGCTGAGCAGGCAAGGTAGACATTCTAACACAGCACTCTTCAAGACTTTTATGACATGTCTGGTTCCTGGTAGTAGTGGGGAACTTAAACAGAGACTTAGGTATACTACTTAAGTATAAATTACCCCAACTTTGCATTAATTAAGGAACAATCTTTCCCATCCTCCTCTATAACCCAAATAACAGAGTTCACAAAGCATAATCCATTTTGGACACGTATTTAAGCTACTTTTTTGGTGGCTGTTTTCAGCAGAATACCAAGCTTCATATTTTTCCTACAGGATTATTAGATTCCTTATCTGAATGTCTCTAATATGTTCCTCATTCATTGTTTTAATTTTAGGATGCTCCCTTTCATACCCAGACACACAGATTATGAAAATTATGGGTAGATCCAGCAATACTTCTGCTGTATTTCTTTCACAGTGATTTAATTAAGAATACGAAAAATTTGTATGCATCCATATAATTATGTCAAACTCTTAACCAAGAAAAAAATTACAGAAATAGTAATGGAAGTTCAAGCAAAATGAACTTAACAAGTTTTATCTGCCATTAACAGCTCACCCAAATATGTGTATTTGTGGGGTGTCAAGACATATCCAATTTTATCAATGCCCTCTAACAATGCATTCTAAGCTACTTAGGAAAAATAGGGAATCACTAAAGGAAAGGACAATGACTGCCGTGTCTTCTGGTGAGAATCAAACTTAGCAAAGCAACCTGCACCAGAAATGACAGAAAACAGTAGACGTGTCTTCAAATCTAATAAATAAAGTGATTTAGTTAACATTCAGAATCTAAGAAGCAAGTTTCACTTTCTAAGACATAGCTAGTGGCTCCTGAAATGCTTTGCGAGGCCATTCAGTCTTCTCTAAATTTTTCCTTAAAAACCTGCATTATGATAAAGGCCCAAGAGGTCTAAGAGAAGTTGAGGTTTGACAATAGCTGTGGTCTAAAATGTTACACCTTGATTCTTAAACTAGCACAGTGGTCTAAAAAGTAGGAATAAAGATGCTTTCATGTTCTTTGAATAACCACGGTATCTTAAAAAGAAAAAAGAAAAATGTAACTGTGTCCTTTCTGCACAGTCCCTGGATTTAAGTCATTTTGCAGCAGAAATATTTTTGTTTAATTTTCAGAATGAAGGCATTCAAATCTGCGACAGGTTATTAACTTTCACTTAAAACTTGAAAGCAGTTCCAATTTTGTAGCTCATCATTTCAGCATATGCAAAAAAGGTAAATTTGTCAAGTCCACGACAGAAAAAATACAGAAAAATCACATTCCTAGATGTTCTATTCTCTTAAAATTACATGCTGTTTACCCACTGCTCTGAAGAGTCATTCATAAAACTACTTTATACAAGCCTGAGGGCTCCTGTTTCAGGTTACTCATATGATCATTATCTGATATGAATATTGAAAACAGCAATTTTCAACAGGTAAACTGGTTCTAGTAGGCCAATCAGCTCCTGCTCTACAAGTCAAATTCACCTATTTCTTCAGTATTAAAAAAAAAAAATAATTAAAAAAAAATTTCTCTGCCCCTTCTTAAAGCTTTCCCAACATGTGTGCCAAAATTATACCAACTGATTTGACAGTTGTTGCTCAACAAACTTAATGGGAAGACATCAAGTTCATAGCTAGAAATGTCTAACTCTTCCTTTTAGCATGCTTTGATAAAGCCTGCTACCTAAAACTTGACATTAAATTTTGAGTCTACTTCATTCATCAAATATTGCTTCAGGTTTTAGTTTCAATCCAAACATGATTAATGATCTAAGTATCAGTTTAATATCCTACTTTCAGACATGTCTACAAACTAGGTCACCTTTACAGCTTACTAAATCTTAAGCTTCCTTTTTATTTTGTTGTGCTTCTTTTTCAAGAGATGTATATAACTTCAAAAAATAGAAGAGCTCCATGAAACTGGTACAAAAATATGCAAAGGGGAGAGTTAAAGAGTAAAAAAATGTAACAGGATATAAACCCCATACTTTTTGGTATGAACCATGTAAAATTTCTTTCCTTGGTAAAATATTTCATTATAAAAACAAACAGGTTGCCTTTTGCCTACATCATTACCTCTCCTTACCATTTACAGGAAAGTTCTCCTTTCCCATACTTATTTTAACTCAAAGTAAACAAGAAAAAAACCATCCTCTTAAGTCACAGTATGTGGGAAGCCAAGGAATTGCAGAGCTTTATTCTTTAAATCACAGTGTAGCTGTAGGTCCTGCTTTCTATCTTTTCTACTATGACCTGTACTATTGCTCGGTGGATTTTTTCAAGTGCAGGTTAAAGAAAGCTTGTATTAAAAAAAAAAAGTCTAGCTGGTAATATGTCATCTGTGCTCACTTGGAAGATATGACCTTGCATTTACAGAGGGACTTTGTCACACCTATTTTACTGCAGTTCTTATCTGGTGGCTTACAAACAGATTTTCTGGTAGACATTAAAGGAAAAAAAATTCTTTTAAGGTATATTGCAGATATATTTTTCCAAGTGAAACAGTTACAAAACCAATCATAACTACTGAGGACACCCCACAATACAGAAAAACACATGGCAGATCACCAATGAAAGGCACAAATCATTAAGCTTTCAATTAAATTTAAACATATTACTGTATTTTTTTCTCTTATAACTCCCATCTCTCCCCCCCAGAATAAAGCAAGTAAAATTTTTAATTAATTCAGACAATCCATTCAAAACTGGAAAATTTAATAACAATGATATCCAAAGCACATGTAGAATATTAAATTCAGGACACATTTTCTTGCCTTAGATAATAAATTTTATCTTCAGCTTAGAGTTCAGAAGTAATCTCTCAGAAATAAACAGACATCCACCCTTACCATTCCACCAGATACCATCTGACCACACCATAAAAATCTTTTGCTCTTTCTGAGCAAAATACTTTCCTCCCTGTCTCATAAAACATAATCAGACAGTTGCCATTAAGGTAGAAGGACACTGTTAATGCAGGAATATCATACAGTCAATGAAATAGTCATATTATTGTATCACAAGGGGAAGTTTGGCACAATAAAAGTTCGTGACTTACAAGATTTGTGACTAGGAAAAAAATAAGATTTTATAGATTGAAAAATCTTCACAGGACACAGGACAACGGATGTCTGTTTGGAATGGACAGCTGGCTGGAGACAGGGCCAGGTTCCTCATGCTTTGGAACACACTGCGCTGCAAATGTGTTAGCCTTCAGTAGTGGCAGAATATACAAATAAAATAAGGTTAAAAGACTGAAACACAATATGAGGACTAATCCAGCAGATCACAGAATATCCCTGGCAAAAAAACAGGGCCGCATTTTCAGCTCTGTGAAGTTACATGAGGGATGTCATTAACCCCTAGTTCCCAAACTACTTTAACCACAGCAGTGCAACCTTTGGACTATGTTAAGACATTTCATGGATCCTTAAATGACAATATAGGTCTTAGCTGGGCAGTCTGAACCAGAGGAAATTTAGTATTCAAAAATACAGGGAATCTTATTTTGAGGGGAAAAGTATTTGCATTGGTTCAATTCTATTAAGTGATTAAGGGAAAAGAATGCATGCCAGTAACTGCACTTTACCACAGAATACCATCTGCACCTCTTGGAACATTTAAGGGGTACCAGCACCTGGAAGGAAGGAAAAATATCCCAATCTCCCTTATAAGTAGAAGAACCTTTTCATTAGAACATATCTGAAACACAAACACTCCTACAGACACTGCCCAGGGAAGTATAGGGTGTGACAGGTGCAACCCACACAGAACAATCAAAAACATTCCCTATGATGATGATCTCTCAGTGCAGGCTATGTAGACTAAAATAAAATAGTCTGGTAACTTGTTTTTTCAGTCTTTTAACACCAATCCAAAGGAATTAAGCTATACATTTTGCCATTGACTTCCAGTTAAATACCAAAGCTGTGTTCACCTGACTACCTTGCTCTGTCTAGTGTAGAAGTTGACAGTGCACAACAGCATTCAGGTTCCTCAGTTGTAGGAAGAAGATATTCTACCAAATACAGCATAATTCTTTTCTCTCTTAAACTGTCATTTATAACAGAGGGACCACGCTGGTAGCTCTTAGTTTTTCTCCTTGCAGCACCTTTTTTACATCACTGATCTGTCAGATGGCTCAAATTCCACATAACAGTGTTTAGAAGGTAAATTGACAGTTCAAAATTACTCAGGTAACATCATACATATAAGGGTATTCTATCATGGTTTTTGGGGTCCTCCTTGCCAGACAGCTAATGTTGTAATTACTTTCTGTTAAAAACAGTGCTACAGCTCCTATACTTCAAGCACACCACGAGGACAGAGCACACTGATAAATCTAGCAAACCAGAAGGGGTACAGAAAGTCACTGAACAATTATGAAATGCCACTCTGTACTTCTGTATTGCTACTGCACAAACTTGACCAGGAGAGACACAACAGCACTCTGATGTACACAGATCAGCTATGGAGTCTAACCCATCATATTTGGAAATGCAAATAAAATGTAGTGTACTCTTTCTGAATATTAATGATGCTTCCTATCAACTGTTGTTTACCCGGCTGCTTTTCTAAGCAGAGCTGGCTGTGCCTGTGCTGTTATGCAACACTCAGCAAATCCATGAGCCCCCTGTCTTTCTGAGACCTCAAGGTAGGAGAGCAGGACTCAGGCATCCTTCCTGCTCAAACTTGGCTTTGAAACACCTCAAGGCATTTTACCCAAAGCAATGAATTGTACTCCATTTGTCTTTTCCCTTTTTATTACTAAAACTTAAGTATTTCCAACTATTAACTAGATAACTATATTATAATGTAGTAATATTAACTAGAAAGTTGCATGCTGTTATTGTTGAGCTTATTTAGTAGGGCACAGCACTAGGTTAACAAAAAGTGACAAACTGTCCATTACAAGGTGAAGCAAACACGGGGTGGTGAAGGACAAGTTACCAAAACAAACTGACCATCTGTACAGAGTTCAATATAGGCACTGAAGAGCAACTGAATACTGAACAACAGAGTTACTATTACCAACACCTGTTATACAACACATCCCCCTGAAAAGACAACACCTCAGAAAAGTGTTTGGACTTGTATGACCACGATAAAGATGAAGAAAGTCAGAATGGAAATTCTCGACAATTCTCCTCAGTCATCCCTTTATGTAGCTATAGGTGCAAGCACAGATATTCACAAGCAAAAGCCAAGTAAAGTCATCACTTAGAAGCACTTGGCTGAAATAATTTGAATTTCATACCAGGTCCTCTCATCACATACTTTTAAGACGACCTGCTTCATTTGCCCTGCCCTTTTCACAACTCTTGAGAATGTAAGTTGTCAAGACCATACACACATAGGTCAACTTCATTAAACAGTACATAAAATACTGTCCTCCTAAACAATCAAGAAGTTGCAAAACATTCATTGGTTTCAGACACAGAGTACCTACCTACAAGTACCCTCAACAAAGTACCAGTCCCCCCTCCTTTCCCCAATCCCTTACTACTTTACAACATTTCTGCACACCAACCTTTTTGATTTGTGCTACTACAACATCCCTCTTAAAACACTCCCACATATTTGCCTGATTCCAACCCTCCTGTAGGGAACATTTTTCAAAACCTGCTGCCACATCAAGCACAGGTACAAATACACACTCTAAAGGCATCCAAGCCTACACATTCTTCTCCTATCAGAAATAAATCAGACTCAGAGTTTGCCACCCTGATTTCACTATTTCTGTCACCCTAACTCTTCCCACTCCCTCTGATTATTTTTTCTCAGCATCTTCCTCCAGGCTCTAGGCCCTCTGACGTTCTTTCAGAAACTAAACATCACAGACATATGAAGAAGCAAATGTTTTGTGGGATCTATGACAAACCAATGATTACACACAGGAATGCATTGCCTGAGTGTCCCTCAGAAGAAAGGTGCAAGTGTGACACCTATCTTAGGTCATTTTTCATCTTTATGAGCTGTGAAACAATCAAGCCCTTAATGTCAGTGACGTTTACAGAAAACACACGATATATATCATTGCAGTTTTGTTTTTTTCTTTACTACCATATATAAATGTCTGTTTAGGCACCTTGACTTTTTATTATCCATTTCTTTTACCACACTAACCCTTCTTTGTGAAAACTAGTGCAAGTTTTAAGCAGTTGTTATACTATCAAACAGTTTCCTCTAGAAGGCCAAAAACCTCTTATTGCCAAAAACCTCTTGTTATGCTCAACTCATACTTCCTACGAAGGGCAAACATATTTCTGGAAAGCTGGTCAGTACACTCACAGAAATCCCATTTGACGTATGAATTTCTAGCACTACTGCAGTCCTTATCTAAACTCTACATATGGTAACATAATGCTGTTTTAAAAACCACACACAAACCTCAAAACCACCTTCAAGAGTTAAAAAAAAATGCCTAACAGCCTTCATTCAAAAAAGCATGTGTATGACTGAAACTAATCAGAAGAGTCCAGAAAAGAGAGACAGAGCAATTGACTTCCATATCAATAATTTCTGATGTCACACCAAACTAGTGAGTGCTGTCAAGCTAGCACTGAGATCATCACCACAAGCTCTGTGCTTCAGAAACAGGTCTGGGGAAGTCTATGGGCCATGGGAAAGGAGTTAGATGAAAACAAGGGGGGAAAAAAAGGGTTTTTTTTGTAGGATTTTTGTTTTGTTTTGCTTAAGTGATTCATCAAATCAAATCATTACGAAGATAAAAGCTTTGATAATTAAAATATAAAACCCTAAGTAATATAAGTTCTTGTACTAACCTGGGCAACACATGGGATGCAAGGTAACTTCAACGAATGGAAAAAATAAGTTTGTAAGTGTAGGATTTAAGAGTAACTTAGAAAATGCAAGAGAAGTAACGCTGGAAGGGCAGAAAGCTGGCCAATACTTGAATCAAAACAGCAAAACTCCATCTACTTCCCTTCCACAGCTGACAGCCACAGCCACCTCACCTCCCCAGCCCGCTGTAACACAGGCAGAGCCAGCAGCATCAATTTAGAGGCAAACACCCTCCACCTGCAGCCTTTTTCAAGTGGTTTCCCCCGCGAAAACATTTCACGGATGCTTTTCTTCTATTTCTCGTCACTTTCAAAAGCTTAACCCACAGGCAAGGGCTGCAAAGCTCTCGGGTACAGGGAAACAAACGAGACAGGCGCACATCAGGTGGAGGAAAAGCCTCGGGTGATTTCGCAACGTGAAGCCAGGAAGAGGAGAGAGAATCCCTGAAGTGCCGGTCCTCAGAAAAAGGCACTGTCATTCCTCCGGGAAAAGAAGTTTAGGGAGCCCTTCCCAAGGGGGGCCACAGCTAAGGGAACGTGTTTTCCTCTGTGCCAACGTGGTTTCAAGGAAAGAAAGCAAAAAAAATAACACAACCCCAAAGCCCCAAGCACCCCAAACCCTCTGATACGTGGTAAAAATAATAATAAAAAACAAAACAAAACAAAAAAAAGAAGACAGCAATTGATCAAGTGAAGCCGTCAGGTTTCCCCTGCCTCTCCAGAGTCCCGGCGGGGGAAGAACTCCCCTTCCCTCACACCCCGGCCCTGCTGCCCCTCCTGCCCTGCCCATCCGCACCCCGCTTCCACGGGGGACCCCGCAGCGGCCCGGGCAGAGCCAGCGGGACGAGGCTGCCCTGGAGGGCCGGGCCGAAGCGATGGGCCGCCCGACCCAAGGGGGGGGTGTGTGTGGGGTTCAGGTGAAGTCCCCAGCGCCCTGCCCTCCCCGCCCGGTCCGGTCCGGTCCCACAGGCACCTACCAGCTGCTGCCGGACCCACCGCAGCATCCCCGGCGGCGCGGGTCGCGGCCCCCGCGGCGGGGCCCCCTGGGCGGTGCCGCGCCCTCCGCTGTCGTCGTCGCCGCCGCCGCCTCAGTCCAGCCGCCCGCCGCGGCTCCTCCCCATGGCGCAGGGTTCCGAAGCCGAGTTAGGAGCGGCACAGCCACCCCGGCGCCCTCAGCCCCCGCGGCTGCCGGCGCTCCGCCGCCGCCATCACAGGGCCGCCACTGACACCCCGCGGCTCGCCGGGCTGCGGCCGCCCCCAGGAAGTGACGTGCGAGGGCGGGGGGAGGTGATGGGGAGAGGGGTGATGGGGAGGGGAAGAGGGAGTGAGGGGAGGGATGGAGGGAGAGGTGGAAGGATGGATGGAGGAATGGATGGAGGAAGGTGGGGGGCGGCCGGGCCGCTCAGGGCATTGCCTGCCGGGGGTGGGTTCGCCGCTGCGCCGAAGTGTCAGTTCACACGTGGGCCCAAGCCAGCGGAGCCTGTGCGGGATCCGAAAGGGGCTTGAGGAGGGGGAAGATCCCTCCCCTTCCCGTCCAGGAGCTGCCGTCGCAGTCTGTGTCCCGTCTCTGTGCCCCGCAGGCAGGGACGCGGCATCTCTGAGGCGCCCCTTTTCTAGAGATGTGAAGCTGCTGCTCCACGGTTTCACTGTTTGCATCTTTGTTTTCTTGTAAAAAACTGCAAAATGTGCACATGTTGGAATAAAGACTTTGGAAAGAGGCCCGATAACAGCTGATTGTAACTTCAAAAGCAACTGCACTGTGTGTAGGTATCCCTAAGTGCATATGCACCTACTGCTCCAGACCATATGGTGCTAAACTCCTTTGGTTAAAAGTTGAGTGCTGAAATGGGTCGATGTCAGGCAGTGATGTCTTTGAAATATTAACATTTTTCTCTCAAAACAGCTACTACTGAGGCAAACAAACGGTGCTCCTTCCAGCACTTGTGCACACCAATACGAGTGTGCAGCTTCTGGGTCTGTGTGGCTAAGCACTAAAGGAGATTATATTAAGCAGTAAATACCTGGGTATTTGTGACCGAATCCTGTTGTCAGTGAAGTCAATGACAGTTTCAACACTGCCCTAAAGAGAAGTCTTTCTGAATGTGAAATTCCTCTTATTGCCTTTTGTTTGCAGGTGATTGTGATAAATAACAAGGAATCCTAATGGTATCTGCCATAGAGCTGGTGAGTTTTTAGTGTGCAGTTAGAAATGTAGGACATAGCTCAGCACTTAAGATGGATGATATAATGTCTGAGCTGCTGAATTTTGTGGTGAATGCTGATGGTTTTAACCATCTGCATTTAATTAGAAAAATAGCCTTAAATCAGTGGGGAATGGGACTATTTTTATCAGGCACTTAGGAAAGCTAATGTTAGCAAAATTCTGTATTAAATGCTAGGCATTATTTCAAAACATTTAAATACATCAAAGCTGAGTTTCACACAGCTTGCACTACCCTATTCATCTAATGTGAAGTTTAAAATAACAAGAGTGATTTCATTGCTATGGCACGTTGCCTGGAGAGCAGCCTTAAGCCAGAAGCTTAACTGATATGCTCAATATTCTTGTCCTCCTCCTTTATCATCATATGCAGAACAGGGACCCAACCACTACACACTAAAAGTCGTATGCCATTTCTCTGAAGTATATTTGTGATTGTGTCCCTGCCAAATTCGAGTTGCACTTACTTCAAGCTTCTCTCTCCATGGCTTGCATTTATTTTACATAAAGTTTCTCTTCATCTCCTGTTCCACATTGCTGTAATGATACTATTTCAACAAACAAAACTTGAAAGCAATTTACAGGTTATTTGAACACCACAGCTTATATTTTTCACTTTAAAAATATGTATTTTTTAGTTGATGAAAGTATATTGACAGGATGAAATTATTTTACTGTACACAGCAGAAGGCTCTGACCACATTCCCTTTCCAATATACAGCAAGATTCCACCAGAATAGCACCCTCGCTTAGTGTCCTGTCTTGTGAAACCTTGCACCTTTTAAATTGTTCAAAAGCCCATACTAGACATTTATGAATTTTCATCTCACCCTTGAGAAGTAAATAGTTTTCAGGAGAGAAAAATTGAAGCAGAGCAGCCAAGCCAGATATTGATCAGCCAACAACACTCCAGCACTTCTGAAATCAAAGGTCAACTGTATTAAGAATGAAGATTCTTATATCAGAGATCCCACTTTAAAATATTGCCCTATGCTCTCACCTGAATTTTCACAGCTTGCTTATTCAAAAAAAAAAGCAACTGCTGGAAAAATAAGTCACCTTATGATATGAAGATTAGGTTTAACCCATCATCTAGGCTTTCCTGATGAAAAAAGCTTCCCAGTTAAGCATCCATGAGAGCAATGTTCAGATGCTGATTTAGCAAGGTGAAGACACAAATGATACAAAAATACGTGCACAGGCATAAAAGCACACACCTAAATGTTGGGTTCAGCAGGATTGTATGTATTTTGTATTTTAATTGTATGCACATGAGTAATTAGTATGTAATCAATAGCAGTACTTTTAGGTTTATAAAAATAAACATTGGAAAACACAGTATCATTGCCTAAATATGCAACCATCAAATTGACACTAGGACTGCTGATGTTACTCTCTGAGTTTGTTCTTGTGCAAGAAATTCATGCATTTCCATTATCCTTCAATGGTGTTTTGGGGCCGTTCTTCAGCAGGAGCTGGCGAGGGATTGCCATGCTGTGTGGCTCTGTGCCCACATCTGTGTGTGATGAGATGAGATGGGATGGCAGTGCAGCAGTGATGCCAGAGAGTGAGCTACCTCCAGCATTCCTGTCTTTGAAAACTTTGGAATGCTTGGTAGCAGAACCATTTCCCCAGCCACATCCCCAGGTGCTGATGTGGTGCAAATGGGGGCCAGTACACTCGGGAGCACTCAGCCACCTGGCACAGAGGCAGCCCAGGTCTTGAGTTGCTGTTGAGAGAGCACCAGTGTCCTTTGAGGCCAAACAGAAAAACAGCAAAGCCTAAGGGGAGTGGAGCAGGGATGTAGATTTGTGTAGCAAAGGACTAGTGTTAGCTCCTTAGGGGTACACCATTTTCCTGGTGAATTCCTCTCACTCATTATTTTGTCCGTAATGAAAGTATTTTGTCATTTCTTTAAATTAATATTTTTATCTCTGCATTATTTACTACAGTGGTAATTAAAAATGTACATTAACTATAAAAACACTTGTTTATTTTCTAAACCATAGAGAAAGAACTGCCCTAGGGACACAGGGTTTCTTTAAGGCATCTTTATTCCACAGGCTTTCAATTACTGACTGAATAACCAATTATACGTAGATAATCAGTGGTTGATTTTCATCTAAACATAAATATGGATTCTTGCCTAGAGCAACCAGTCTTCAGGGAAAAAGTAAAAGAGTTTGAAAATGAACTGTGCTTTTCAAAGGAAAGGAAAACCTTGTATGTAGTTTGTTATTCTTCTTTTTTTTATGCCCTGCAAGAAGTAAGATCAAGTTAAATTACAGGATGCACAAGGTGACATTTCTAAAACTCTTACTGGATCTAGACAGTCATGCATTATTTTGTTATTTCTTCTTATCCATTCTCTCCATTGCTGAAACCAGGATCATGATTTAAAATGTCACCTTGCTCTTATTGTTTTGTTCTTTTCACTTGAAAACTTTGCTTCCAGTGTAGCGCTTCAAATTCTACCCAACTCATTAAGCTCAACAGAGCCAGATCCCAGAGTGCCAGGTTAGGGGCTCCATGCAGCATGCAGAAAGTCAGACCTGCAGCTCCTCTGCCCACATACTTTGCACAGCAACGCACTCCCCAAAAAGATGCTCTGCACTTACGTGATCTCCTGGACAGCAGGAATAACCTGGCCTCCTAAATGTAAGTCAGAGGGTCAAGGCAACCCAGTCTGCAAGGCCCCAAGATAACAGCAAGCTGTGAAAAAAGTTATATTTCATCCTCCCTTTCAGCCTTTCAGCTACTCACTGTTAACTTTTTAACTATATGTTGCCTATGTGGCGTAATTTTTGGCCTTCAGCTTTCCCATGAGATTTTTGTTGTTGTTGTTTGTTTTGTTTTGCTTTTTTTTTTTTTTTTTCCCCTGAGAAAGCAGTCTAAGATTAGAGGAAATAGGAAGTGTTTAAAAGTAATCTCTTATCTTCATGAAGATGAATATGACCAAGGTAAAGAAGAAAACTGGTTGTTTGTGACCCCCCTTTTTTTTTTTGTTTTGTTTTCTTCCTTGTCTTTAAGGGAAAAGCTAAATTTTGAACCCAAGGCTGATATAGTTTGGAACACCTCCAGTGGCCCTATCTGGATGGAAACCAGAGGACCCATAATCTTGCAAAACAAGGGTTTGTGAGGAAACGTGTTTAGTCGGTTAATTGCTACTATCCTGGACAGTGACATGGTTTTGCTACTTGGTACTATACCAGACTCTTTAATGATGTATAAAATATACTTTTGCAAATTCATTCTTATACTCACTGGGTTATAGAAATTTACATTTGTCATTTATATGCTCGAGTAATTTTTGGAACAATTCATAGTTAGCGCTTGTAAAAAATCGCAGAAAAGGTTGCATCTCTATGTCAGGATTTCTTAATAAAACACTTACACTATATTCTACAGGGAAGTTTTGTTGGCTTTGTAGCATCTCAGCTTAGAACTGTGGATAATGAAAGACAGAATTCTGGAGAATAAAACTGCATAAGCACAGGTACTAGTATCTAGGTCTCTTGACACTAGGCTGCCAGGACACTACTTGGATGCCTTGTATCTTACCCCTTCCAGCAGCAATGAGCTGTGTTTACACAGTCTCCTCTTCAAGGCTTTTCCCTTCCCTCAACTGATTCAAGGATAAAGGCAAAACAATTTAGGAGTGCCTTAGTTTACTCCACCAACTCCCCATCATTTCAGCATGTGCTGAAAGGTGAGTTTGTCCCTTTCTCAAGAGTGTGAGAGACTTAACTGGTGTATGGTGACTCTGACTGTACCTGCTCTGCACAGAGGCCTTAAAGAGTAATGGTTACTCCCTTGCTCAGACATGTCCATGACAAGATAGGAGGCTCCAGAGTGTCTGACTTACGCAAATACCTCAGCAAAAGAGGCAGAGACAGTGTGAAGGAGTAAGGCAGACAACTTGGAGAGGTAAACAAGATTTCAGTGCCTTGTCTAAAACTGATACAGCCACCTTGGGCTGTAAAGGACAAAATAAAAGGGCTTTGCCAATGTTGGCCATGAACACAGGTTTCAGATACATCAGTGGGTATGAGAAGGTCTCAGATCAAGACAAAATCACTAGCTTGCACTTAACACCATCGAGGCTGTTTATTAGTACAGCTGTAAAAGCAAATTTTTCCAGCAGAGATGCATTTTATACAGCAAAAAGGGTTTAGCAAAAGCATTTGCCAAAAAAGAATAAGCTGGCAAAAATAATTCTTCCTTCCAGTATAACGTTTACAGTAAAGTTTTTGGCACTTACAAAATTGTAAATTAGTCACACCTCCAGCTGGTATTTGCTGTAGGACCTATCCCAGAATGAGTATCTTAAGTCTCTTAAGCGCCAGCATCCTTCCTACCTAAACACATGCTGACATGCATGCTAAGAACACAGTCCATATTGCCAGGCAGATCTCCCAAAAAGTGTAGGAGTGTCCACCAGCACTGTCATGCAGTCTCCAAACAGCTGCTTATTACCTCACCCCATCAAGGCCCTGAGGGGGTCAATGGACCTTTGTGGATCTCAGCAGGCACCCCCAGGCCCTTCTTCCCATCCTGTACCTGGGCTTGGGGACTCTATTTCAGCAACCTGTGCCTGCCTATCCTGACATTCTGGGGAACCCCCACCCCTCCCCTAGCCCCCTGGCAGCCCCTGGTCCCTGCTGTGCCCTGTGCTGGTTTGTGCTCCTCAGTCAGGTGTTCCTCACCCCTGGACACAGTACACTGTAGCTTAGCACTGATATACACTGATGGTTTTGGATAGTAATCACAATAAAGGGGTTTGATTGTGTTCCCCCTCCCCTTTTTATTTTGGGGTAAACATAGTAAAGTAGGGTTATTTATACTGTTTTGGGGGACTGACACTTTACTGGCCTTTAGGTTGGAGTAGCATCATTATAAGATGATTTTTAACACAAGTTGTTTTTCATGTAACAAGATTATGTGTATATACAAGAGTAGTCTAATGACAGAACACGGTACTGCTGATACCACAACACCTCCTTTATCTAAGTTTCAAGAAAAGTCACATAGACTCAGAGTATCAAAAACTGTCTATAATTTCAGAGATAAACTTCAGAACCACAGTAGCGAACAAAGTTACCAGATGTGTTCAGCACTTCTTAAACTCAAGCTTTTTAAATCTGAAACTGGACACTTAAAATTTGAGTGCATGTAAATGTTTGTTTATTTTCAAAAATACATTTGTGGTATACTATTCTAGAAGTAGGGTGCAATGATCTGTCTACCGTGCAGGGATGTTTGCATTCTCTGCAGACCAGAAAAAAACCCCAAACTGTGAAAATGACAGATGATGTTCCTGCAGCCATATGAGACAAAGAAACATATGGTTGCTCCATCTGAAGTTCCTGCAATGCTTTATGTCTTTGCAGTGCAGCAAAACATTGTCTGATTAACATAATTAAAGCATTTTACAAAATATTTCTAATTATTTTTGCAAATGTAAATGATGATGCTGACATGTGAATTGTTTTTGCTGTGCATGATGAATACTCAGTTCTCATTTTAGTGAGTACTGTAATCAAATTCAGAGCAAATGTTATATAAATGCATAAGCAATCCTAATCCTAATCTCTTTTCTGCTGTCTCACTTTTTCTATCTAGGCTTGCTGCAGCTAAATCTATAAATCTCCCATATTTTGTGATTTCTCTGTATATTTTTATTTTTGTTTCCCAATCTCCTGTCTGAAAACACAAATTTTTACTTGATAATAGTTCTGCTGGAATAAGAGGTATGGGGTTTTTAGTGTTCTGCCAACTTCCTTGTGGTACTGTATGTTCTCAACAAAGGTACTTTACTCCTTTTATTGCTATACTGGTGCCCAATGTTAACCATCACCCTGGTTTAGAGGTCTTTAAACATTTTTTTTTACTCTGTCCTTAATTTAACACCTATTGTTTTTGATGTTTTATTAATATCTGTAGGAGCTGGATGAGGGTATGTCAACAATGCATACTTCAAAGTATCCAGAAGGTATTCAGGATAGCTATAAACAAACTAGTTAGTAAAAAATCAGTTCTAGCTTTGGACCACTAAGTTCTCAGTGGACAACTTGACACTTGCTTCTCCTTTTACCCTAGGACTTTTGCACTGGTATAATAAGACAATACTGCACTGGCTCAATGAAAAGTATTACAGATGAGTGGCTCACAGCATATAATTTATCCAGTTAATTTAATTTCTTAACATTTTACTACAAATTGCTTATAATTTTATGTAATTAATTCATTACATGAACCTAACTGCTTTAATAGATACAAGATCGTCCAGCTGAAATAAATAGCAGACTTTTTATTGACTTGTGTGGTAACAGTGCTACGCCACAGGAGACTTATCCCTACGCTGTAAATGTTACCAAAGTTATTCTTTGGAAGTCCTGAAAGAATGAGCTTTTTCATATTTGACTTATTATTCCTTCTATTTCTTGCTTGCAAAACCAGAAATATGTCTTAAGCAGAGAATATACACATTTATAAATCAATGAGTCCTGCAAATTTTCTCCTTTAATTATTGTTATTGGACTGCCATACAAATCATGCTGCTTTCACAAGTAGGATTTACAGCATCACAATGATAATGATAATGATGGATCAGGTGACATGATTACTTGTATTAATGGTATGAAGATTTCATATTCAATATGAGGTTATAGTTAACTGTACAGCTTTTTAAATAATGCATTTACTAGCTACTTGATGCTTTACAGATTTCATGGCAGGTTCTACAATCCCATGCTAAAAGGTAAGGCAACAGCTCAGCATGTAGTACTCAAGTGTATGTTTTTAGATGACAAGCAATAGCAAGCTAAACAGTAGTGCTTCATTTTTTGTAAATACAAATTTTCTTGTGATTTGTTAGTTCTGTTCATTTTGTATTCATTCCATGAAAATGTATTAAAATACCTCAATATCACTGACATCACTTGAGAGTTGATACAATGGCCATAGGTTTTCCAGCCCCTACACCCCAAAGAAGGACCTGCTGCACCAGCCAAGTCTTCTCACTCAGCTGCTCCTAAAAAGCAGTAACTAAGCCTCAGCATCTACTGAAGTATTCAGTTTTTCTGAAATTTCAACCTAGATCTTCGCTAGGGTTAACTTTTTTTGACTATTATCCTGCTCCAACTATGAGGAATGATACTGAGCAATAGGTTTGTATTATTTGTAAACATTGCTTCTTTCTCAGCCTGTAGAACTCCCAGCTTACTCAAGTTTTGATCATAAAATCTCTCATTACCTTTGTTGCTCTCATCTGGACTTTCACCAGTTGGTCCTTTTACCTTCCCAAGTTGCCAAGTACCAAACAGGGCAGCACTTTAACCGAGGCTATATTTGTGCTGCACAGAGTGGAAAAATAATTTCATTTCTCTCTCATACATTTGTATAACCCATAACAAGACATAGGGTTTTTTCCCCCATAGCTGCTACACCTTTGACTGCTTGTCCATGTATGCTCTACTATGGCTTTTTTAAACTCTTTTCCCCACCAACCAACTCAATAACTTTGTAACTAATATTCATGCTATTTAATATTCTTAAGTAATACCTATTTTTTCATTGAGTATTTTTTAGCACCACCCAGACTGACTTGGTCTCTATTTTAACAAACTCGGTATCTAGTTTACCAAGACCATTTGGGATACTGCTCTTCTGGAAAGTGCCTCCTAGCTTGGTATTGTCTGCAAATATAGTGACATGGCATTCCCTGATCTGAATGCTTAATGAAAATACAGATTAATATTGAACCCAGAACAGATTCCCACCAGAACCATCATTCTATTTTTACAAGCACTACCTTTTATTTGGATTGGAATTTTCCTTAGAAAACAGATAGTTTTCAGTGCACCAGACTTGCATGGCTATCCTAGAGCCTTTCTGGAGATTCTGGGTTTTCAAAGAAGTCATTACAGAGCACAGAGATGTCTAAAACAATTGTCATTGAATTGTGTTAGGCCTTTGGAGAAATGCCACCTAAAAGTACCTGAAAGTGATACGGACAGAGTCTGTTGTCCAACTTGCACATTTTTAATGATATTCTGCCAGGTAGATGTATGTGGTGCCAGCTGAGCTAGCCCTCTGCATATTGACAAAAACATACTGCAAATGACCCAGAAAGTACAGCAGTTGACAGCCATAGGTAGGTCATCTACACAATTGCCAAGCTTCCTCATTTCTTTTTTTTTTTCACTTCTCATTTCACCGTATTTCCAGCTCTGGTGGTGGATTGATGCTACCCTCAGAAATACAAATCCTGGCTATAAACCACCATGGAAACCACCCCAAAGAGACTTATTCTTGTCTGTCATATGCAGTCAGACCAGCAGGCATTTCTCATGATGTTTTGGGGGAAAGACCAGAGAAATTTAGGGACTCATAGACTGTTCAAAATTTATCCAAATCATGACAGATAGAGTTTATTTATTCTTAATAGATTATTCTTTCTTGAATATACCTATCTTTTTATTTGAACACATGTATCTGAGCTGAATAAGGAACTGGGGTTGCATGTGTATGAAGGCATATATAAATTACAGGGAAAAATCCTTCTTTTGATAGAAAAGACTGCTGTTAAGAAAAGATTTTGTAAGGAAAGATTACTAATTCTCATTTCAGATTTGAGAATCTGTTTTTCATTCCGAGATTGAAGCACATGATTAACAGTATAATTTAGCTATCAGATTTACCTGTCCTCTGCTGCTGCCAGCCTGTATTTGGTTTCAGGGTTCTAATGTTGACTGTTAACCTATTTAAATATTCACCAACAGCTTTCTGCCAAGGTAGATTAATTCACCATCTCACATCCCTGTCAAGCTGTCAATTTGTCAGATATTTTTCTGTTGCCAGTGCCCTTTAGAGTGGCAATGACAGAATATAGCTGAACCACAGTTTTTCTGCTGTTATTTCCTGTTACAGAAAAGCTCTCCAATATCTGAGTACTTAAAGCTTTCTGTCTTGGTAATTCTGAAAAATAGCCTTTTAACCAAAAAGCAAGAATTGTGTACAGAAAGAAACTGATGTACCATCTTGTTTGATTTATGATAGCAGGAGCCTGTAATGCCAGTATGAAAGTTACCTCTAAAGCTTAAGAAATACTTTAATTTTTTATCCTAAGTTGTGAAAAAAAAAGACAGTAATCATAGAAGAATTCTGTCTCTTCGTCCTGTGACAGCCAGAATTAACCCCATGCCATATTTTGATAGCATACAAAATAATTAATTTATTTACTGCAATATTTAATCATTAATTAACAATGCTATATTTATTCAAGTAAATATTGGAAATTAATTTAATTGAAATTAAATAATAATAATATTATTTGTGTTGTAATTCATACCAGTGCCTTAAAAATACCAGATTTCTTTTGGTTACCTCAACATTTAGAATGTCTAGGGGACACTTTAATCAGAAATATTCAAGACATACTCCTGCAACTGATGATTAATATAATTGTCTTCATGGAAATAAAGTCAGCTGCATGAAGTGCACAAGCTTCTTTTATAGATCAAGTACTTCCAGCTTCCAAGTCAGTATTAAAACCACATATTAAATAAAACAGTTTTCCAAAGCAAGGAAACTGTTGAAGTTTATGGAGACAGATGTTTATATCTGTATTTTGGGGGTGTTTAGGAGTAGCAGTTAGCCAGGAAGAAGTCTAGTTAAGACAGTAGGGTTAAAACAGAGATATAAATGGGATGAGAATTAAGCCCTTAGGTTTCTGGACATGCCTCCTTTCTCAGGGGCTGGTTTTGGTCAACATACTACTGAGGAAAGGGATTTTCCTTCTCTTAGGCATGTGCCCAAAGGCATATCTCATGCAGAGGGCAAGCAAAATACACCCCAGCTTGACAGCAGGTCAGAGCCTATGATCCTACAATGTGGCCACAATCATCCCAGAAAGGTGTTGCCAGGAAGTGGAAAACCCATATGGCCTTTTCAACCTTAAACCTCTGTAAATCCATCTCCAAAGACATGCACACCAAGACTTAGAAGAAACTCCAGCTTTAGCTAGAGCTCTATCTGGAAATTGAATTTTCTCCCTAATTAGGTAGAGGCCCCATCTCCTGACACCCACTGACTTCCCAGCTGTCTGGTTCCAAGTCTAGAGAGGGCACCAGCTTCCATTTAGTCAAACACAGCAGAAACAGGAAAACATGTAGCATGTGTCCAAAAAGTATTACAGGTAAGATTATTAACCATGTTAAGAAAGACTAAACACACAGAGATATGCATAGTTAAGACTACACTCAACTCTACGACTAGAAAAAAGCTGGGCAGATACCCTATCCTGTTTGCTGGAAGCAATTTGCATACGGTGATTGATTTCAATGTAGTCTGCAATTCTGTTTAGCAGGTGCTGTATTAGCAAATCTATCATTAAATAAATATGACACAAATGTAATTCTACACATGAGGATGTTTCCACAAACCTTTGGACATGTTACAAGTTGGTACACGGATAGACTGTACTATATAAGATCAGATAGCTAAGGCTGCAGGCTGAGCTGTATACATTTACACTCTGGTAGCAATGTAATGATGCTGCCAGCTTACAAGTAATATAGATACATATTTTTTCATCCTCTATCCATATGTATGTCCTGCATATAAAGTCCAGCAAGAAAGCCTATTCTCTGGAGAATAATTAATAACTTTAAAAAAAATTTAATAGATACTGAACATCAGTGTTTGAATTGGAAAGAGAAAAGGAAATGATGTAAAGATGTGTGGGATAGGGAGGGTGAGTCTTCTGGGAGATTAGTTCTAACAGGTCCATGGAAATGAACCTCTTTCCATCCTCCTCAGGCTCCAGTGATGCACTCGCAGGCACTTGACTACACAAACAAGAAGTGGACAAGCCAGGAGTGTTCAGGACCAAAGTCAATGGGGTATACATTATCTTAGCACCCAAACTGAGTTCCAGAAAAAAGCTAAGTCAATTAGCTTTAACCTAGAACCTTTTAGAACCCTGCTGTTCTTGCTTTGCATTGGAGGGGAGAGGACTCAGAAACCCATCTGACTGACACCTGACTTCTTTTTTTTTTTTTTTTTTCCTGGATCAGCTTCCTCACTGAGTTTGCAGGGCTAGTGGGGGGGAGCCCAGACCAGGCCCAGGACTCCACCTTTTCCGGAGATGTGGTCTCACCATTGCAGCCCTTGAGTGAGGGGAGGCAAAACCTCAACCTCTGTGGCTTCCTCACACCTCCCTGCAGGAAGCAGAAAAAGGATGTTGCAGCCTAAAAAAACCCTGCCCCCAACACCCCATTCAACAGTCTTCTGACTGGACATAACTACACCCTCCACTTGGGAGGATGATGGATCCCTCCTGCCCCTCAGCAGCCCTGGATGCACGGCACTGAATCCAGCTTTACTTCCCACCCCCCATCAGCTCACTAGAAAATATGCCTGCTGGAAAGCAGCACTTTGCAGCAGAAAAGTTTAGGAACATGGCTGCAGCTCTGTATGTGCCTCTTCGTGTCCAGGTCACCCTCCCAGCCTTACTCCAGTATGCCCCTGAGGTCTGAAAGGGGACAGAGAAACACAACAGTTTAAGGGGCAGAGAAGTAATCGGGTAATTGCCTTCATGGTTACATGCTCAGCTTTCCACTGCTTGCACAAATGAATCACAAACAGAAAGGCTGATACCACTGGAAACCTTGGGCTACCTCTTGAGGCAGGGATAATCGCTCATCACATGCTTAGGCACTCAGTAAACAAACAATAGTGTTTTACACTTCATTTGTCAGCCTACAAGGTATGGTTTGCATCCATGTTTTATCTGTACACCCATCTTCCATGGTGCTGTCATGCAATTTGCTCTGATATTTTTTTTGCATTAGCAATAATTATAAGTAGAAATACACTACTGAGTAAATTATATAGTCAGTTGCCATTTCCCCAAGGTGCACATTACTGCTGTTTCAGTTCTCATACTTACCTGCACCTGCTACAGAGAAAAATTCTATGTGGCTGGAACGTATAATCAAAAGCAAGCTGAACCATTCCAGAGAAGAGTGGTAAGTATTTGAAAAGCACATATTCCTGTATAATAAGCTGGACTAATCAGCATATTCAGCATTTCTCAGGCTATATTTTCAGATACTTGCTGAAAATACCTGAAGGATATTACAGGAAGGAGATTTAAAAAAATATATATTTTTTCAGTTTAAATAACAGTGAAGAATCAGGAAAAAAAAAAAAGAAAAAAGAAAAAGTAGGCAGTTGTATGTATTTCTGGTCATTTCTGAGAAGTCAGAAACATTATGGGAGGACCAACCACTTCCTGCATGCAGTGGAGACCATTGCTTGGTGACATTCAACATGAAAATAGAAGAGGATGACACAATGTTCAGCTTTGGGGGGAAGAAAAGCCCCAAAAGACATTGTCTTTAAGTTTTACATCCATTGGTCTTTCTCTAAGGATCATTCTCACAGGCACTGCATGCCTTTGCTTCACAGTGCTGAGCAGCATGCAGAAAAGCGAACAGGAATCTTAATGGCATCAGCCTGCTCAAGGACACCTCAGGACTGAGGTGATGAATTTCTCTTCTTATCATGTCACAGACTGTACAAATGGGGCATGATTGTTTACTCTGCAATGCCTGAAATAACGCAGGAGACACTTCCAGCCATTTTTAAGAGGGCTTTAAATTTCCAGTCATGATGCTCATAAAAACCTGCTTTTACTCTGCCTGTTCTGTGTTTCTGGGCCCTGAACACTGTTTCTACTCAAATACTACCTCAGTTTCAAATCCTGTGGTAAACACAGTTTACTCAAAACTCTCCACAAAGCATCTGTAAGCTGCACAATATCTATGCATTTAAGTGATGGTATATAGTTTGGAAGGCAAACACAGATGGAAACAGTTTTATAAGCATGAGCTTACTGTCTCTTAATCCTTGAATACACAACTAAACAACACAACAGCTGAAACTCCCCAATTTACATCATCTTCTTTCAACGCAAAGAAGCACAGTTAAAATTAATTGTCAGGAAAGTATGAGACAGGAGTGAAAAGTAGTTGTAGTATCCTCTGCCATTTGTTGGAATACACTAGAAAAACTGCTTAACATTGGCCAAGGAAGAGCCTGACTTACAAAAATGTCTCTTTCACTTGAAATTCAGTCCCGTTTTGCACTCCAGGTCTAAAGGCACCACCAATGAGAAACATCAGCCATGAGACAGAATTCCCCTTCAGTTTTGCTGGGACTCAGTAGAACCAGATCCCAGTAACACAGGGTTCTCTTGTTATGAGCAATAGAGAGGCAGACGGAGGCTCAAGCCTAGGACTTTTGCTTATAAGGCTCTTTATAAAATAATCATGCTGCTGAAAGGATTCATTAAACACAATCTCTTATTACACTGGACTCTCCTACAGCCTCCTTCATTTTCTAGCCATTCGTTTTTTATACCAATCAAATTACTTGGTTCATTAGTCTGTCATTATAATAGAAGTCCAGTTGAGTTTAGTTTATTTACTGTTTAATAATTCCCTTTGCTTTAACAAAGTGACATACGCTTGTATGCATTTGCCGAAATCTGGAATGCAATGGGAATGAGGGAGTAAAAAAATCCATCAGGGATTAACGACTTTAATCATTCATATAAACAGCCAGATGACTGCAATCATTCAGAATAAAAACAAAATCAAAATGTACAGACTTCCCTAGGATAGTCCTAAAAAAATTAACTAGATAAAGTAACAAGCTAGTTCAAAGAATATTGACTGAACCATACCATTTTTAGAAAATCTGATAATGAGCAAAGGTGCAGAATAAAATAGAAAAAATTTCCAAGTTTTCTGGCTGCACTGATACAAACCACAACAGATTGTTTCCAGTAAGGAGGCTACAGCTCTGGCTGCTCTTCTAAAGGGGTCATGTCACCAGGATTTATCATTAGTGTGGACATAAGCTTGCCAAGGCACTTGGATTTATGTTAAGAGGCCTCAGTGCAGATTTAAGGTGCCAGTTCGGTATCATTCCAGCTTCAAGCAGATGCCTAACTTCAGGCTCTGTTACTCCCACTGCTGATCCAATGGAAATAATCCATTTAGATTGCTTACACTGGTACCACAGCAGGAACTGGAGCCCCTGAATTAGGGGCTCAGGCCCTCCTTGACATTTATGGTATCTCCTGCCAGAAAGGCCACATCAACACATGAACACTTGCTTCTTAAAACCTTTCAGAAAGATTCAAAGGACATATACTACACAGCTTCATCTAAGCAGTCTGATTTGGCCTAACTGAATGATTAAAAGGAGTAAGGCAAAATTTTCCACTTCAAGAGTCACACTGTGATTTTGCATATTGGGATCATCAACAGGCCAAGTTCTGTGGAAAACAAAAAGGTATCACCAAGAAACTGCAGCCAGTCTCAGGAATGGAGCTGGGAGAAAGAAACTGGTGTTTGCTACATGGTAAGGTCTTCAGGCAGCCACTGCTCTGCAAACCTGATGCAGGGGCTTGGAAAACGGAACTGCTGCTCCAAGATGAAGATGTGTCTTTACACTAGAGACAGCTAAAAGGAAGAATTAAAGTTTATCATCCTTGGAGAGTGTTTAATTAGAACTCATGAAATGTGATCATTTAATGTTATCCTCAATATCATAGTGTGAGCTGAATACCACAGATGGAAATGATAGCCCCTACCTGATAACTCGTTATATCTCTCTTGTTACACAAGATGTTGCTTTACGGATTCTGCTGTGTAGTAGCACAACTGATTGAATTACTTTATCAAAGTGCTCTTAACAAAATGACAATGCAGCTAGGTCAGGATAAACTAAAAATAACTTCTAGAACAAGTTATTGGAAAATTAATTAGTTTTGGGTCTAACCCAGTACTCACTGTGCTCCATGGAAAACCATCCCTGGTAAGTGCAAGGAATGGCAGACCAAGCCTTCACATGCTTTCTTTAACCCTGGCCAAATCACTACATAAATGCAAATCCAGGACAGCACCACTAAGTAAAGAACTGAGGATCAGAAACTGGCTCTGTCTCTAGCATCCCATTTCAGACAGTTGTTCACTGCTCCTGCTTCTCAACTGCAATCATGTTATTTATTTTACACTTGTGCTGTATACTGCCAGAGGCAAAACATGAGTTCAGTTTGCTGCTGTGTCCTTAGAGTACCCTGCTGTGTAGTGGAAGCACCCTTCCTGCTCAGGGCAAGATAAAGACAATGTCACCATTAACGGTGAACTTCCTTGCTTTTGCTACCTCAGTTCATGATCTCAATGTATTTAAACCTCAAAAGAAACAGTATTAAAATACATGTCTGGGTGATCCAAGGAGACAGTGGAAATTACTTTCTCAGGTTTAACAAACTCCCAATTCTTTTATATTCTCTCTGCAATATTCTTGCTCTATAGTCTCCCTCTTAGAATCACAAAATTTTCAGAGTTGGAAAAGACCTCAAGACATCATCTAGTCCAACTCTCCCACTCTAGCAGCATCACCTAGAGCATATTACACAGGTCTGTATCCAGGCAGGTTTTGACTATCTCCAGAGAAGGGGACTCCACAACCTCCCTGAGCAGCCTGTGCCAGCGCTTTGCCACCCTCATAGTAAAAATATTTTCTTGTGTTTAAATGGAACTTCCTATGTTCCAGCTTGTGCTCATTGCCCCTCCTCCTGTCACTGGTACACCTAGCATCCTAAGTAGCCCCAGACCTCACAGCCATGGCATACTTGTCTTCATTTTTAGGCTTTTAGAGATCAGTTATGGTACTGAATTCAAGAACTGAATTGTAGTGCTTCACTTCGTTATAGCTCTACTGGGGCAGATCTGCAGTCACTAAGAACTGTGTACCACTAGTACCCATCAGTGGTGCTGTGCTGATTTACATCTGCTCTGGGTCTGTTCTCACCAAACCACTTCCCAGTTACACCAGCACAAATAAAGGGAGAACCAGAATATAACTACTAGCCACTAATTACAATTAACATGCACAAAAGTTTGTAAGCCTCTAAGGCAACAGTTTTTATAAATGAAGAATACATTAAAATTATGCAGTTGCACTCCCTGGGAACCAATATAAGTTAGAATTAGCAGCTTGGTAGCTCACAGAAGGATGCAGAATTACTCTAGAGATGCTTGACATGCTCTTGATTTCTTTCTTACTCACATCTGTGCCTCAGTCCAAGGTTTCTCTTCTAATTATTCTAAGTACTTAACAGGCTATATCCTTAGAAACCAAGTGAAGAGAGCAGCCTGGGCCAGAATTGAAATAGAGACACAAATCTTCATCACTTCTGTTCTAGGAGAAAGCTCTATCAAGCAACAGTGTCTTGTGGGATGCAGCCTGCCTGCTGGAAGTTACTCAGTCAATGAAGAAAACAATCACTGGGACAGAGAGGCTGGTTTACATCATATGGTGGTTAGCAACTCACTTGAGATGTGCATCCAGGTGAGTTCCATAAAAGTGTTGAACTATCTCTGCATTGCATAAACAAAGGGGGGATTTAGAAACATTCCCTCTTAATAGCCCACAGCCCTGTGATTACGTGCCTGCAAGTACTTCTGCAATACAAATCAATATTTATGTCTAAAATAACAATATTACAGCAATAAAGACTGTTATATGGAAGCTCCAATACTTTTTATGAGTGATGCAATTCAGAAGACGTATCATTGAATCCATTTAGTTTTCTGTTCATGCAAATAGGATTGGTGACCGACTTTCTAAAAATTGAAATGTAATTATACCTTTACTTCAGATCATAGAATTGTAACTTTTTCTTTCACAGGTATAAATGATCAAGTGGTAACATCTGTGAGGAGCAGCTACGTATCAGCTGAGATATGAGTGACCTACATCAGTGGTTGATCTTACTTCTTGATTAGTGTAAGCTTTAAAGCTCATAAGCTGTGTTCTATACTAAGAAAGACATTTAATAAGAGTGGTAATTAGCTAGTAGCTTGCTGTTTTCTAGTACTAAACTCTACTCAATTACATCACAAATCTCTCTATACACAATATTAACTACAAATCTTAATCTATTCTGAAATTACATCTTCATATCTGAATCTTGTGTACACTTCTCTTATCATCAATATATGTAAACTATAAATATAACAGTTAAGTTATCTAAGCAAAATTGCATATTTAAAACCTTTAATAAATCTTGTCTGAGGTTGAAAGCTTTCCTAAATCACTCGAGGTTAGCCATAAAGTGATGGTATATGAAAATAGGTATGTACAGAAGTACTCATATGTGAACAGCTAGCCTGAAGCAGTATTCCAAAACAGTCAGCTGCAGATTAGGGAAGAAGACTAAGAAAATGTCTTAGGAACATGTTAGGGACAGATTAGGGAGTAGGAGACTAGGGGACACAGTGAGGGAGCCCTCCTTATAATCTGATCGTGGGTTAAACTACATATTTGGACATTGTAGTTGTTATCAACCTTGGATATTCTGCATGGTGGTAGTTTTGACATTGATCTCAGCTAGGGGGAAGGGGAAAAAAAAGAACCTTAGAGACTTTGTATTTCTTCACCATCCCTTCCTATACAAATATACTTCTTGTGTTACTGCCACATATTTCCCTTGCTCATAGCTAGAGTCAGTCTATCTGCAACAGACGGAGTGAGGATGCAGTGGCTGCAGATGAAATAGGGTGAGAAAGCAAGCCCATGGCTGCAGAAGAAATTCTGGAGTTTTTATAAAGGCAGAATGGCCTGTACCATGTTACTCACTTGCCTCTGCACCCAGAGTACTGGCTGAATGCCCAAGTGGAAGTAAGTTGTTCTATGAAACAGGGTCAAGTACCGAGGGGATAGATTTTTAAACTATTTAAATGGCTAATGGTGCAGACAAGCAATTAGTGAGACTTTCAAATTGCATTTCCTAATTGCATAGCTAAATCCTTGAACACACTTCATAAAATTTAGTTTTTATTCCTTCTAAGATCAAGGTGAAGTGAGAATAGGACAAATTACAAGCCTGCATGTAATCAGGCATGCTAATTTTGTTTGTCTAAATAAGATGCCCAAGAAAGAAGTGCAGTTTCTCATAACTTCCCTGTTATTGCCAGTTCTGCCTGACTTTGCAGTGCTGAGCTGAATGTTGCAGCTGGGCTGGAGCTCACCCAGCACCCATCCCAGCATCCAAGCAGCACAGCCAGGTGGGCAGATGGCAGCAGTAACTCCACCAGCCATCCTGCACAAAGCTAGTCCCACCTCTAAATCAGATCCTCAGCCACATCCCTGGCTGTGAACTGGAGCCAGTAAGCAGGGCTTTTGGGGGAGGCTTGTTTTGAGACAGTTTTCATGATTTCTCCTCCATATTTCACATACTGAATTAATGTTCCAGGTTGGACCTGGTGGCAATGCGAAGGCTGCCTCCAAAGTTGGAGAGGGGTTAGGAGTGGGACCTTGAGTGTAAGACTGTGGGGAGGTAAGACTCAGACCTATGACACATAGAAAAACCAAAGCCTTTCTGTGATTCAGAGCAGTTTTTCTGCCTAGTTTAAGTATCTGTGCCAGACACTGGAAGTTACATGATGTGAATACCCCGTCAGAGACAATTATTTTGCCGCTTTGTTCTTGTGACAGCTCAGTTACAAGCCAACACTTACAGAGAGTAACAGAACAAAAAAACAACTTACATCATAGCCTGAAGTGAAGTGACATGAGAGATTTATCTCTGGGGAGAATAATAAGGAAATACATTTGCAAACAGGAGCATTAGAAGGTTCAGGAAGTCACAGTTGAGCATGGGAGGGCAGGGTGCGAAGGTGGCTGACAAACTAAGGCACTGATTGTGAGATGAAGAGCTCCCCTCCAGAGGGGTGGCAGTCTTTGAAGAAACACATCCCAGCTCACAAGAACCTGCTGCATGGATTTGGCTACAAGTTTTGCACTGACTGACTTCTACATTCATTATAGCACTGCTGTTGCCCTGCAGCTAGATCCTTAACCCCAAGGGTGAATTGCTGTCCAGCTTCTAACTCTTCAAACACCACCGAGATGTGGTCCCTTGAGCCTGGCAGTTGTATTTATGGTATGCTCTGAAACTGTGTGCCTCTCCCTGCCATGCTTGGGACTTTCCCCTGCTCCAGCTCAGAGGTGCAAATCTCTATGGGCATTATCATTCCTACAGGCAGGCAGAAGAAAAGATGGAAGTTAAAAAAGGTTTGGAAGCACTAAACACGCTCTTCTACTCCTCTATTGCAGCCTCATTTGAAAACAGAAACACCCTTCTCTAGGAAGAAGAAAACAAGAGAATGCTTTAAATATTCAGATTGGAGATGTCTGTCTGACAGCTCTGGTGCTCTGTGGGGAAGATGTGTTCTGGGTATGTGACAGACTTCTCACCCCACCCCCTTTAAACAGATCTTGGACTTTTCTGACTTCAGTCCTAAATGCACTTACCTCCCCAACTTTCACAAACTCAGTTTATATTGCCAACTTCAGCCTTATTTATGTGGCACCTAACCCATGGAGACACCCTTGACAACACCAAAGCTGAGCAATATCACCCAAGTGCTTCCCTTCAGAAATGAGTATTGGAAATGCAAAGCAGCATTCAGGGGGTGACCCTGAAATGGTAATACGTTTGTTCCCAAGCTTTCACAGGATAGCTTTTCCCTCGTTTTTCCAGGGCACTAGCTGACTCTTCAGGTTCTCTTGACAAACCAGCTATAACAGCATAACCAATACATCAGGTAGATCATTATGTTACTGTCTGCCAGTCAACCTTTATTCTGCCCTGCACCCAAAGACCATTTTAAAATCAGCTCTCCTGCAACACTGAGCAGCATTTCTCACTGCCATTATCTGTTTGAGTCCAGTTGCAAAGTTACATTTTTTCCAGAACAGTTAAAGAGCATTAGTTTAAATGCCTCTGATTTAAAAGAACAATGGCTAATCAGCTGACTGGCAAGCAAACAATGTTGCCATCAGCTTTGGAAGCCAAACACACTTTCAAAATAGCCAGAGAACAAGAGAAGAAAAGAGCCATTGCCTTTTGTGACTAAAGCCTGCATCACTTTGGGCGGTTCCCAGCATACATTACTTATCCCAGCAATCAGTGCATTGGGTGAACTAATGAAATAGGAACCAATCATGAGAACACCCTTTAGGGGGGGGACGGGACAGGGCACAATAGTCTGATCATTTGGGGGCTCAGTCACAAAATCACAATTAAACAGTTTGCAACTGGAATCAGAAAACTGACCCCCTCATGGAGCTGTGCTGGGGCCCAGTGAAAGGCTCAGAGATGAGCAGCTTGTCAAGCTGGCAGACGTGCCTGGGCTTTCAAGGATGTCTGATGAAGTTTTGGCAGTAAACTTCACTTGCAGCAGAATGACTGCTATGTCAACAACAAGTTTCCAAATGTCTGGTTCAGGAGAAGGGAAAACACTTCCATAGAGTTTAATGATGATCAGGAAAATTCAGCTTGAGGAACATCTTGAATTTTAAGGCTGATAAATTGCCTAGCAACTAATGCTTTGATTTAGAACAAAACAGCCTGGAAATAATATTTACTAGTTGATGTTTCCCAAAGGAACCATGCTTGCTCAAGGCATCCTCCAGCTATGTTCTCTTTGCATTGGCATTACTGTGATTTACAAGTCTATTCAGGCTGAGGTAGATGCTGTACAGACTCCCAGGAACCAGCCAGGTAGCCTCAGTTCCTCTGAGTATGTTCAATCTGGTAGTCAGAATTGTTGAAAATTACAGAAGCAGCACTTACCCATAGCATTACATCATAGATGTAATATAAACTTGGCTTATTACAGATTAATAACATTTTCCCTTAATTGTACAGAGGAACCAATTCTTAGGAGATTTTCAGTTAAATAAACAAGTTCTCAGAGCTTACCTGTGTGGAAAGGAAACAGGTACATTTTTTCACTAGTATAGCTTGTTTTGAGATTGATTTATTATTCCCTCGGTGTTGTAAAGAGGACCAGGTTTGGGAAAATCAGTAGCTTACCTTTGAGCTTTACTTCCCTGAGCATGGAATTCATTCTGCACCTGGTAATTCCCTCCTCCCTCATTAAAAGAAACTCCTTCCTCTATCAGAGAGGTTGAGGATTTCACTCACACAAGAACAAACACATGGTATAAAATCAGTTGAAATTAGCATATGGCAAAGTTGAGGAGGACATAGACACAGTTTTAAAAATTCAGAAAAATACCCAGTAGGCTTATTGCTGATTTTCAGAAGACAGGAGGAAAGGGATGGATTTTTTTTTCTTTTCTTTGTGGACAGTAAAATCAAATTAATTTATTTTTTTTTTTTCCAGGAAATGCAGTTAAACTTCTCATTCCCATCAGGCTCCAGCAAAATATTCATGACTGTCAGCTTGGTCTCACAGAGCCCCTCACAGAGCAGTTCTCATATTTGTCTAGAACTGTTTGCAGTGAATTTTAGTATTGACATGAACAATACTGTAACTGAGTCTCAGAGCTAACATGCACCACAGCCTGCCTACAGGGTGTTACTCCTTCTCCCACCGCTATTTGTACTAGAGGTCTGTGGATTCAGCCCATCTGGCATTAAATAGTGTTATACCAGAAAAGAGTCCAGCTATACTTTCCTAAACCATACAGCCCAAAGCTTATGCTGGAACACAACTATACTGCAGACTCCCAACATAAAACCACCCAAAATTGCCTCATTATGTGTACAGTGCTCTGCAAACAAGTGTGTGACTCCGGGAATCCTCACAAGGACTAAGCTCGCAGAGTCTCTGGCTTCCCAGTAAGCAATAATTTGTTGCTTCTGCTGTTCCCAGCAGAGGAAAAAGAATGCATTATTAATGATGTGGCATGGCAAGCACGATGCCAAGGGCACAGGCCAAGAGCCAGAGCTGCACTGCTGGGTGCTCCTCCTGCCAAACCCGGACCTGAGCTCTTGTCCCCGGGCAGAGCCGTGGAGCTGTGCGGGCAGATGTTCAAGCACCATCTAGTGGAAAATAGATCTCTGTGAGGTCAGACTTACAGGGACAAATGGATTGTTTGGGAGAGATATGTACCAAGGAAAAAGAAACAAAACCGGGTGTGGGTTTGATTCGCTGGGAGTAAATATTCTGTCTCTTTTAGAGGGAGTCAGGGTATAATCACCCCCGAGAAAAGAAGCTGGGGGTGGAAAAGATAAAAAAAGGTGACTACCTACTGGGATTTAAGGATTTGAGCTCCTTGCATACATATTTTACTCTCTGTTTCTCCTGCCATACCCACCTTGAGCTTCTCATGTGTTCCCACTGCCGGTCCTGTCCTGCCCCAGCAGAGGCCACGTGCCAGCTGGCACAGGCTGACTATGCAAGAAGAACCAAGGGGGTTTAAGGAAAAGTTTTTGTTCCTTTGGCTCTCGGCTACCATATCCAAATTGAACGGTCAACCACCCATCCACATGCTGTGACTCAGTCTCTGAAGGCTTTGTTGTCCCAGCATGTGCCAGGCTCCCAGCACTGGGACCCCACTGCCACTATATCCCTTTATAGCCAGGGCTCTGCCAGCAAAGGGGCAAGGGATATAATCCCTTAAAGGATCCCCTTATGAATCAAACCATCCTTCTCATCTGAGCATGGCATAAACGTCTACAAGTGGTGGCTGGTTTTCCAGTAGACAAAGTCAAGATGACATCTAGCTCCTTGCTCAGCTGGCACAACAGGGTCCTTAGATGGGGATCTCTGAGGCTACTCTACCAGATGAAATCTGGAGCACCGATCTATGCTGTGCTCGGGGGGATGTGGAACACAACACAGAAGAGCCACAGCCATAATTCCTGTCTGCTCATCTGTTGCTGCAATATTTATCTCACTGGGCCCAGACATTCAGCTAAGAATCTCGATTATGCGTCATGCCTCAAAAAGTCTACCTTAAGTTTAAAAATCCAAAGAAGTTTTTTTCCTATAAATTTTTCCTTACTAGTTCCTTTGGACACAGAATGCATGTATATCAGGATATAAACCAAGGATAACACAAGGTTAATCCATACGATATTGTATTTTAGCATCACAAAGATATGTAGTATCCTTTTCTTCTGAAATCAGAGCAATCCTCTTCAGCACTGGGTCATGAAACTGTAGTCTTTTAACACACTTCTCTCTCACTTTGTATACAGGTTTTTCCCAAGGAAAAGTCAGCGAGTGGAGTCATCATGACAGAGGCAGAGGTTCCTGAAGAGTATGAGACACACATAATCACACACTGCAAGTGTCACAGTGAGCATTTGCAATAAAGGTGTTTTCTGCTGGATCCTGTACTGACAGCAGACTGATTCATCCCAATTTTGGCCTTAGAGCAGCAAAAGAAGAGTACATGGTGCCTATTCTTCTATGTGCTACTTGGTGTAAAGGGACAAATGTGTATGCTGGAGTTGCACAGATCCAGTCTACCTTAATACTTGAAGGGTAGGAGCCAAAACAGAACAGTCACTGGAATAGGGCCATGGTCCTGCCTGCATCCTGGACTTGTATGATGAGAAGAATGACAAAGTTTGGGCACAGCTTGTCCCAAGATGCCCAGAGTTTCTGCTCAGCTTCCAGATTCCATTAATAGATGACGCATGTGTGTAAATCCTTCCTACACTCCAAAAAACCTTGATGCAAAGCTTTAGAGAAACGGAGATAAAAACTTAATACCGTCAGTTATTAAAATCTCAGCACTTCCCTTACTGCAGCAGCTTTTTGCAATATCTGCTAATCCTTTTCCTCCATAAAACTCTATATCCTATCGCACAATATACTTTGCTGTATTATTGCTAATCTTTAAATTTATGCATGTTCTTCAGTAGGTGGATGTTAACACATGCACTGTGAGACTATTACACTTGGAGCATGCTGGATGTGTCAGCAAAGTCAGGGGAAGAAATGTCTCTGCCAGCCATGCCTACTGTCATCCCCATGGGGCTGGGGCAGGAACTGCAGCAGGCGAGTGAGAAAAAGCAGCAGACTGTGTATGGGAGGGAAAATTTTAGCAGTGCTTTCCTGCCAAAAGCCAGGGTGTTAGAGATGCAGAGACAAGGATCTCATAGAAACCAGCTCATTCTGCAAATGGTGGGACCTCTTTGCATATTGAAATTGCTCCTGCTTTGCAAGAACGAAACAAGCAAAGAGAAAGCTGTTTCTACAAAGCCCCTGGTTGTGTTTTCAACACAGGTTCAGTGGAGTTAGCTTGAAGAGTGTTGTTCCTGTCTCTACAAATAAAGATGAAGAGAAACTTGCAGTTGTTTTCCTGAGGAAAAAAAAAACATTATTTTCCCCTTCACAGATTTAAGAGAAAAAATGAGAAAGTTTGAATTAAACTGTATTTGCTTAGGGAAATAATTTTTCAATAAATTTTTTGGCTGTCTACATACAAGTCAGAAGTTCATAAGTAAGGTACATGTCCCTGTACCGACAGAACATTGTTCTGCTCATTCTCATAGATAATCTGTCTGATGCATTTTCTGGTACTTTGGTTGTAAAATAGAAGTAAAATGCTCATAATAGTGAAAACGCAGGGTTAACCACATCCAAAACTACAAGAACTGCTTCTAGAGATGAGACTTTTCAGAAAATGAACAACTCAAACCACAATTTACAAATTTAAAAAATGCATTTAACTATAAGGAATATGGGAGAAACTAGTCAAAATACATAATTTAAGTGGGATAAGAAAAGAAACCACAGTAAGTCATAGCACATCACTGCACACAAAACAGACATAGCCTGTGGCATGGCCAGACCTACACAGGACACAGCAAAAGTTAACTGTGAAGTTTAGGTCTCATCCTATCTTTAAATCATCTGCATCTTTCCCCTTCTCAGCCTGGGCCCATTCTGTCTCCCACTGAAATCAGAAGCAAAAGAGGTGCTGGTACAGCCAGGACAGCATCCTGCAGTGTTTTGATGTTACTCCTTTCTATTTCAAATGCAGCTGCAATCTTCTCTGCCACTGTTTCACTTTATCAGTAGTTCAGGAACTCATCCTCCAGCAGACTCGGTAACACAAGAGTTTGTCCCCCCTTTTGGGTTGCTGCTGTATTATCAGAACCGTAAGAGAGGGCCTTCAAAACGCTTGTCCAGCACTTTCATTTGTTGTGCTGTAATGTGGCTGCTGTAGTCGCTGAATATGTAGATTTAGAAGTAAGTTTTTAAAGCAGTGTTCGGGAGGTATGTGTGTTAATCCCATTATCTGATAAACGGATTTGTGAACACACCTCCCACCATCCTGCATTAATAACTTATCCCTTAGAGTCACTAGGAAATGTAATTTAAATGCTTGTGAGGAGTCGATAGACCAGATGTTCAAAACCATGGAATTAAACAAAACAAGTTTATGGAGAGTTGCAATGCTAACAAGATCTTATCCCCTGCTCTCTCCCACCAGCTCTCCCATCCTTTAAAACCACCAATTAGACTTGATGGTGATTTTCTGCACATTTGCTGAATGTGTTACCACATGCAACTTGTCTTCCCCAAAGTGCCCTGAGAGCCAAGAGCTCCAACACCAGACCTGACCACTCCTGGGAATTAGGATATTTTCATTCTCATTCAAAGCCAGGCACTGGCTCCCACTCCTAAGGAAGCCATTCATTCTTTATCTACTTAGAAAATGCAACAAATTATACAATATGGGGTGGTGGTAGTGGTGTTTAAATTCACATATTTGCTCTAATATGCCAGCATGGTAGCAGTATTTTTCCATCACATCACAGTGAAGGGCGGTAAGGAAAAACTTTGAGGACCAGACAAGTGAAACCGTTGATGCTGAAATCAAACATTTTGTATGCAGGCTGTCAGTCCAAACTCAGTCTAGTCTGCCAGCAACTCAGACCATTCATTTTCATGTATCTGTACTAAACTGATTTGGAAGCTAGACTTGCATTCTCTCTATCAAGATGTACTTTCAGGGAAGAGACACATATCAATGCCCTTTGAGTATTTATTATCAGTGGTGTAGACTACTTCCTTAAAAATCTATGACACATTGCACTGTGAATTTTACTGGTTAATGGGCAGTCTGAAGCTCAGCAAGGCAAGGACTTTTGTTGTGCTGGACTCAAGGCAAGGGACTGAAAGGAATCTGTAAAAGTAAGAATAAACTATTTGTCAAAGAAACAAGTGCAAAAAAGACATGTAAGTAAGACCCAACAGCTCAGGCCAGATACTACTTATATAAAGATGACTTCAGTCACAAGCAAACAACAATACCCATGAATAACAGAAGTAAATCTAACATTTGCATGTGATTTATCAGGGAAGAGAAATCTTAGAAGGACATTTTTTGTCCTAACCTGAAAAAGTCAATATAAGACTCTGAAATTCAAGCTTTTTATCTACAGAAGCATAGCTCAATCAAGTTTTCATTGTTAGTATTTCCATTCACAATTGCTCTGATCATTCACGTAGTTCTTAATGAGCATTTCTTATTCCAGAATTATATCATGGTTTGTAATCTGTATGTCAAGGCTTTGGAACAGCAGCTAACTCCTTGGGAGCTTCTTAGTGTCCTTAGTAGACAACATAAGTTATAAGAGAGAAAACTTGTAATGATTTCCCCCTAATATTCAGATGTATAAACCAAAGGACTCTCTCCCATCAACTCACAGACTTGCAATAACATAAACAAATTGCTGGGAACAGTCTGGTATAAAACATGCTATCTGTCTGACCTCACCTCACCACACAGACAGCCATGGCATGTAAGAGAGGCACGAGTTAGCATCCACTGCCAAAGCACAGGCTCAGGTAAGCAGTCACATGCCAGAGAAAGCCCATCTATTTCCAAGGACTCAATGATATTACTGTCCTACACCCTGTCCTAATTTTCCAGAGAAGTCAGCAGAGTCTGCCCATGGGATCAAGGAGGGGGACCAAAAGATATGGTGCTCCAAATGCCCAAGACACAGCTACTGCAGTAACTGGGGAGAGGGGATGTGAAACAATTCACTCACACACTCAGCACTTGAGATGTAAGAGCCTACAGCTACCCTTGTAGTTACAGGGTAATTCACACCCAGTGGAGAGGAGACAGTTCCTTCCCTTTAACCCACCACCTTCTTGGGTCGCCTCTTCTACTCCTTGCAGATAGATGCTTGGATCTCAAGGTCTTCCATAGTCCTGGTTTGGAGGCACACAGTATTGGGGCACATTTATTTTTGTAACTCACTTGACCAAGGAAGGAAGGGGCTGTTTCAAGTCCCAGCAATCCCAGCTCTAGGAACTTAGCATTAGAGAGGTACTGGCTTTCCAAATCAAGCAAGAGAACAGCTGCCCTGGGGGTATAGGTCCAGACTTGCATCTAACAAACGAGTCCAGCCTTTTGCTCAGCAAACTACTGCAAATTAAGATCCATCAGTCCTCTGTCTACCAGGTGGCAATCGGGAGACCCGGCATGTGCCCCCATCTTTAACAGAGGCTTCATTTTAAGATTTGTGTCAATACAGCTGAAAAATGGGATTTATGTTAACATGGGATTTATGTTCTACATGGAGAGGGAAAGAGGCTGGACCCCCTTCTGGAAGCTGCTGTGTTTTGAAGCCCCCCGAGCCCCAGCACAGGGCACGGTTGCACCGCACACCTCGGGCCGCTAAAGGGAGCTCCAGGCTCAGAGCTGGGCACCGGCTCCCATTTGAGGAAATGTCACCCAAACCTCCCTCCTCCCTTTGCAGCAGCTCAGTAGATAGAATAAATGGTGCTTTTACAAAGACATTTGTGAAATGTGAATCTGCTCCTTAACTGTGGGTTTGCAGCACACCAGATACAAACTCTTTAGGTGACTTGGTACACCGTGAGGCTTATACAATATTTCCCTGGGAATGTTTGAGAGATATTTTATTTTGGAGCCAAACACAGTCACAGTCCTTATAGCCTAATCAAATCTACACAGACTCAATAAAATCCCAATCTTGTTCATCTCTTTCTGCAGGCTAACATTTTAAAAACACTGCTATGCAATACATAAAGCATACAAGAGAAACAGGTGAGTCCGGGATAGCTGCATCTCTGTGGATTAAGTCTGAACAGCTTTGAAGGGGTGATGTATAACACCTGAATATTTGAGAGTTCCAAGGTGACTGTCTGCTGAGTAACACATTACCTTTTCACACCGAGGCACGGGAAGTTTCAGATGCCTGTAGCATTGTTAGTGCAATTAGTGCCCGTTAGTCCAAATACACTGCAAGCCCCTTAGTATAAATACACTGCAACAAGTAAGCAGAACAGGTAAAGCAGAAACATTCACTGAACTCTTGTGAACAGGAAGACACTGCCAAAAAACCCAAAACAAAACAAAAAAAAAAAACCCCACAAAAAACCCCAAACCAAACAAAAAAACACTATTCGTTTGCAGTAGCAACGTGATTTAAAAACCAAGCAACTAAAAAACCCCAGGGAGCAGCATCCACCATGTGTGGCAAGCACAGCTACATAATTAAAGCGTCCCTGAGGTAAAAAAATCGAAACGTGTAACAGGCAGAAAGGACCTCCCTAGGCAGGGTGTGGGCTGGGAAGGGCTGCTCCTAGGGATGGGGACCAAGTGGGAGAGTATTTCTCATTTGGCTTAAGTGTTTCTAGCGGGTGATGGAGCTATAGAAGGAGCTACTCTCCCGGGATGAGCTGTGGTGCCTTTCCCAATTTTACCAGCCCTCCTGAGGCAGCTCTGATTAGCCAGTTTTGTTCAGTCACTGCTGGAGTCAACTGTTTGTTAATAAGTGAACCCCCCTGCTTTCTACATTCACTTCCTAACAAAAAACCCAAAACAACCCTTGGGCTTCTTTGGGTGGCTGGTTAGAAACAGGAGATCTTGAGGTACTTTCTGCACATTTTTTGTCTTAAAAAGATTTGTGAGTTGACCATATTCTTATTATTTTCTTTTAATTTAAAGCAGTATATCCAGTGCAGAAAGAAACAGGGACAAGCAGGCAGTCTCGGGAACAGCTGAGAAATGGCTGAGGGGAAGGAAATCGCCACTGCCAGCCTGTCAGTCACACCAAGCCTGTGCCTGCATAGATGCAAAGCTGTGGGTATGTCCAACAAACCATGATTCACAATTACCACAGACACTGTTTTCCCTGGGAGCTACTCACTGCAGCATTGGGTCCTCATCTGAGGAGCCTTGCTGCAACTACAGTGAAGAGAAGGGACAGTTTCTGCCCTTGGCAAAAAACCCAGCCAACTCCCTCCAAGTTGATGGCATGCAGGTTTCTCAGCTACTTGTTAGGGAAAATAAAATTCTCCAATCAAATCCATTAAAAATACCCCCTAAAATCAGACTCTACACTTAATAAGACAAAGTTATCTGCTGCTAACCCTGGCTGACTGCTCTCCACAGGGCACAGGTAGACATGGCATCAGGAAGGAGGCAGTGAAAGGAAAAAAAACACTTCTTAGCTCACACTAGTACAGCAGAGCTCATTATGTGCCCTGCTGCCTATTGCAGTGAGAGGTTAGAAATGCTTCTTTATTTCCTCTGCCCTGATGCACTTGCTGCCTTCCCCATTCTGTTTATTTTGTGCCACCAAAGCGGTAACACCAAAGCTTTGTGAAGCATTATTCCCCATTCTCCTTTCTGAGATCAGCATGGTCCTGAAAAACAGACAATTTAGAAAAAAGAAAAAAAAAGAAAAAATTACTGCCACATCAATTTCCATCCAAATTGCTTGGCAGACTTCTCTAGTTCTTTTGCTGGAGACCAAGGTTCACTTCCAGCTCCCCAGCCTTCAATACTTCAGGACAGTGAGTGCTGGCACAAACTGAAACCTGGTAACCTTCCTTTGAGAATATTAAGTCTTGCTGGACTTTCTGTGAGGCTCATCGATTCCACTCAGTCTCCTCTCCTTAAATCCTTAAACAGGAAAGAATAAGGATAGAAAAAGCTGAGGGAGATTCTCATGCAATCTATATTAGCCTCAAGATTGCTTCAGTTTTTAGCATCATTTGTCTCAGCCTCACCCTTCTTGGAAAGTATGCTTATAGATGTTCATATTCCTCCTCAAAAAAACAACCAAAAAACCCCAAACCCAAACACTGAACTTCATGTTTAATTTGTCAAAAGCACCCAATCTGTGCCATATATGAAGATGTATATAACAATGTATAGTGAAATGTCATGCCAGTTATCAGAAATGTTCAAGATGCAATCCTGCCTGGAGAGGATTACTTTGCATAGCCTGGCACACAAAAAGCATCAGGTACAAGGAAGCTAGTTCAAGTGGTTATAGTCACATGGATATGGACATGTTTAACACTGGTCCATTGAGCCATCCAAGCATCAATGAGCCCAGCCAACCTGCCAAACCCTCTTCCCTCTTTGCCACAGTCACCAACCAAACTGCTGTGGAGTGCACACTCACAAATGGAGTTTTGCTACTCAAAGTCCCAAACTTCTTAACACTTTGCAGGAGCTAGACCTCACAGGTACCTCTATTTCTCTGTTCCTGAGAGAATCCATGGACTGACCTCCAGGCCTTCCCCATGCTACCTCTCACTGTGACCTGCACTACACCTGGGGCAGTGATGAACATGATTCAAAAGCAAACACTGCATCAGCTGAAGAAAGCAAAGCATCAACATCCCTTTAGCTCCCCTCTGGGTAAATTGGTCTCCAAAAGCCAGACCTGTCAAAGGCATTGATCTTATATCCAAGTTGACCACAGACTTTGTGTATAATACTGGGTGCATAAGCACCTGAGTCCTGTGCACATTACTGGGCTGAAATGGGGCCACTGGCCAGCCCATGGCCAGCAAAGGCCACTAGTGCCCTCAGGGACCCGGCATATACAGAGCTGCAGAACACATGAAGCATCATTAAAAACAACAGACCTGGCTGAAAGGGTTTTGCTGCTGCCAAAACATCCGCATCTCAATGTGTGCACCTTCTGTGATCACTGCCTTCAATTTGGTCAGTAGCACTTTGTCCTACAGCTCCCCAGCCAAACCAGCCGGCACCATCAGTACCAGAATCCACATGAGATAAGTGGACAAGCACTGCTGGAGCAGACCAGCTTTGCACAACACTCAAATTCCCTAAACAGCAATATGAATAAAAATAGTTCAGTTTGGACATCTAAAACCCAAACCAAAAAGGCCTAAGAATATATTTAAATCAAGAAGTAATTTCTAAAATGCAGAGTGATCTCTAATTATTTCCCACTGTTCATCAGGCTGCACTGAGAGATGCTATTTCACCTCATCACTGAAATGCTACACAAATGTCATGAGTGGCTGAAATTTTGAGCACAACTTTTTCCATCCATTCTTAAAAATCTTATTTTTTCTTCCATCTTACAGACACTGATCAAGAGTGCTATAGAATCTTTGGCTTCATCTGTTCAACAATCATCTAATTAATCATTGATAATTAAAATGACCTCCTTTTGACCGATACCTGATCTCAGAAAGGTTCAAAAGAAACTTGACACATGTTGCGTCATGTTCCGGCATAACCCACTACAGGTATGTTATCATGTTATGCCACATCTGCTTTCCAGAGAACAAAATGAGGCCAGAAGTAAATTAAAGGAGGAAGCAGTTGTACATGTATCAGATCTAACCAGTTCAAATATCTGGCAGTGCACAGGAGCAGGTGACCTTCCGGTGTACTCATAGAACTGTCATTAACCTCAGAAATGGCATTATTTTTGGATATGTCTAAGCAGAGGCATCTAATAACATACCTTTGCAACCCTTGCTATAGCTAAGTGCTAGAACACCACTTTTGAGAAAAAAAAGGTCTGACTAAAATCTCAGCTAAACTGAACTGTGAGAAAATATTCCTCACATTTTGCCTGTACAAGCACTGAAAGCCTATAGACACTGAACACAAGATGTACAGACCATAGGGAAGATGACTGAACTGGCCATCCCATACATCCCGTGATTTACTTAAGCATCTCCCTATCAATCTTACATGGGAGCTCCAGCCTGACCCCCACCTCTGCTGACCTTCCAGGGCACACTGGGATGCCAGCTCACAGGTGTCTTGGATGAAATGTCACCAGGAGAAACTCTGTTCTCCAGCAAAACAATAAAGTCCTGTTTGGGGAAAAGTTGCCACCCCCAGGGCAGTTCAAACCTCCCCAGTGAACACAACATGTCTCAAAGGTGCACAGCACTCAGCCCTCATTTGCCTTCTCTAGGTCTTTTCCTCTCAGTAGTGCCTACCTGGAAAAGCAATGCACAGCCCTAGCTTCACCCTTCAAATTCATTAAAAGGCAGCAATATCCTGTGAGTAGCCTTCTCCCTTCATTGATTTTTTGTCAACTTGAGTAGGATAAGCATTTTGTATCAATAGTGTCAACTACAGCATTGGAGTCGTACTCTACACAGCAGTACAGTTGAGGAACATTTCTATTGAGCAAAAAAAGTCGACTGGTGAAAGCAGAAATAAACATTTACATTTATTTTATTATGAGGCTAAATATAAGCTTTAAAAAAAAACAACATGAAACGCTAGTGAACCAAGGGATTTAGGGGAAGAAAAGTGATGCAACTGTAATAAGTTGTGAGTCTCCTCCTAATGGGATATTGATTTTCAGTATATAATTAATAACAAGAAAACTGTATCCTGACTTTGGGGTCCACATGAGCATCCTGGAACAAAAAGGGCCATAAATTAACATAAATTATGTATTAAAGTTCCAATTAACCTGGCTGACACTGATATACTTTAACAAGGTACACTTACATAAAAGAAGCAACTCTCTAATTACTTGGAACAGGACCTCCTGACCCATTCTGCTCTTTTATCCCAATGCCAACCTAATGAGGAAGGAAGTGAGAGGTAGCAAACTGTGCATAAGGCAAGACTGTAGACCACAAGATACCCCTTGGGATATGCTTTTACCTTCTTAAAACTACCAATGATTAATATTTTATTGCTCTCAAGGCCTTTTAACTGTTTTCAGAAGAACCGTTTTTGAGGCTGAAACAGCTAATTTAAATTTGGAAATATGCCATCTAATGAAGGTCTTTGTCACCTGCTCCTGCTCTGTAACAGGCCACCCACACAGGACTTGTGATGGCACCCAGGGTTCCTGTACACAGATTTAAAGGGTGCTCCATGAAGCTAAGTATTTTAGTACAGGCAGGAGAAAGAAAACCACAATCCATTTTACACCTTATCCAAAAGAGCAGGTTTAAATGCATTTTTCAGCACTGAAATTCTGTGCAAAAACCAAGGGCAATAGGTAGATCTATATAAAATCTGTGCTGATAGTAGGAAGACCTACAACAAGGTGAGAAGTGGGGATCCAGTCAGGGAGTTATATATAAAATATCTAAGAAGTCACATAAATTTTCTCTTTTTTTGTTGTTTGAAATTGGATAACACTGGATACACTGAGGAATAAATTTACATTCATCTCCCATCCTTTAAAAAAACCCATGAGTTTACAGAGAGTGTACAGCCAGGCAGTCTGGTCTTGCTTGGTTCTATTCAGCTCTCCTAGACCAACCAGACTTTGAACACATGCAATTATACAGAAGGACAAAGATGGATATTTTCCCCAGTATTTGGGCTTTTAAAATCACTTATAAATATTGTACTTTACTGTTGAATAACATTTTTGCAGAGCAAGGCAATTCCCATAATAAGAACTGTAGAAGAACTAACTTGTCCCTGCAGAAGAAGCATTTCTCAATGCCAATCCTTTCTGTGTCATCTTATCAGCACTGTAAATAGTTTTAAATTAATAATGACACTGTCCCCTTCTTTATGGGTTTCCAGTGCAATACAGTTGGAGTCTCAGCTTTCACAGTTGATCTCCCACTAGCCACAAGCCTGACTTCTATCCTCTTGGAGAGAGGTGTTGGTGGAATCCATCAAAGGCACCTCCTAATTATAGCCACAGTCTTCAAACCTCAGAGGGAAACAAGCCCAGTACTGGGATTTCAACTGGATGACTCCTGCAGTGAGCACTTTCCTGTGTCCTTGCAGTCAAAGGTTATCTTTCACCCAAGCCATGTCAAAGTTTAAATTTAAACATGTTGGGTCATGTTCTTCCCTAGACAGAATTTCACTGGAGAGGGAAGGAGATTTTCCTAGTGCTGCTGAAATGCACAAGGCTGGAAGAGAAGCTTAACAGCTCCAAGGATCTGAACTGGGACTCTTCTCTCAAGCTGGGGCTGCTGCAGGTCATGTGCTCCATTAGCAAAAGCAGTCAGCGGACAATTGCCCAAATTACAGCCTCTCCATTTCTTTGCTTTAGCTGAGAATTTCGTCTTTATCATCTTTGCTATAACTTTGAGCCACTCTGCCAAAGTTAACTGAGAATGAAGACAGAAATGTAAAGAAAACAGCTCTGCAGTCATTAAAAGGGTCAGAGTCAGGGTACCTGGAAGATTTGAACTGTTCATCGATATCCTGAGCTAGCACTGCCATATGCATTATTGCCCTCCCCTGCATACCCTGCATTTTCTGCAGGAATATGTCTGGATCATTCAAATAGCTTGTGAAGATTGAAAGTGAACTTACACAATCAATTTTTGCCTTTTGTGAGATCTCCAGTTACTTCAGTGAGCCCTTGTGTAAAAAGCCACATGCTTAGTTCCTACACGATGCAGACCCCTTGATCCATCTCTGTTTAAACCAAGGTATAGTTTAAACATCTGTGGGAATTGAATTAGGCTGACAGACTATTATATATACACCATAGGGGACTCGCTCATAAGTCGCTTGTGGCAAACATGCTACTTATACAGCATCCCATTCAGAGAAGTGACCTACTTATTGGTTGCATGTTGTAAGCTATTTTGACGAGAGCAATGTGATCCTTGCTGTTCTGCTTTGAGTAAACTAGCCTTTGGGTATAAGAAGAGGAAAATGACATCCATGTAATAGAGGACAGCCATATATGTTTAGAGTGGGATTTTCAAAACTATTCATCCCCGGCCTGAAATCAAACATTTGCTAGAGAACAGTGAGCTCTTAAAAAAAAATCTGTTCAGGGTATACTAATAAAGCACTTTGTTGTGAAGCACCCGTGGGATATGCAAAGCCACAGGGCTGCCAGAGAAAGAGAAGCAAAGCTTCCTTCCCTCCACCCAAACACCCACCCCACCATTACCAGAGCTGTATTGCTCAGGCTGCACACCATTGCAGCAGACCCTTTTTTTGGTTCTACACACATTCCATTACCATATTGCTCTATCAGCCCCATCAATAAGAGCGAAATGTTTCTCTTACCAACAGCTCAATGTTTCCAGAGGGGGACTACATGCAGAAAGGCTTGTGAAGAGTTGTAAGGAAAAACCTGTGGGCAGTTACAGTGGTAACTCAAATTACAGAGCAGCTCAGTGTTTGTTCATTCGATGATATGCGTACACTGACTTGTGATAAGTAACTGCAGAAAGGAGAAAGAGCAAATTTACAAAGCTTTCATTCTCACAGAAACAGTCACTTAATAAAAATCTGGGTGGATTTCTTCTCTATCACACTGGTTAGAAATGGGACAAGCATCTGGGGAAATGGCAATTAGTTGGCACTGCTGAGCTGTAGGTGTACGGGAACATTAAGGAGCACTGTCATCTCTACTTCTTACCATTTGAAAGGAGAAAGTATGATTTCTACTGGAGCACCACTAATGTAAAAAGATAGTTAATGACAGGACTTCAAATTTTTTTGCCAGCTTATGCTCTTGATGAAACAAATCCATCATCCTCTCTGTAAGATTTTGCTTAAAACTGAACAGATGTGAAATCCACCACAGCATATTCAAAGAAAAACATCCTTAAAAATGGCACAGAAAAGAACAAGGTGAGCGTCCTCCTTGGGATCTTATTGCTTTTCCTTTCAGCTTTACCTCTCCATCATTTTACTCAAGGCAAAGTATCATCAAACCCTAGGAAGAGCTATTTTTATGAGCTCAGGCTATCATGGTACTCGTGCCTCCATACAGTATAAATCCCCAAGCACCCTGGTTCCCAGTCCAGACTCCATCCAACGGTGAGTAGTACGTGAAAGCCCTTTAAAGCTCTTCAGTGAGCCAAATGTGACAGTTTACTCCATCTTTTGTAACTTCTCTGACCCTGCCTTGTTCAAAGGAAAGCTTTTTTTTTCCTCTTCCTAATTCCCCCAGTCTCTCTTTTAGAGGAATGAGAGAAAATTTAAGTGCCCTGCTTTGACACTCAGCTTGCTGCTTATGTGCAGTCAGACCAGCTGCCTTCCCAGAGCTCCACTGCATTGTCAATATGTTCCTCTTGTGCCAAGACAAAATTTATAAATAGATTTGCCCAGTCAGTAAGCTCTTTCTCTTTAGAAAGACAGGGATTCAGGCAAAAAGAGGATTATTGATAACATGCAATATCTTTATTATGGCAGAGACTGCTCCTGCTACTATAGTTAAGGAGCTGTCAGCATTTCCATTGTAAGATTTTTTTTTTTTATTTTTTATTTTTTTGCAAAGGTTTAACTTGGCAGTGAAAATTTAAGTATACTCAAGGCTGGACTTTATCTTGCAAGGATTCAGCAAGCGAGTTAGACACAGAACTCTCTCCTCTACCCTAATTATCAAGGAATTCAACGAGTTTCAAAACTTCTCTCCTGTTTTCTGAACAGTGGACAGTAACCCCTGATTCAACATTGAGTAGTACAGCACAGAGAAGAGCACAAGACAAACATACAGTGCCAAATTCTGCTCTGGTTAATAAGATGCTTGACACTTATCTACTACAGGAATGCATAGTTTTGGCTAACATCCCATATTTTCCTCTATCAAAAAACAGCTGAGGGGCATGCTAAAAAAAAAAATCCTTTAAAAATCATCTCATTTAGGTAGTTAATTTTCCTTGCAATGCATGCTGGTAGGACAGAGCAGTCTGCCAACTGATGAATATATCTTGGGAGTCACCAGCTCCACCTCTCTCCCCTTGTAGTCTGTGCCTCTCTGTTCAGCCTCTGGCAAATCACTTCATTTCTGCTCTACCTCAATTTCAGCATTCAGGGTAGGAAACAGTAAAACTCATGCAAATGGTTCTGCACACAGAATTCATTCTGCTGCAGCTCAAGCACTTTCTGGCAGGAAATAATCTGTCTCCCTTTGACTTCAGCAGTGATTAGCTGGAGTGCAGAGTCATGGCTTGTTATTGCAGAGTTGCTGGCACCCACAGACTTGTTTAACTTCAAGGAGTCTCAGTTGTTTTGAGGACACACTGCTAAAATACTGTAGTGGAACTTACATGAGATTCATCAAAATAAGGCTATCTTCACTTTCAACCGTGCTTACGAACACATATCAGTGAACAGTGATGTGTCCTTGGATAAAATTTCATGATTTTCCCATTACTGTTGGAAGAAAAAAAGATGGATGCATTGAAATACAGCCAATTTTTACTATGATTTGTGAAAAAAGGGTGTAAAATTGAAGGATGGAGGGATGGATGGAAGACTGGTATATTTATCTCCCTCCACTGTGCCTCTCGGTGGAATGCTGCATGTCTTTTTCAGACAACAGACACAGCAGAACATTTTGCTTTCCCAGTCTGAATATCTTTTCTCTCAGTTTGCATCGACACCCTTAATATAAGGAGAATGTGGACCTTTTTTTGTACTTTAAGCCCAGTCTAAGTTAGGTAAAATCCTTTATGCACATGGTAAGATGTGTTCTTTGGCTTCTCTCTCTCGACATTTGTATTTGTGGCCAACTGAATAGTATATTTTGTGCACTGAATCCTAGAAAAGAATAATACTCTGCTTTGTCTGTTGAAAAGATCTTCAAATCCAACTGCTCCTCTGACAAGTGATCAAAATTTTAAAAAGTAATTTTCTGTCTACTTGTATAGTATGAGGATTTAGATAAGACTTTGACACCATGGAAACTAGACACAGGACAGGATCCTGTTCAATCTAAATATATCTCCCATCTTTGAATCACACTTCCCTCTTTTATATTTAATGAAACCTGCTCTTTAGTTTCCTCCATCTATGCAACTTTTTTGGCCAGGAGGATCACCTTGCACCCACCCCTTAGCTTTCATCACCAACCATTACCACTTCAAGAGAGAATCACATGCTTGAGTGCAGAGGAGGCAATTCAGGAAATGAGGCCCTTATGAAACTTTGATGTAGCATATCATTAGGGTAATTCTCCAAAAAATTAAATGCTAAGTGGAAGGCAACTTTAACCCTAACTCAGGACCAAGTGCAGTGTCACTTAAGAAAATCAGATCAGCATTTTCCTTGAGCTGTAATAAGAAAGGGTTGTCCATTTCTTAAGCCATCATCTACACCATAGACCTTTCTTTGGTACTTGCTTATCACTGTCTTTATCATTAGTTTCTAAGGCTTGTAATAGCTCATAATCACAACACTCACTCTTATCATCATCGTGGCTAGGAAACTACCACTAATTTTTTATTCTTAAACCATCAAACTATCTCTAGATATAGTTTACACAAATACTTCTTGAATACAGGACAGAGGAGGCACAAATCTGAAACGCAACTTGACAAAAATTTACCATTTCAGAGTAGACTCAGACAGCTACATTTCTGAATTCAGAAAAGCTGAATGTGTCTCTTAAAAATGGCTTTATGGACTTTCCAGTGGCTGTGAAGACAGGACACAAAACATGAGGTCACAGTTAAGAAATTTCAAACAGTTACCAGGTAGCACTGGTACAAGTTTGGACACACACAGTGCTTGGCATGGGAGATGGGGCTGCCTTTCCTTTTCAGTCTACCAGAGGCAGCAATACAGCCCTTGGAAGGCCAAAAAAATTCCCCTCCAGATAATGAAAATTTGGTATCTATACCAACAATGTGTTGCTTAGCTATTCTTAAACAGCTTGTTCTAAGTGCCAAAATGTGTTAGTTTGCCTGCATGAGACAAATGAGCTGATAGCTGAACAACGCAGGCAAGATGTTTGGGAGGAGTTGGAACAAATGTCTTAAATTTTTGAACCTGTCTGTTTTGCCAGTGACCCATACAGTGAGTAGCTGTGTCAGCTAATCACTTAGCAGGCCCTTGCTGACAGACAAATACCTTGTGGTGACATCTGATGGAGCTGTTACAAAGCACCAAGCTCTCAGGGTCTTGCAGGCTCTCAGAGCTGCAGGTTGTGCCTCCACATGTCGATGGAAGGGCAGCAGTGATGCACAGGGTACAGAACAGCCAGAACAAGTGCTCAGCACCACCCAGGCAAATTCCTAAGTGTTCAGATGAATTCTTGAAAGAGAAGGCATTTGAGTTTACTTGGGCACTTTTATCTTAATCTGGTGATGATAAATAACTGATTACTAATATCACAGCCATATTTTCAAGGAGCATGCAGCAATGGCTAGCCCTTTTTATGGCTTTCATTGTGGAAGTAAATAATTACATCCTTTTCAAGTCTTGAAAATAATTGCTTTCAACTGCAAACAAACTACTGAAAACAAAACTTCCACACACAATACCCATTTTAAAATGGTCACTTTTCCTAAACCAAACCAAACCCAACCCAAACAAACAAAAAAGCAAACCCACCACTTTTACCAGCTGTGTTTCAGGTGCATATTTAGTGACTAGTTACGTTTAAGGCTGGTACCCAGACAACCAGATGAGGCTCTGCTCATTATCAAGGGATCTTTCGCCACGTCATTTGGCACATTTTATAATAATTTTCTTATTTTTAATCTTTTAAAAATTCCTACAGAGCTCCACATGCAATGCTGACCATACTGAGAAGAAGGCAGAGAACTGCCAGACTGAGACAATTCCTCTATCATTATTCTACAAACCACTGCAACAGCTGGCCCATATTTTTCTTCTTTCCAGTTCCCTTCCTAGTACCTGACAAATCTCACATTCTTTGTGTGTAGCGAAACAGGGACTCACTGAAAATTCTGGATACAAAGCACAGAGAAAGGCAAACCATGAATGCAGCTCAGTTTTTTCCCACACAAACCTTTTATCTCCTGATGGAATTTGGTGCCTGTGACTGATCAAGCTGTAAGCTGCAGAAGAATAATACAGACAGGTCACCAAGGACCATCTAATAAACCAGCCTCATTACCTATCCCTTCCACTGACATGCTCAGCTAGGAGGGTTCTTATGTTTGCTTTCTTCTACCATTACTTCTCTGGGGTCTGAACCAATACCCCCAAAATGACTACAGAACTATTGGATTCAACTGGAGCAGAGTTGTATGAAGCTTTGAAAACAAGTAAAACCCTACACAGTAAACAAAGTTTGGTCTTGAAACACAAGTACATCAAAATCCCATTTTTAGATGATTAAACAAGAAGAGGCTTGCCAACCTATATGTAAGGTATGAAGCGCACACGGAATATGGAAGGAGACAAGAAGTCTCTTTCACATCAGCAATCTTAAGCACTCAGCACTGAGCATTGTTGCTTTGAATGTTTCCAGCTCCTGAAGCAATTCCAGGCACACATGCTGACAAAAGAATAATTTTATCAGCATATGGCTGATCACAGCATCCAATTCCACCAGTATGAAATGGCCCCATAGCGCACACTATCATTTCTGCATACAAGTGGAACAGATGCTGTAGAGATCAATGTAATAACAGTTTAATTAATTTTAGTGTCAAAGTCAAATGCTCCCTTATTTCCAGTTGACATGTCCCTATTTTCATGGTTGGGTCTATACATTTTGAAAACAGGAGGATAAATTTGTTTCCAGAGATAAATACTGCAGAAAGGCCTGATGAAATGCAAAAGAAGCAGTTCTCCATTTCTTGTAATCTTCATAAGCTTGAAATCATAATATTGTCCATACATTGTTATAAGTTTCTTTTTAACAAAGCGGATCCCTTCATCTGCAACTGCAAGCAGTCCTCATATCAATACATAGAACCATCTTGGAGTCCCAACCCCAGAAAGATCGCACTGCAGATGACATACTAGGCCGGGAGTCAAGAGACTTGGCTCCTCTCCTCACTCTGGGAGTGGGGATGTTTTCTGTCAAGAAAAGGTACATGCATTGGACCTCCTGAAAATTCATCTGCCACTAAAAAAAAAGATCTCCATCTAATTCTAACGCTGCTGCATGGGCAAGTACACCTTCCACTAGGGAGGATTGCTCAAGGTGCCATCTAACCTGACCTTGAACACTTCCATGGAGGGGCAGCCACAACTTTCTTGGTCAACCTGTTCCAGTGTCTTTCCACCCTCACAGGGAAGAATTTTTTCCTAATGTCTAACTTAAATTTCCTCTCGTCAAGTATGAAACGATTTCCCCTTGTTCTCTCACTACACACCTGCGTAAAAAGCTCTACCTACCCCAGCTTTCCTGTAGACCCCCTTCAGATATTGGAAAGTCACTATAAATTCACCTTGGAGCCTCCTTTTCTCTAGGCTGAACAACCCCAGCTTCCTCAAACTGTCTTCACAGGGGATGTGCCCCAGCTCAATGATCATTTTAGTGGCTCTCGTCTGGATTCTATGGCTTTGAATAAGTAATTTTATATTTTAGGTCACCGATAGCACCAAGCACTATCTGCACATTATACTATAGGAAAGGCTGGACATCGTGCATCTCCCACTAGTGCCTTGTTTTCCAGCTTCAGAGATCAGAGCAGGGAAAAACAGCACAGTAAACTAAAACACGTTCAACAAGTGAATATGTACCCTGACTTATAGTCAAGGAAAGTAAGGTTAAGCAATTGATCATTAAAACACTGTAGGAGAGACTGACATAGTTGTAGGTCTAGGTAGAGTTTGGATTGTCACAACAGTGAGAAGAGGCAGAGGGCAGTAAACAATTGCTTGCTGCACAAAGTGTTATTATGCTAAAGTGTGTTCAGCAAATGTTTATTCCACAGGCAGGAACTACCAGTGCCTGGGGTGGTCACTTAGGCCTGAAACCCAAATCTCAGCGATTTCATCTGAATGCATTTGCCAAGCACTGGGTGACATTCACCAACACAGGCAGCTTCTCAGGTTTCATCAGGAACTAATCTACCATCCTCTTGCCTCTATCACTTCCAGTGACCCAAACTAAAGAGCATCATGCACACCCCACCTGCTCTGATGCTCAGTAGGGTATCACCTCACAATTAGGACTCTTCAGCCCAATGTATTTCATTATCAAGAGGACAAGGTGACCAGGACTCTGCACACGTTGTCAAACAAAGATCACAGATCACAGCAGGCACCTCCACTGAAACCCCCCACCCTACTAGCAGCCTCCTTCCATCTTGAAACAAAGACAGGCTGAGGGGAAAAGTGATGGGGATGGGAAGGAGGAAGCCTTTAGCAATGCTTAAGCAAACACATTTGGAATGAGGCTTAGGTTACTACACATGTCAAGAAGATTTTTTTCCTCCCCCCTCTCCCTCTTCATGTTGGAAAACTGTTGATGACTACAGGCATGGAGGCCTCTCAACAGGGAACCAGAAGAGACCAGAGGCAAAAGGACAGAGGGTTTTTGTGCAAAGGAGAGCAACTAAAAAGGTACATCCCCTGAGTGCTTTTGTTCAAGGGCTATGCTTGACTAGCAAATCCTGTTGCACTAAGATTGCAGGCTGCAGATATCCTAACAAAAACAAAACCAGAGTACTGCCTGTACATCCAAATGATTTCAGGGAAGAGCTGTTAACAGCAGGATTGCAAACACCACAGTCCTTGAGCTTATGTGTGCAAATCTGAAACAACTCCTCGCTTTAGGAAATCACAGGGAAAGATCCCACAAATCAAACACAGTAATACCAAGTGCTTGTATAGCATGTTTTACCTGCAGCTCTTGGAGCGATTACAAAGAGAAATGGAGAAGAAAGGCTCATTACCACTATTTCACAGATAAGGAAACTGTGGCACAGAAAGGAAGTGATTTGTCCTGCAGCCCAGTGGAAGAACAGGGCAGTCAAGTCAAGCCTCTTAAGTCCCAGTCCGATGCCCTCTCCCCTGAACTATTGTAGCAGACTCTGACCCTGCAGGAACTTCACATTTGTTATTATGCTTTACACCTTGATCATGAGGCTGGGTGTCTTCAAAGCACTGCCCTCAGCTCCTTGGCCAGGAGAGGAAAAAGCTTCCATGTACCTAATCAAATATAATTGCCATTCCTGGAGAAAAGAGATTCCTTCTCAACTCCTCTGGATGATAATTCATCCTGTGTTCAGGTGTAAATGTAATGCTATATGTAAGCCAAGATAAAAGTAACTCCTTTGACCACTTTTAACTTAACATCCCCTATGCAGTAAATTTCATACATAGCTATTGAAATAGTGCCAGGAATTGTATTAATAGAAAACAAAATTAGAGCCAATTTCATATAGCAGTTTTAGAGTATTCTTACTAAAATGTAGGCACCAAGGAAAGCTTGTTTAACAATAAAAGCCTTTCACCTTTAAACGCAAATAGCAGAGGATAAGTTTAGCTATTGAACTGCAACTGGGGAACCAGTTTCCAAGAAGGCACTGGCCCAGAAGACCTCCTGCATCCTTTGAGGCTCAGACACAGCACTTCCATCTGCTACAGCTGTGGTTATATTGCATGGGAACAGAGAAGTAGCCAGGACAGGAATATGGGTCAAAATCAGCACTTAAAAGTTAACCTGGAAAACAGTAAATCATCAGTAGAGAATCCAGAGTGTGAACACAGAGTGCCTGAGAAGAGAGATGCTGCTAAAAGTGTTGTCTGCAGGGTGTTGGTCCCAGCATAAGAGGTGTGGATTTAGATGTACGCATGAATACAATCTCATGCAGCAGATGTGAGCATCCTAGTGGGCAGACAGCAGGTTTCTTCCCTGGGTTGCTGCTGAAAAGTCGTTACTGTGACCAAGTCAGGCTGTTAAATTATCAGACATGAAAAGTCAACAAACAGGGCCAGAAGGGAATGGATCTTTTCCCTTAGGTTTCTTGTGTAAACTTGCAGCCTGCTACATGCTAAAGGTGGCCATAGGTGACTTGTAATCCAGGCCAAAAGCAGAAAATCACAGGATTAGAAGTGGGTGGTCACATCTCTCATTTGACTGGTAGGGAAAAAAAAAAAAGCCCACGATATCCGCTCATAGATGACAAGCAGTTTTGCGGGGAACAAAGAAATCTTTCTGACAGACAAAATTGGTCTGCCAGGAACTGAGCCCATCTAGCTCCCCACCTCCCCACCACCCTCCCCATATCTTCCCCTCTAAAAGGATCTTTTCTGGGATTCAGGGAATGCGTGTTTATAAAATAGTTCCATTCAATTAGGGCACAGAGTACAGCAGCTTTATATCAGAGGCAACCCAGAGCGAGAGCTCTGTGGAAGTGCAGGTACACGGTAATGATGACAACCCTGCACTGGTTGTAGTGTCATCACCTCTTATTCTTAATCAAAAGGCTTCCAATCCCTTCTCAACGTGTGCACTCGGAAATGAAGGGACTGCTGGAGAATCATTTGAATGTGGCAGCCCTAGATAATGATGAAACGAATAAAAGGCTCACTTTTTTGTTTAGGTTTGAGGAAGAATTCAGGAATCCTCTCGTGAAAAGGCAGCAGTTTAATAGCAGTGAGGCAGAAGGGCTTCTCGTTATCCACAGAGGCTGCTGTCGGTGCAGTGCTAATGGCCACAGCACGGGCTTCCCCAGAACGCTCCCGGCATCGCGGCGCCCGAGGAAGCTGCCTGCCGGCGGGGTGAAAGGAGGCTGCTTCAAGAGACTCAGAGCTGGCCTTGAGTGCATGGGCTTTTCCTTTGTGCAAAGGCAGAGGGCAGCTTTTCTTGGCTGCACTGAGCAATGCAAGCCACGCAAGCCCATGGCTGCGGGCCAAGTGCAGATAGGGTCTCTGCCCCCCGCTTCTTTATCCCCCGCTGGGGTGTTGGCTGCATAAGCAAACGTGATGCTGCACGCAATGGAAAGACTATGTACAAGAACCATGGGTTAGGAATCTATGGAATAAGGGCCCTGGGCAGGCACATAACATCATTGACACTGGAAACAGCTCATCAATGAGCTGCGTCTTCCCATACACTGCCCTGCAAGATTGACTTTGATACTGGGTTTGGATGAAGAGATTGGAAAGCACCCCAGCACTTTGCTTCTCCCTGTGGCTTACACCTACAGCTCAGCACATTCTTATTAATATCTCTTGCCATATGTTTTTGCAGTGCCTTTTGCATGCTCCAGGAACCAGCCAGCACAACTCATAGGACCTTTTGTTTGAAGGGGATGAAGAGCTGTGCTGAACTGCCCATCGGATACCCGCTGGTTCCGTTCAGAGCCTACCAGTGCTGTGCAAGGCAGGAGTGAGAGTAAAGGTTTTTTGTTTGGTTGGTTGGTTTAAAAGGGTATTGTTTCAGAAAAGGAAGTTGAGTAACAGACTTTTGCGGTGATTTACAAACCCACAAAAATAACTTCTGCTTCTATTCAGTTATTGATCTTTTTGTCCAAAAGTAAAGTTTTAACCCCACCCCCCCCCCAAAAAAATCCACGCATTTGCAAAATTGCAACTGTCTTAAGCATTTTGCCCAATCTTTCTCAAGCATTCACATTTATCTATACCAGAGCAAAACAGGAAAAAAACCTGCCACTTAAAGTTAGTCTCTTCACTACAGTAATATTTGCCCCAAATGCAGAGCTAGCAAGGTCAATGGTTTCACTTTTTGTGCTTCCATTAATGTAAGTCTGCTATTCCTCCTTATTACTATATACGTTCAAAGCTTTGTAAGCTATCATGAGCAGCCTGATCTCTGACACACAAGACATGTTAACAACAGATTTTGCCATTCAGAAAGCCAGCAAGAAAGAGAAGTCAGACCTTTCAGTGTATGTTAAGTAACAAATATAAGATCTCCATGATGTCCTACATGATGAAACACCTTACAGCAGGTTAGAAAAAGAAGTATGTGGTATCAATACATTTCTTCTCACAGTTACATAGCTGCATACATCACCACTTTTAACTTCACTGTCTTCAATTCAGCCCACTGTGTCCACAAGTAATATCACAGGGACAAGGCTATAGAAAAGCCAAGGACATTATAATCGAACAATGTGGTTATTCAGCGCATACATCTAGGGTTAGGGCAGAGTGACCAGTGACATAAAAGGCCCAGAACAGTGTGATGAAATTTCCCTGTGAAGCCATATCTGTTAGTGCGAACACCTAATAAGAAAAAATGGCAGATAAAGTGAGTTTACAGAGAATGCATGATAAATGTAGTCAAGCAGAAATACAGAACAGGTATGCATAAGCTTTCGGGATTTTCACCCCCATTCATAAAACAAAACCATATCAATTAAGAGAATTTTACTGTATGTGGCAAGGATTTGTTAAGGGAGGGGTGGGCTGCAGGAGTGGCCCCTGCTAGAATAGGCCAAGAGCTGCTTCCAAGTTGGAAGCTGGAGCCCATGGAGAGCCAGGAGGTTTTCCAACGCAAACTGTGGCCTATGATGGACCCATACTGGATGGAGCAGTCCCTTCCTGAAGGACTAACCACCCCCTGTGGCAACAAACCCTTGCTGGAGCAGTTCTTGGGAAAAATTGAGCCCATGGGAAACTATCCATGTTGAAGTAGGTTCTGAAAGACTTTTTCCCATAGGAGGGACTCCATGCTGAAACAAGTGAAAAGTTTGACAGAGAAATGGCAGAGATGAGGGGTTATGAACAGACCACAGCCCCTCATCCCCCTGTGCCAACTGTGGGGACAAAATAGAAGAGTTGGGAACAAAGGACTGAGGTTGAGCCTGGGAAGAAGGGGTGGAGAAGTTATCTTTGTTTCTCATTATTCTTCTCTGTTCCTAAATTGGAAATACGCTACATTAAGTTGTTGGTGGTTTGGTGTTTTTTTCTTTTTTTGTTGTTGTTGTTTTGTTTTTTTTTGTTAAATAATTCTGTTTTCCTAGCTGGTAAGCAGTATCCCTGTCTTTCTCTTGACCCAGAAGCTTTTTTCACATCTCATTTTCTCCCCCAGCTCTGTTGAGGAGGAGCAAGAGAGCAGCTTGGTGGGCACCTGGCAGGCAGCCAAGCTTATCTCACCAGAACAGCATTGTCTCCTACATGATAAAGAACAAAACAAAGCTCCACATCTCTCTAGAAATCAGGGCTCACTCCAGAAATATGCCTCAGACCAAAAGAAGTACCACAATCTTCAAAAAATGGAAGAACATATTAGAATTAAAATAGCAACTTTTTTCTTTTTTTTTTACTGCAAAACAAGTGAATTAAAGCATCCAATACCATGACTCTTACCTAAGTTCTTTTGTATAAAATCACTCCTACATGTTTGCTTCTGACAAAAATGCCTTCCATGTCTTCCTCCCTTCACACCCTCCACCATCCTGGCAGGCAATAAGTTGTCTCACCTGTGGGTGAGGCAAATACCCTTTATCTCTATTGGTCTGCTTCTTCCTCAGTCATTTTCAGTGGAGGAATTAAAAGGCTCAAGCAGCTCAAGGTGTTCTCCACCTGATTTGCAGGTAGCTTGGTGGAATACTCATTAAGGAGTTAGATGACTGTACATGTGAACTTCAATCAGCAAAAATCCCTGAGAAAATATTTTTATTTTGGATTATAATACCTGCTTTGGGTTGAGCTGAGACTGTTACCTAATAATTTTAAGCTCCATCAGTCATAAAAGTGTCCAGTCATTTCTGTGTGAGTTTTTATGAAACCAACCTATGATCTCATAATAAGTCTCTTATAAACTAGTTGAGGATCAGCCCTGATCATGGACACTGGAAAGATTCAGCAAATACAAGACGTGAGAAAATACACTATATTTTTAGTGTGCTCTAGTTATTAGATGGCCAGCTAAAGAAAAAGCTGAGAAAGGTCATTTTAACCTTTCTGGGGCAAATGGAAAGTATCTTTCCTATAGCAAACACATTAATGCAAAGAAAATCAGGTAACACAAGAGCAGAGCCAGCACCTACTTTTTTTAAAAGTGTGATGAAATCTTCTCTCACAAAGCTGCAACGTGTATACTCTTACCAGGGTAAGTGAACACCTTAGTTAACTATAAATTAACTGTAGATAGTTAAGCACCCTGCTTAGTTGTAATTGCCTATTTGTATTAATATATTGCTCTAATTGAATGTCCCATTTTGGGTGCTAATGAGTAAACTGCAGTGTATTTTACTTAGAATGAATAAACATCTTGTAATCAGTACTGACCCACCTAATTGCAACAATGTGGTCTCCTACAGATGCCAGTAGTTATTGCTGGTTCATAATGGCAGGGGCAGGTTTTGGCCACAAAAGAGCAGCTTTACAGCATGGTCCTTATATTCACTTATGAGCCTGGTGGGACCCCCGGGGAATGAAGCAATAGAAAAAAAGTCTTTCTGAGGAAGCCTAAAACTGATGGACAAATGATATTTCTGAAGTATTGAAACTATAAACTTGGGTGAAATTTAGTGAATTATGCAAGCTTAAAAATATCAATGTGTCAAAACATCATATTCATGTAATGCCATGTTCTACTTGAGAAAATTCCAGTTTGTCTTCTCTAGAGACAAAATATTTCAAGACACAATATTTAGTGATTTAGAAACCACAAACCAAGGCAATCTGCAGGAATCTGCTCCTGCTGTCCCCCTGTGGGCAGCCACAGAGCCAAGCAGTCCCAGCTCCTCACAAAATGTTAATCCTAAAGCTCAGCAACATCATTTTAATATCACTGCTCACCACAGCAGCAAAGCAGCTGCTAGCCTGGTTATAAAATAGATATCTTTTAAGTGCATTGTTTGTGTTTACTTTGTGTTTACTTTGTTCCATCTAGGGAAGAGATTAGTGGTGGACCTGTAGCCAGATAGCACTCACATCTCAGAGTATCCCTGCTCTAGGGCCTGTTCCTGGTTTTTCATTATTTCTTTCTGAGTAGTAAAAATGCTCTGGAGAGGGTCTCAGGTTTAGCAACCTGAATAGGCACAGCTGACACAGAGAGGTGAGTTTCAGGCTAGTTGTTTCAGGCTAGTTTAGCACAGTGATAAATAACATATTGCACTTCTGAGAATTTTAGGTGTGAATGGATTTGTTGAAATACAAGGGTAGGAAGAACAGCTCTGCATGTCCGGGACATGTCAGCAAAGATCTTTGAAAGGGAGTGGTGCAGGGAGAGGGGAGGCATCAGGTTCTCTGGTTAGGTCTCTGAGACTTGGAAGAAGTGGGTCTAGGCTTTACTTCCACTAGAGAGATGCCAAGTGACCTCGAGAGAAGCACTTACTCTGAGTTTCCTAGCTGTAAGAATTGCAGATCAATGTGTATTTTTGTTTCCCAACCTTCTGCCTCATCTGTTTAGGTTGTAAACCATTTTAGGGGGCAACTGCATGGGTGGCATGGTCTCAGCAAACAGACCTCACTGCTGCTGCAGTACAGATAACCTCAGAAAAATTATTCGGTGACTGTCTGAATTTCTTTTCCTGCCGTTTTGGTAGCGAAGTGCCAATGGTGTGCATTAGAAGATTTTCAGGCTATTGTGCTTTCATTTTGGACTTGGATTCAGATCTTATCACGTGAAAATGCTGCAGCTAATGCATAGTAGGATGTGATATTCTGCATTTTGCACCTCTGTATCATTAGCTGGAGAAAAGAGGGAGAAGGGGAAAGAAAAAAAAAATCCACCTTTGTGTAACTAAAAACCTCTCAGTAGGATTTGTTTAGTGTGAAAGAATGATTAGTAATTTTTAGTGATTAGCAATTTTCTCCCTCAGGTGGCTTTTCTGCATTCCCGTGGAGCTCACGTACACAACAGACCTGCCAAATGGGAAGAAAAAGCTGAGACAGAAAACATCACACAGCAGTGACAACTCTAGCAGGCATTTAAAACAGATATACTATTTTTTAAACAACAGATCTAATCAACAGAAGGAATATAATATTTTTTTTTTTCTAAATCACTCTGTGTTTGAGCAAAATTTCTCATAAATACCTCCAGATCTCACACTGGTGTTGTAATCAACCTAGGAAGCACAAATACATCTATCCATATAGATATGTAGTTATCTATATACCTAGATACAGATTATAGATACAGGGAAGAGGGGTAAGCACATATGTGTGTATATATATATTTGTGCACACAGACATAGCTATATAGATATCTAGATGAGCTTTCGACTCTTTCCTGTTTTGTTTAGAACCCCTTGTTTATTCCAGTGTTTTCACTTCTCTGTGACACGCTGAGGAAATTGTGCTCTGGTGCCTAGTAGAACTGTTTTTCTCTGCCACATTGTGCAACAAAAAGTGATTATTTCTAATGTGTGTTAGAAAGATGTATTTTTCCGTTCTCCTTTTTCCAATTGATTCTGCTGCAGGAGGGATCTTGCTTTATTTTATAAGTGAGGAAGACAGGGCCAGATTCCCCAGAGGGTAACTCTTACTGAAGATGATGGAGTTGGATCAGGGATGGATTTGACCCATGATCTGTTATTTTTTCCCCTTACTGCAGCTCACCTGCAAAATCTCAGTTGTTACATCTGGTTAGACTAGAGACTTGACAACCTTTCTGGCCTTTCTCAGTGTTTTCTTTTATGAATCATTTCATCTCATAAAAAACCCAAGGCAAGTTTGATGGCAATCACATACTTTGCTCACCTCATGGCTGTGTCTAACACTTCCCAGGAACTGGAAAAATACTCTCAACTTAAAACATCCCATTTAGTGCTGCCTTTAGGATGTGAATCTTCACTGCATTTACTGTGGGGAAAGGTGATGGAATGAAACCATTGCAGCCTGGATGTTCAGAAATGGTCCACCTCCTCCTGGTTGTTTCATTAATGTCCTACCCCTGTAGTCTGCCCCAAGGAACAAGAGGGCAAATTGGTGTCCAGACCCTGACAGCCTTAAACCAGTAATACCAACAGCAGTGATGGGTTTTCACAGGGCTGTTTCAAGTGAAAATGACCTGAGATCTGCCAACGTTTTGGAGGTGCCCCTGTTTCAGAGCCAGTTCCCAAAGCTCCCAGATGTTTTCTTATGAAGAGGCTCAACCTGCTGCAGGATTGGATGTGAACTGGTGATGGAGATGAAAAATATTATTTCACAGCACTCCTGGAAAATCTGAATGGGCAGAAGGGAAGGAAGCTGAGGAAATGTGGAATCTTTCAGTGTTGCTCCATACTATCCCTTCAAAAATGGCAAAGTCCTCAAGCTTCATACTACCCAATGCTGTAAACTGAATCACTCTGAGAAACAGCTTATAATATAAAGTAATCCTATGCAGACTGGGGAGCAGACTTAAACAGGAAGCTTTAGAAGGATACTGGGTGTTGTTTTGTTTTTGCTTTGCTGTTTTGCTTTTGAGGCAGAGGACATTAGCTCCTCAGATTTCCCCAGTGCTCAGGAATGTGGGTACTTGGCAGATGAGGCCACCTTGAAGGATGGAATGGAGGGAGCTTGTAAGCCTCCTGTTTCACTTTTCTTTTGTGCTGATCATTTAAGCAGACAAAAGATGACCTCCCTTAACAGAGCATTAGCTGCTGCATTTTTAATGTTCAGGCAGAGGATATACACACTTCCTTCCACCCCTTCTTCTTACAGCTGATATTTTGTGCTGTTGCTTTGCCTTCCCACTATGTCATTACCCATATTACAGGAGCTGAGGTCAACAGATGTCCTCCATCCACCACATTCACAGAGCTGGTTAGAAAATGCATACTTTCCCTCAGAATATCAGATCAAAACTATTGGAGACAATGTATAATGAAAACAGCAAATCAACAAAGTGGTAGAGTTTAACCTTTTAAAGCAAGAAAGTGCTTAGAAGTAAGCAAAGTGAAAATTGCCTGACTTCTCTCTGCAACTCTGAAATAGAAAATGTTGTCTGGAAATACTCTTTTATAATTAAAAAAGATCATTCCAGTCAATACCTTTGTTAACTCTGAAGCCTAAGTTCACATTAAAAGACTACAGGAAAGAAAAGTTTCCAAATGAGCTGTTGTGTTTGTGCACACACACACATACACATACACCAGCCTGCTGCTTGCCTTGGATCTTCATTTGCCCAGAGAGCCTGAGGAATGGAAATTAATGTTCTTATATTTTTATATCCTTTCCCAGCTGCCAGAGGTTCCTCACCTACACGAGTGATGCAATTTGCCTTTTTGGCAATGGTGTTTGCTCCCACCATTTGGTGTATGTGTGTATCTGCTCTCACAGAGGGAAGGGAATTTTGTACACTGGCAATGGGACTCTCAGTTTTAGGCAGGCTGCCTGGAAAACCCCTCTTTATGCAGTATCTGGATCCTGGGAGGGAGCTGGCAGCCCACCCTGGGCTTGGTATGGGGCCATTAGAGCACATGGATGCAGAGCATGTGCAGCCAGGAGGCAAGTGAGCGCATCCAACAGGTTTGCTGATAACAGGGAATGTTAAGATGCTTGGGCTCTCATTACGTATCAGTATGGAAAGATGCCAGCCCTCTTCAGACTTCAGACCAGATGTTCTTGGCTGAAGAAATTATGATTTCTCGGTGGAACAAGAGTTACTTTTAAAAAATTATCATTAAAAATCAATCCTAAGCTTTACTGGAGTGTTTCCATACAGGAGCAAAAGCTGATACCAAAAAGTAGGTGAATTTCTATTTGTTTAATACTAAAGCTAGCAGATATTTGCAGGTGAGAAGGCCTTTCTTGATGAGACTAGCATTTTCAGGTGCTATTTCTGTTTCTTCCTACTGTTGCTCCCAGGACTGGGAACTTGATCCATTCAAGCTTTTTTGCACTTGTTTCTCACGTGGGAAGATTCTGACCACACATGCCAATTTAGATCTCATAGTAACACTGAACTCAACAGGATTCCTCCCCATGTACACTTTAATGAGCCAAGGAATTAGTATCACCTTCTCTTTGAGAAGGAAAAAATGAAAAGAATCTGATTTAGTAATGACTTGAGTATCTGAGAGCTAAAAAAAAGAGCTCTGACATCCCAAGAGTAAAAGTGCTGTGGAAAGTCAGTGTAGAACTTACATTAATGGAGGAGTAAACTGAGCCACAGAACAATCAGTCTTTGCCAGGTGATGCCCACAGTGAGGGCCAGTAGAAGACATTGCCTCCCACTGATTCAATCAGTGGGAACTGGTCCAAAGAGTTTAGTACAAGAAAGAAGAATGAAATAGTTTGAAGGAAGGCTTCACCAAGCAGAAAAAATACAGATATGCCAGTGTTTGTTTTGGAAACAGAGTGTACACTCAGGTGAGAAAGCCTCCTGACTTTCAGCATATTTTAGTTTGCTTCTATACAGAGCTTTTCATGAAAGTCACTTTCACCCCTTGGAGAAAAATGACAGATCATCCACTTTCTACATGACAAAAAAAGAAGGAAAAAGAGGCCAAACACAAACTTAGTGGAACAATCTGCCATAAAAATCAGACAGAATTTTCCTTTAATTGGAAGGTAATTGAGTGTGAGAGTTCAGATTTCATGAACTATGAAAATTAGGTATTTAGCATTTTTATTACAACTATACCATCCTACTTACATTCTTCAAAATGGTCTGGCTTATTGCTTTGTCCAAATCCATATCAATGTAAGAACTGGGTCTAAATGTTCAGTCTGAGAGTGCTCCCACAGCCAGCATGCTCTGGATGCCAAAGATGCAGGTCCTGTATGTCAGGCAGTCAAATTCTTTTTCATCTTCCTCACCTCTTCACAAAATCTCCTTCTTCTTCATGACTGAGTTCTATGCTAAGAAGCTGTTACTATGCTACAGTCCAACTACTGGGGTTTCAGACAGGCACTTTGGCATTTTCCCACCAGCTGCCCCTCATGCAGGGAAGAGAACCACTTCTGAAACCATGAGTTTGGTCTCCTCCAAGTTTCTTTTCAGAGTACCTCCAATAAAATTACACTCTTGCTCCAGCATTCAGATGCCCTCTGACAAATTTCCCCCATCTCATACTTGGCACTTTTTTCATTTTTACGTCCGAGGAGCCTCAGCTATCAGCCAGCAAAGGCACCTACTGACATTCTCTTGTTTTCTGTGCCTGGAGAGGGATAGCTGGTGGTGCAGGAGATGATGTGGAGCCCAGTACACCTTTAGACATGCAGAAAATGAGTATTTCACGTTATGCTGCTTTAACCTCTTGCCGTTCAGGCAATGAGCTGGAGAACTGGTTCTCCCCTTTTGTGTCCACTGATGAGCCTGGATCAGTGCCCATACACATGATATATTCCAGCTCAGTGCTGGCCACTGCATTCTGCATCTTAAGTTCTGCAGCGATTTGTAAAAAAAAAAACCATTCCTGAGTACAAGCCTCTTTCAAAATTTGTTATTGATTTATTTTTAATTTGTATATATTATTTTTTTTTCGGACAAAATGGGAAAACCACACGGCCAAACTTCTCTTACAGTTTGGGAAAATCTGTGCCGTTTATCCACTAGGTGACACTGTTCACCTACAGATCTCAATTCGTGTGAAACCCCGCAAATCTTGCAGAAGATGTTTTGCTCTTAAAGAAAAAAGAGGCTGGCTGCCGAGGAAAAGGAAAATGGGCTGTCAGTGAGGTGCAATAAAGGGCAAAACTACAGTTATGAGACTTTACGGTCTGGTTTCAAAGTATTTACACTAAAATGAATTTTAAAAGATGTTTTTTATCAGTCCCCTTTTGATGCCTTAGGAAATAGTTTTAATTAAGAAAGAAAAAAAAAAAAAAAGGCAGGCACTCACCGTCAGCACAAATCTCAGCCTGGCTCAGATTCTGACTTGAAGAACAGCCTGAAGAGAATTGCATGGTAACAGAGCCAGGGAGGAAGGAGAAAACAGAAGAATTTCTGCAATCTCATCTGAGGAGAGCTTAGTAGAAAACTCTTTTCCAGTGCTGCAAGGATTTCAGAATTTCATGTTTTCTCCAGTCTTAAATGAGAATCACAATTTCTGAAAACTGTTAATCTGAAAGAAACAAAAACTGGTTAGAGGCTGCTTGGATCTTAATGAAACATTTTGGTCCTATTTCATAATTAAATATTACTTTTTCCGTTAATATATTTTGCCTATAGAATCAAATGCTTTTTATTTCAAAAAGGATATATTTGATTATAAAATGCTAAGTCAAAATGTTTTAAACTGAATATTGATGGGATATGCCAAAACCAGGACATTCCCACAAGACTTTATTAGTTTTTAAATAATGTTTTTAAATTTGAGAAATGTGGCATTGGAAAATTCCTATGCAAATCTGCTTCTGTACACTGCTTAGGAAGGGCTCAATGCAGAATTGATGCAGTCTGTGCTGAACTGGTCTGTGGTCTGGAACACACTTGCAAGGAAACTGGACAATTCTGAATTGAGCATCTCGGAAAAACTTTGGAGAAGTCCACTTTCTTTCTTCTCACTTGTGCTACAGAGAGGCCAAAAGAAACACTTGTCACCTGAAGCCCTTCAGTTGGTCTTTCAGAAATACTAACAACCTGCAAATGTCAAGGGAAATAGCTCAGAGCTCTGGGTGTTTGGGATCTCTAGGAACAGGCTGGGAACCTCCAAACAGGAGGGAGGATTGCATGGGAATGTTCCAACCCACTGGGTTCCACTCTCTCACTGTGAGTCAGCCTTTTTTTTTTTTTTTAACCACAGCCCATAAGAACCTTGTGGCCCAGCTCTTGTTTAAACATGACCATGTTTTTCAGACATCACCTTTAATTCCAAGTAGAAACCAACTGTCTAGCCACAACCAAAAATTGTATTTGGCTATGGCTCCAGGCATTCTCCCAAAATACATTTTTGACAAACATTTTCGTACCGTACTGTACAATCTAGTATGGGAAAACCTTTTTCCTATAATTTTTGCTACTGGGCTTTTCCTTCCTTGGTTGTAAAACAAACAACTAGCTAGAATAAAGCTCAGGGTTTATTTTATCTTCCTCATCTGCACTCATCAGATCCTCCCCCCAAAACCCTAAGGTGTCCAACCTGGGCTAACGTTAATGGGGCAGAGCATCAAATTTCCAAGATGCAAACCCACCTTCCCACAGTACTTCCAACATCCTCTGGTCCCTATTACAGACAGAAGACTGCTCATGACCCCAACAGAAGCAAGGTCTTCCTTATGTGTCCTACTGAGAATTAAGCTCTCTCAATTTCTACTTGCTCATGCTTCAGTTCAGGGTTTTTTTAGATGTTTGCAGATATCTGGAGATACCTTTGACTGATTCATACCATCACTGCTGGGAGCATGTGGATGACCAGCAGTAATGATGGACCAAGAGGCAAGCCTTGCTTCAAAGCTCTTGTGATCAGAGCACACAAGATAGGAGGGCAAAAGAGACACAGGGATGCTCTGAGGCTTTCTGCCTCTGAGTCAGAAACCTGGGTCAGAGCTGAGGGGCACATGGATCTCCTGCTGACCTGGCACTGCTCATGGCATCCACCCTGTGGACCACTGCCTTTCTGACATCCACACAGCAGAGCTGATAATTGTGGAAAAGCCCTGGGAATTGGACAAGATAACAGCAGTTTTACAAGAGCCTAGAAGACACTGAAAACATTTATGGTGTTTTTGATGTAAAATTATTACTTTTCCCTGCTGCTCAATGCACACAGTAGCTGCTGGCACAGTTTCAACACTTAGATGGATGACGTTATTTTTACATTCTTGAAGTGGTTTTTGGCCCCACCTCCCACACACATTAGAGGGACAGGAAGGGGAATGAGGACTGTGTTGGGAATCAGCAAAGCCCCTAATTTGTCTCGCAGTGTGGAGAGAAGCAAATTTTGTTTAGAGTGTAGCCACAAATTGAATTACAGCTCTCCTCTCTGCAAGCTTTGGACAATGTCATTCTTTCAAAACTGCTTCTGCTGTATGAGGAAATGCCATGGGGAAGGCATTGATGTTAAGGGCCTTGGTTTAAGAAGATGTGAAGCAAACCAGCACGGCAGGAGCTTCTCATACCAATGTAGCTCAGTCTTAAATCTGACAACATTATGGATGTCAGACGCAGTTGGGGCTTTCCATTCCTATGAGTGCTAAAGACAGAAAATATTTCAAAAAATGCCATGAGTGTGTGAAGCAGAATGGAAACCCCCCCAATTCATTGCAGTGATGACGCTATTCAGATTTGAGGCTGCACCTCTAAAGGCAAAGGGCAGGAGCTAGTTTAATTTTGAATATTTGCATCTCTTTCTCTTGGTGCATTGATATTAGATCTGCAACTATCTCTTAAACCTTTAATTTGAATAGCCATTATATGTCTGAGAATGGAGACTGGAGTCCTTGGGGGCTCTCAGGAATAAACAAATCATTTGTGGCACATGTGTTGTTTAAGCTTCAAGCAAGGTAGATGGAAAACACAGAGTATGGTGCCTCAAGTCTTCTCCATTTTCCCCTCTTGTCAAACATTCCCAGATTCTTCAAAAGGAGAATCTAGCCATATTATCAGCAATAAAATGGCTTATAGCTGAAATTTTGAAAAGATTTAACAATGTTCTTTGCAAGAATTGTGTTTCTCATTACATAAAACTCCAGGCTCCCAGGCAAACCACCTCCACAGTGAGCCATTATGTCCTGCTGTGGCGGTGTCTCCACTTTCAAAAGGTAAAGATCCAGGGCTTTTTGACATTGTTTTCCATTCTTATTCCTTTTAAAGAAAAAAACCCCACAAAATAAAACACCAGAAACCCACAACAAGCCAAACAATATATTCACCACAGAAAAAGTCACAGCAGATTTATCTGCACTGGAAGAGAGTCAGTCCTCATTTACACCATTGTTGCTGGAGAGAGGACATGGGGGACATGGGGGACATGGAGGGCCTGGACTACCAAGTGGAATGGGTGCATGTTCCCTGCCCATCCCAATGGTGCAGGGACAGAGACAGGGGCAAATGCAGGCTCCAAAAAAGCAACACACTCTCCAACAGCAAAGGCAGGAGCAACCTCCCTTGCCCTCCACTGTGCCTCCTGCACCTACCCTTCAGAACAACAGAAAATCTGAGAATATCACTTAGCTTAAGCCAGAGTGCTTCCTTTGGTGCTTGTGGCCTTTCCCAAGACTGCCACCTGAGAAGGATGTATGTCACAGGCTTCATCCCTGCTACCGATGTCTGCTGCGTTTTGATCTGGTGCCTATCCTCTACACAGGTACCGATGAATCTGAGATGCACCTGGTCAAAGGGAGCATGGAGATCCTTGGTCACCTGCTGATATGGCTTGGAAATAAAATATTAGGGGTAAAATAAGATATAGTGAAAACCCAGCAATCGGATCCTGGAGATGATGCAACTAAATTTTAAAGCATCTGTTTTAAAATATACTATCAATTGCCAGGCAAATTCTTCAGGTTGATATGGCAACTGGAAACACTGGAAATCAAAAAGCTGAGAAAATGTTCTTATAGGAGAAAAATAGTCTTGCTCCTGATCAGCAGGGATTTCCATGCTCTGTTCCTCAGCCTGCCTTCTTTTAAATTCACAACCTACAGGAACAGCCGTGTCGTGAGATGACGCTGATTTTATTTTCCATCATCAGAAGCTGTTCCTTGGAGGCCGTGATAACACCTTTGGGCTTTTGAGTGATGGATCTATAGTCACGGAGTAGCTCTTAGCCTCTCTTCAGCAGTAGCATCCACCTGCTAGCATGGGCCAGTGCCTCCACCAGAGTAATATTAATTTTTCATTTAACACTGCCACTATGTGGAGCGTAGGATGGGAAAAGAGACAGAGCTCCTGGTTATCTGCATTATAATTGTATGACTTTTATCACTTCTAGTCTCAGCAGAAAGCTAGAACATCCCAAGAGCCCTGATCCCTCCTGAACATGTCATGTAGCTTGGCTCAGTGGGAACAGGTCAGCAGCCCACATGAAGGGAATGGCTCAAACTGGACAGGAGAGTCTCCAGCTGGCAGGTTGGATGGGAAAAGATTTAATAACTCATAGGTGTCCAAAGAGCAGCTACGAGAGAACATAAACAGTGTTTGCTTAGTTAATGCATTCCCCTCCATGCCCAGCCAGTTTAGTATGAAGCAGAAGAGGGAAGGGGACATTAGGCACCTGAGGCTGCCACTTGGGAAAAACTAAACAGGAAATTCACATTCATATGCCAGCTTCTTACTCCAAAAAGATTTAGAAGGAAGAATTAGGATAAGAGGACAGAAGGAATAGGTGAACTTGAATGATGAACTAGCAGTTCAAAGCCGCTGGAACAAAAATGAGGGACATCAAAACAAAAACGAATGAGATGACTAGGAAATTATCCACCTCTTACGACAGACCAGGACTATACTAGTCTAAGATCTAGTATTCTTTTTTTTTAATTTCTAACCTCTTGCTTTCAACCACCATTGCTTAATAAATAATCTTTAATTTACCAATAAAGGTATAATTTACCATGAAAGGTAAAACTGACCTGTTATAGATATGCTAAGAAAAAAGTGTTGGATGCAGCTGCCAGAGATGCTTGGCCAAAGAAGATAATTGCCATAAAATACCACAATCTGTGATGGGGACTTTGCTTCCTTCTGCTACACTTTGGGGTAGGCTGAAGGAGGTACCTGCTTGCAAGGTGCAGATGGCAGTGTCCTCTACAACTCCGGACAAAGACTGGAACACAGAATCTCACACAGCCCAGGATGCAGGGACTGGAGGGGCCTGGGGAAATTTTAAGCCTGGAGTCTCATTTCCAAACTCTGAAGAGCCCTGTGCTGCTTCCCATCACTGAATGATTAGTGTCCTAGGACAGGCTGCCTGTTTTGGCCATGCAAGCAAGGACAGATGTGATGCAGAATACGTGGCAGTAGCCTGTTTTCTGGGAGGACACTTACTCAAGCAGAAAAACTCTCCTTCCCACTTTACTCTCTCCCTTCACAAATGCTGAAAGAGTTTGATAATCATGACAAAACCTCTCACATCAAACTGACCACATCTTCTTAAGCTAGAGTCCAGAAAAAAATCAAAAAAATCAATTAATATCTATCCTCTGAAGGGGATAACACAGCATTAAAAAACCCACCTCAGAAACCAAAGGGGGCAATCCGCTCTTATATTTATTTTATCTTTTATTTAAACAAAGCATTGCTATTCTTTTCTCTTCCTACAATGAAGTTAATAGATTTATTCATCAAGTTTTCCAAATTTAGACATCAAACTGATGTTTTTCTCCCACTGCTAATTTTATTCTTAGCAGCACTTACATAAAGGCAAGTATTGCAATATGACAAAAATACAAACCTCCTCTGACCTGGAATGTACCAGCAGGTAAAGTACAGGGGAAAGTAAAGACAACTTCTCCACCAGGCTCTCCAAGACAGCAAGTCTTAAAATAGAACTTAGGGTTTTTTAATACTGTTTCCTCTCAAGATCTACATTTGACCTATTTGCCTTTGTAGCTTGGCCCTAGACTACTAGGCTGTGCCCTCACATTAAGGCAGTGGTTCTGGATGATGCTGTGCTTTGCAGGAAGGCTGGGGCTCCTGGCCTAAGTTCAGCAAGAAGCATCTCATGTCTGTGTGGGGTACATGCCTCTTCATAGAGGCCGTGTCTGTGCTTTCACTGTGTTGGGTGCCAGCCTCTTCCTAAATACTGATTCTCCTCCAATCTGTTTCTCTGCAGCCAAGTCATGCTCATATTTGCACTGAGATGCTGAGCACACACCTTAAGTTTGTATTCTTGTACTTGGTCCGGTTTGGAACATTTGGACCCCAGCAAAGAAAAAGAAGGTCTAGTCCTGCACAGTCTTCTATCTCCTCCTGAGTACAGCAGATGTCTGCAGTTGGAGGTGGTGTGGCAAAGCACGGGAGGGCAAGCACACAGCAGAGGAGCTGTGCCTCTGATGGTTCTTCTAACAGAATGGGCAATCTTCAAGAAACACTGCAGGGTCTCTGCCTTTCCTCACTTTTCCATTTCCTAAACAGATGTGGTTTAATGTTGGTGAAAAGGATGCTGCCAGCCTGTGGGCTGTCTGTTCAAGAGCCAAAATACACCTGTACAAATGCTCCAGAGAAAGTGCCACAGGGCCAACTTCAAGATCCAGCATAGAAAAGCACTGAGCAAAAGCCAAGACCCAACCTAGCTTTAAACTCTGCTGAGCACACAAGGCACTCTCACATGTCATTACCACTCAAAGAGGGTAATTCAGAGTGCTGTCACCAGCGATGGTGAGCCCTCTTTGCAGCTGTTCATATCTTCAACAGCACATGTTACTGTGCACCCCATCGCACCCCATGCAGTGGCATCCTGCCTGGCAAAATAAAACCCAGCTCCCAGTAAGAGCTGCAGGTTTCCACCAGCTTTTGCAGTGCCTGAGTCCCACACATCCCCATTGGCCCTGTCTGTGCCTCATTAGTTTGGCTTAATCAAGTGACAAGCATCACTCAAGGCCGGGGAACTGCTGTAGTCAATGCGGTCCATTCTCTGCTGGATAGACACATGTCACACCCATTAGCATCAATGGGAGTCAGAAATGCACAGTGGAGAAAGGCCCCAATGTGTCCAACGCACATTAGGAAGGAACAGAGAGGCCAGTTCAGCCCTGGGGTAAGAGCCTGCAGCTCAGTCATGCCTTGCTGTGAAGCCGAAATTCAACTGAGCTTCGATCCAGCCAAAAGTAAAAAAAAAACAACAAACCAAAACCATAACAAAATAAAATAGAAAGGAAATAAATGGTATCACCTGGTAGGTGGCTGAGTCCTATCTAAAACCCAGGAGGCTGAGGGCCGTGGCACGACACCAGGCAGGTGTCCTAACACCAGCACACGCCTGTGCTGAACAGCATCGGGGCTGCAGCCTTTCAGCAGGGAAGCGTCAGGATAATTTCCACTTCTGTGGTGGATAAAAAGCCTCCAGCCTTTAGGGTTGTCAAAGTGATATTTCTCAACAGACCTGAAAAGAAAAAAAAGGAAGAAAAAAAAAAAAAAAAAAGAAAGAAAGGGAGACAGGACGGAGGCCCTGAGGACGGCCAAAACAAGCAGGCTGTGTGTCAACAGCCAGCGCAAGAGAGGGGCCACCGCACCCTCTGCGCGTGTGTTGAGGCCCCATCCTTAGCTGACAAAAGAGGGATTCTTCATTGAAATCAGTGTGCCCTTGCCAAGGGTCTGGCCTAGTAGGAGTTATATGTGAGCCAAAACAATTGCAATCTTTGAGTTGCCCAGTTTGGGAAGGTTTATACTTCCCTTTTTCTTCTTTCCTTTTCCATTCAAGTTGCTACTTATTCTCTTCGAGATTTAAAATAAAAGTTAAATACAATAATTTGTAAATGCATCTCTGAACATTATCCCAACTCTTCTCTGTTCATACTGTTAGAAGAGTGAGCCTGTAGGGTGTCATAGCACGTACTTCAGTAGTATACATATCAAAAATCTCAGGCAGTTACACAAAATGTTTTTTAAACATTTGCTTTTCAAATTGTCTTAAAAATGAGTGCAGCCCCATAAATATTATTATTGGGCATTTGGGTCATACTTATCCCTCATGACACCGTGTATTGCCTAGACATGGTCCATGGTTGTCCCTGTATCTGCACCTTTCCCACTGAAACTTCCCCTAGAACAATGATGTTGGGCTTGACTTGCCTTCTGAGAAATAAAAATCTAGTCCAAAATACGTAGCTTTACATTAGGCTATAAATATTGCACTGGTACTCCTAGAGTTAATAGCTATAATATATATCCCAAGCAACTGTCTTTAGCTTTCTCATGTGTTAATTCCTTCTAATCCTGTTATCAGTATAGGTAGCTGGACAAACAGTATGATAATAAAGCCATATTTATAATACTTGTCCTTCAGTCCTAGATTAACCATGAGATTTCCCAAGCACCTAGGGATTTTATTTACCTACTGTGTGCAAATCACCAGTAAAAAGAAAGTATCCGGGAAAAGATATTTGCTTCCACACTGTATTGTTTACCATCTACTTTCCCCTTGATCTGTATGTGTGTCTGATCTATGCAATTTATTTATTCTAGCCCTTAACGATAGTTTAATGCAGGCTTTAAAGATCTGGGACATTATCAGCATGCTGAAGGAGCTTCGTATGAACACTGGACATGTTCCTTCATGTCTTTCAAGTGCTGCCCCTTTAAACACAATCAAGAATTTAAGAAAGCAAAAAGAAGAAAAAAATGAAGAAGCTCTTTCCCTCATGACTGCTACAGGTGCTTACTTAGTTCTGGATAAATACAGCCCTCTTCCCCCCCCCAACCCACCACCATTTTTTTTTTTTTAATTCCTCTCAACGTGTCGTAGCTTTATATGAGGCTAATGGAGCAAGGCAATGCTCAAACGTCAAATTAAACTGCACAGCTCTGTAATCACTCAGACTGACATGGCATAAAAGGATAATTAGTAGTTCATTACATGGAACATTGTTTGTTCAGCTAAATTGATTTCTCTCAGCTGCCCATGTTTTCTGTTTACTTAGTGAGTGCTCCACTGCACATTCTTATTTGTGAACTAGGAAATCCCTTCCCCTGAACTTTTTTTTTTTCCTCTAATCAGCACTGAGTTTTTAAATATAGTTTGCTGGAGGTAGATGAACCTCCAAAATTACAGACAGGTGCGTGGCAACAATGGCCTGTGTGGAGTGATATGCAGTGCAAAACAAGCTGTGGCTAAGGAAACCTGCCCAAGTATCCCAAAAAAGGCCATGTGCTCCCATCTGCTTTGTACATAGAAATTCCTAGCCTGGTTGTTTGCTTTTCAACTTACAGTGAACTTGCCTTTCTCCCATAGTGGAAAAAGGGGAAGAAAAAAAAAAGGGGGGGAGGGTGTGTGTGTGTGTGTGTGTGTGTGTGTGTGCCATGATCCTACAGTGCTGAAAGTGGAAATTCTGCAATACAGTCTTCTGTAAAGCTTCCCTTTTGCTCACAGGGAAAAGAGGATATTGTTTTAAACATGCTTTTCTTTCTGCTTGCAATTAGGGCTGAGGTACAACTACTGTACTTCAAATGTTTCTAAACTAGCTGCTTCATGAAACCTCTTGGCTCAACTGAATTTCAAAATCCTGACAGTAGTTACAAGTAAATGTGTTGGAGTCATCAACTCCCACACTTCCAGTGTCAGTCTCAATACATTTATATTTTGCTTAAAGCCCTAACTTCTGGAGTAATTTTAATTATTTTAAAAAAACAAATACAGGGTTCCTGCTTAGGTAGAAAATGTGATCCTTAATGAGTCAGAACATGGGAGAAAAACAGAAAAAATATTTATTTTTTTGAATCCTATTTGAAATCTTGGTGCTGCCTACAACATCTCAGCTGCCACCAGAAGCCACCCACCACACCCCTTCCTCATGGGCCTCGCAGATACTATTTTTTCAGTGTTGGAGTGTTTGAGCTGGAATCCACAATTATTTTAACCTGATTTCTTGAAGAAGTTTACACTGTTCCTCACAGCGACCCCATAAGACAATCAGAGCTCACTTTTTCTAAATTTCAGTGCCATTTAAAGGCAGGTTCCTACCTTTGATAGCAATATCAAACTATTTCCATGCCTTGCTGCTCATTCCAGCCTCTGCCCCCTGCCCCCCTCTTGAATGAGCTGATGCAGCTGAAAATAAATTTTCTGTTTCTGCCAGATTATTTTGAGGGAAGATCAGATGCCTCAGCCAGCTCTCATCATGGCACCAAGGATGGCTCTTTTGCCAGCTGGTTAGGGGACAGGAGGGAGCAGGCAGGATGAGCTGGTGAGTGGGAACTATTTGGGCTCATGGGTATTGTGAGAAAATGAACTCTGAGCTGTGGGTAGATGAACCCCTCACAACACTTCCACCCCGGCTTTATTCACTACCTCCATGGACCTTAAGGCCATACCATGACCTGCAGCACATCCTAGACAGTCATGTGTAAAAGCAAAGATATTTTAGTGCCACATAAATCTCTCCAGATTTTTTTCCTCTTTCTCATTTCCTCTTCGTCATTTGGCAGGGACCCCTTTCTCTCCATTGCTGTCTACAGCAGCAAATCATTCTTTTTCCATTATTCACTCTGTATTTCTACTTGTTAACAGCTGCCCTCAGCATCCTTTGATTTAACCCCATCACCTCAACACAGATCACCTTTAAACTTACATTTTTTCCAAGCCATTTCAACCACATCTTACGAAGATATCAGGGTCTCCTTTGGGAACCACATAGCAGCTATGAAGCCATTTCTGTGACAACACAACCCTTCATCAGAAAAACCAGGCATGCTTGCACATCTCACAAGGCAGCAGGTAACCCCCATCTCCTTTGGACACATATGTACCCTGAGCAGCAATTTCTTTTCACACTTAGGGCAGGTTTGCAATTAATCTCCAACTGAACTGATATGCACAGGGGCCCACCAGTGGCACTGAATCATAGAATCTGCCAAGTTGGAAGGGGCTTGGGCCTGCCTGGCCCCATGGAAGAGAAGCATCATGCTTGTTCCAGCCCCTTGGTGAGCTCCCTCTCCACACTCCCTCTTCCCCTGAAGACCCATGGGATGGAGACAGAACCAAAAATCTGCTTAGAAAAGGGCAGGGGGGAAAAAAAAAAAAAAAAGAAAAAAGTGTATTCCTCCTGTCTTGACAAAATGGAAAAAAAAAAAAAAGAAAAAAGAAACTTGTACTTTATGTAGCATTATATGACCAGTTTGGCTTCTTCTGCCCTAAAATGAAATAAAAATACAATTCTGTTTAAGTAGTTGTAAGTAAAACAAAGGATGAAGGATAAACCCCGAAATATCTTGTTGATGCTCTCTTCCTTCAATTACCAGCTTAGTGACAGAGCCTTCACCAAAACCCGCAAAACCAGCCATTTTATTCTAATTCCTTTCTCTGCAGAAACTATTTGAAAAAAAACAAACTTGAAAAATATGATTTCCACCTGTGACAATCTTCACTGTAATGGCAACCTCATTTTCTGAATGAGGAAACCATTTACTAAAAGAAAATAGGTCCAGAAGACAACCTGACTGCAAATATAAGTATCAGCAACAGCCCTCCCTGTGCATCAGAGTAACACCACACAGACACCGTGTCCAGTGGCACCTTCTCACCAGCCACCTAATTCCTGTAAATCAAATGGGGAGTTTTCTGCAGTCAAGCATCAACCTTTCAAAATATATTGTATATAAATATACAAATATAAAATTGTATAAAATTTGTACTGTGGCCTTCTCCAGTAGCACTGAGAGGCATTTCACCAGAGGGCTGATTTCTCTGATGTTATGGCTGGTTTGGGTCCTGCTCTGGCTCCACTCCAGGCTGCCCAGCAGCTGCTTACCCTACACTATCACAGCTTCAACTTATTCACCATGCTCCCTACCATGACTTGCCACTTCTGCCACACTAATGAAGCTTCTCTCCTGGATCTGGCTGGCACAGAGGATGGGTGAATCACTGCTGCAGCAAACCCAGTCTTCCCAAGATGATTTTGCCACTCCCCAGCCATGGGTACAGCTCTGCAGGAGATCTTTCTGATTGGAAACCCTGGCACGTTGCCCTCTCCTCCACCAGTCCACCAATACTGGTGTTTTCTTAATTCTCTTGTTCACTCATGGCACCACAGGGCTTCTCTCTGCTACTGGCTTCTTGTCAGAATTGTGGAAATGGAAAATGGACAGGCCTTCTTTCTGCTGCAAAGCAACGTGAGCTTGTGCACCTAAAATCTCCAGCAAAGTGCTCAATCTTTAAACAACCTTTAGTAATTCTCTTCTGGGAAACTCCGGCAGCATGTAGCCTTTATTACACTATCTGTCCCCGCACAACTTGTTCACAGTAAACTAATTGCCTCAAATAATTTGTTTGATCCAAGACACATCTTTAAAGGGAGTTTCCACAGACTGTCCCTGGCATTAGATAAAAAGTTGTCAGTCATAATAAAATCTAAACTAATCATTAGCTCATCTGCCATCTCAGCTATCTAGGCTTTTTTCTGACTCCAAGTGTCCAAATTTCCAAGTATTTGGACAACTGAACCTTCCTCCATAACTGTCTCCATTTGAGGGCAATTAGGTCGTTTGGGTTTAGACCCCTCATTGCACAGGCTTCTGAATGTGTCTGGGATAGTAAGAGCTCTGCTGGCGCCAGCATCCACTGTCCCCACACATTTCCCAGATCCCACTGCCTTTTCAGCAACCAAACTTCTCCTATGGTTGTTTAACCACCCAAAACAGAACAAGCAGCTCTGCAAGTTAACGAAGTTAATGAAGCCTGGTTTCCTGTGCATTTACCTCTCATCATTGCCCTTGGTGTCTGTGGATGAAGTTCCAGTAGAAGTATTTGACATAATTGGTCATTTATATAGATTTTTTTTTCTCTCTCCTATATTGATTTTCTACAGTTTGACCCCCTTCCTCAGGACTAATTGGAAATCTCTTGAAACCTGTAGGAACTTACTGATCTTTGAGACCCTTATATTCTTGTCAGATGAAATCAGCAAATGAGTTCAGAAGTCATTAGCAGGAGTCACACGGATGGATACGGACAGCACACCTGTCTAAGCTTTTGGTTCCACAGGAAAACAGAAGAGCAGACACCACTGTGCTGAACACCCACTGTCCCACCTCACCCTGGCAGAAACTCTCCACCACTCTGGGAGGGGGTTCCCCATAGACAGTGGTGACTGTCGTCCTACCTGGCCCACCTCTAAGTCCTCTTGTATCTTGTCTTTCCCTGTGCTAGTGTGTAGATGAACTACTTCCACTGCACTATTGTAAATTGCTTTAATTTGACTACATTAACTTATATTTTTGACTGTTGTTTTAGAACACCCGAAAGCAGACTAGAGTCTCCCTTGTCACATACTTGACACTGATTCACTTGTCACATTCTTGGTAGTTATCTTCCCCAGTGGCTGATTCACCTAAACTCTTGCATGGGAGATTAAATGATGTTAAGAAGATGTTTGTTGGTTTTGCCTTTCTTTTAAGCTACTGGATAATTTTTGCACCCCAAAGATTAATGTTACCCTCCCCAAATGATTGCAGACAATTTAACAGATACATATTTTAAAAAAACATGTTCAAAACACATTCATATGTACTGAGTATAAATTAATAAATAAAAAACTGGAATAAAACTGTCAGGAAATGTTCAAAAAATAAACAGTTAAAAATTAACTGATGCCTTTGAAGAACTTTAGCGTAAGCTGAAGAGGTCCATAAACCACAGGTAAAGCTCTCTAGTGAGTAGGTATTAAACACCATCAACCACAAGAAGCTCTGCATGGTATCCAGTTTGTTTAACAGGAAGAAAAAAAAAAAAAAAGTCAGAAAAACAACAATCTCTTAGGAAGAACAACGTCCATGGCACTTGCTCCTTTGAAAGGGCTGCCCATCCTGAGGTCCACATCCCACCTTTTTTCCACTCCTCCTCCAAGTTACTACTTACTGATGTGAGAGAGTATAACTCCTGTCATATCACACCTCAATTAATGAATAGGTCCCTTCCAACTGAGCTGATTTTAAGATTCTATGATTCTATGACTGCTGGTACTTATGCATCTGCTGTGGAGGCTGCACAGGGAGAGAAAACAAGTCCTGCAACAGAGCCAAACCCACAACCACCAGAAGCCTTCTAGGATCAGGTGGCGGAAGTACAACTCAGACACTGATGCTTGCTGGTTCTCCTGGTTTTAGACACTGATCATACAAAACCACTAATGCACACAGTCACAAATATAAATAGTTTCTCTAAAACCAAGGGAGCTTTTCATGTGAATAGATTTAAAAGAAAATGCAAGGATTTACCGGATTAGGGTCTGAAATTCTTGGCTTTATGTCTTGCAGTGGAGTCATACAGTGCCAGTCACACACAAGAAATGCTATCATTTCAAGAAACAGAATGTTATAAAATGCCAAGAACAGCACCAGAGATGAGATTTGGGGTCTCCTTACCTGGCCAACTCGATAAAACAGGATTAAGCTCCAAATGAGCCAGATTGCAAACTGAGGCTATAAAGATCAGCGATCCTTAATTTCTGGCTGATGAAACCAGGTTTTTGCTTCTCTTACTTCAGCTTCTGACCAAAGTTAATTTTAACCATTATTGATATTTTGGTCCAGACACAATATAGAAAAACATTTCTTCCTGTATTCAGTTTATAGAGCAAGACCGTCATCCCTGATTTTAGAAATAGCTTTCTTGGAGAGCAGCAGTGGATAATTGCTTCAGAGTGTACCATGCTTAGCAAGATACTAACTCAAGATTATATCTCTGGAAACTTCCATAATAAGATATAAAATGCCCCAGACACAAAAATCATTGATGGATTGAATAAATAGAACTTATTTCAACAGGCTCAATTTTGAAATAGCGCACGGGAGCCCTCTTTGACCTTCCAACCTGATTTTACAGTAGCATCTCTAGATCTTTTCCTCATCAGTTATCAACATGCTACCAGTCAAGGGATTTTGCATTTAGCCCAGGCACAAGATTCAGTAAACTGCAGTGGGGTCCTCACCAAAGCTTTCTTGTTTCTTCCTATATGAAAGCAAATATAACCAATTCATCAATACTTAATCTGTTAATTCATGTCTGGATTATTAAAACTAAAACCCAGTAAAATGTAAATAGAAAAGAAAGGCCAGTAGAAATCACACTGTACTTGCAGAATTGCAAGTGGTTTTCTTGGGCCTCCAATGTCTGGCAAGCAGAACCGAGGCAGGGGAGAGAGAAGAGCATGTGAGAGTGGGGAAGGCACGCAGGGTGCAGACTCCAGCAGTTAGGAAATGGGAGTTACAGAGCAAGATGGCCTATTTTTTATACTCTTTAATGTGAGGTCTGTTTTTCTTTTTCTTTTTTTTTTTTTTTTTTTTTAAAAAAAAACCTCTCAGCAGGAACAGCAAAGTTTTCCAAGTCATCACCTAGCAACAAACCCCAGAAAAACATTTGCAAAGCAGTTTTGCATCACTGCCATCCCTGGACGAACTAACTTCTTGAAGGCTGAATTTGCTATGGGAGGGATTGAATGCTCTGTTCTTATTCAGAGTACTGAGACATGCAGTCCTCTTTCACTGAGAACAGAAATTCATTAATACACATACACACACAGTAAGCGTTGCTTTGGAGGTGTTCTCAGTGTTTGGACCACAGGGGTGTGGTTTCAACTGAAATCTATGTGAAAACCAATTGAAAAATTTCTTCCTTTACAGTATATCATTCCACCTTACAGATTATATTTACAAGCACCGTCTGCATGTTGGCTAACAGGATCAACATTTAAACTCAACATCTGTCCTTAAGAGAATTTAATTTCAAAATAAAATAATTTCATGAAAAAAAAAAATCAGAGCACATCACCCTTGCTTTATCCATTTGAAGTCACAGTGAACACCACATATGTTCATCAAATGGAATAATTTTCATGAGCACATTTACAAAAAAAAAAAAAAAAAAAAAAAAAAAGAGAGAGACTTGCTGAAAGATCATCTTTTTCTAGTAAGATTGTTCCTCTTCCCTTCCCACTGACCACAAGGAGTTTTCACGACCTCTAAGGCCTTTAACTGTCATGACCAATGGGAGCAAGACCCTACAGAATCCTCTACAAAGGGTCTTCCCACACAGTGCAAACCCATGCTTTGTTAGACGTCCTCCAGTTTGCTCAGAGCACCATCAAGAGCCATTTCCTCTCAGCATGCAGAGCCCAGAAACAGTATGACCTTGTCAGTGCAGCATTATGCTGTGTGAATGGTAAGGTTAATCAGTCCAGTTGCCTCAGAGGGCTGACTTGTGCTTCTGGTTCTCATTAGCACCACCTCTAAAGTTTCTGTACTGAGTTCCACCCCATAGTCTAAGCAAATAATGAATTTATTTTTTCATATTTAGTGGGCTGTAGTATTATTGGGCCAGGAAAAAAAAAACAAACTATCTAGCTAATAGTGAAGCTACTTAGTGACAATATTACTTATATTGACAATTCACCATCTCTTACTGCTGTAGCAGCTGAAATACTGCTAACGGATCAACTCTGTGGCTAATATGTACATGGAGCACAGAGCTGAGCAGTATAGTCACATTACATTCAGTATGGCATTTAACCTCAAAATCTTCCCAGTCCAAGTTGTGGAGACACTTTCAAGGGGCATTAGTTGTTGTCTATAATCACTTTAGACCAGAGTCTGCAGAAAGAAGAATTTCCTGGAGGATATGGATTTAATCCCAGACTGGTTATACATAATCACTGCTCAGCTTTGCATACAGTCTTCTTGCAGCACTGGTTACCTCCCTTATCGGCTGTAGGAGTTTTGCACAGCTTCCAAATACTTTCTGGGATATTTTTGGGTATTACCTCTTTGCTGTTTTGTTTTTTCTTTCAGCCGATACAAAAAACATTTGGAATTTGACTGGACTAACAGTGAACAAAAACTGACTCATGAGCATTCCCATTTTGTTGGGAGTTGTTTGCAAAGAGAGAACATTTTATTTTCTTTGCAGCTAAATAAATGGTTATGCTCTGAGCTCTTAAAATCTCCCCAAAGTGTTCCTAGGCCTTTGGGAGCATTAATATAATCACAGGTTTGTGACCCACCCAGTAGGGGTTAAGTACTTCTACACGGTTTGTTCAGAGGATGTGCTGCTCCTTTGCTCCCAGCTTTATGCACTGAAGTCACCGGGGGTATCACACATGCAAAGCTGGTATAAGAGTGAAAAATCAGACCCTTCGTCCCTGTGCCATTCAGCAGATCCTGCTTTGTCAACTGTGGTTCCTTGCACAGCCAAGGTCTGAATTGGCAAGCATAAGAGGGAGGACTGACCCTTCGAGTCCTCATTTCTCTCATTTGATCTCAGCAAACGTTTCATCCTGTCACTGCTTTCTCTCATGTTGTGTCTCATCTTTTTAACATCTCTGTGTAACCTCGACTAAGTCACCACTCAGAAGGCTAGCAAGGGCAAATACAATCTATGGAGGGGTTGCTTCCCCCTCCCAAACCACCTCCAGCATTGCCCCTCTCTGTTCCTCTTGCTCTGATTTCTTACGTTCATTTTTCTTCCAAACTGTCACCAGGTGGACGGTGGTTGTCAGGCTGAGATGGGAAGATGGAGCTCTTTCAAAAATTGACATTTCTGTGGAACATACACTGCTGTCTTTCATGACCTGAAAATTTGCAGCTGGGTTAGTGACATTACTGATACTCTCACTTCCACCAGGTTGCAAAGACAACAAGCCTACAAGAAACATCCCACCTACACCTACAATTTCTGTGCTCTCTACTTGATACCAACTTAAGATCACAGGTCAGCATTTTAATAATACAGTACACATCATATGTACTGGCAACGTGGCCTTCAGACACAGACATATACACAGTGGGACACCACATTCAGAAGAGCACATTTTGGCAAGGCCAAAGGTGTGGAGCATCTGCAATAGGGGCCTGCAAGTCAAGATGTTTGGCTACTACTACTTTTGTTTAATCTTTTCTTGCAAAACAAGGGTAATATTTTCCCGTGATATTCTTTAGACTATTGTGCAATTTTAGTAACTTTTTAAAAGACATTGAGATCTTCAGGAGGATTATAAAAAAGCAGAATTTGATGAGTATGGTACCATGGTGGAGACAACTGTACACTGGAGGTGAAATTCATATCATCAGTGTCCAAACCGTAATGGAAAACTCTCACACTTGCTTGATCAAGTGCTACTTGTACAAGCTACTGCCCAGGTCAGCTGCAGCTTTAGACCCATATGCTTAGTTTAGTTTCACATTAATTAATTCATATTAATATTCATAACAATAATGTGTAATTTTCTGGTATATTTATATTTTCAGAATGACAATTGAAATAGCTTTCAGCTGCTTCTTTCTGAGGCAGAAAAAGTAGCAGCAGCATTTTAGTGCCATATTAACAGTTTATTATAATAAAGATGCTATCTTGGAACACTCAGTGTCAATATTGCAGCTGTACATACTGCAAGTGGATGCATAATCAATGATATAAAGCTTGTATACAACAGATAGAAACAAGATAAGGTAAAATAAAAGCTGTAAGCTGAAATATGTAGTCGATTACCCAGTAAAGCCAACAAAATTCCTGACATATCCGCGATCTAAAGAGATGAATATAAAGCCTTTTAAGAAAAGCTTATTAGGAACACACAAACCACAGGTCACACCTACGATCGTTACTATCCCAGGACAAAGAAGTGATAAAAAGATATGTAAAAAAAGGCAGAAACAGGCTGAAGCTACATCTGCTCTCTGTATGGAGCACAGGAAGAAGCTACCTTCTTAATAGGATGCTGACATTGGATTAGAAATAAGGATAAGACACATTACCTACCAAGCCAAGACATTTTTGCAACAAGGGTTGTACGCAACTCACTGAAGTGAAGTACAGAAACTAGCTGAGAAGTGGTGTGATAAACTTAGCCTAACATTAGAAAACAGTACTAAAAAAGAGACAAGTAAGCCACTGAGGTATTCTTCCATCAATGCCATAACACTGAACTTATGGAGCCACCTCTCCCTTCTCCTAGAAGTCTCTGGGATACAGTAGTCTTGGATGAACAATAGGCATTACACTCAGCTTCCTTCTTCCACTCTTTTTATTGGAACTTATTTATAAAACTCACTAATAATTAGCATCTCTGGAACATTAGTCTTGCCAGGAAATTTAGTTTAAATTGGTTAATAGCTTCAACAGTGACTGGAGAGGAATAAGTGTTGTCCAGATCTGACTAAATAAATTTTCCTTAGGAAATCAGACTTTAAATTATACACAGCATTGTAGAGTGGCTAGATCAAGAGTGATCCTAGAAAAATAATGAAACCATTTGTTCAGTAGTTTAATAACAGATAATTAGTGCCAAGAACATAATTTATACTAGTGTATACATTAGTGTACTTCTGTTACAGGAGTTAGCAAACCTGTCTGGGATATGTTTTGGGAGGGCTTAAGGGGAGGTAAAGGGATTATAAGGCAGGCTCATGAATACAGTTAACATAGGTTTCCTGAACTTTTCTAACCCAAGTGAAATTTTGAGTTAAAACGTGTCTTGAAAGGAATCACACAGTGTATACTTTTTGTATCTTGACACCATCTTTGTGATGGTGGCAATTTTTAAGGCTGAAATATAATTACCAGGATGCATTGAAGAAAATGAGTAAGTATTCCCCTATGGTCTTGCAGTATTTAAAGATTTTTACCAACAGCTGAGGTGATGATATACAATTCTTGCTGATAAAGTTTCAGCAGACATCACCAAGATTAGTTAGTATTACAGACCGAGCCAAATCTCCTGGTCAAATGATTGTGATTCAGTTTGGCTGCATTTAATACAGCCAAATGGAAGGTGATACATCTGGGAACCTGGAGGGCAGATCACAGCTATAAGATGGAAGAATCTGTCTTGGAAAAAGGTGACCCTGAGCAAGACTGAAAAAGTCAGTGGAGATAATAGCTTCAACATGAGCTTTCAGTGCAAAGCTGCAGCTCAAAGGGCAAGGGTGTCTTCTTAGTGTATGAAAAGGGAGGTATCAAGTTAGGGATGGGGAAGTGATCCTGCCTCAGTGGGGATTTACACCAAGATCAAGACAGCAAAACTCTTTCTAGTTTGGAGGTCCACTTGTGTAACTGGAAACAGGGAAAAGAATTCTGGCAGGAACCACACAAATAATACAGGAGCTGGAGAACTGGACTCACAGGCAAAGATCTAAGGAGCTCAGTAAATTCAGGTGTTTCAGAAGCAGTTTGGGAGGAGACTTGTTAATTACAAATGTTGAATGAAATGATTCTCAGAGAGAACAGGCAATTCCTGCTCACAGGATTCATTTTGGCAATACCTGGTGCCACAGAAGTACACCAGAACATTCTGGGTTTCCAGGGAAGACAGTACTGCCAGAACTTCCTGGGAAGGCATTGAACATAATAAATATAAAGACATGCTATCAGTTTTACCTGGGCCACACATAGCAGCAGAATTATATAATTGTGCTGCAGAGATCAAAAGAAACTACCATGCTGCTATACCCAAACTTCATTCATCCTTGTATTGACTGCTAGGAAGCCCAGATCTGCAAAATACTGAGTACTCTCAGCTGTAGAGGAACAATGCCTTTTTAGTATTATCAATTTTATATTTCATTTTATATTTAATCTAGTATTATCATTCAATTTATCCCAACTAACCCAGTCTGTCCTTACCTATATGTGCTTGTATAATTATAAATTAATACAGGAACATATATTAGCTAAAAGGACTTTTGTCTGGGGAATTATTTTAATGATAAACATCTTTTTCTAATAGACCTTGACTTTCACATATTGGTGTTGTGGGGGCTATTCCATTGGTGTTCCAACATGAAAATAGGTTGTGAAGATCATGCTCTCATCAGTTTCCACCCTCAACTATCCCCATGAACTGAAATCCTAATCTTTAAATTTGAAAATTACCTTGCTTTATAACAAGATACTGAGTTAACGCTAACTCTCTAGGTGAGGATCTTTCATTTCTAGAGAAGTCAGAGTGGTATAGGGGAAGTCTGGATTGTTTCACACAACTACTTTAAAAAGCCACAGAAGCATGTATTGCACATAGCAGTAACTATTTTGAGTTTCTGCTAAGTGATGCTCTCAATTTTGCTGAATGATTTGCAGCTAATCTTCAAATACTTGCAATTACCTGGAAAAATATATCCTAGGTCAGGTGTTCCTCCTGCAGTCCTACCTGGCACCAAGCATAAACCAGAAGTTGTTTCCTGACAAGCTATACACGACACATCACGATGCAATGTGAGGGAAGAGATGTTTTTCCATGTTTACCACCCACTGTTAAACTTGCATAAAGAAATGCCATCTCTTGAGTTTACTCAGCAGAGAGAAGCTGTTCAGAACTTTCAGTCGTTAGGCTGCCCAAACATTTTCAGAAAAGCAGTGACTGCTCCCTCAGAAAAACAGATCAGAGGCTTTTAAAATAAACCTCCCATCCAAAAATGTTCTCCCTCAAGTCTCAGGAGTTAAAGCCCACACTTTGAGAATTATTTTCATAGCCTGCATGAGGTGCAGCACCAGTGGCTCCAAGTGAATCCCCTAACACAAAGTCCCCCAAGGCCCCCAGCACACAGCTTTTGCTAAATCCAGACTTGAGGCCCGAGCCCACTCTCACTCGTGTGACTGCCTGACAGAATTCAGCAGAGAACTCTCTGCGCTTCCATTTCTGAGATTGTGGCATTTTGGATATCTGAAAATTACGTCAGTGGAAAGCACTGAGCTGTGTTCAGCCCAGTGGCTGTGTGCCATACCCCAGTGCCTTGGGAAATTGCTGCAATTTTACATGTGGGCTGTGGGCTCATTCAGCAAGGGTTACCTGGCTTTTTGTGAAAACACTGCAAGGATGTCACAGAGTATGTTCATAAATTGCTGTTGAATTCACTTCTTCAGATTAAAGGAAGTGAATGTTTCACATACTTGAGTTTGGAAACTGAAATGCTTTTCTATATTTTAGCTCTCAGTGGCAAAGGCAGAACGAAGATGGCTCAGATGCCAAAGTTTTGGTGTGCAAAGCCTTGGTTTTTGTTCAGCCGAAACCAAAATAAAGGTACAATAATATTTGACTGCTCAGAGGAGAATTGGTGATTGCATATTTGAAGCACATCATTGAATAGCCCCATTCTGTTGTGGCATTAAGAGAAGGCTCTGGGGAATACCTACAGTTATATCTATCTGCTTTCCTGGGAATTGGGGGAACAGGGGAGGCTCAGGGGAAAAAATGGTTTACTAAGAAACTATACATAAGGGCAATAAACTATTACAAAGGAAATGCCTTCAGTTTTCTTTTTGTCCCCCCCTACATTCCCCATCTCTTGCCAAGGAATCTCAGACCAAGCCTACACAGGAAGGAATCTTCCTGGGATCTATTTCTTGTAATAATCCTAATTGCAGCACAGTTGGTTTGTGCAAAAATCCTTCTTTTAATTTAGCAAAATGAAAGGTTCCATCAGAGTGAGGACATCTGCACGTGCTAAAAATGGTAATGCAAGAGAAATGCAAACTCTATTAAACAAGTATTTCTTTTTTGGGGGGGAAGGGGCAGGAATCTCGAAGCACCAGAGTTAAATCACATACAAATGAAGCAAGATGAAAGCCAGCACAAGAAGTTTTCCTTGCCAAAGAGGTGTGCATAATAGTTAAAACTACTTATTATATTGAATTGTTGTTTTGTAGGTCTAGCATTATAAAGTCTCCTTTAGCTATCCAAAACTGTATGTGGTTCAGATTTGTGCTAATATCAGAATGTCAAAATACCTGCACACGTAGTCCAAAGCCAGTGAGAAGCTGGGAGGGAAAAAACCCAAGAAAACCAAAAGCCCCATTTCTTATCAGTTATCATAGGAGCTGTCAGTCACTGTAAGCTGCCTTCTTCCTGAAGGCCCAATCATTTCCTCCAACTATGAAGTGTGCATTAAGTAGGGCTTTCAGAGCAGTGATTTTTAAAAGTCCCCAGAACCACCCAGCCTTCCAAGCAATAACCACATTCTGCAAGAGAAAAGTCTGGGTACAAGTGGGGTGGTTTGGGCTGCACCTTGGCACTGAGAGCCATCCCTCTCCAAACTCACAAGCTGCTATTTCATATTCACATGTTACCAAATATAGGCATTGCTTCCAGTTTTGTTAGTGGTGACATTATCCTCAGCATAAATAAGAAAGATTTCTGCAGTTCCAAACTGTTCTGCACTGAAAAAATAATTTATCTTTAAAGCACACAGAAAGGCCTCTTTCCTGCAGAGAGAGGAAAACCTTATAAAACAGAAAAGGAAACAGAAAAGTTCAGAATTTCCAGTACCTTTATTCCTGATGAGTTTAAAAATTTTAAAAAACAGAAATAAATACTCTCACCTCCCTAATCACAATAATAGCTGTGCTCATGAAAAATTAGAAGGACTTTTCTTATTACTTCTCTTGATATGGAAACTGCCTGAACCTGCTGAACTCTAGGAATCAGTGTGTTATCCTTAAGGCTCAGCTTTGTTTTTCCTAGTCCTCACTTGTCTTGCCATCCCAAGTAATGTGTCCAATATCAGCAAGAATAAGAACATGACTTACATCAGCCTCAAGTCTATCAGAGGTCAAGATCTCATTTAGCTTTAAATGTTTTAAGAGCTCAGCTGCTACATGCAGGTACTTAGTATATCAGGAACACCATGTAGGTTGAAGTGCCTCATATTTTTGATACTTTCATTTACTCTGCTGTTCATTCAAAAAGTGTGGCTGCCTTAGAAACCACAAAAGTGCAAAATAATTCTAGGATAAACCCAGATGATAGAATCATGCTGCAATGCATCAGATGTACACAGCATTTCTGTAAAACCTGGAAGATGTTGCATTAAAAGCAAGGGAGAAAGATAATAAAAATTGGGAGTAGGGAGATTTCCTCATTGAGGATGACAAATGACTGGATCAGTGTTATGTGTTCAGGTGGTCTTAACCTTCCCAACAGGGCATTTCCCACACTAAGCCTCTAGGAAAAGAGGAGGCTGTAGGTGATGGGGAGAGTTCAGAGTCAGAGCAGGCAGTGGTCTTCTGGGCCAGAATTTCCCTGCAGCTCTGAAAGGATGCAAAAAGCAATATGTATGTCTCTATTTCCAGATGTTTCTTACAGAACAGGTTCCCTGTTCTACTGGAGGCATTTCCCCATCTATGTGAAGTGCTTTACTCAGGAAGTAAAAATCTGCTCCCTTCCCCTGGCCCCCCTTTGCTCAGTGCCAAAATGCTGAAACTTGTCTGCATCAAGGTGATGATTTCCTATCTGAAGAATATAAAGCAAGCTCCCAAATGGAATGTGATCTCCTCCTGCTAGTAAAAGTTTTATAACCAAGGACAAAAAACCCCAATAAATATAAAAATAAAATCAGTCACCTCAGCTGGTGTAAATCAGCACTCCAGTGGAGCTTGCCTCAGGCAGGGGTGGAAATTTTGAGGTATTTCCAGTACAGGGATGGCAGGTTTATTGGAAATCATTAAAATACAAGTCCTCTAAATAAATAAATATATTCCAGGCTTCTCCCAGGACCATGCTCCATTAAGATCTCTTCAGTGAATCACTATAAATGCTTAGATAGAGACTGCTAGCACCAAATGTGGTTTAGTTGGGTATTTGAGTGCATTAACAAAATAGTTTACATCCAACATGGCTAAACTGTGGGTTAGCATGTATAAATGTGAATTTTCATTATTGATCTCTTTTCTGTATTGCTCCTTGCCATTTGTCCTACATGCTTGCTTTCAGCTGCCAGAACATATTACTTGCAGGTATTATTGGTATATCATACCTGGGGCAAAAACTGAAAAAAGTTTGCCTTGGGGTGAGAGCCCCCAGCTTTGCTTAACTTTCTAGCTTGGAAACTGCATGGTTTTGGTCTCATGCTCCAAACACAGCCACATTGCAGCACAGCCCCTGGTGCACACTGGATCACATCCATGGCACCTTCTGTAGTTTCAATAAGGAGCAAAACTAGCTACCATGAACATTAAGCCTTGAATAGGTATGGAAAAATAAAAGAAATATACACAGACAGAGGAATAACTTTTTTAAAAAATAAGGGAACTCAAAGAGTGTTTCATTTTAAATAAACAAAGGAGCTGATCCTTCTCTTTGATCTCATTCACTCTTCCCTCCCTTAGAAAATAGAGAAACAGAATACAAAGACCCAACCATAATCAAGAAGGGTAGGTGAAAAAAAAAAAAAAAGTCAGATCACCAAGGTAAATGATTGACTATGAGCTATTCACTTCACAGGGCAATGAAATGATGCTCAATTTTGTGTGTAGATCCTCCTCATTTGTAGACAGCCTCTTCACCAAAGATCTAAAAACACCTCCCAAAGCCTGATGAACTCATTTCATATTCCTTGACCTGTTCTCAAAGATGAGGAAAGAGACATGCAGCTTGACAATTGGCCTGAAGAAAATAATCTTGAAGGGCCAAAATAACAATCATTAGGAAAAGTCAGGAGACTGCAAGAGATATTTCCCAGAAAGAGGATGGCTTGGAAGGATAAAAAGTGTCATGAATCCACTTATATATGAGGTCTTCTGCCAATCAGATAGTGTCTAGAGGGGTAGTTTGCAACTCTGGGGGAATCTGATTTCAGACACAAGATCAGTGGATTTCCTTTTTCCTCAGTGCAGACCGTATCTGGAGATCAAAGCCCTGCCAGGAGCTGGTAAACAGTATATTCTCACTTTGATAGATCTGTGCAAACACATCCTTTATGTGACACTTCCCACATTTTGCTGACCACTCATATTGCTGACCAGCAGAAAGAGATTAAAAGGGCAGAATTAGTAAAATTATGTTCTTTTTGCTTTTCCTCTGCTATTACGGTGCTGTATTAAGGGTGCTGATTCCTTCTCTCCCCCTCCTTCTACTCCACTCAGTCTTACTCCAGAGCAGGTAATATGTAACTCCATTCTTTGTGATGCTGATGAGTTCTATTTAGCTGTATTTAACTGGATATCATGACTCCACGCGATGACCTTTCACTCCTGGGAAGTAGTTTTAAATTTGAGCCACAGCAAAGGAAAATCCCTCCAATTCATTGGCTGTGAAAGGTCACAAGTGAAATGTGTTCTGATGGTATCTGTTTGTGGTTTAGTTCTCTGTATACCTGAGCATCAAGCTGGTCTGAATCAGCTTTTGTCCTGGCAGTCTGAGCACCAAGCACCCTAGGAAAGCACTGTGAAAAAGGCAGCCAAGCAGCTGGCAATGCCAACTGGTGTAGGTGGCACTTGGAGAGGAGATACCCCATTGAACACAAAGCATGTGCTACCCAGGTTAAAACACAGTGGTCTACCCAGCTCAAGTTGATATTTTGACATTACAATTATAAAAAAGCTTTTTTCTAAAGTTTTTAAAAATGAAACAGCATTAGGTACAAAAGTCAAAGGTTGCATGTACACATCAGACTGTGATGCCACAGAATGTGGTTGTAAATATGACTTACGGGACAGAAATGGGTAAGAGAGGCGGGAAAGAAGGTACTAAAACTATGTTAGCACTATGGTTAAAACTCCACTGGCACCTCTTCTGCTCTTTGACATTAAGTTAGTTACAGGCATTCAGTTTGGGATTTCAAAATAAAACACTGCCAAAAAAATTACTCTTGTCCTTCCTTCCTTCCTTCCTCCTTTGCAGCCATTCCCAGTGCAGAAGCATAGGGGCTTATTTATCTCTTCTCACCAAAACCAGTAATCACTGTGATATGGTGGACCCTATACAGAATAGGAAGAAGTGTTGTCTCATTCATTTCTCATTAATTAATGTTGGCATTATAGCAAAAATTAGAGCCATCAGTAAAAAAAAAACCCAACCAAACAAGAAAGCTGCTTCACCAAAGCAGTAAGGGCAACCTTCTAAAAGCTTTCAATTAAATGAGGATGAGGGGAAGGACTGTCAGTCCACTTCTACAGCAAGAATAAGGAAGACAGAAGTGGCTGAAGGGACTTCCTATATCATAGCAGCCTCTGACAAAGCTCACATCCTAACTCTGTAGCCTGAGTCACCTTTCCAAATCATAATAGGTGTATCAAATGTAACAGAAACCAGAACTTAGAAACAACAAAAAACAGCCTCTACAATGGGAAAGCTTAGTCACAAGGTCATTTCAGAAAAGTAACTGGTTTTGTGGTTGCTCTTGACAGATTTGTACAGCTGTAAGCTTGATGCTCACATTAAGTAAGGTATTAAATAAGGTCTCTGTGTATTTAAAACAGCAAGGTGTGCCCTGATAGCAGTCTGAAAAGACTTTCCCTTCCTCAGACCTTGTTACACTTGCAAAACCCTGCTCAGACTAGGATATTTTAAGTTACATTAGCCAATATGAAGAAAAAGAACAGCATTTTGTATCTGTTTAGACATGCCCTGGCTATATAACTAGGCTCAAAAAGTGCAAATTGTCAATAACTGAAACCCTGCTGATTTCTGATCACAAAAAGCACACAAGTGAATGCCAAGCCTGCCAGAGACACTGAGCAGCCCCAGGGTTCAGGACAGGAGCTGTTGCTGCCTTCATCGTGTTATAGTTAAGATAAACCTGTGGTCTCAGTATTGAGAGCAACCAACCTCTGTTGCTAAGAGCATATGGATGTCCCCCTTACTAAGGGACCAAATGACTACAGGGAGAAGACTTAGAGCAGGAGGGTAGAGAGTATTTAAAGTGCAGTAGCTGGTGAGCAGAAAGAGTTGTGTGACTTATAAGTACCCAGCACATGAGAACAGGGACAGGCAAAACCTCAGGATGCTCTGTGTCTTCTCAGTTCTTCACTAAGGTGGATCAAATTCCAGATGACTAACCTATAGCTTTGATACAGAATTGGAACAAGGAAGTACAGATATTCTTACCTTGACACCTCTGCCATGGAAGAAGGAGCAGTGGACAAAAAACAACTCCAGCTAAGAGTTCTCAAGAATCTTAAATTCAGTTTTTCATGCTGTTAAAAAAAAAAAAAAACACAACAAAAAAAAAAGCCAACCAACAAAAAAAAGCAACAAAACCCCCCATCAAAACAAAAACCCCAAACAAAATAGCACAACAAGACCTGGGCCAAATGTGACCCTGCTTTTGTACTGCAGTCAGAATAAAACAACATACGTACATCACAGAGTCCCAGGCCTTGAAGTTTTTGACCTAAAGTGCAGAAGAAATACAAGAGGAGGTGAGTTAATAAAACACACCTGTAAGAACTTCTTTTGGAAACATGCCTCAGCTGAGGTACCTGGCTTCACTCCCAACACTTATAAACAATCTCCAAATGGCAGGGCCTGCTGTTTAACAGACAGCACCATTTCCAGGGGGCCCTAAGAAAACCTAAAGGGACAGATTTCTTTTTTGAAACACTGTAATAACTTATAAAGCTGTCAATGTGGGTTTATTATTATTATTATTATTTAAAATGTATTCCTATGTAAGTCCTTGTATGACAAATTTTTGCCAGCAGCTCATTTTTAAAGTCAGGTGGTAAACTCCAGAAAGCTGAGGATACCCAGAAGCTCTGATATAGCTTTAATTAGTGTTGTAATCAGGTACAGCTTAATTAATAAAATGTGTTGGTTAGAGACTCCTCACAGTTCAAATACCACTACCACCTCTGCTATGTTGTTGACAAAATGCTTTTATGCAGCTAAACAGATACATTTTCCTAATACAGAGCTCACAACTAAAAACATCCTAAGGAGTCCTTACCTAATTTTTCCTTCTTTCCCTTTCCCCTTTCCTTTCCTTCATTCCCCTTTGCTCTTAAATAGTATTGTAAATTATTTTTGCTTAAGCTGTAGTTCTTCCTTCTGAGAGGAAAGTCAAAACAAAAAATAGGGTTGTGATTTTCCACACAAAACTACTTCTTGACCAGTTTTTGCATAAATACCAGAAGGGTGTGGGGATCCAACTAATCTGCAAGCTGCCCTTGTGCTGAGGCCTCACTTTGACTTTCTCCCTCTGAATAACTAGAATTTTGTACTCGACAGTTGAAGCTGATGCTGATATCACTGCTGCTTTTGCAAAGCTTTTTAATTCCTCACTGCTTTGTCTCAGCTGTTTCTAAAGACCTTAACCAACCTTTCTGATTGATCTCACCTTTCCACTGGAATAGCTTTAAATTTGATTCTTTCAGAGTAAAATGCAAATCTTGTCTCACTTCTGATCTGTAGACACCATAGAGCAAAGCCTAGCCTGGCTTGGGCTACAGATTAATAGCCAGGTGTAGAAAGAAAAAAGAGGTACTTTCCTTGTTTATCTTCATGAAAGTTGTCATGATCCCTAAATAAGTCCTTCATTTGCACTTCTGTCAGGTAGTTTAACTTACCCTTTTTTTAAAAAACCCCAAAGTCTAAATAAAGTAGCTGTTAGAAGAGTGCTGAATTCTTATGACATATCTGATCTGTGATGTAGTGCAGAGGTATCTGAGCTAGCAGTAAATAATCTAGCCTGGGTATCACAAATGATGTAGACACACCAGACCCCTGGTGCTTGAGCTATCTCTAGGATCGTGTATGCATCTTTTCTGAATTTTCATCTCCGTGCTTCACATCTTCACCTTGTCTAACAACAGACACTGGGATCTGCAGCTTCAAACCAGGATTGTAGCCATCCTGAACTATAGAGACTCATGCCTACAAGGTGCTGAGCATCACAACACTGAGCAACTTCAAGAAGAATTAAAGGGGCTTAGCACCCTGCTGGGCTGAGCTCAAGCTGAGTGGTGTGGGTGGATGCTTCCTGAAGCACTGCTAAGTTCACTGAGGTTTGGGTTTTCTGCCAAATAAATGTCAGTTGAGGAAGTTATGACCGCCTGGGGGCTTTCTTCAGTGTACATGTTCTACTTAAAAAAATTCTACTGTAAGTTTTGCATTCATAAACTGATGTTCCCCTTTGCCTTCCTCTTTTGCCCTCTCTGACTTCTGCCCTCCCTCCTCAGCTGCCAAGAAAGTGCCCCTTTGTGTGCGGAAATGCCCAGCAGTTCACAGAAGTTAACTAGAAAAGACACATTCAACCACTTTCTGTCAAAATGCCTTGACACTCTCCTTTCTGTCCAAAAGACGCTTTTGCTTTGGAAAGGCCCCCATTGAACACCTCCCCCTTTCACCTCTCTCTTGAACTTACCCTGCAACAATGCTAAATAAATAAGAGAGGCACCCTTCTCCCCTGCCCCAAGCCTTTGCAGCAGTATTTTCTGTCGTTGCAATCTTCACTATTAATTTCATGCAAGACACTTTCAAAGGCCAGACAAGTGCAAAATGCTGCCACTTGGCATCACATTCACAGCACTTCTATTCCTCTTTCATGACTTTTCACTTTCGCCTTGACATTTATTTATTTTTTTTTTTCTGTGGCTTGGTTTCTTTGGCTGTGGGAAGGGATCCTACAGTGCACAAGACCCTCTGGGTCTGTGTGTTAGAGAGAGGGAACTGTGTCACTCAGGGCTATGAGGCTGGTTAAGGCACACTGGGCTCCAGCTGTCCCTTGCTCAGGGCACTGAGAGCTCCGGGGAGCTCAGCCAGAGCTGTTCGGAAGGGGAACACAGGGTTGCTCTTTTGGTTTGAAAACAAACAGGTAGCACATGAACTACCTCAAATCAAAGCACAGTGCTGAAAGTACAGACTGCATTTTGATCAAATTTCAAATTGGGTGGGCACCCAAAGCCCACCTATACTCAAAAAGACACTGAACATCTGGTGTGATTCCTATCAAGCTCTGGTATGTTAAGAGAAGCACTAATACTACTGTTTAACTAAACCTTACCTTTTTTTTTTCTTTCTTTCCCCATAGAAAACTTTCTGACGCAGGCTAGGGAACAGGTCCTGCAATAAGTTAAACAAACAGATATTAACTCAAATGCAGTGTTAATGGGTGAATTTATTTCTGGACTACCTTTTTGCCAGAAATTGAGGGTCTCTGGCCCACGTATATCATCTGGCTAAAGATTACTGGAGGTTTTACACAAGGACAGCCTCTTTGGAATTTGTAGCTATGTATTTTTAATACTGTCAATAAACTACTTCCTTGAGACACAGAAGGGCAATAATGGGAGCTGTTAACAAAGTGTGAAAAGAAACGGGCAAGCAAAGGTTAATCACATGGCTGTCCACTAATGACCTCTCCAGCCCCGAGTTTAAACCCTCCGCTACTTGTAAAGACCAATCACGTGAATAATTTCCTGTCTGAGGTAGTCTTTATGGTTAAGAATAAAAGCTGAGCTTATTGTGAAAAGAAAGTGCTCAGCAGGGGAGAAGGTTATTATTTTTAAGCTGATCTAAACACCTGGGTTTTTCAGTAGACCCTATTAAACTTCCTCCATTATGTCTAAATATTTCAATCATTCCTACCACAGTAGTAAATTAGTGTATTACTGCTTAAAGTAGATAAGCCGTAGTGATGGGGACATCCTAAGCTGATGCTGCTCACCCACCCTGAAGACAGACCTATGCAGCCTGTTTCTTCCCCATAAATAAAGCAACAAGGCCTGATGCCATCTTAGAATATCATCTCCTTTTAGTGTGCTGAGGTGCGAGGAGAACATTGAATTCTGCTTCTGATGGGGCCATGGCATGGGGCATGGGAAGGCACCAGTAAGCAGGATGCTCTTGGCCCTGAAACCATGGGGCCATGGAAAGCAGATAGAAAGCTTTCTGCTATCTGGTGTGCCTCAAATGACAGCCAGGCAGAAAGCAGAGAATACAGAGAGATGAGATATTCCTGGTTACAGGCTAGATTTTGTACAGGTAGATTTTGTAGCAAAAGGAGTCTGGTATGAGTGAGAAAAATAACACTGTTCAAGCCATCAGCTCTCCACCCTCATTCTCTTCTTCATTCTCCTCTCACTCTCACATTATTAATGAGATTTTTGCTTCCCCCTGAAATTATGAACTGGGGAAAATGCCCAGAGATCAGACTCTACACAGAAAAAACATGCAGCCTCTCATCCTCCCACCACAGAGGGATCCCCAGAGCTCACCAGCACATCACCACCCAATGCAGCCCCATCCATTGCTTTCCCTGCCCAGGGCTCTTGAGGGAGGGCAGCAGAGCTCAGCCCCTGGCAAAGCAGCCTCCAGAGGCTTCACACAACTTGTATGCTGCCCTGATTGTGGTTTGTTTATGGGCTCATATATAAAGAGTGCCAGATCCTCAGCCAAGTCTGGTTTATCTCCGGATAAACTGCACTTTCACCATTTATTTCAGTCCTGATTTACACACGTCAAACAAAATGCTTGCAGATCTTTTCCCTTCTCAACTTCCCCAACAGGATCTTGTCTGCACATTTAACCTAAGACAGCCTCCAAGAGCTGCAAAAGAAGTGTGAAATTCTGACTCAGGTCAACATAAAACGCCGACCTTAAAGTCTCCAGAGGGAATGATGTTGTACCTTATTAACCTGTTTAAAATGCTGCCTAGAAACTCTCTGACACTGCATGGGTGGTGGCTTTGCTTTTTCTAGTTAATAAATAGTGTCCTTGAGTTTTCAAAGTGAACACAGGAGAGAAAGTCTTCTGTTCTGTAAACAACTGTGTGTCCAGTTTCCATGCACGGATACCCAATTTGTGCATGCAACTGTAGTTATTATGCATTCAAATGGGGCACACCACTAGTCATGGGCCTGGGCTTCTTGCCAGTTTAAAAGTCAGCCCTTCTGTATGTAGAAAGAGAAAGCAGTGTCCAATAGAAACCGTACTCTGCATGCACTCACAGCTCTTATTCAAGGCTCTCAGAACAATGTCTAACTGTTAATCTTTCCAACACTGCCGTGAGGCAGGGAATATTTTATCTGCATTTTATAGTCAGAGGAAACTGAGGTTAAGTGACTTGCCCAAGGTCAAAAGACGGATTTAATGACAGGCTCAGGATCTAACCATGAGAATATGCTGCCCCGACACTGGGTTGCTACACCTCGGGGTAGATGAGGAGTAAATGTGTCCTTGCAGTAACATCTGAGCAGTGTCATTTGCTAAAGGTCTAATCCAAGGAAGCTCAAACAAAAATCTGCAGTGGTGCCAAAATTAGGGAAATATCTTCTCTGTGGTTGAGCTCTTTTTGTGTTGTAAATGCAGAGGCTGAAATTTCCAGAGATGTGGATGCCCAATTTCCGCTAACATTAATAAGCTGATGTGTCCAAATCTTGTAGGCAGCTTTGAAAGCCTGTTTGTGCTTTCCCTCTTCCTACTATTCAAGAATAGAGTAAGGTCAGGGCTTTCCCATACCCTCTCCCTTCTCTGCCGGTGGAAAAATTCTGGCCATACCTTCACTTACTCTGCAGTGAATGGATAATGTCACTGGGGATTGATTGATCTAATACCCACAAAAGGCCAGAGGAGAGATTCCCTTGGTTGCCACAGATACTGGATCAGGACCTTATCTTTTTATGGCATCCATATCACTCCACTATTTTAATATCTGAGCATCTCGTGGTTTATAATATATTCCACTTCCTAACTGCCCCATGAGATACAGGGGTAGCATTAATCACTTAATCCCATTTTACAGATGATGAACTGAGGCACATCAGACTCCATACTCATTTCAGTCTGAGCTTCTCTGAGACACTCTTGGCATAGGCAAGAGGATGAGATAAGCACCTGCAGCCAGAGATTTATACACTGTCTTGGGATGGGATACTACAGGGAGAATGAACAGCCCTTGGGAAAGTGCCTTTTAATGCTGATGCTGGGGTGACGAAGGAGTTAAAATCCCTCCCTTCGAGGCAGCTACTGTTAGGTGAGACAAATTCCCTTCCAAATGACTTGCCCAACACTGTAGAGAAAGGCTGTGGCATAGGAAGAAATTGAGTCCCAGTCACAATCACTAGGCTATTTTCCTTGGACTGAGCTTTGATTTCAAGTAAAGGATTTTTCTGTTAAGGGAAAAAAAATAGTAATAAGTTTAAAACTACCAGCTTTGCTTGGATTAGTCACTGGGAATCTCAGCAGCGCAGCTCTTGAGCTCTGGCCTCTTTGACTTTAGTATGTTTAGATGTTCAGGGGCTAATGAGTTGATCTCGTTGATCTTTAGGTAGCTATTCATATGCAAATCCTGGCATTCCACTTTTGCTAAATAGTCTTTGTATTAACACATGAAAAAAAATTTAAAAAAAGAAAGTCAGTCTGTGGTAAATCCTCATACTTAGATTTGTTTGCATTTGGATAAATGATCACGGTCCTTCTTTATATGACCTTCTTCCTGTACTTCTGTTAGGAAAAGGGGGATGGGAGGGCAAGAAATTCAACTTTCGATTTCTTTCATTGTAAATCTTTTGTCAAAGCCAAAATTTTCCAAGAACCAAGAGATAAAGATTAAAAAATATATTAATGCCACAACTTCATCTTTGGAAGTTTTTAAAAATTACCACAGAAGTGTTCTCATTCTGGTATCACTAGGTGGCTAATCTATTAAAAAGACCAGATCTGTTTTCTAAGCATCTAAAATCATGGCCTGACAGAGAAGAGAATGCCTTTTCACAAGGAGGTTTTGCAGGTTGACTGTGCGTGTGCGTGTATGTGATAGACGTGTACATCACTGTGCCATGCCAGAGCACACTCGAGAGATTCTGAGTGTGAATCCTGACCCCAGCAGTCAATGAAAAGCACTCAATGACTTCAAAGGGTCTGGGATTTCACCCATCGTTTTTCAGAGTCTGAAGTTTGCAGTCATTAGTTCTTTGCTCTAAAAGTGGTGGCTGCAGTAAAGTCATACAAGAATTTCATTCCACTCTGTAAGAAACTTCTGCTAAGTCTGCTTAAACCCTGTGTATGGTGCTGTTATGTGTATAATTATTTATATATAATTAGGTTAGCCACAGAAGGTAATCTGAACCATGGAAACACAAGAAAAGTGTTACAGGGCCTTGAAACATACCCTGGACACTACACTTATGTGAACGTATATTTATGGTTGTGTGTATGGACTTACGAATTTCCAAAAAATCATGTTCTTAATTTGAACAACTTGCTTAGAATTGTAGCAGAGTTTCATTTGCTCTAGAAAAGCTGTTTAGGAGCAAATGCAGGTTGCAACAAAATGTTAGGAACAAACTGTCCAGGATCTTCTTTCACAACAATCCCACATGCTTACAAATCTCCCCTTAAGAATAAAGTGGTAGTGCAAACACCTAATTAAAAAAACGGCTTGTATTCGGAGTTACTAATTAAAAATCCTCATGTTCCCCCGACTTTTTCCCCCCTCTGTGGAAATCTGCAAGTTATTTAATTGAAGTCCTATTTTGTCGGTGCAGATGCACGAAGTGTCTGAATCATCAAACAGATTTAGGGTGTTTTGATTGTTGTGTGTGCCTCATTGCTATTCCCAGAATGTCGAGCTGAGCTTATGCTGATCGGCAGGACTTAGAAGCATGAAACAGTAAAAGAGTCCTTTCTTCTCATCCCAGCCCCATCCCCCTTGCCCCCCTGGATTTACATTGAAACTTTGCCAATCTCAGATCGCACTCTGTCTGCTGCCTCTGCATTAAAATGGAGCTGGCTTGCCCGTTTCTTTAGGCCCTGCCCTCCATCTTCAGATTCCCCTTTGCTTCCATGAGACGCCTCTCATGTTGCTTCGGCGAAACTTCTTCTTTAAGAAGATTTAATTTTTTTTTTTTTTTTAAATAAAAATCCGTCTCTGTTTTTACATCTATGCACTGTGTGAAAAGAAACGAGACAGAGGAAGAGAGAGAGAGAAGCCTGTTTTCGTCTAGAGGTGAAAACAGCCTGGTGAGCAGCAGGTGCAAAGCCCCAAAGCAGCTGCTTACTGCTCTCAAGTTGAAGCGCCTTGGTCCCCCACCCTCCATGCCAAGAGCACTTCATATAATCCTCTCATGCAATTCACACTGTAATTGCAGATATCCAGACTGCTAGGGCTCATTTTATTATTATTTTTACTGATAACAAGATCTGCAAACAGGGGACCAGTCCTCGTAATTAGTTGTGTGTCGCTAGGCAGCTTCTGCAGAAGCAAGTTGGATTCTTTTCCTTTCTTTTTCATTCCTTTTTGGGAGGGCTGAGGGGGGAACAACACTTACTGCTCTGCCCCCTCCTACCTCTCCTCCTTTTTACCCCCTTGAAGGCCACTCAAAGTGGCACACAGGGAACTTTCCTGCTGTCTCTGTAGGTCTTTTTATTACCTTGCCTGCCTCATTCACTCCTGGAGATGAAGCCTGTTGGATGGGTACAAGCAATGAAGATTATTGTCTTGAGGACTGGCTTGTTTTCTCAAGGCTCTGCTTGTTACATTGCTAATTATGGGGCTATGGGATCTTTTTCTGATATTTGACCAAGTGGCATGGACTACTGTGTAACAATTTCCCACAAGGGAGGGCGATCTTTTTTATTACTATTATTATTATATACCTCTGGACAACTTTTCAGTGGCTTTTATTTAGATAATTGCTATTCCCTCTAACCCAGGAATTCTTATTTTTAAAATCACATTATGGATTTCATCAGACACTACTTAAAATGTTAATTATTGGTAAATACACACTCCTTTTTGCATTCTGTTCAGAATGAATACAGATCCTATGAATATGTTGTTTGTCATCTGTACCCCTCATGTGTTATCCCTGTCTAATAGGACACTGTTTATGCAATGAAAAGACTGAACATGGACATTTGGTTCCAAGCTTCTGTTTTAGATTAAGACTTAATGAGTTGATGTGTTTTTCTCAGTTTGAATTTTCAAGCCAGATTATAAAGAAATAGTCAGTTTGATGACATTATTATTTTTAATAATCCGAACAGATTTTTTTGCAGAGATGAATGGCACCGTGCAAAAGCCTGGGAAATGTGGTAATTTAGTCATCTGCACAAATCCAGTTGCCAGGAAGTCAAGGCAAATTTCCCACAGAGCCAGAGAAACTCCCAGAACTATGGAAGACCAGATGAGTTTCTTCCAGAGTGTCCTGGTAACCCACCTCGAGTCTAAGTGAAGGAGGGTGGCTCTAGACAGAGGCAAGTGGAGAGAAGATTCTGGTACTGATTCAGTTTCTAGAAATGTTTTAAATTTCTCTTAAAAATGGATTCTTTTCCTGCTTTGTGACGGGTGACTTCTGAAAAAATCTAAATTACTGAAATTTTTCTTTTATATTGCAGTCCCTAGTTTTGATACATAAAACTATTTTTATTTGCCCATTGCAAGTTAATTGTTTCAAAGATTCAACAGCTCCAAATAAGAGCCCTGCTTAAAAAATGGTGTTTGATTTGGTGGCTTTAAAGAACCTCAAGCTAGACTGACATAGAATGAGAAATGTTGAAAAATAACCTATTTTTTGGGACTGGAGAGGTGAATTATGACTGAGGTTCAAACAAGAACAATCTAGGACTTGTTTAATGTGTGTCACACTATTTAGGATGTCAAAGATCCATCCCAGCGATGAGCATCACCCAAAGCTTTCATGCATTCTCATGGGACACTTACTTTGCATAAGCTACAGCCCATACACCAGGACATAGACTTTCACACATTTTATGGCTTTTTCAAACACTCCATAGTACAGCATAAAACTTCAGCTTAAATTTTCAGACCAACTTCAGTGTTAGAACTTTGTCACAACCTAAAGGAAAAATTAATCCAAAAAAACCTGTGCTGGTGCAGACCCTCCTTATTATTAAAGTGTTTCATTAGCAGAGACTTGCCTGAACAAACAGCTCTGAGCTATGCAATGTTGCCTAGGAAGTCACATGGCTTACATCCCCTTTGTTTTTAAAAATATCTTGGTAGCCCTCTTCTCAAGTCTCAGTCCAGAGAGCTGCTGGACTTGGAGAAAAGTAAACACACTCCAATACCAGTCCTCAGGAGTCATTCCAAAAATGCTTTTCCCTGGGGAGGGGGGGGGGGGGGCAACAGGAATGTCCACAAACTTTCAAAGTAAGCATAATTCAAGGTGACACTGGCACACCATGACTTGCATTAAGGATATGTCAGGAGGGGCAGATTGCTGTCTGGCAGAGTGGGAGAGAGCAGGTCAAACACCTTGGTTCCTATAAAACTCTCAAGCAGTTCAATTGGTTCCATGTTAAGTGATGCTAGATGTACAATTACAGTGACTTTAATATGTAATGACAAAAGAGATTGTGTTTTTCACAGTTAGAAATGTGAGCATCTTAGACACACTCTGGAAGCTGAGATTTACTAGGCTACAAAGTGACAACGCCTGAATATTGCCTTGAGAAAATCCTAACTGAAATTAAAACAGGTCAAGGAAACGCCTCTGAAAGCTGGAAAACTCAATTTCTTGCCTATCCAGTTATGCCTAGCTAGACCAGACTGTACAATTTTCCATTATGGCTGTTATGAACTCTGGTGGTCCTCCTGACTGTACCATAGGAGCTGGAGCACTGGAGCACAATAAGGCGTTAGGGGCTCTCAACATGTTTTGGGATCTCCGAGGTCTTTTTCAGTGTAATCGTACTGCTGTGTACAATATAGCATTTGAGATCAACCTTTGAGCAAAAAAACCCTGCTTCCAGACATTCCCAGACTTCAGAAAAGTTCAGTTTGAGAAATAAGTAATGTTATTTAACTTTTTAATTAGATACAATCAAAACTTTGGGTTCCAATGTAAGAGTTTTCTTGTTGGACCCAGACTATATTCTCAGTCATGCTTTTATGCTCCACTTTCCCATCTCTGTTTATTTATGTACAGATTCTGTATTTTTTTTTCCCAGCCTGCTTGGTGGTCTGATCATCTATTCTGCATCCTGGTTACTTTGCTGTAATTTCTTCATTTACGTTTCAGTGCTTTTTAGGTAGAACATCGTAAAACCTTCTAGAATGCCAAAGAACCTCCAGCTCTTGTAGAAGGATCTCTTTTTTATTTAAATCAAAGCAATAAACCCAAAGAGTTTCTTTTCTTTCTCTTCCCTCTCCCAATGCACACATTCTTTCCAGTAGTTACAGAACTATATAACTGCCCTACAGAAAAGAGCTCATATTTTCATCTCAGCACTTACCAGCTCTTTTAACAGTGCAGATGGGCTGAGAGTGCAATTCTTCCACAGCAAATCAAGAAGTCAGGGCATCAAGTTGGGAAACCAGGCAGCAGCTCAAGCAGGATTTTCAGATGATGATAAACCCCTTATCACCTTCAGAGGTATGGAAAATATTTCAGAAAACAATGAAGGAGGAGTAAATGTCTAGTTTGGCACAGTCCCAGCTTGCTACCAAGGGTATGAGAGAGGCAGTGCACTCCACCTGGGAGCAGGGTGGGATGCACAAACTACAGAAAGGTGCAGAGGTCCTTGGCTATGGGACCATGCCCTGCCTCATTTTTGGGACACCACTGCACTGAAGGACAGGGCTTCATGTGAAGAGGTTGGATAAAGCCAAGGTGCCATGAATCATGGCAGGCAGGGATGGCATCCATAACATTGTATCCATAGTCACATTAACTACAGTAATTACAATATCATTTGGAAAAAAAGAAAGGCTGTGTATTCCTCCGTGTAAGGGATTCTTAAGGTTTTTTCCAAAATGATTCTATGATTCTATTCTATGAAATAGTTCTCTGTGCTACAAGAAGTAATACAAATTTTTTTTTTAAAGCAAGATTTGGGCAGATGAACACCACCCAGTGATTTGCATGTGCAAATAAGTGCCCCATTTAAAATTTGCTTGTGAAACTGAGGCTGTAAGCATTGCTGATGTTGGAAAGCAGTAAAAAAAAAAAAAGCATTAAAGCAGCCCACTAAAGCAATAACACACCTAGCTGCTGTGGCATCAATATAGCACAGCCATTCACAAAATGTTCTGAAAGTTTTCATATATTAGTTTCTGTGCAATTCTGCTACGCTGTTTTTATTTGTGCTCTTACTAGAGCTGCATCAGAAAAATCAAGGTAAAGCTGGGTCCCTATCCTGGTAGACAACATAAAAAGCCATAGGAGGAAAAGTTATATTAATTTCCATAAATTCAAATAGATATATTGTGGCAAAAAGTGGGAGGGAGAAAAAAAACTAGTGAAAGAACTTGCCAGAGTTTATAAATGAGATCAATACCAAGGGCTTTAGACTGCCAGTCCAGTGACTCACCCACTGCAGAGCCCTGCCTCACACTGATCCAGACTTTTGAGAGTTTGTTTTCCTCCCCTTCCTACACACACACTTACACCACCTACTAATTTTCTATTCTCCTCAGCAAGGAGAACAAAGGGCAGATGACTGGATTTTGTTCCTCTATGACTGCCAGTTTTTCACAGCTCTTTTGCAAGCTTGAATAAAATATGTTGCATCTGGAGTGCTGAGGGCCGTATTTCAAAATGTTTTGCACCCAGCAGCACCTATAGGAACCCTGTCTGGAAGCAAACTCCAGCCAGATGTTCAAGATGATGTAGTATCAACTTGATGAGATCTTTGTCAATATATATCGAGGCCTGAGTGAGAACAGAACAATTTTGAAAGTATGTTAAATGTAGCAGGATGGGTATTTTTAATTTAAGTAAGTTTCAAGATCTAATATTTTTAATTTCAGTATTTTAAGAAGAATTCATAGCTGAGCTCTGGTCTGATTATAAATGTCAGGTATCTACTGGGGGACAATTAACTTTTTCTTAACAAATAGAAGTGGACAAAGTCTGTACCACAAGGGACATGCTTTTTACAGAACTGTAAATAAAAACAATATTTAGAGCCAAGTAAAAGACCTATTATTAAGCACCATTCCCCTAGAGTTTTGCAATGGGATCCTATTCTCTTTACACTCATCTCACCCATGTAACAAACAGAAGGGTGGCCCCCAATGTTAGCAGTGTGCACAATTACACCCCCCCCAGCCCAAAGCCAAACTCTTTGGCTTGTAAGTGCTTTTTTCATTTTTGTAAGCCAAGAGGGGCTTGTTCATCAGAGTTCATCACAGCTCTATTTTTTCCCCCTCTATTTAATTTCAAGCGTGGACCAGCCCCAATATATTAAACTCCTCCTGCTCTGTTTCTTTTCATTCTCTCTTTCTTCCTTCCTTCCTTCCCCCTTGCCCCCTCCCTCTGTCTCCTACTCTGTCCCCTTCAGAAGCCCCCAGGATGACACTGCTCATTGATGCTTCTCCTTCATTAGCATTTCAGCAACTTGGCTCAGTAGTTTCAGAGACAATCCGTCATGAGAAAACTCAAGAATGTGCCCCATTTGCATGATTCTGTGCCAGAATGCAACTTTTTCTCAGCTGTTCATTGTGTAATTTCCCCTTGAGCCTTCAACTTTCCCATGAAGTCCCAGAAATCATATTATAGAATTCCAGACCAGCTGAAATGCTCCAGAGGTTAGTTTTATGGACATTTTAACCAACCTTACATCTCTGCAAAGAGAATCACATACATAAGAAACACAGTTTTACTTTCTGCTGTTGTGAAAGGCATTGTGCCTAGATGAATAAAATACTTTCAATCTACAAGAAGGAATTTATGCCTCATGATGAGAATGATCCAATAACTGTTGTGAATCCTTAGGCATATTTTTAACTTCCACTTATCCTTCCTTAATTATTGTATTCCTCTTACAATTAAATGTTTGTAATTCATTTTGAGAGTCTTTCTGAAATGAATGGATATGCAAACAACTTGATTGAAATGCTCAGTGCATATGACTAAAAGTTACTGGCGCTCACACATCAGCAGAACAAATCAAGCTTTTGGTTAGTTGGTTTTGGAAATCAAAAAGTGGTTTATAAAAAAGGACAGGCAGATAAAACCTGGTTTAATTACTTTCTTGAGGGCATCTGAGTTTGTGGAAATACAGAGATTATTATATTAAAAGTAAGCAAGATACTGAAAATTGGTATAAAGCAATCAAACTACTTCATCAATTAACATGTATCCCATTAGGAAAATTAGGCACCTCTTCCACAAAAGTTAGACAATAGAGCATGGGAGGAGAACATAGCATTTTAACAATCTGGTTGCCAATTAAATTCTTTACTTTTTTCTATGTATGCCAATAACTATCATTTTTCCCATGTAATTTTTAACCTACCAAAACAGAATTTGTTTTTAATTATCCTGCCTCTGAAAAACATTAGATTTCATCTATGTTTTCACAGTCATACAGCAGAAAATGTAACTAAATAAATATTTTATATGCAGCTCAGAGAAAAATTTAAATACTATATAAACACTTGTTAATACAGATTTGTGCCTCCTCCCAGTGGGGTTTGTAGTGTAAAATTCATCCTTGCTGACTCAGGTAAATATACTCAACAAATGTGTAGACACTGACACTATGAGAGCATATATTTTTATACACACTTGCATTTATATATATGTGTTGCTAAAACCCCGTGGAATTAAAGCTTGCCAAGATTAGTATTTCAGAAACAGATAAATTAGAGTCCTTCCAATGCAAAAGATAGGTTTTTGTGGTGAGAAGCTCACACGGTGATTAGAGTGAGGTTGTGGAAGATTTCATTAATTATAGGTGACTGGTTTTCCTCTCAGAGGACAGCTCAGGTCCCCCAGGTCCCCCAGCTCCCCCTCGGCAGCTCATCTTAAATTGTTGTCTAACCTTTCCCTTAATTCAGCTCATCTTGAGCTGATGGGAACTGCTTTCATTCCACCTCTTGTGGAGGTAATGAAACAATCTTCTTATTCACTTGGTTCCTCTGAGCCGGTGACACACAACAAAAAACCCAGGGCCCTGATTAATGGCCGCTAATTAGCAATGTTAATGACCAGGTGTCCAAGAGCATGGCCAGCTCCTCTCAGCATGGAGTGATCCCTCAATGAGGGCCCTGCAAATCCAGCCCCAGTGACCCTTCCCCTCAGCTGCCAGTAATGAAGCTGAGCTCTCTCATTACACCCAGGAGAGGCTCAGAGGGAGGCCCGGGCCTTGAGAGCCAAACCTTTTCCTTCGAGTCTAGTGGGCCTTCCATTAATTAAGGTCAGCATTTTTGCTCCCCCACACCGCCCCTCCCGCCTTTTTACCCTTAAAAAACCAAAAAAAAACCCCCAAAAAACCCAAAACAAAAAAAAAAAAAAAAAAACAAAAAACCCACAACACGACAGCCCTCAAAGGTAAAAGATTTGGGCAAAGGGAGGGTTAGTTCTTTCGGCATTCTCTGCTTTCCCAGTGGTAAAGATGCTTTTTCCCAGTGTGTGCAGGCCACTCGCCACCCTCTCCTCCCCCTCAGGTTTTGAGCGCTCCCAAGACAGCTAGGCGAGGAGAGAAAACATCCACTACCCAAGGAGAGAAAACCTCCATTATCCAAGGAGGGAAAAACTCCGTTATCCAAGGAGGGAAAAACTCCGTTATCCAAGGAGGGAAAACCTCCACTGCCCCAGGAGCTCCTCTGGCTGCCACAGTCGCTTCCCCTCAAGCCCTACCTGGAGTTGCCTCCCTCAGTGAAGAGAAACGGGAGAGAGTGGAGGTGGGGTGGTGCTTGTGCTGGCAACGCAAAAAAGCCACATAAGTCAGTTAAAAAGCCACATGCACACCTCCATGGGTCAGACTGCCCACCTAGAAATATTTATGTTACTTTAGTCATCTACAGTATTCTTAATTTCAGTTGTGTAAGAAGTGGGCTTTGGTGTAGACACTGAGTACAACAATCCACTTTGGGCAGGTTATTTTCTTGCAGTTTTTAACTCCTTTCATCCAGAACTGCAAAGCAGAGGTGATCGCTGCTTTCTGTCCCTAGGTTTGGGAGGGCAGAGGGGGTGTTGGTCCCCTCCAGCTGTGGCCTCCATGCAGGCAGAGCTGCTGCCTGACCCTCTGACCATCCTGACACCCGCCCTGTCTGTCAGTACGGGCTGGGGAAACGACAATCAGTTTTAGAAACTGATCTTGGTTTTTGGAGGGAGGGGGCTTTATGAGGACAGGGGAATGTTATGTCAGTGTTCACGCAGCACAGAAAAGAGCCAAGCCTTTTAAAAAGTGGAGAACTTTCATTTTGCATTAACTTAGCAAATGTAGCGACACATGAGAGAGAAAAAGCTCTGCAATGCACCTGCCTGCAACCTGTGTGGCAAGGCTGTGTGCTCATTAACGTTGGAAGTTTCTGGAAACTCTAAGTTAATTTTCGTAGATTTAACTTTTGACAATACCGATATTATCTTTCAGTTGGAAGAACATTACTTCAAGTCTATATTTTTTTTCAGTTGTGCCCCATGAAATGAAAGTACAAAATTAACATGCATCGTGAGAGGGAGCAGTTAGGGAGCTGATGGGGAGATAGGAAGCCTTTTACTCTAGGTCACATCTTGAGCTGGAAGTGACAGAAAGTTAATACTGCAAGAATGCCATTTGGTGGATGTTTTAAGATAAGGGGGAGCCTGGCTCAAACCTTAATGTGCTAGTGCCTTGACAAATGCATTACCAGTAGCTGGGGAGGTAGCTGGATACCATACTGCACCAATTGTTTTCCTATAAATCCTTAAATGGGTGATTTCTATCTAGCCTTGTAATACTGTCTCCTCCCAAATTACAATTATACCCTGCGCTCTTGACCATCTGGGCATTAGAACAGTGACTAACATAGTAAGTTAATAGCAGAATAATAATGCATTTGGATTTGCCTAGTCAAATTTAATGAGTTATCAAAAAGAAAAGGTGCTGCCCTTCGAGGTGACTGTGGAGCCCAGATAGAGCAGGTGACACACTACCAACAAGCCTACACTCCAGCTACTGGACTTCTGTGCATAAATAAATTACTAAACCTTTCTCTTTTACTTCTTTAGACTATTTTACTGGCACCCAATTTACCTAGAAAAAAATCTTGCAATGTGTTCTGGTGCATTCCCTGACAATTAGTGGCTCTCCATGGGATCACTGGACTTGCTAAGGGAATGCAGCCTTGCAATTGTGCTGCTTACACCCTGCACACAGCAGGTTATTCACTAAGGACTGGCTCTGGCTCTGGTTTGCTTCACCTGAAACTCTCATCCTGCAATAGGTCAGCTGTCTTTTATAAGGTTTTTTTGAACCTGAAATGGATTTTTTTGGTGAAGGTTTATATCTACTCCCCAGCTAGAGGTGAGCATTGACTGTCATTACAGACAAGAACAATTCAGTTCCCAGCTCTCCCACTGACCTCAGAATTTTTGAGCAGGTTACTTACAGCAAATCATATAGTAATAGTGAAAGCATCAAAAATAGAAATTAATATAACAAGCTTATTTGGCCAGGTATGAAAAACCTAAAACAACACAACAGAATAAAATTAAGTCTGCCCCTTTGTGCCTCAGGTCCCTATCTATAAACCAGATATAACACCATTGCCTTTGTTTTCTCCCATCAAGGCAGACTGAAGTAATGACTGTACACTAGATGTGCAATTCTGTGGCACCAAAATTCTATGGGAAAACAGTGGCAGTTGAAGGCTTTAGCTGTTTGACCTAAAGAAGAACAACTCAGTTTTCAAAATATCATTCACTTGTTGGAACATCATTTATAGCAAAGTACTGTTCAAAAAGCTATGAGCAGCAAAGCACTCCTGCAAACTGCAAGAGCTTTTGTAACTCCATCCTACTCATCTAAATGATCGGCTATGCCAAAAAGAACAAAAGTCTTTCTATAGTTATAGTTGTTCTATTACAGGTTATGCAGATACAGTTACAGCAAAAACCAGACATATTTTTTCCAGATAAACCTTTTTCACTAAAAAATACACATTGTGATCACAAACATTTCATGAATATGCATTGAGTTGGTTTAAAGAAAAACAAAACTAAAAGTGTAAAGCCTTTTAATCTCAATTTACTTTCAGTTATTTAGAAATACCTAGGAAGCTCAAAACTTATTTTCAGTGAAATATGAAATATTTTTTCAGGGTTTTAGTTCATGAAAAGTTTGCACAAAATTTCACTCCAGGCCTTCACGTCTGTTATTGAAGAACCAGTCACCTGAACAGCTTTACTAGCCACCCTTCTGCCGCCTGTATGCAGTGGCTGTAATGTCTTTTAAATACATCTCCAAAAACATTTTCTTCCCTTCTCTACAGCATTGCTGGAGACATTGTTTAAATAAAACAACTGGTACCCTGTTTGCTCATTGCATACTGATAGTTCATTTATGAATGCAATAGGGATCAAAAGAAAATTTTTGGTACCAAACTTTCCCAGGCATTTGGGCACAGCTTCTGCTCAGTGTCCCACAGGGAAAGGGGAAAGGAGAAACATATCAGGGCAGTGACCACCATGCAGGCCAAATTGCAATCCCTGATGCCAAGGAAATTCTGATACTGACTTCTGTAACAGGAAGAGCTAGAAGCTTTGGAAGATAATAAAACTTTTTGGAGTTTTGAAATATATTGGCAATTAAGATGCTCATTCTCCTTAGTCCAGTAAGGTCCAATGTTGCATGCAGAAGATAAAATTTAGTAAACTCTTCAGCAACAACAAAAACAATCAGTCTCCAAAACTTCTAGAATCCTCTTGACACTTGCAATACTTTGCTTTTATACAATCTGCCCATTATAAACTCCCCAAAGGGATAATACTGAAGGTGCACAACATATATAGAGATAGGGCTGAATCTTTTGATTGCTGAGTTAAATTCTTGGCTTAGCCTGCATTTTACTGCAAATAAGTTTATCAGGGTTTTATGTGTGGTGTTCCACTTACTTCTTCTAATCACTTTCCATTACAATCCTCTTCCCTATTTTTCCCAGTGGAAAAATGGACATATCACTACTTTTTCAACATGATAAAAACTTTGTTAATGTCTGCAAAGCAATTTACAAAAACGATTGGTTTGTAGCTGTGCTAGGTACAATGTATTATGAATAAATTAATTAGATAAAAACAAATAAATAAATAAATATGTAGATTCTGACAAAAAGCAACTGGTAACAAGCCACAAATTTTGCCCATTATTGGAGAACATCGCTCCATAGGCAAATTAAAACAAGGGCTCTGTCCTCAGAGTTTTGGGCAATCCAGGCTACATAATTGATTTGAGAAGAGCTACTCCAGGCTACTGTGTAATTACAGAAGTATTCACCCTTCTGGCTCCCACTCTCCTTGTCATGTTCTACCTCATTGCCCTTTATGCTAAAGCCTTTGTTGATGAGGGGACGGAAGCAATAAGGACAAATAAAGCAATTAGCAGGTAGGGGGAATGCTACCACTGTTTAAGGATAACACACATCCTTTATTGGGACATTTACTAAGTAGAAGTCTAGAGCCTGCAAGTCAGAAGGAAAGTACAAGTAATCCAGAAAAACAAAGAAATAATAGTAATTTAAAAAATCCTTTCTCGTATGTATGTGGCATTCAAGAAGTGCTGTCAGGAGGAAATATTTTCACATAGTCTATATCAAGCCCATGATGATTTACTTTAAATAACTGTATTTTTAGTGAGATTAGCTTCCAAGTTTCTGAGTTAATTTTTAAAAAAATAGTCTCATCATTAGAGTGCTTTTCTCTTGTTTCAAGTGTGCCTAGGCAGGAGGCAAACACTAATTTTTGAAGGGCTAAAATCTCATTTTAAGTTGCTGCAAAGCCAGCCAGGAGAGGGAGCCAAGACCTTGAGCAAACTTTTCTTCCTGGTTCTCCTTCGTCCTGAGGAGGAAGCTGAGCCATTTTGGCTGGGGTTCCATTGTGATCACAGGGCTTGTGGGAATGCACTGAATGGGCAAGGGACAAAAGTGGCTGGGAGACAAAATAACATCTGGTGTCCACAAGCATCAAGTGCTGAATGACTCATGGTGTAAGGGAGAGAAGAAGGAAGAAAAATACATGAAGACCAGTGAAAATGAGGAGTTCTGTGCTTTTAATCACTTTTGATGCTTTCACTGATTGTCAGGAGACAGTTTGTTATGTTCTGTGGAGTCTGGTTCTCTTCATAATCTGTAATCAGTTGAGTTTGGGACTGGTCTGAAGCAAATAATAGATTTTTTGCAGAGTGTAGCAGACTGAGATTATGGCAGATCTAAACCTGGATCAGAACTGCAACACCAGGCCCTGAACTGCATGGAAGTGATCCCACTTCTCTAAAGACATTCCAGTGCTTGGATGCAGTTTGAGTTCTGATCTCCAGAAAAAGTCCAAACTACTGTATCTCCAATAACACACCAATCCAAGGTGCTGCACTGGGCATGCCTGAACATTTCGGATGTCTTGAGCCTGGGTGCGGATGTGACCTGAGAAACACTGAAGGATTTGTATAAGTAAGTGTTCTTTACCTCCATATATTCAGTCCAAAAACATTACAGGAATGCTAGGGCTTAGCTCATTCCTCCTTGTGAACAATGTAAAAGTAAACCTCCTGATTTAGAAGTCAACTTTCTTTTTTAACTGCTAAAAGTGAGTACTGTGGTTAGTAGGTATCAAGAATACTTATGTCCCTATGGACTGTATGTTAAATAGCTGGATCACTGTCACTTTAAATTAGGAAAGCATATTTAAACAGAATTTGGTTGCAGAGTAAAACAAAATTACTAAGATTAGTAGGAAAGAAGAAACAAACACCAGCTTTTCATTTTTCTAGCTGGAAATCAGAGAGAAAAAACCCCTCTGATTCCTGTTTTACATAATTTATTTTCTTCATTTCTAAGTTTTAAATTTTTACATCATTTATCTCTCTCCCTTCACCTCTAGTGGGAAGACAAAAATTATTAAGAAAAATTTATAATGGAGAAACAAATCATCAGGAAAATTTAAAAAGTATTTTTTGCTAACTAAACCGAAAACTTCAAACTAAACCAAAAATGGCTTAACTTTGACATTTATCTTGAAATTTCACTCTGAAATAATAAAAAAGTTTAACTTGAATGTAGATTTTTTTTTAAATCAATAGGATGATTTTTTCTTCAAAGATTTTAAACAATTTAAATTATAGTGTTCTGTTACAATCATTTATTTGTAGGCTCAGATAAAAAATTAGTTTCCCACTACAGACTTAATGTTTTCTATATTGGTTTGAATTCTTTGTCTCCATTGTGCAGGTAGCAACTTCTCAGAAGTGCATCCAAAATAAACTAACAATGAATAGTGACAAACTGAACTGAAAACAAAAAGAACTTTTTCGCTATTCTTATCTTAAAGATCAAAGTATTTCAATCAGAAACAAGCACACTACCCTTTATTTGCCAAACTGTTTTCTCTTCATAGAAACCTAGCAGCCTTTCTTCAGGCACTTTGCCCAAGCTATGAGATGATGAGTCTCTCCAGACTCCTCTAACAGGGAGTAAGGGATCAGCTTGGAGATAGTTCAGAACAGCAGACCCAAAGCTAGAAATCAGTTGAGAAAATTCCTACTATTCTCTTTTCAGCTGGGTTAGGGCAAGGAACCTAATGTGCACACCTAAAGTTAGATGCCAGGAGCATTTTTACAACTTGTGTTCTCTGGAGGGCAAGATCTTCCTTGAGCACCACTGGTATATATTTACACAAGAGAAAACCAAGGCACAGGGGGAAAGAAAGCTTCATGGAAATGGTTGTCTTGAGATCTGAACCAAATCTCTCAAATCCCATGCTGGTGCTCCCTCACTGAACCACACTGTGCTGCAGCATAGGGAAACTGTTTTGCCACACTTGCTTTGTATGTAAACACCAAAGTTAATTTCCCAGACTTTACAACCTGTCCACATGCTGCAGAACTCTCTCAATTATTGTGTTTCCAGTGAGTAGGAATAAAAGGCTGAGCCTGCTTTATTAAGGACCACAGAACATCCGCAGAGCCACCTTGTCAGTGGCTGCATGGTGATATCAGAAGTATTAGCATGAATCCCCACAGCTATCCTGTATGTCTTGAATAAACTCAGGGGGAGTTTCAGGTCTGTTATTAAATGTTCAATTATGCTCTGCAAGCAACAACAGAAGCAAATTGATAAAAATATGGTAGGAGACAATAGGTTTTGAGCAACGAAAACCACTAAAATATGTTTGTGAAGAGAACCTGGAATCATTTGAATAATGAACAAATTTGTAAAAATCAAAGTCTGTTTGCAGGTGAATAACAAACAGAGGAGAGGGAAGAATTGCCTGAATGAATTATGCATTAGGCATCATTTAACAAGCACTGACATCTATAAAGATAATGATTCTAATGTAAATAATGAGCCTTTAATATTTATGCAGCCTTAATAGTCTGGAGAGTCTGAAATGATAGGTAAAAATGAAAACATCTCCTCAGTGTTTCTCAGTTGAGAACAGATTTATCACAATGTCACAAACTCAAAGCAGTATCTTTTCATGCTAGGATTCATACAGCTTTACTCCACTTGGACCCTGTCTGCCCTAATGCTGAGGTCTGGACAGAACAAATGCCTTTAATTTACAGTGATGCCATGAAAGTAAAATCAGCATCTACTGAACTCCCTAGTTATTACAGAGCACTCAAACAGTGACAAAACTGGAGATTTCACTTTCCTCTCTGCTTTGAGAAAAGGATCTCTGTACCGACTTAGTGCAATCACAGCAGCAAGTGGAGAAAGGAAATGAAAAGCCCCCTCCCCTCTGTGCATGTAGTTATGTGTGGGGAAAAAGAGAGAGGATCTAGAAAGCCCTGTGCAATCAAAGCTGGGCTGTTAATTGCTTTGCCCTGTGCACAGATTCACACCTTGTTGCTCCTCTGCAATAAGAAGGGGCCACCCAACCCAGCAGGCACAAGGCAAGGGCAAATAGGTTTTCATATGCACTTGTGTTATTTTCACATCACTGAAATGCCCATGTGTTATCACAGGCCTGACACTGCTTTGGCTCCTGTGGATGACAGCAGTACTGAAAGTCAGGTAACAATTGTGTGACTGAGAAAGGATTGGGTTACTCAACTCCCTTTTGTTAAATCAAGGTTACAGCAAGGGAAAAAACATAAGCTCAAAGGAGCAAATTGAACCAAAAGCATTACCACAAACCCAGCTGCTAAACACAGCAGCAGAAGGCCCAGCTGTTTGGGAAAACCAGACCTTCCCAGCTTATCTGCCACTTTTGGAGCTAGTGCTCTGATTCCTAAAGAGTTTTCACCTGCACCTTTGGGAGACGAAGTTGCCATTTCTATTTTCCTGCTGTGTGGCTATAGAGTTCTGCAAAACCTGCCTACTTGGAGGTCTGATCTATTAGAATTCCCTAGCTCTTAATTCAGATGCAAAAGTGGCATGTACTAAGTGTGACACTATATCAAATTGCACAGAGCCTGCAAAATATGTTTCTCTCTTTTTTTTTTTAATTAATTAACTTGGCCTGCAGAATGTTAATATAGTGGCAACTGCCCTTATAGAATTTAAAACTGGCACCAAATATAAGAGCTTCCATTAGCATTGCAGGTTTTGCAATGGTTTCTACTTCTATAACATTCATTTCATCTGAACACGTGGAAATAAAACTACACCATAATAGGACCTAAAAAGCATTCAATGCATATTTGTCCATAAACACACCATATAAATAAAAGCTCTTAAAAAAAAATGTGTCAAATGAATCAATATGTATTCTATTATGGAATAATAATAAACCATACCACATGTGTTGCTAAAGCAAATAACTTTAGCTGGTATAAGGGTATTTTCCATTTTGTGATACTGCTTATCTTTCGACCTGTTGATTAAGGACCTGCCTCCCAGGAAGTCAATGACAAGAGTTCCCTAGGCTTAAAACAAGGAAAAATGTGTAAATGATTTGGTCACAAATAAGGAAGCAAATGTTTTTTCCCCCCCTTTCTCCTAGCGTGAGTGAATGCTGAACACAAAGCCATCTGAAGACACTGGAAAGACTCTTTGCTTCCCCAGCTTTAGATCTGGCCCTAAGCATGCATGTGTAAGATAAATTTTGGCACTATTGGAAACCACACCTAATACCTCCCACCGTGAATATGACATCTTTCTATGTGCTCATGCATGCCAAAGCTGTGTCTCTTTTGAAATATTGCCGAGAATCAAGCTATGTTTACTTAAGTAATAGGGAGATTCACTTATATGCAATAACTTCTTCAATGGAGAATCTGTCTTTCTGCAGTTGTACTTTGGACTTTGTTGCTAGTTTAGCTTCTATTTTTCTAACCTGATGATTTTATCCAGGTCTGACAACAGGGCTGGATTTTTTTTTTTTTTTTTTTTTTTTTACGTTACACACCTGGAATTAGCTTTTTCTGCACCTGGAAGTACTAAATCATTTTTATCTGTTTTTAGTGGTTTTGCATGGTGGAATTGCATCTCTTTAAATCTTTCTTACCTTTTACAAAGCTAAATTGTAGCTCTAGACAAAGCATTTTATAACTACATAGATACTGATATCATGAGATAGTTGAGCCCTGCTGGTGTCTGCCTCTACCAGTCCTAGAAGTAGTTAGCTGAGAACTACCTCTCAGGGTTCTTTCCTCTTCGGTGGCTCTGCTTACCTTCATAACATATGGAAATGTGAGCATACACTTACAGCAGATTGTTTGCTATGTTTACACCAGTTCTAACACTAATCCCCATTAATGTTTGATATTGCTCCCAAAGAGTTTAAATAGATGTCAGGCCTCAGATCCATTGCATACACGTTAGGCATCGTATAAACTTCAAATAAAAAGATACTGAAACACCATGAGGTTCCTTTTTTTAACATTACATTCACTGACTGGATTAACCACATCAAGCGTATGCAAAGCCCTGCTACTTTCATTATTTCTGTCATCACATTTAAGACTTCTCTTTTCAAGAAAAACATAAAACAGTTTCACATCACCTTAGGAGCCCAGCTTCTTGCTTCTGCTCCCAGTTTTTCATTTGTCAAACATACTCATGAGTGCAAAGCAAAAGAACAGCCAGCTGCACCCAGACATATATAAAACTTTCTTCCTCTGTTACTCAGACGGAGGACATACTAGCTGCATTTTGCTGCAGAACCACCAGGGTAATTTTAAAGTTTGCTCCAGGCTCTATAGACCATACAGCAGCATGCTGAGTGCCCCGACTTTTAAGAAAATAATAAACCGCTGTACAGAAAGTCCCTTCCTCAAGGGCAAATGGGAGTTCCTTGAGCACCACAAAAATGCACAGTGCCTAGCACATCACCAGTTTGAGTTGCTCCCAAGATCAGCTTTCCCCATTGTGAGCAATATATGTACTTACTGAGATTTCACACTACAGTAGAGAGAAATCTTGGGACCTTTGTTCTTTGTCCACAACATGGAGAAGGAAGCTGGTTGAACCTCCTCCATGCCAGGTGCTCCTTTTTCCTTTCACCTTCCTTCCTTCCCCAGTTACTTCTTTTACCTGAGGGCTGTTTCTCAGGCTGATTATTTTAAAAATTACTGTCTCAGGGGCTCAGTTCTGAGGGTGCAAAGCTTTTGACTAAACCAAAGATCCTCTGAGCTATTTGAGATGGAACCCCTTTGCATTTAAAGCGCTGTTTCTTATACATTTATATAGTGCCCTCCTCAACCCTGATTTTAGCTGGACCCTTTCTGAAACACTTGTATTGCCATATATGCAATAGCAACTATATTCAGCTAAAAAAAATCAGCAGCAGAAATGAGCAACAGTGTATGAGAGCACCTGGGGACATCAGGCAGTGAGGAGCAGGAAGTGGTTATGGAGACATACTTGTGACTGAACAGAGTTGATCTGCTCCTCCTTTACTAATTCTGCAACTACAAAAAACTAATTCTTTCTTCAGCCAACCACAAAAAAAAGTAAATAAAAGCTGTAGACACAGCCGTATCTATTAAAATATAGTGCTGTTTAGTAACAAAAATAATGGTACTTCACAAGTTAATGTTTAGCAGCAGGGGATAATTTTGTGTTAAATGACTAAGCTGTGTCTCAACCCTTGCTAGGATCATTATATACTTTAAGTAGTTCAAGTTTCCAGATAACCACCAGCAGAACCAGGTAAGCAGGCAAAATTAGTATGGCTGGGAAAATTTGTATCTGTCACACAGGTCTGGTTCCCACACACTCTGGTTACATCATTACTTAGTCTGTTAACTAGGAAACCAATTAGGCCAGAGAGCTACTGTCAGGTGACCAAAACACGAAAATGCACAAGAAACCCTACCCGAAAGATGGGATTTCAGCAGAGGCCCTCAGATAGCTGACTCCTCTTCTGCTGCACTGCAATTTTCGTATTTCCTTTCACCTTTGCTTTCAGGCTGAGCTCTGAGGTCCCACAGATTGATGGTTGAAGCAGCCTTGTTTCTCCCCCCAGCAGGTGCGCTGAGAAAATTGTTTCCTGCATCAAAAATTACACAAAATTATGTAATAATTTAACTCATTTACTCGGGAAAATTTCCTTCTCCTTCACACCTTTTAATTTACAGTTTGAGAACAAGGCAGTAACTACAGAACTAAATGCTGCACGGGGGGCAACAGCATCCTCACATTAAAGGAAAAGGATGTGTAAGGTGCAGGCACAGATAAAGTTTCAGGGCACAAACAGCTCCAATAACTACCATTTGCTGTCTGCAGATGTTGAAGGCATTTCTCTGTGCACAGGGGAAGCACAGAGATACATGGGCTCACCCTCAGGAGAAAAGTGTGCATGGGCAGAGGAGGCCAGTGAGGGGCACCATGAGGACACATGAAAGCCTGTAAGGCACATATAAGAAGGGAAAATGCATGTATGTATAAAACACTTAATCTCTATAACACATTATTGTGATATTTTATACTATTAGCTGTAGTATTATTATACATATAAGAATAGAGCTTACATGGATACAGCATATTTTTACAGCTACATATATGTTACTTATTAATATATTGTATACTGCAAATGATAGATATTTTATAACATGCACATCTTTCCCAATTCTTGCATCAACTGAAGAGCCCAGTGACTTGCTAAGTCCTTACTCATATCTAGAGAAAACCTGCAAACACCTCCAATACCTTAGCTCCATGCCAAAAGCTTTAACAAGGCACGTGCTCTTTCTCTATACGCTTGTTCAGATTTGGTTTCTATTGGAACAGTAAGAAAGGGGCAAAGTTATTTAAAACCTCACCTCAAATGCCTCAAGAATTCATGTACAAGGTGAGGGCAGTCATGGGGGGCAGGTGAGGACATGGGGGGCTCTCATCTATTTGAAGATCATGCTCTGACACAATCACTATTACTGTTTTGTGATTAGTACAATGCCATTGGTATGAAGATTTTTTTTTTCCCCCTGATGTGGCCCCCTTCATTTCTGATGGACTGTCATATTTGTTGGTTTTGGAAAATGGTCATCAGAGGGACTAAACTAATCAGAAATACTTTTCCTCCTGATGGTTACATAGAGCAGATGATTTGATCACTGTGTAGAGGAGAGCAAACTAGTCTCTGTCGGATGTCTGCCAACTCAGGGAACCAGGCTCTCACGTTTTCCAGCACAAGCACCTCATTATTAATTCATGCTCCAGGTCCTCTGTACATGCTGTTACTAATATTAAGTTTCGATAGAGTAATGAGCAACAGCAATAGCCTGACGATCTTAATATATTTTAAATAATGTTTGAAATATTAAATTTGAGTTTGGATTTTTAATTAGGGGCTGAGCAGACTATTGACAATCTTCCTACTGTTTAGCAGCCAGGAAGAAAATAAGATAGGGATTGTTCTGATCTGAACATTGAAAGCCAGTGTGATTTAAGGGATGGATCAGAAATATAATATAAAACATTAAGGCATGCAGAACCTATCGTCTCTGGGTCCTGCAAACAGACTTTGACTCACCCTATACCAAACGGGGACTTTTGATCCAGATCAGTCTGTAGGAAAAGTAAATAATTCTGAGACTAGCTCTTGTAGATAAGTTTAGGTAGCATACTGTCAGTGAGCTGCCCAGGGATAGTTGACTCTCAAGGATATACCCCTGTTATTTAATAAAGGGGACCCAGTGTCGTGGAGCACAGGGAAAAGGTGTTGTTTTGGTAGAAATCTACACCATAAGGCTGTAGGTCTGAAAACCCAACAGGACCTCAAAGTCCTTCCCACTGCTATGCTTCAGACAGGTCAGCGTGACTTTGTTGGCTGGATATACATATTTTAAAGGACCCATTTAAAATCTGAGCTGGGCAAAGAGCTAGAGCCATTTTTCTGTGAGCATGCTGTGCACATTTCTGAATGCACTCTCTTTGAGAGGGAGTTTGCAATGAAGATTTCCCTGTTCTCGAACTCACTCCTCCCACTTGGTCTGCTGGAGCCTGAATAAACTGACCTATGGGGCACATTGCAAAGCCTAACTATTTTCCCAGGATTTTTCTGAATGAATGACTTGAGTAGGTAGAGAGAAGAACATTTCATTTGTACAGTACGTGGAGGCTTTCAATTAATAGTGTTCCCATTTGAATGTCTATTGTATTTCTTAATGTGTTTTGTACATAAACCTAGAGCACTGGGTAACTGCAGGATTTATTTTTTTTCCAATTAAAACCCAAAATTTCCTACAACAATGTGGCAGTACTGCAATGTGACACCAATCTTTTTTTCATGATAGCTTTATACAGTGTCTAGAACAGTGGTCCTAATCTGGACCAGGAATTCTAGATACAAACACCTAACTAGTAGCATCCAAATGATGGCAGGTCTCAAGGAGATAATGGTTCACATTAGCTGAAGAGTTTGACACTGCTGATAATCATTAGAGTTGAGCATGTTCTACATACAGTCAGTAATATTTGAGAAGTGCCTAGGCACCTCATGGGGCTTTACCTGCTCTTCTGGATTTGGAACTATTTTTGAGAGACTGGGTCTTTTTTTTTTTGGGTATGTTGGACACTTCTTACTATCTAACAGGCTTTTTCCACAAACTGTATTTGTCCTTGTTGTTTTAGTTCCCTTCTTGTTTTGCTGCTGTTTCTTTGAATTACAGGAGAAAGCCATCACCCTTCCTGAAAACGTTAAAAAAACGCTCCGGCCACCTCTGCTTTTTCATTCCTTTTCACTGAGTAGGCTGCCAAAATTGATTTTTGATTAGTTACTGCAACATGCAGTCCCTTTCTCAATTGCCATGTGGCCTTCCCTCCCATGAACAGGCAAGAAAGGGGCAAAGGATCAGGTGAACTCAAATCTGCCTCCAGAATCTTAATGCAGAGCTCCTTTGAGAAACACTGTGGACAACTACACTGACTTCCTTCCTCCCTGAAAAACCTGTAAGAATCTTACACTTAAATCAGGTATTGTGCAAGCTTCCTTACGTAGCCCTGCCAATGCACCCATGTACTACAACCCTGACCTGCAGTACTCTTGTGTCTCTATCTCAGGAAAGACAACATGTTTTGTACTGAGCTGTAAGAAGAGCTCAAATATGTAAAAAAATTCTGCCCTTACATGAGGATGTACAAAGGTCACTTACAAGGGCAGGGCTGGATTTACCTTTAAGCCAAGCTAAAATGCCACTTTCCAGAAGGCCTGATGAAATGCTTTATTCCACTGGGTAATGAAGCAATTACAGGTACAATAACCGACATCTTATTTTATTTCTAAATGTTTATTTACATGATGCATGTTTTTGAGAACTAAATGTCCTTAATTTTCCATTGCTTTTCCAGTCCATGCATTCTCAAGAACAATTTTGACTGGAGGGTCCCCATGCTTTGCAGCATGAATGATATAAATGCAAACACATGTATGAGAGGAGTAAATATTTTAAGATCTAAAAGCTCTTTCTATAGAAAAAAAATCAGTTTTTTTAAAAAAACTTCTCTCGGGCAAATTAAGATTTATATCCAAAGTAATCAGGTACCATCTCATACTATAGTATCCATCACTGTAGAGCTGTTCAGCTATACTTGCTGCTTCTGGCAACAAGATGCCACCAAGCAGAAGAAGTTTACTACAATTATATCTTCCTTTGAGGATCCCTCTTTCAAACCACTTACCTGAATACATTCTATGGTCAAGAGTGTTATGACTGAACTATTGAATCTATTTTGCTACTAGAAATTAGCACATAAAGTCTGAAAGATGTGATGAGCAACTCCTGCTCATCTCTGACTATGTTGAGTGAGAAGAGCTCTGGAGACATTCTTAAAAACAGCTCTAGAAAAGAACAGAATGAATTGCTGATTTCAGAGTCTACAACATGCAGACAACGCCACGCAGAGTCCCCTCTAAAAAATAAGCCACACAGCTACTGAAAATGGAATACAGACAGATACCTGACTCCCAAAACTAAAAAAAACCCAAACAAGTGATAGTGGTGGGAATTGTTTGTGGTGGCTTATCATGGGTGTTTATCAGAATCAAATGCAGACCATTATTGTCCAGCTACATTGGACTGCAGCTTTACTGTTCTTAGTTTCACTGTACCAATGGATATTCAGATAGCAGCAGTGTCTTGATATGCCCATTTCCATCTCATCTGGCTGTGAGGTGGTGAGATCTGTATCCCATTGCTATGAGCTGCTCAAATGCTGCTTCCAGATTCAGCTGCTGCAAAACAGTTTACATGACTCTGAACAAAGAGATTCCAGCTGGTCCAGGCTGAAGCAACATGTTTGCTTCCTTCTTCCTTTCATCTCTAAGCTCATTCATGCTGAGAGCGGATATAATTGCTCTGTATAAATACATTCAGGTTAGGCACTAAAGCGAGAGAAAAGATACTTAAGCAAATGGACAATGATGACACAAGGACAAATGATTACTAATGAGCAATGAATAAATTCAGCCCATAAATTAAAGTTTCTGATTGTCAGAAGACTGAACTTTTGAAACACCTTTCCACTAGGAAGAAAAAATCATTTTCACGTGAATCTTAATAAAAATATGAGATATAGCAGTTATAAAAGCAGAGGAATGGACTTGGTACTCTAGGAAATCTCTTCCACTCCTATGCAAATAATGAACACAAAATCTAAGTCACTTCCTGGAGTTTACATTAGTCTTTTGTTTTTTATTTCAGGCCCTTTTTAATCTGACTTTTTTTACTTTCAACCAAAGCTGATCGTGCAAAATCTCTTACAGGTTCTTGTTAGTCCAATTTTAGAATCAACATGTAATAATTTTCCTTTCCTTCCTCTCTTTTGCTGACACTCCTCATAATGTTTTGGGTTTGGTTTTTGGTTTTTTTTCCTGTGTTTTTGTTTATTTGGTTGGTTGTTTTTGTTTGGTAGGGTTTTTTTCCTCTGGAAGAAAACTATCAATATATTGGATGAAGAAGTGGGATATTTTTAGTGAGGAGATTGAGGTGAGTTCAGGTCATCCACAGAACTGAATGTGTACCACTTTATTTACGCTACATATAAAATAGAAAGGGAACCAGTGGAACCATGGTCTATTCCCGGGTTTCTTGTCCTTCCTTTTTGGCTTCTTTGCTGGTGAGGGCAAACCTCTTCACCCTTTTTGGAGTCCATTTCAATTTGTGTTTTGATTGCCTTTCAGATTTCAACTAAAAGCTTCCTAGGGAAGGGACAGTCCCTAGCATTATGTTTTGAAGTCCTCAGCACACACACCTTTCAAACTCTTGCACTGCCATTTTTTATATAAACCAACTAACATAATTAGACGCTGAAAAGTGACTATTCAAAAACTCCTTGCTAGGGAGGAAACTGTGCCTTCGTTTGGGAAAGGCAGGTGTATCACAGAGCTGGGACTCAGCAGCTCCCTCAGGGATGGTGGAAAAGGGCAAACAGAAGAGCATTAGAGGGAAGAGAAATAAGGACTTTCTGGGGCCTGGACAGAACTACCTGCAACTCAAAGTACCCAGGCCAACTAGGCATGGAAAAAAGGACCTGCCTGTAAGGATTTTGTAAGCAAGGATAGAGCTGTATGTGACCCAGTTTTATTTCAGTTAAAAGCCAGCTACTTTGTGTTCCTCTCTTTAAAAGGTTACACTTCTCATTTGTGCTCTACAAGCCTGACTTTCTGAATTTAAAGCCTCCCAGTCTTCTTTGGGGAACTCAACTTTAAGAGAGGGTCTAGCAGACAGCTCCATGTCAAAGCTCCAGCCAAAACATGTCACACCTCCACAGTACAAATTCCTTAATCTAACAACTTTTTTTCTTTTTTTTTGCATAGTAAGAAGGAAGATGTGGAAAACATTAAATATAACAGAGTATTGGTTATTTGGTACTCTTTATACCAAAAGCACTTTACTGCCATAATGACTACATTCACAAAAAATAAGTTCAGTGAGAAAATGCAGGCATATGCCAACCAATTCACCAGGAGAGGTTTGCCAGTCTGCTAACAAGATTCAGAGACTCCTTCTGAGCTCTTTTCCTTCCTCATGGTAGCCCTTAGTTAAACGTTTGCAGGAAATTCAAATACTTTTGACATGGTGGAGTTGCTGCTTCACGAGCCCTGACAAACATAAACACTTCTGTTTCGGCACATCTGCCATTCCAATACCTACAGCTTTTCCAGAGCCAAAGGATTAACTTTATTGTGCATTTGCTCAGCAGATCTGGCAACACAATATTGTACTTCTAAGCAGACAGATTACTCACAAGTTTCTGGATGCTACATCTTTAGAAACTCACTCTACTTAAAGATAAGAGTTGAATCTTGTAATCCCAGAAACATCAAACTGATGTAAAAAACAGTTATACCAAGGGCCAGATGGATACTATTTTTCCTCAGGCTATTTGGATATTCCAAAAGTAATGTTTTTATTATTATTTTTTGCACTTTAATAACAAACAGATGCAGCTTGTTCGTAAGGACTGCTGTAAGCCATTTTTCTTCAGATTTATAAAATAAAAGAAGAAGGATATAATGACTTAGAATTTTGATTTGCATTGTGTCAGTTATTACATTTTGTAGTATGATATATGTATTAAAGAGTATTTTATGACTATGCAGAGAAACACTCATTCAACACTTCTAGAAAATAGGAGTAATGCTATGGGCATCGATTGTTATTTTAGTTTTGGTAAGGGTAGACTCAAATCCAGAAAAAGTATTAATGTATGTGTGCATGTGCAGCTGATCACATCAGACACACATTATTTAAAAAATACTAAGGCAGTTACTTACAGAAAGATTTTCCTGGAAAGACAGGTGCCATCTTATTTTTTGGCTTATTTTTCAGGATGGCCATCATCCTGTCCCAGACTAACTGTGAGAAGTGCTAAGTTCACACATTTTCCACCTGACCCCATGGCACAGCTGAGAGCTCTGTGCTGCTCTACACTGGCTCTGCTGCCTATTACTATCAAGGCCTAAAGAGGTTGAAAATAAACACGCATTTATATCGAAGGAAGTAAAATGTGATTGACAACGTTGAGAGCAATTTGCTTGATAATCAGTTAGGAAGCTTCTCCCATAACCCTGGTCTCTACATTCAGTTGACCTCTTCTGTGCAGTGTTTCGCCCTTTGACCTAAGAAGAACCTGAGCCTCCAAGTAATTTTATTCAACAAAAATGTGTACCATATATGACTGATTTATTTTCACTTTATAAACCGCAGACAGTCCAATTGCAAAGCTTAGAACTAAACTATCTCCCTGAAGTAGATGTACAATGAGGATGTCCATTTGGCTGAATGTGTTCCTTTTCAAAAAACCAAGGGAAATTGGCCAAACTGATGAGATGTTTAAGTGTTTTGTGAATAGGCTTTCTTGAAATGTGAAATATTTAATTACAAGGAGTATTGTTATTGCTGATGACTATTAATTTTACTTTGCCTACAGTTTATTTTATTAGAATGTGAAGATCTCTTCTCAATCAGATTATAAAGCATCTTACATTATAAAACCTTAGGTTTGGATGGTGGAAATTTTTGAAACACTCATTTTGTCTGAGATGAGTTTGCTATGCTATGCTAATTGCTATGCTGAGTTCTCATTCAAAAGCAATACTGTTATTACTGTTGTGAAAATTCAAACATGCAGATTTCATACAGTACCGAATGAATGACAAAAGTACAGTTTCCAAATGATAAAAATGCATGTTGACCTTACTTCTTATAACAACTCTGCAGCTAATGTGGAACAGATGCATTCCATTTTAGCATAGAAATAATCTTAATTTAAGAAGAGCACTTAGTCTATGGCACCATGACAAAACTCCTCCATCAGTTGTGCAGGGAGTCAAGGTCCCATACATCCTCAGAGCAAATACTACTAGGGGTCTCTTTAAGTTAGGTAGAGAATGCTAAAGATGACCCTTACAGACTTTGGTGATGTAGGCACTGTCAATACTGCAGAGAGAGAAGCTCTCAGCTGCTATAAAAGCTGTTGAGAACTTTATTTTATTTTAAAGTTCCATAATTTTGCACTTTTCCTATGGCTATATTTGGAAGAATTTTTCTACTGATTCTCTGGACTAGCTATCCTCTCCCTCTGGCAAAATCAGGACTGAGTCAATATTTCAGCTTTATGTTCAGTGATCATAGTAATAAATATCTTCTTTTTCAGTAGCATTTAACCACATTCAAGATGGAAACCTAATGTGCCCATCTGAGAGTACAGGGACTTAGTGACTTACCATTACTTTTATAAGAATACCTGATAGAGATTTAATCTATTTTGCACTGTTGGATAATATCTTTTGGGGAAAAAAAAAAAAGAAAAAAGAAAAAAAGAAAAAGTTAGAATCAATCCTGTGCCAAAAAATATGAACAATGAAAACAGATGTGAGCATTTAGGTTTTTGCAATTTGGAAAAGTGCTTCAAAAAACAGAGTTCTTCAAGGAAAAATTAAAATTATATTGAAATCTTGTTTATCTGCTTCGTATTTTGGTTGATTATTAAACGTGGGGTTTTTTTGGTCCCCTCTATCTTGAACTCCAAAGAGATTCAGGCTAAGGTAGTAGGGCTTTCCATGACACAACAAAACAAGCAAAATCTGTTTGACAACTGACACCGAAGGTAGTCACATTAAAAATAAGAAGCAGAATAAAAATCCAGGCTACTGCTGAGAAATACAACTGATGCAACAGCCACAGCTTTATGCTGGCTTGAAGGCTCTACCTGGTGAAAAGCATTTGCTTTAGGTACTTCCATGGCCTCTTTACTGTAGTATCTCAAAACCTCATAGCTTCTAAATTATCACATTCTCAGAGAGGTACCATTTATCTCAATTTTACACAAGGCAAGTTGAAATAAACATAGAGATTAGAGACTTTATCTCCAAGGTATTTAGGTGCTTATATCCCCATTGCTTTCAGTGGGCAGTTAGGAGCCAGAATAGCTCAAGGTTTTCTACGTATGTGGGACTCCTTGGAGGCCACAGGCAACTATGGAGCAGAACAGGGAAGAATTTCAGCAGGAAATTTTATCCAAATTTGGTTTTAAGTCTGGTCTTCCAAGCACTGGGTAATATCAAGTCATCTTATTTTGTGCTTCATATAATTCTTATTTCCTAACCCTGCCCTACCTCTCAGCCCATGTAGCAATACACAATAGTCCTATAGCAATAACACTCTTAGTATCTATCTCTTTGTAAGCTGCAGGCACCTTTCAGGTCAATGCTGTCACGTGTACTGTTTCTGTGTAGAAGAGTTTAATGTAAATTGCCAAGTGTTCATCACTTTTCGTATTAACTGAATGGCTTGTTGGCCACAACAGTGGGTAAGGACACAGAGCTCAGTGAACTACATTAGGGAAAGATTTTAAGGGTTTAAAGTCGATACATGCACTAACTTCTGTGTCTTGATGTTACTTGGGAAGAATGACCAGAGTATGTTTTCTGTTATCTTCAGCTCAGTGTTGAATCCATTTGTATTCCACGATGTTTTCTGCTTTTGTTCTGCAGAATACATGCAATAGGCATTTATACAGCCAACATTTAAATGATTATAGTAACTACCGTAACAACAAAATTAGTATGTGTAATACTGACAAGCTGCACGAATGTACAGTTTGCTTACAGTGTTTAATTCCATAATTTCACAAGCTTAAGCTTTTGGATGGTCGATGAAGTGTGTTACTTATATTAACAGACTACCCTTTTTGGATATGCCGCTCTTATAAGCTTACCAGCAAAATACTGAATTTAAAAGGCTTACATTTCCTTCCTTACCTTTGTTGATGCTCTTAGGCAGAGACCATGGACTTCCAGGAGCCTGTAGACCCCAGACTGAAAATTATTACCTAACATGCTTAAAATTAAGCAGTGCTTAGAGGTTTGTTGAATCAGCAAATGCAAGCACACATTAGTTATTTGATGAAATTCATAATAATTTTTTTAATAACTTCTTTGATGAGTGTAAATTTATTACTTGGCTCGATTTCAGTTCAGTACTCTTTGCTTGAGTAATGTGTGCTTTGAGATTATTTTCATTTTACCACACTGGTAATGTGCACTAATCATGTTTTATCTTGTTTTAAGTAAATAGCTAGGGTATTGCACAGAACTGTTTGATCACCTTAGCAAGATTTAAGAGAATGGTTATGCCTTTAGTTGTCTCATAATCCTGCTTAACATCTATATGAATCATTATAGCAAGGTTAATAATAGCTTCCACATATACACTTACATATAAGAAAGCTAAAACATTTGCTGCCTTTTATGTCACTAGATTTAACGTGTCACTGTATTTTTCCATCAAAGCAAAAACACTTTGAAAATATTCCAGTTATCATGTGTTTTCTCCTTCCATTCATTTGTATCTTGCTTTATGAGTGATATAATCCTGTATAGCATGATTTGATAATCCTAAATCTTCTGATCTTTAGGCCCTCATGTCACAGAAAGACCACATTTTCAAGCTTTCATCTGACAATATCAGTAAGGAAAGCTCTTGAGCATAGAAAGACACCTCAACACCATCTGATCACCAGGCCTGTTACAAATCTCATGAAGCAACAGGACAAGCATTTTCTTTGCACATATAATGTATATATGGGCTACCTACTGGAGGATTTCCTGCACCTTGTCTGTGTTCCCTCTGAAATTGGGAGAGAGAGGCTGTCATGTCTTCAGAGACTATAACACATATCCAGTCAACTGAGTCTCTGTAATCTTTACTTCATCATTTCCCTTTGTTTCTTGCATAGGTTCCCCAAACATAATTGGCTGCCATGTCAATATAACTGAAATAACTTGTTGAAATGCAAACATTTTGTTTTGCAACAGGCCAGCAAGAATTTGGTTTGCCAGGCTTTGCATTAAAATAATCACTAAAAAACAGTAATTTCTTCCCTCCCCTCTTTGCTGTGTCATAAACTAAAAACTGTAAAGCTCTAGCAAAGCAGAAATACTGTGTCTTAAATAGATGCCAATATTTATGGCCTCTTTGGCTTTTTGCCCCCACAGATTACACAGATTGGCACTTGTCAGCAGACCACATAAGAGTTCTACATTATTACACAACTCGTCCACAGCCCTGCTGTTTCAGGTTGTAAACAACTCTCCTTGTTTCAGACACTGCTTCACTTCCTTTTTATTTGGTTTGAATGTGCTAATCTTTGGTTTTGAAAGTTTTCAAGAATTAGCCTGACATTGCTGCAGCCTTGAATATGAAGGTGAAAAAGGGAGAGGAGAGACGTGACTGAAAAAAGAGGTGTATAACATAAACCTGTGTACCATGAACATGATGTCAACAGCATGCACACCTTGTATTTGAACTGCCTGCTATGTCTCACTGCCTACTAAAAATCTCACCTCAACATTACTGCACTGAGACTAATATATGTCCCATACATTATTTTCTGTCAAAAGCTGCAAGATGGTAGCAGAACAATGGAAATGTAAGCCCTGGAGCATGCTGTTTGGACAAAACATGCCATTCACCACAGTGGTTTGGATCAGTCCTCTAGAAATCCATCATTTCACTCCTGAAACTCATTCAGAAATGTGTCTGGTGCCTCTCCCACTTGACTTTAATACAGAACTACTTAAAATAGGGGCTATGTTTTAGATGATCTCAGTTCTTAGTTAATTCCATGACGGTATGTTACAGTCCGAAAATCTGACCACAGAAATTGAAGGAGTTTTATCTATTGAGTTATATGCAATAGGATTTTATCTTGGATAATTTTGTGCGAAGAAACTCAAAACCTGGGGCATTTCACCTGCTCTACTGGAGCTGCCTTTGCAAATCCTGACCACTACTAACTACAAAGAGATTGGAATTTTTTCTAGTAACAGAAGAAACCACATATTTCACACCAATTATATTAGAATATATTAGGGAGTAACTGATAGAATTTACTGCAAGAAATACTGGATTACTGATAATAACAGCTGGTGTTTGTGAGGTACAGAACTTTTCATCCACACAAATAAGCTTCAAGAAGGACATAGACCATGATCAAAGAACTTGGCCAGATGATCTATCCAAAGAAATATTTCCATCCAAAAGGGTAAAATATATTATAGAATCAAATTATTCCCACACTTACCAATTGTGAAATATTTGGTAACAGGTCAGGGAGGGTCATTAATGAATCCAACATTCTGTGTACTTCCACTTCTGAAAAAAATACCAAACAGAAAATAGGTTTAAAATAACACTAGCCTTCCCATAAGACAGGATTTGTTCCACATATCAACATTTAAGTTCACACTTTCTGTAATTATTATTTGTATATATAATTTGCTTATGATACATTCTTTTAAGAAGAATATAAGAAGCTCTTGCATTGGGATAAATCTGAAATTAAATTGTTAAATTGTCAATACCATGATCATTACTATTAAAGATCCACTGTATAGTTTACTGTTGAAATGCCTCAGTCTAGGCAACCTGCACCTGATCTCATCTCTATGAATCTCACTTGCTTTAATGGGAATAGAGATAAAAAAAATTTCTATTTAATGACTCATTAAAAAAACAGCTGTTGTTAACCAGCCGCAGAACTATCCTTTCAATCACAGCAGGAATATTACTATTTCCTGGGTTTTATTGATGTTAATAGAAATTTTCATTAATTAAAAAAATAATTTTAATTTTAAAAAGAGAGCTTTTTTCTGTTTAGTCAAAGCACTATTTACAATAAATTGAACCTAATAAGAACTAAATTATCTTCTAAGGTGTGTGTACACACAAATAGCAAAGTAGCAAAGTAGCAAATCATGCGTGAAAATCTTCCGCTAGACTGATCCAGATCAACATCCATACAAGAGGTAATCTTGTGGGAGCTGGTAGGTAAAATCCTGAATCTTTTCACCTCAACAGCAAAGAATTTTACTCAATACTACTAAATGAGTAGGCCAAAAATCAAAAAATGGTATTTAAAAGTTTTAAAATAAATGGATGACACCTCCGCTTAAGTGACCCAGTCAAAGTTGGTTGCAACCATTAGATAAGAAGTATCATTCGTTCATGAGTAATTCTACAGCCATGTCTGCCTGCAAAGCTATTGAATTGTTCCCATACTCCTGCCTAATTAGTTTAGTTTGTCTCAACATCAGTTCTTTAATATTTTAAATATGCATTCCAATAAATATTTCAATATTTTGAAATAGGCATTCAAAAAAGCAGAAGTGTAGAATTTTCTGTCTCATTGCTAAGTAGGTGATTGTTAACTGCCACATCTTCTTTCTCCCATAGCCTACACCAATTTGTTAGATGCAGTTTTCTTCCTATGTAGATGATTCTCTTTTTCAACAAACTAAATGAAAACTCCTTCCTCTGCACAGACATAGCAAACAGTTTCTAAGAGAATAGCTTTCTTGTTTTGCTTCAAACTGCCCCGGGTCTGGTGAGATGACACTTGTGATCTTTCTCATTTACTGATTATAAAGTCTGATAAGAAAAGAGAAAAAAACCTTTTAATAACGTGAAACCACAATGCCTTCTTGAGCTACTGGGTAACTGAACTCACATTACTAATGCAGACAGATATAAATGTTTTTTCTTTCTTTTAGAATCAGAATTAAAAAATAAACACCAACTACACTAAAGAGACAGAATTGCAAGGTGATTACATGATTTGAAAAGAGTTTCTAAGTAGAATTTACAAGATATCCTTGCTGTGTAGCAAACATATATTCAGAAGAAAAAGTGACATAGGGAATAGACAGACATGCAGGTTAGAGATAATCACTATGTTAGTAAAAGATACCACTTAGGAAACAAGTATGAAATGAAGAGATCAGTGTGAACAACAATGGTAAAAAACAACCAAACAAAAGAAGACTCAAGAGTTTTGTTCAGGAAGATGTTTTTTTGCTAAGGAGATAGGATCAGCGAAATAGAGAAAAAAGGGGATCCAAAATGACACTAGAAGAGAGGAACTCTGCTTATGAAGGTAGGAGACTGTGAAAGGAAGAAAAAAGATGTTGTAGTGGTGAAGATAGGGACAGCTTTGTGAGGACAGCTGAGACCAAAAATGTCTGCATTTTTGGAAGAAAGAGACAGAAAAGAAGGCTAATTAAAACGGTGGTAAGATGAGAACAAGTTCAAGAAAACAGACACATGAAAAAGGAGTAAATACTTCAAGTATATCTGAGTTAGCTACCAAATGAAAGAACTCAAGAAACCACAATGATGGTCACAAAGAAGGAAAGATATCAAGAGGAAATCAGAAAAGATGGACATCAGCGGATATTGTTTTCTTTGAAGAGGATGGCAAAATCCTCCTTGGAGATCAAAGGAAGTACAAAGGAAGTGGAAAGATTTATTGACTGAGTATCATCCTTAGCTCACACACACACACTTGTCTAACTTGAAAATAAGTGAGATTCTTGGTCTTACATAAAATCTCTGTTAAATACAAGCAGAATGTTAGCTCAGAGAAGAGCCTAGACACATCAAGAATATCTAACAATACATTTCATAAAACTCACGTAAGACAACAAAAGAATCCTTAAGATTCCATGGAAGGTAATTTTACACATTGGCAAATAATTAAATCAGGTGTTATTTGAGAATAAAAACATTTGCTCTTTTACATTACAGCAAAATTGAAAGGAAAAAGATCAACTGTTTATGTGGGCAAGCCTGAGTCCTTCTTAGCATATTTGAGATGAAATAGTGGGTTTCACTTTTATAACAGGTTTTTTTCTGGAATTTTAGGGAAGCCACAATCCTGAGTCTTGCCGTTAATTCATTTTCACACAGTTTATTTCAACATCATAAATGCATGACTTCAACAAAAAGACCATCTATATATGAAAATGTCTTCCTTGCATTTAAAAGGTCTCTAGTAGATTTAGGCTGCTGCTTAACTGAGAAATCATTATTGTGATAACCTATAGTGCAATGACAAAGCATGAATGTATTTTCACCCTTAACACTTTTCTTCATTGAAATACAACTTAAAGATCATAATGAAGGTCTTGCTATACCAGATCTATGTCCATTTGTGCTTTCTTCAAGTATTATCTCTGTAATAGCATTATCTGTTCTATCCTTACACCCAAGCCCCAGTAAGACTGAGGATATATATTATGCTAAACATCATCAACATAAAATCCAAAGGTAAATCTCCTGGCCCACAGGGCTCAGTCCCATTGAGTAACATGAGAAAGAGGAGATATAGAAAACAGAAAAAAATTCAAAGTTCTGCAGTGAATCAAGTTCTTCAGGAAGGAAGTGGGTATGTGCCAACTTTGGTACCATTTTCTAATAGGATGCCAGCATCCAGGCTCACAGAAGTAAAGCAGGATGATCTCCCAGTGTTTGACACACCAGTATTCTTTCCTCACAGTGCTTTCCTTTAGGCAAATCTTACATCTGTTTCCCTCTTTCTCTTGCTCTGGTCTCTCCTTTCTCCTTTCTTCTCTTGTTGTTGTACCCTTCACCACTTGCTCCTGGGACAAGGAAACAGGAGAGAGATATTTCCCTCTTGGTAAATGCTCAGCCCTCATGAGACAATGTCTCCAGGGCAAAGAAACGTATGACTCTCCTGTTCTATGTGTAACCACATATGCATTTATGGACAATTACACATCTACTTTGCCATTTGCACAGGCATTTTATTTCCTTATAACCACAATGATTATTTGTATGAAGTTGGTGCACTAATATGGTAATAAAAATCAGAACTGTAGTGATTTGTTTATTTAGCCTCCTTAAAAAAAATTGTGTCAGCTTTCATATACGGTCATGAAACTTCTCTTACATTGCCAAATGAAAAGTTAGTGATTGTCATTAGCAAAAGAATCAAACACTGACTGACAGTAAAAGCCAGTGAAATATTCACTTGTCAGTAAAAATGGCAAGATAATTCAGAACTTTTCTTTGCTTTGGCATAAGTTCCTGGACTATTTGAGCACTTTTAATATCAAAGGGCTTTGTTTATAATAGCTGAAATGGTGGGTTCTATAAAAATTGACACATATGACCATAAGCAGAAGTAGTAAGAATCTCAAATTGCCTTGAAAAATGTATTCCACGTTGCACAAGTTAAATCAAAATTAGAAATCTGTATATGTGTGGAAAGACAAAATGTAACTGGATAATGTGGTGGCATAACGTGTTAGCAACATGTTGCTGTTTAAATTGAGTCAATATTTTGAGGAGTGTACTTTTCGTCCTGTCACAGGCTCATTTTTGAAATAAAATAATTTAGGAACCTCTGTCTTAAATCCTTTGAAAATGTACTCTCCTAATTTAAAGCATGAGTTGCACAGGCTTAAACAGGGGTGGTTGCTTCTAGGCATCAGTACCTGTATTCCCTGTGACCACTGCATAAATTACCAAGGCAAAGTTCATTTTCAACACCACTGCTTGACTCATTACCTCAGCCCTCCTCGTCAGTGAGGTGCTTCGCAGGGGACCTGTAAAACAGCTGCCCTCTGGGTGTCTTGTTTTGGCGGCCTTTCCCATCTGTTTTACCTGTCTCCTCTTCTGAATAATTTATTTCACCATCTCCCTAAGTAGAGCACCTGGCCCAGGGCTAACTCTTTCACCTAAATTATTCAGAGCTGAAAACTCTTTAGTTTATACTCAAATAATGTAATGACTCAACAGGACAAAACCCTTAACTTTGGAACAACTGTGAACATTTCTAGGCTCTGTACTCTGTTAGCAGTTTAGAAGGCTGGCTGTGTAAACTACGTACAAAAGCACCACAGAAATCCTTCATCCTCAAACATTTCCAAAGCCTCTTTCAGAAGCTGAAACTTTGAAAAGTGGGGTTGTTTTACCTTCCTGCCTCTCTGCCACATCTCAGTCCCAGAGGAAGCCACAGGATGCCTTCATGTGTGTGCACTGCAGCTGGCTTGTCCCTAGTCTTTATGTAAGCAAAGCTCCTGTTAAAGCAACTGAAAATTGGCTGTAGGGTTGGACTTTGTACATGTCTGTTCTCTTTGCAAGCAGGTTTTATTCAGAAACACCAAAAGCCACCTCTGTGCAGAGCTGACATCCATGCTTCAGCATCTCATACTCCACTCTTTACCTCATGAACTCTACAGTTAAAATATTTTCTCCTTGCCCTTACCCATAAAAGCACAGAGAGCTGTCGTGCCCTAGCAGAAAGGGGCTCTACAAATCTTTTGCCTTGGATGCACCAAAACAGCCGCCCTGCTCACAGACTGAAAACCCAATGCTGATTTTGGGTGCAACATCAACCACCTTCTGTCTGTATTGACTGTGACTAAGCCAAAGTTTTAGCTTTTTCAAAGAACTTGTTCCATTTGTTTTCCCACACCGGCACCACTGTTTTTATCCTTTTAATTAAGCTCACAAAGACCATGATCAGCAGTTTTCTCATTTCTTCTGAAAATCTTTCTGAAACTGTTTAGAAGACAATCAATACAAGGAGATGATCTCCTGTCCTACAAGACACTAGCTTCAGTGACTGTTTTTATCACTGAAAGAAGTATTATTTCTGAAGTTGTGGTATCAAGGGCATGATGTGAGATTCCAGATCAAGGAATGTCTTGAAGCCTTCCCCCCTTCAGGTTGAGTGAGATGATAAATTGTCCTTGGTTAGAAAAAGAATTAACAGAATCTTCATAAATTAATGTTTTTTCAAAGAGGCAGTTTCCAGATAGCCTTGCAGTAAAAATTGAAATCTTTATCTGGGTTACCCTGGATTTACCTTAGTGACATGAAGACAGACATGGGGAAAAAGAAGAATTATTAAAGTGAAATCAGTTTTGAAAAATCAGTGTCTTGTTCTTCTGCAGTCAAGAAATCCCCAATATTTTGCACATTCACTTATATAAAATAGCATAGATACTGTTGATAGAATAAAAAGGAAATACAGTAATCTTATATCATATCATTCCCAGACAAGGTTAAACTTAATTCCAGTTGGATTTTTGTCTGCATAAATACCAAAGAATCTGGCACACTTTGCAGTAACCACCATTTTCTGTTTACTGGAGGGATATCCATAATGCCCATTACTATAGCTCTTATAGGCATTATATGAACTGTTTCATTTTCCTCCGAGAAGTTTATCAAGTATCAGGTCTTTGCTTTTTGCTCCCTTTGCTTTGGGAAATCAGGGTCACAGATTTCAAATGAAATGCTTTGTAGTCTCCAAGGGCAGTGAGAAAACACAATAGTACAGACAAAATCTAATCAAAGTATTTTGGCTTTCTGCCTCCTTTTTATTTTACAATGGGAAAAAAAATTTCAAGGTGTGACTTGAATCCCTTCAGGAGTTCCCTTCCTGTGTACGTTGTCTCTCACCAGAAATGCGAGACTGACAGAATGATAAAATGTGATGCCAGGTCTTCTTGCCCATTCAAAGACCCTCCCTCAGGTATCAGGTGCCTTGCCTGAGCTTTGAGGTCAACCAGACACCTCCCCTGAGGCTTACCTGGGCTGAAGGATACATCTACCCGAAAATCCGCTCAGGTAGAGCAGCTGTTATCTGAGCTAGGATCAAAGTGCCCCCCTGCACTCCAGAAAAACATCTTCCAAGCTGGTCTTCTTTCTCCATGATTCAAATGAATGTTGAATGAGTCTCTGGGGACAACAGTTGTTGTGCTGAGGAACTAGCTGTCAGAAATACTTTATCACAAAAGTTCAGTTCCTTTCAAGGCCTTTTATTATTAATAGTCATCACTGCAGGGGAGCATTAAACACAGACCCTATTTACTGTACAAATTGACATATTATAAACCACAAAAGCTATCCTGGTGCTTTGCTACTTTACCTTGCTTTTCAGCATGCTAACTCGAGGGAATTCTTTAACTTTTGTGTTACTACAATACAGAAAGTGAATTTTAGTTTAATGTGGCCAGGTTGGACTGCTACGAGCAGCTAATTTTTGGAGGGTCATTGTCCTGGGGAGTAGGTGGGAGACTGATATTGGCCCTGTATGAAAGGTGAGACATTATGCTTCATAGTGACACTGATTTCACCTATACAAACAGCTAATGGCTTTTATCCCTCTGTGGAGAGGCCACAGGTTGTGTCCTACAGTAACTCATGTCTTTGCACCAGATTTCCAGTAGCTCCCACATCTTACTGCTTCCTGCTGAGAGCATTGCATCTCATGTGAAAGATGGGCTTGTTCTCTGAAGGTATCAGCCTTATTTCTTTATCAATAGCCTGTGAGAGGCAAGGAGGTAGCTGCTGCTTGGCATAAGAAAACACAGCAAGATGAGTCCCTGCTTTGAGGGGAATCCAGTCCACCACAGCTGTGGTACCATAAACAGATGAGACTTGACAAGGTCAGTTTTCAGTGCAATATTGGATTTTAGAATCCTGGAGAAAAAGTCTCAGGAAGAAACTACACAAGAACCAGTAGGAACAAAACCCAGCAAGGCAGCAACAGCCTAATGGCAGGACCAGGAATAAACAGAAAATACCAGTTTTAAAAAAAGACAGTCTATAGCACTTGGTAGCAGACAGTCTGCTTTTGTATTTTCTGACCTCTGCACTTTGGCAACTAATCTGAAAACATCCCCCAGGCTTCTCGACAGTGTCTTAAAATCATGATGAGGAGAGGCAGTGCTCTCCCACAGTCCAGCCCAGAGCCCACTGGAAGCAGGGAGGGATGCTGCAAAGGGTGGGCTGGTGGATGTCTCACAAAGTCACAACTTAGCAAGTTGCAAAGTCAAGACTCTGCAAGTGGTACCTGAGCAAGCTACAACTTAACAAGTCATCGATTCAGGAAGTCATGGTGTCACCACAGAGCAAGGCACAAGGGATGCAGAGGATTCACAGCAGGTATGGATGTGGTGAGTCAGAACATCAAAAAGCCCCTCCCCACCAAGGTATGAAGTCAGCAAGTCACCAGGGTGACTCAGCAAGTTTAAAGAAGCTAAAAACAGTTCTAGATTCCAGTTTGAACACGATGAAACTGTGCCAAAGAGTCAGCACCATATGGCAGACATTGAGTGGCCTCTGTGATCTGCATTGGAGGAATTACAGGCCAGTTCTCAACAGGGAGAGTTTAACTCTAATGTCACCCTCACAGTTGTCACAAATGGATAATGTCAGAAGAGATGTAGGGAACAAGAAGAACATGATGATTCCATTGCTTCCACATTTCCTAAAGTGGTGTCCTGAGAAGAGGTTTGAAGCACAAGCCTGGGGAGGGCAGAGAGGCCAACCACTGAGCATCTGCTGTGTGCAGGGAGGGAGTTGTGCTCTGAGGCTGTTGATCTGGGCTCTCTCATGAATATTGCATTCAGTGTAAAAAGCCAGACAGCAATGGAATGGAACTGGCTGCTTTTTAAAATACAGAACATGTACTCCGAAAGACTGTTCAGAAGGGATTCTTCTGATCCACAGCATGCTAGAGTACATTTGTACATTAGTACATTTAAAGGATGAGAAAAAAAATACTCAAGTATGTAATGTAGCTGTGCCTTTTTTCATTTAAAGAGTTTCTAATATCCAAAAATGTTAAGTGGTCTTCTGAATAAAATCCTTAAGAGCAACTGAAACTGTAGCAACCTTGAGCCTTTTCTTAGATAGAGAGTATACTGGGTCTCTTCATGTTACAATAAAATAAAATAGAATAGAATAAAATAAAATAGTGTAATTTTGTAACCAGGTTTGGACAAGCTTCTGAGAAGGACCACACACCAGATTAGATTATTTAGATTTGTTGTGAGAATAGTCGACATGTGTTCCTTTCCCATTCTCTTTCCAATCTTTGTTGTAAAAGTGGACTCATGTTGTGCCAGTTCAGATTAGTATTATAACATGAAAGGACTTAGTTTGTATCATTTTCCATGCTCATTACATTCACTGTGATGTGGGAATTGTTATATTCTATCTGAGCAACTTTTTGTTTTATGGCTAGGATTAATAGCATACAAATGCTTCACAGTTGTATTAGGATATTGCACCTGCCCCTTGGCATGAAATGTGTGAGTCCTGAAGTATTTAAACTTTCTTTCAGGCTGCAAAATAACCTTTGGGTTATTCTAGAAGTCCTTGGCATGTTCTTTACACTGACCCTGCTTTTGCTCTTAACAGGAGAAGACCCATGACTTCTTGCTTTGCCAAAAAATTCCCCTGAGAATGTGTTATGTTTCTTCCATTCAGGTCTATATTAAACTCAAAATATTTCTATGAGTTTCATTGTCACTGGATATAGATTTTGTTATGATTTTTTACTATACTTTTAATTAATCTACATGATGTTTCCTTCTAGTTACAGATGGTCACTGAGCACACCACCTTATTAACATGAAATAATGGTCCATCCCAGGGCGATAATTTCCAATATTCCCATAGATTTCAGGTAGGTGATACTATTTGAAAAATCAGTTATTACAGAATTGCATTATTTTCACATGCAACTTCTAAAATTTAATTCTTTGCAAGTGCTAATACAGCACATTTTATTCATTAAAATCAAGACTATTGTTTTATGTATTCAAGGTGTAATTTGAACTCAGAAAATGCCTAACTATTTACATTTATACAAGCCCTTGAAAAGCATTTCAAAATAATATAACAGGAAAACAGTTGATACAATGGTTAGATAACATCAAAGAGTGGGCTGGGAACACAAACTATGATCCTTGTGAAAACTGATTCCTGAAGAACTGGCCAAGAGAGTACTAAGTGCATTTCTTCCTTTTTGCTGAAATATAATGTTTGTTCTCATTCTTCAACTAAAACCTGACGAGTCTGTATTTGCACTTGTTGATCTTTCCCAACATAAATCTCTCCATTGTAATCATACCAAGAATATGTTTTCTTTACTTTAGTAATAAAATTTCTTGTAATGCATGCTCATTTAGACTCTCAATGCAGTATTTATCAAGTTACTGAATTTATAGTTACAGAACATTTCAGTATGATATGGCAAAGGACAAGGAAACCTTGCACAGGTATAAGATCTCACATATTTAGACTGATCCCACTAGGTAGGAAAATTGGCTGAGATTTGCTTCATAACTTAACAGGACAAGAAATCACAAACTTTGATAATTTCTTTTGAGATACATACTGAAGAATCAAAATTCACCTCCAGACATAAGCAGGAAGTGCTTCTGGTAAAAATATTTGCCAGTCTACATTGTGGATTTAGAACCTCATGCAAATAATTAAAATACTTCAAGCTGGGAGGAGAGGTACCTTCTTTCCAAGTTAAAATATGAACGTACCACAACAAGGTAACTACTCATATCTTGACAGTGCCAACAGTGCAGTTGACATTATAAAAAAAAAAAAAAAGGACATAGGTCCTACATGAATATCTTGTCATCTAAGAAGATCACAGAATCACAGAATGAGCCGGGTTGGAAAGGGCCTCTGAGATCATCAAGTCCAACCCTTAATCCACTACCGCTGTGGTCACCAGACCATGGCACTGAGTGCCACATCCAGTCTCTTTTTAAAAATGCCCAGGGATGGAGAATCCACCACCTTCCTGGGCAGCCCATTCCAATGCCTGATCACTCCCTCTATAAAGATTTTCTTCCTAATATCTAACCTAAACCTCCCCTGGCAGAGCTTAAGTCCATGCCCTCTTGTCTTGTTGAAAGTTGCCTGGGAGAAGAGCCCAACCCCCCCCTGGCTCCAGCCTCCTTTCAGGGAGTTGTAGAGAGTGATGAGGTCTCCCCTGAGCCTCCTCTTCTCCAGGCTGAACACCCCCAGCTCCCTCAGCCTCTCCTCACAGGACTTGTGCTGGATCCCTTCACCAGCCTGGTTGCCCTCCTTTGGACCTGCTCCAGGACCTCAATCTCCTTCCTGAACTGAGGGGCCCAGAACTGGACACAGGACTCGAGCTGTGGCCTCACCAGGGCTGAGTACAGGGGCAGAATCCCTTCCCTGGACCTGCTGGCCACGCTGTTCCTGATCCAGGCCAGGATGCCATTGGCCTTCTTGGCCACCTGGGCACACTGCTGGCTCCTGTTCAGCTTCCTGTCAATCCAGACTCCCAGGTCCCTCTCTGCCTGGCTGCTCTCAGCCACTCTGTGCCCAGCCTGGAGCTCCCCATGGGGTTGTTGTGGCCAAAGTGCAGGACTCGGCACTTGGCCGTGTTGAACCTCATCCCGTTGGAATCAGCCCAACTCTCCAGTCTGTCCAGGTCCCTCTGCAGAGCCCTCCTGCCTTCCAGCTGATCCACACTCTCCCCCCAACCTAGTGTTGTCTGTGATTTTGCTAATTGTGGATTCAATACTCTCATCTAAATAATCTATGAAGATATTAAACAGAACTGGGCCCAGCACTGATCCCTGGGGGACACCACTGGTGAGCAGCCGCCAATTACATCAGCACCGTTCAGCACCACTCTCTGGTGGCCTCCAGCAGTTCCTAACCCAGCCCAGAGTGCTCCTGTCTGAACCCTGGGCTGACAGGTTTTTCAGGAGAATGCTATAAGATAAGATGTGAAGGAGATGAATCTATTATGTACTGTTTCAGAAGTAAGTAATAAATACCAAACAGAACACTGAAAAGCTGGTTGTGCACTCAGTAACATGATAATAGATATTTATCGTTAATAATCTGTTTAACTATTTACTCTTTTGAATCTTGACAGAAAGTTTTTGTCCATGCACATTTCATAAAATATGCAGAATGCACTAATGGTCTAAAAAATATTTTTAAAAAAATCATCCACTTCTGCTTTTGAAAAATTAAATCTGAAACTTCAAATGTGAAAAAAACAAATAAGTCAATTTAGAAAAGATCAAAAGCAATTGTTCTGTTACCTTGGCAACACAATCTAGGTGCAGCCAATCAGCAAAGTTGATGTAATGTTTTGACATACATGCACATATTTCTAACATAAATAGCAACAGAGACTTAATAACAATAGGTTTTAAAACTAAGAACTGATGTCATCTTAAATGTGTCAGTCAAAGAGAACCTATGAAAATGTTCTTTCTATCAAACTGACATTAAGTATATGCTGTAGTGGCTTTATAAGAGATAACAGACTTCTGACAGGTCATACAGGAGATGCATAATCTGTAATTATGTTCTAAATTCTTGGATTATGTCCTTTAGTATGTCTAAAAAACTTTGAGAGGGAAATAAAACTTGAAGGCTATGATACATCATTGATTTCTGTAAATAGGCAAAAAAAAATGCACCATATCTGAGAATTGAGATGAAGTATCAGAGTGAAAGAATCTGCCTAGCCCTCAAAATTGATGCACTTAAACTTCTTATGTCATATTTTATGATCAACTGGTGCCAGTGAAGTTCTGCAGTGTAAGTTTTCAAGGATATTAAAAATTAACAACAGAAGAAACGTAGAGCATAAGATTCATAATGGGATACAGAGCCTTTTGCCTCTTGGTCACTAGTTTGAATCTGGCCTGTGTCTGGCAGTAACAGAAAATCATTACCTCTGACAGGTGTCAGAAGTCTGCATAGAAAGAGTGCATCAGACATCCTACTCCAGCCCCTGATGGATGGGTGCTCAAAAGTGACCCTCCAAAACAGAATTTGTCTTGAGTCTCAAAAGAAAACTGGCATCTCCTCCCTTTCCCAGAAATCATTGTCCCAGCCAGCTCTTCACTCTTCAGCCAGGCAGAAGACAAAGCTACCATGGTTCAGTCCTTTGAATCACCACTGTGGTTAGAGGACTGCACATCTCTTAAAGTTACAGTTTCAAATCCTATCAACAACTAAAAGACATTTGAACACACTTCCTCATGGGAGGAATGTTTTTGAGGAAAAGTAGGGTTGCGCCCAATGTTAAAAAAAAAAGCCAAAAAAAGCAAAAAATTATGTCAGTGGTGACAAATGACACATACATTCATAAAACTCATAGATACAGAGGCAAGCACCTTCTTTTGCTATAGAATGGGATTAAGCCACTCATTCTGGCACATCATCTTTTTTTCTTTACCGTTTTACAGATTTATATGGCTTTCACCATAACAAATGCTTAAAGTAAGGCATTTCCAACTGGAACACATCACAAATAAAAAGGAAATAACCCATTATAAACAGCACTGAGGAGAAACAAGTGAACATGCAGGGTACAGTATGCTGCTTTTTCAGATTGTGAGTGGTATACTTGTCTAGCAGCTATTATCTTTCATTAAGAAATGCTGAATTTTAATTAAAATTTTAATGTTCATTTTGACTGGTTTCTTTTTCAGGATGCAAGAGGACTGATGGAAAGTACTGGAGGTAATGACAAGGATAAACAGAACAAACTAAAAAGTTTCCAGCCTTGCTGTCAGGATTGGTGAAAACATCTTCGTGACTAACTGTTCCAAGGCTCTGGAACTTGCTTCTTAGTAAAAGAGGCTGCATGTTTCCTCAGAGCATCAAGTTAATGAGCTTTAAGCTGACAGCATTTTGGTTGGATCTTCCTACCCAAACCACTGCTGAAGTGGGGACACTGACACCCACAATCAAGACTTGACAGCAAATAAAGACTACACAAATGTAGTCCCTAAAAGAAGCATTTATCCATAAATTAATACTTCCTATTGGTGTTAGTTGTCTCTCTGCAACATATTTTATAGAGCATGGGGTAAGGCAATGCTGACTTATGACATAAAGTGAATGTAGAACATTGAAAGATCTTTTTCAAAGGGGCTAGTTGTTAGAATTTGATCAACAGGTCAGCTTGGACCTGAGCTTCATACCCTGTGCAGTGTTTCTTCACAGTCAACATGTCCCCTATGCACCTAAATACACTACCAAGTCTGGTCTCTTGTAATCAGGATTTAATTCCTCTCCCTGGTCTTGCTGCTTGAAAGTCATCAAGTATCAACACTCATCTCCTTCCTTCTGCTTAAATATTTATATAGTTCCTTTGCTCACTTTCTATCACATTTTTGTTCTAAATATGGATCAGAGCATGAGGAGCCAGAGGTTTCCACAGAGAACTGAGCCCTGGCACTGATGGAGGTAAACCATATAATTTTATAACTAGAAACAAAAAAGTAAATCCACTTAGCTAGAAGTGGAGCACAGTACTGTCCCCGACAGCCTGACAGCCTTTATCTTAGCAGGCAAAAATCTCACATTTTAACTACAGTCTGTCCTGCTACCACATTCAAAAAGACTGGATTTAAGAAGATGTCACCGTGGAGAATCCACTACATCTCCAGGTATTTCAAGTTAATTTTCCTTCTTAAAATGTACAACTTGTTTTTATTCTGAATTGCTTTGTCTTCCATTTTCAATCCATCTTTTTATCTTATCCTGTAAGACTAAAAAGTTAACTACTATAAAGGAAGCACCTATTCAGAGTATAGATGCCTGCAGTCACCTCTGAAGTCAGGCAGAGTGTGATGCACAGCAGGCCCAGTGAGCAGGAGGTGAAGCATGTATCTGTCAGTGTATGTGAGGGAGCAGAAATTCAGTAATTGGACCAGAACATTAATGTTTTTAGTAACTTATAACAAGATCGATTTTTGTATTGAACTATGGTATGTGTATTTTCTTGTTTTATCAAGTATTTCAAAACGCTGGCCTATATTTCTATAAACCTAATTAGAATTCACATGTTCTACAGTCTCCTCCCAGCATTTAGATTTCCATCCTACATTGAAACATCTCCTGTTTACTGCTTGTTTTTTATCTTTTATGCATTATTTCCATATTTAAAAGCACTGACCAATCTAACAGCACTCTCTATGACTTGACTGATACATCTTTCTCGTCTAGAAAACAGCTCTTGAAATTGGTGTAAAACCCAAACCTCCAGAGTGATGACTCAATGCAAGAGGTAAGCACTGATGAGTAGCTACTGTAAAAGGTGAATCTGGAGAGTCTAACAACTTTAAATGCCAGCTGAGTCAAAATGACTGATCAAAAATATACATGAGTTACAAACACACTAGGGTCCTGAGGCCAGGCTCATTGTCTCTGTCCCCAGCCTCATCTGCAGTAAAGCATGCTGAACTGCTGAGCTGAATATTCTGCAGGTATTACTTTATGCTACTGAGTGAAAAATCCCTTCCCTTAAGCTCTTCCACTCCCCAGTATCAATAGCTTAAGCTTTGCTAGCCTGTGCATATGGGTTCATGGGAATCCACTGCTGTGCTGCTTACCAGTTATTTCCATTACAAAATCCCTCAAGAGGTTCCAGCGAGGAACGAAGGCTCTTTGGGCTGATTAAAGTACCTGGAAACTCCCAAAGATGAAAAAGGTAGTTCTAGTCCTATTAGGTTCAAGGCAAATTTTGAACTTGAACATCAAGAAGGTCAGGCCTTCATTGCTATTTAAATATAACTGTATGGAAAATGAAATCTTGCTGAAAAAGCAAGTGTAAAAGTGTCCAGAAAGGAAAGACAGTTTAATACAATACTTAAAAAGGGATTTAGTGGATACTGACTGCTATTCTGTTAGTAGTGGTTTTTGTAATCAAATCAGAGCTAGAACAATGCCTCATCTCCACCTTTTATGAGGGCTTGTTAGATGAAATAGAAAAAAAAGAGATCTGAAGAAAAAATATCCTGGACAACAATAAAGTAAAGTCTTTAAACCACATAAATGCCTATGAAATTTGCACAGGGTTGTGTCTTGTACGCATTCCTAAGCCAAACACAAAGAAAAGGAGCAAGCACATACATAGGCTGCCATGCTGGGGTTCACCCCTGTACTTTGCAAGCCAAAAAAATACCATCCTCAAACTAACTTCTGGATCTTTTATTGAATTATTCCAGAAGAACAAAGACAACACAATACCTCAGTCATCTGTCAGTATGGATGTTGCCCAGCTTTTAGAAACTGTATTTTCTTTCTATCTGATCCTCTGAAATACTTTGCAAACACTGACTAAGTCTTTCAACTCATTTACAAAGAGCACTATTGGACCTATTACTCAGCAAACTAGGACAGACAATACACATCTGAAGAAGACAAGTAAGGAAACTAAGATTCAGATCTACAGATTTCCACTTTCACCTCAAGCAGATCAGTGAATCTCTTTGGCCCCAAAAGCCAGAGTGGTTACTTTATTAATTACACAAAGAGACGACGAGATAAATTTGAAGATGTATGCCAAAATTCCTGCCTGCTAATGAGAGAATAAATGGGCATGCTCAGAACATATTGCCAAGACACAACAGTGACTATAGACCTAGAAATACCCAGTGTCATTATCAGCACTAAGATTCCTGGTAGTTAGACCCACTCTTTAAACCATCAAATCTTATAATTTGTGTTATTACAGTAAAATAGTCAGTTACATTCCTACGAGGAAACATATCTTAACATTATGAACATAAGGTTCTTTCTGATGTAATTTATTTGTCTTTTCTGTGAATAAGAACGTAACAATGTATAATACTTGTAATTATCTCATAAAAAAAGAGAAAAACTAAAAGAACAATAGATCCCTTAAGGTGTTACCTGTTCCTAATTGTAATCTCACTTAAACTAGGAACAAGACATTCTACATTCAGTATTGAGCAAGGGCTTGTTATATTTTTGACTGCATATTATTTACACTTTTCCTTCTCAAACTAATCTGCAACATCCTGCAAAGCCAGATCTTTCCACAAATTTTAGCACTGTGTAAAAGCAAGACATAGCCCAACAGAAATGTAGGTCAATTTTTAACTGTCTTTCCTTGAAATGGAATGAACTTTCATTTTACATGCAAAGGGCCACAGAGAAAAAAATAATTTGTATCTGATAGTCTTTGCAAGTCTGCTAGGCCTGTTAACTTAAAAAGCTTCAAATATTGAAATAATGGGACATACTAAAACATGTAAAGCAGAACAGAAATGATGAGAAAAAAAATGAGTCTGAGAGGTGTGACAGGTCAGGGGAGCCAATGAAAGATGCTGAAAAAAGCCCTCTCAGATTCGGCAGGGGAGCAGGGAAGGAAGGAGAGGGAGAGGGAAGTGCAGAAAATTAAAAAGATTGCACATAACTGGGCTAAAAAGGGAATTGCATAAATAAATAAGTTCCTTGTATTAAGCAGTCCCCATAGCCCAGAATTCCTGACCCATCACTTGGTCTCTTCTTCCTTTTATAGGCCCTCCTGAAGGAGCAATTTGTTTCTGCTGAATTCTGCCATGCCTGGGCTCTCCTGTAATCCCTGAATGAGGGCAAATACCTGTGGTAGCTTGGGGACAAAATATTAACCTTTTCTTTCTCATACTCTGGGAGATTTGTACTTCACAAGGGGCATGAAAGCTCAGATTTTTTTTTTCTTTTAACACTAGATGACAAAAAGCTGCAGAAGAGAAACTCTTTTTCTCTAATGGACTGAGATTGACCCTTGGGAAAAAAACCCTAATGTAGATATAACTGCATAGTTTATACTTTGGCTACCAAAGATCTTTAGCAGCTTTGACTACCTAAGAATTCCCCTCATTAAGTTACCTACCAGAACTGGAAAACCTCCAGTGCAAAGCAAATGCAGGATCTCCACCAAATGAACAAACATAAGTAGTTGAACAAGTTTTGGGGGGAATATTTGATCTGACCAACACAGGGTCTGAAAGCAGCTAGAGACACAGAGGTTGATAAAATCCTCCCTTGTTTATAGGACTGTAACAAGGAAGGGAACATTTCTGGTTTTGCAAATTCTCAACACTGATGAAGTATGGTACAGATCTGGCCGTTAATGTTCTCAGTGGTCAAAATCCCTTCACTCCATGCAGGCCCACAACCCTCCTCCACCGGTATCTTATTTACACTTACTTAATTTGATCAAAATAAAAGTCAAAATGACTGCCAGGACCTGCTCTGTGCCTTAAGGAAGTACTGGCACAGCAAGCTGACAGTCAGTGTCGACCCAAACCCTGCTTCTGCAGGTCTGAACCCCTGAAGTGTGTCAGGCACCTGGGGGTTTCTCTGATAAAGGTGGGAGAGGGGCAAATGGACTGCTCAGCTTGCACAGCTGGTGGGAAGCTCCCTGCCCTTAAATACAATGCTGTGAGAACTCAAACTTGGCTTCAGCACTGGGTCAGACTTTCCAAATCAGCTGTTTTCAATGACACCAAAAGCATTGACCTATCCCTTTCAGTGAGGTGCTCTGCCCTGGGTGGCCAAGGCCCCGGTCACTTTTTGAGGACGAGCTGAATCATGCAGGCATCCCCTTGCAGGGGTTCCTTCACTAGCTTAAGGGGCTTAGTAGAACAAGAGTTGTGTTCCCTTTTTCTTGAGGGAAGTTAAAATAGGCTGTGTGTCAGAGAGAGACAAGGGTTTGGCCATGGTACTCAGCCCATGGGTCTCTCTGCCAGAGTCTCCTCATACCTGCACGATTGGCAGCAGGTTAGTGATTTCTGGTAACCCACTGAAGACCCTTTCACAGGATCTGACTTTCAGAAAGTGCATAAGATCCACTGAAAATCAGGTTATTTAAAGATAACTGAGAATTAGGTCTCTCAAATTGCCAGCTCTTCCTGAAAGCCAAAATCCCAGTCCCTTGGTTACACTTTCTGTTCCTGTGGCATCTTTCAACACCACCACTTGAAACAAAGCCCTGGCTCTAAGAACCACCCAGAGATACCTATATTGAACCTTTAGGGATGAATCAAATGAAAGAACAATTGTTTCTTCCAGGACTTCAGGGTGTTTGGAATCCATGCCCCTCTGTATTCACGGCATATTTATTCAGTCTTTTCAAAATGAAAGTCATATTCTTTTGATTTGTGGGAGGGGTTGCTGCAACCAGGAACCAAAGCCTCCCTTTTATTGTTGCATAAAATCGAAGCAGTAATAACAATTAATAACACTAAAGGACTGAAAGGAAACTGTTTCATCTCAGCCCATAGGTGAGGTTGGGTGAATGAGTCTTTTTAGCTGTAGGGTCACATTTAGGTCACCTTTAGAGATGCCATGGAGGCAGGTGCCCCGTGTTGTAGCTGGTCTGCAGCACCTTGGTGGAAGGACACAAGCAGAAAAAGGACTTGGCTTGTGCCTTGACAGCACCTTGCAACAATCCATCTTCTCTGAACAGCACTTTTCACTACTGCTCCTGTTTTATCTCCTTTGAACTGGAAGACCAGTAGCACAAAGCAGGCCAGGAACACAGCTGAGCTTGGAGCCAGTGCTGGGCTTCTACCCTATAGCCCTCCACTCCACTGTATCTCTCAAGGCCTTGCAACAGGAACTGCAGGCTGAGTATATTCTCTAAATGGCTGGTGAACTGGAATTTGGATTCCTGCTTCAAAGTGAGAGTTTAATGTCAGAATTATTAATCCTGGATGCTCTGTTTTATTAAGTTTAGACTCTTTTAAGAGGAGATGCGAAATTCCAGCAGTTGAGATGTAAATCAAGTTACTGACTTATGTGCAGGTACTTGTATTGAGGTGTTAACCCCTTAAATACATCCATAAGGTCTAGTTGAAAAGAAGCATCCAGTTGGTAAAAAGTTTCCTATTCTTCTGCTAGCTTTTGACTAGAAGTGACACCAGTAAATACTTCATTTCCTGATATGAAGCTCCTGAAACCACCTCCTCAGTTTAATGCTCCCTCTCTTCTTCAAATCTCTCTTCGCTCACTTCTTCCAGGCACCTTCAAGGTGGTCATCTGCCAGATAAATGCAGCTTTGAACTCTTGGCAACTTACAAAAGCCAATGGAAAGTCTTAACTTTCAGGTGCTCTGCTTTAGAGCTGTCTGAATTGCTGTCCATTATTGTTAACTTAATTTTTTAGTTACTTTTGAAAAAGCATGCTCTCTTTCAAGAGTTTTTCTCTTTAAACTATTGACACAATAGGTGGTATATGAACCTTATTGGAAGAGATCTGGAGAATATTCTACCCTACAGAAACTCTTTTCTCAACAACTGCTGACCAATGCTAAAGGGCATCAGACTCAACGCTGCATTTCTTCCTTGCCCTGCTGAGCTTCCTACTATAAAGGAAGCAAATATGCAGTGACTTTTGACATCCTCTGTGGCAAGAGCATTCTTACCCGGTCAAATTGATTTGCTAATCTCAGGAGACATATTTTATTATTTTTACTTTCAACCTCAAAGATAAAATTGATCTTGAGGTACAACAAGTATCAGCAATTTTCTATTATTTTCTCATGACTCTTATCCTCATCACAACCACAGACTATTAACAGCTCAACGGTTACCGCTCAACTGTAACATAAACCTTTTTTCCAAAATAAATTATGCTATTTTGTTTGAATTAAGTCTAGGATTTTTAGCATGGACATAAGATATTCTGCTTTTAAAAAATAAGCAAATGAAAATCAAAGTTTTTTTTCAGAATACTCAGGTTCTACCCTAAAACAGGAAAATACAAGTTTTTGTTTTAAATTTTATTTTGGGTACCCCAGGAAAAGCGACTGGTCACTAAGTCATTGATGTCTCACCTAGAAATTTTTTTGTAAGTGCCAAAGTTCATGTTATACTCTCTTTGGGCTGTATTTTGCATTCTATTTGTTTAATCTTCTGTGAAAGGATTACAAAAGGACAGAATTGGACCTTAGAATCATAGAATGGTTTGGGTTGGAAGGGACCTCAAGGATCATTTGGTTCCAAAGCCCCTCCAAGCCATGAACAGGGGCACCTTCCACTAGTTACTGTAACCCCATCCAACTTCGCCTTGAATCATCCTTGTATTGTTTCAAAGTACCAAATTATATTGGAGTCCTCTATAATGCCCCACATAAGACAGATCTTGGCCTCAAAGATCTTCACTGTGAGCATACAGGTGAAAGAGTAAGAGAAAAGAGGTGTTACTGTCTCCATTTTACAGTAAGTTCACAGAACTTCTAAGTGACTTTCCCCAGCTTACTAGGTGTAAAACCTGAAAAATAACATGGCATCATCTAAGCCTTATCTCAGTGCCCTGACTGCATGAAGATCTTAAGTAGTTTGAAATGATAAAGCCTTTCTTCTAGTATAAATTGCCATATGTGCTCAGTAGATTATTTTGTTAGCTATTTAATTGAAAGACTTGGTTTTCATTATTTTTTATAATTTTGTAAGGAACATAATATATATCCAAAAAAATTATGCAAACCTACAAAAAGAGCTATGCTTTGGGGGACTTTGCTTCAGGGAATGCCTGAATCTCTCTGTATTTAAGCTTGGTGGTTAAAGTCAGTCCTTCAAACTTTTAAACTCGTTCCAAATTTTCAGAACTGCACAGCATGCAACTGAGAGAATGATTTGACCCCAAAGATCAGGATGTTGTAAGTATTGTTCAAGAAAAACCCAGTTGAAAAAGATTCTAAAAAAGTATCAGGGGCACTTTTAAAGTCTTTCTTTAAAAATAAAAAGCATGAGACTAGCTCAGTTGAGTCCTGCTGTTAATGTGCTTTTATTCAGGCATTTGGAAACAATATTACTTTGCAGAGCAGGCAGTGACTGTCAAGGGCAGTTTTCTCATCTGTGGTCACTTCTTATCACTTGTACTGTGAAGTTTGTGAACTTATACGGTGCATGCTACAAGATGGTAGAGAAAACATAGAGGGAAAATAATTGAAGTAGTTGGTAACTTTCAAAATTTTAGTAAGGTAACTTTTAATTAAGGCTTGAAATAAACATTTAACTTGTCTTACCATAAGAAGGTATTTCAGACATTTATCAGCACACATATATTTAGCAGCTGCCATTCAGTATAACATTTATGTCTATCACTGTCTTCTAGAAGCTCTTTTTATGCTCCTCAAGTACATTATGGAGGAGCAATTTCCTTATTAACGAGCAAATTGATTAAGTTACTTATGCACTAAGTGCTGAAATCAGAGGATGGACTGGGCTAGAACCCTGGTTGAAGAGCAGAACTGAGAAGGACAAGTGCAAAATTGCAAGGCTGAACAGAGAAAGATGGTAGTCAGTCTCCCTTCTATTAGGAAAGACACAGTCCACTTTTTTAGCCTATATATTTTTCTAGACAATGATATCCCCAGAACAGACTTGTGGATAAAGATTAGACTTCAGAAAAAAATTTACTAATGGTGCTTATTCTCAAAGTGCACTAAACTTACAATTCCAATTAAGCTTTCTATAGATATACTTATATTTTTTTCCCCAGGAAGGCTGTAGTTTCTAGCAGCAGAAAAAGTTCTGTACAACGTAGTCTACAACTCAACATAAGTGAATTACAATTGCTTTTCCGTTTCCACTTATGGAAGAAATCCAGTAGTATTTCATTAGCATTATTCCACATATGCCATGAATGTTTTTAAAGGTCAATTTGTTTATAGAAATACTTGCATTGAGGATGAATGATGACACTACTTTGACCTCTATGACCCTGATGAGTAGGAATTCATTTTTTCAAGCATCCAGAGCCTCTCTTCACAATTTGTCTAATCCTATATCTCCCCTGCCCTTGCAGGCTATTTGCTGCTAGTGGCCACAATAGACAAGCAATAGTACCATTATAGGCTTCTCTAACAAAAGACTTTCATGATCATTTTCTAGTGGCTTGAAGATTGACAAGATCCCCTCCTGTTACCAGATGCATTTTCCCCTCCTTCCCGGTGATTTCTTTTCTTGTTTCCAAGGAGGAAAGTGCCTCCCTGAGTAGCGACCTCTCTCTCTGCAAAGACCTGCTAGAAACAACAAACATTGCATGTTAAACCTCCTCCAAGAGGGCATTATGAACAAATGGAGTACTAGCTCTTCTTTGATAAGGTGTACACCCATGGCACAACTTAAGAATCAATTCAATTATAAAGACACAAAAATGCCTTTTGAAGAATGTTCCCGAGTGACTCTGAGGTAGAAAGCACAGCATATATATGAGACTGACTTTGCTGAAGTTATTTAAAAGGAAGAAGTTGCACAGAATTGCTCTGGCAGCCTGATTAACTAACTGGATAGTGTTGCTGGTGAAAGCCTGAGTGTGAACATTAAAGCTACCCCACTGGTTTTATTCCATCATTTGTCCTTCAGTGCAATCAGAATTTCTCTTCTCTGGAGCTTTTGCTTACTTTGTACACAAAAGCTGGCCTATCTGATGGTGTGTTTATTTTTCAGAGATGCAGAACATTTATACGTCTCACTGGTGCATGAGAGTATCTCTGATAATGAAGCCCTGTATCTCTCAGGCTGGATACTCAGAAACTGAGATGTCCTTTCTCTGCCCCAGACAGTAGTTACTTCGGAAAATTTCACCGTTGTCCTTGTGTCTCATTTGTAACATGAGCAGGTAATAATACCAGCCTACACTAGAATATTTTCTGAGGCTTACAAGTATTTTGAGAACCCTCATAAATAATGGTGCAGATTAAAATAGTAATGCAAATGCTAAGTCTTATTTGTTTTCTATGAGTCCTATGTAGAAGAAAAAAAGACAGAAGACCAGTGCTGATCTTTTTATATGCAGCATTTGACAAGGTAATGTTAGCTTCAAGTGTTTGAGATACTTCAATGTACTCTGTATACTTTACAGAAAAATGTCCAAATCACACTTTAAGGTTTGCTTTTCATTTACTTAGAATAAACATTCCTCTGTATTGTCATTTGTGGAAGAGGAAGAACAAGAAAGCCAGAAGTAACATTATTTCAAATCCCTGGATCTAAGTCCCTTCTCTTGCTGCAGCCACTGATGTCAGAGGGTGGGGTAGCTATGTGCCTGCAGGGTAAGGATTGTTTGATTCATCCTCTGTTATGGAATCAGCAAAGGATTTCACTGAAGACAGGATGAGTAAAGATTTTGTCTAAATTTGAATTAAGCTTAATATGAGATTTTATTAGACACACAGGATGTCTGCATTCACATTTGGGGTTCATAGTTAAGCTTTGTGTGTGAAGTTGTTTCCCTAAATTCTGAAAATGTTTGAGGACTGCTGCTGTCATAGGATTGCCATGATACAGGCTCAAGAGTTTTGTTGTACAGAAGAAAATAAAGAATTGTGCTCCTACCTAGAATCCATAACACAAAGTTAGATCTAAGGATGAGAATCCAGCTTCTGATGAAATAAAATTTAAAAAATATCCAGATTTTAGGTTGACTCAAGGCCACACTTTTACTTCTTTACTTTCCTTCATTTTATCAAATGACTATAGTGAATGTGTCAAGACACCCATTCTCAAAGAATAGTTTTTCAGTACAGTGCTGAAGAACAAAATAAATTGAACTGTGCCTAAAACTACATCATTTTCTTTCTTGCTCTTTATATTTGGATGGTAGTCACAAACTGTGAGCATTCCCTGGCTTCTCTGTCTCCTCCAACTTAAAGCATTTTCCACGGGACCTCCTGCCTGAGGCACAGGGTACATTTGCTCTTGGTGTGTTCCGCTGTTGAATGCCCCTGTAGGACAACCCCCTAACAGGCAGACTCAGGAATTTCCATCAGAGTGGCACATACTTTATCCTGACAATTTCTGAAGAATTCTTCAACTAAAACATCAAGAACTTTTGAATTTAGAGGAAAAAAGTCATAAGAATGCTTCCATCTCTGTTAAGTTTTAGTTCACAATACTTTTATGTGGAAAGTCACTGATACTCATGAAATTCCTAAAATATAGATATAGACACTTCAAAATTTTTCTCTTTTTATCTTATAAGGTTACACTGGTGTCTGAAGATATGACAGATCATTGGAGTGTCTCATAACTGCATCCTTCAGCTTTAAATTTATCTGTGAAGCTGTGACTGCATATTGGCACACATTTGGTGTTTGTACATATTTCACTTTTCCAGTAAGATGCTCTGCAATGGTCAAAGGAGTGAATGCATGCATCCCAGAGCAGGTCTGTAATTTTCTTTGCTTAGTACTTCCAGGCAAAGGAGAGTGCTCTAAGGTACCAGTGTTTTCACTCTGTGGGACCATTCCTAGAAAGAGATCAGTTTTGATATAATGTTCAGGAACTTCTGAGGTCAACTGTATCATTATTATTTGTTATGCTATTCAGGATATGAAGTTCATTGCTCACTGCTTCCAAATTAAGTTGGTGGACTTCCAATTAAAAAAAAAATAAATTATAGAGCACTGATCTCTCCCTCTAATGTTATGAGGGATGAAGGGAGAGACAGCATATCAACACCAAATGAAAAGTATTTAAAGCTGTTCTGAATTCATTTGTTCTCACTTTTGCAAAGATTGTTTAGACAAGAAGAGTTAAAATAAGGGTTAGACAACAAAATTTGTTCCTGATGTTTTTTCCCCTTTTTTCTTTACTCTGGTGATCTCCACTTAAGTGCAATTAGCATTATCCTAATCATCTGTTTATCCATGGCTGCTCATCTTACACTTTGTTCATGTGATCTTTTCAACCAAAAGGACATCAGTACACCTGACAAACTTCTTAACCACCTATAGGCCATACTATGCTGTCTTAGAGGAAGAGAAACAAACTGCAAAGAAAAGCATCAGTCACTGGAAGCTTTGAGACACTAATACTTTGATTCCATAGGCAAAACAAGCTGCTTTATGCCACAGTTTGTAAAATACTTGCACAAGAGCAAAATTCTGTCAATAAAATACAGAAAAGTTTATATAGTGTAACATAGAATGTAAAGAGCACCCTATGTTTGATATTTATGGGCATGTAACAGCTATGAGATTTCATTCACCAGCAAGGATTTCTATGTCTCATTATCAGATTTTGATCTTCCTTGGTTCTTTTTCTAACACACTGACTGTAAAGTATCACCAAGGACAGCTTCTGCTCATTTCAGCTCTCCGTTCAGAAGAAACACCCTCAGGTATCAGAAGGAAGAAGTTAGTCTATCCAGCAAAAAACATGTATTGCTCCTAACCTCTTGACAAGTTTCTTGGTCCCATTTTTCACACAGCCACACTTGGAGGTGGGTTTTGTTGTTGATTTGTATGGAGGCTTTGTTTGGTTTTGTTTTGTTTTGTTTTTTTCCCAGTGTCAAATGCAGGAGGAAAGAGCCATGCTGGTATCTGCAACTTTAGCCTGCTGGCAGCATTGTTTCCAGATGGAAAAACAGAGATCTGAGTACTGGGAAAGCTTTTCACCAACCTCAGTTTTTGGGCTGAGGCCCTTCTTTAGTAGTCTAACTACATGCAGCTACATTGCAGCAATATAGAAACTTAGGAGAATACAAGTAAATAAATGAAAGTGTCATTGAAACATTGACATGAGGTACATAATAATATGTACTCCACTGAAATTTGGTCTGGACATAGGTGATTTGGTCCATGTGCATGTTTACATTTCTTTGAAATGTTCTGAAAGACTCCTTCTGTCTGAAATAAAACTTTCAAAACCATGATATAAAAATCTGGTTCAGATAATGGGTATTGGTTTAAAACCAGGCATAATATTGCAGCTGGTTCTTTTATCCAGAAAAGGTGCAACTGTCATATCAATTTAGAACTTCAATCTTGTTATTTTAAATCTGCATTAGTAAAACCTGTAACAAAACAGGGCTCTGTTGTCCACATCTTGCATCTGGAGCAAAGTTATGCTGATCCGTAAAGTTAGTCTGATCTCTAAGCCCAGTATGGAAATAATATCTGGTATGTTCTGCACTTTGTAACATGGTACATGTGGACTTTTTTACTGTAGTGATAACACAGCTCTATGGCCCACCTGGTAAAAACATTAGACATTAAAAATGACAGTCAAAAGAAGCTGGTGCAAATATACCAGAAATGCATATGAAAAGGTTGCAATGCAAGGCTAAAACAAACACCTACATTTATAGATGTTACCTGGTACTTTACTTTTAAGTAAGGGTCTTTAGCTTACAGTGTCATTTTAAAGGCTTAGAACTGGGTTTTCAAGGTGTGAAACAGTATTAAACCACAGTAATAAGGAGCCAAAATTTTGCTGACATTGTGGAAGGTCTTACGAGTTGGTCTCCTACCACTTGATAATATTCTACAGATGTGGAAAAATATTATCTAAAGGCAATTTTTACATATACAACCTCTCAAACCATAGCCAAACATGACTTCATACAAGTGATACATTCAGAAACTTATGCCACATATGGTAGAAGTATTTACCAACCAGGAGTATGATACAGAGAGATATCTGGATGACATGGTCATCTCACTTTGCCTCTTGGCACCAAGCAGAGGGAATAAAAGGTCTTGCAGTGTCAGCACATTAGATGCCCCGATGATGCCTTGCAAGCATAGTGCCTGGCAAAAGTGTCACACCAAAATGAGACCGTATCAGGGCAGGCCAACAGTAGCACTGAACCTCACCATTTTTATCCTTCCCCACTTTTTCCTAGGAGGTAAGGACACAAGTGTTCATGCTACACTCTCATGCTTGAAAAACAGGAAGCCAAACTGGTCTCATGGTATCATGCTGGAAACAGAATCTTTTTCTAGCAAGCAATTCCTTAGTTTTACCCCTTCTGTCAAAGCAGAGTGGAAGTTACTTAGACTGAAATTCTAGTTAAAACCACACTGTGTGATGAGCATGTGTATGATACGATGTGAGGCTTCCAAGGAGACACCTCTTGGGATTTTGCTTCTTTCAGTAACTTCTGTTGTTCCTGGAGCTGATGGCACTCCTGGATGGTACTGGCCACCACAGCTTGGCAGCAGTCCTGGCTGCACCATGCACAATGATGTAGCATCCAAGCAGGACTGATAAACCTAAACCTCTTCAGTTCACTGATATTGAGCCCCAAAGGGCGTTAGATGTTTATTAGATGTTTACAGTAGTGCTGTAGTTGTTGCTATATTTTAAAAAGACTTGTGCAACACAAAGGTAAATGGTCTATTTGACCAATAAAAACCTCACTTTATCCTTTTAAGAAAGTGCAAAAAAAAATCTAATGTAAAAATTTTTTAAAAGTACAGTACTACCTTCAATAACACACGTGTCCTTAGTTTTTTCCCTTCTGGAGGACTAATCTTATTGCTAAAAGTTTTCAATAGTAGCTATACATTTACATATTTACTTTGTGACATACACACAGACAATTTCAACTGAAGTACTTTCAGTTTTTTTATATTAAAGTCACCTGACAGATGTTGTGACCAAAAAAGTATAGAGGATATTTTATAATTTGCTAACAAACTCAGTTTGCCTGGTACAACACATCAGTAAATTCCATAGTAGCAATTTTTTTTCTGTGTGTAGACCTTGTTTTCATAACTTTAAAACTATAAGTAGCTGACATGGTGCCAACTTCTGGGAGCAAAGAAATCACCTGTCTTATTTCCAAGCTGACACAACATGTTTTAAGTAGATGAAAGTTCAGTTTCATTACATTAACAGCACCTCCAGGTGCTCTTTGATGCATCCCTCCAGTGCTTAGCAATTTAGTAACAGGTTGGAAATGAGCAAAGGGGTAAAATGAGACTCTGTTGCCAGAGCAACTACAGCACACCTCTAATTTTTGAATCAACAGACAGCAGAAGTTGATACTTTGACACAGAGTATGAAGAAATGTCTTCTAAAATATTCTATTAACGCAAACATTTTGTTCAAGGAGTGGCACTTTTGAGAAAACAATTTTCTATAGTCCAGATCTGTCATTACCGAGCTAAAATGCTACTAGGAAATCTCTAACTTTATTTTTACCAAGTCTAGCCATCTGTGAAAAGCCCTTGGAAATTATGCTCTGAGATACTGCATCTCTTAAAAAAATTGTGGAAATGCTTCTTTTAGAAAGAAATATTTTCTAACGATGTGGCAGCTCAAACTTTGCAGTTGTGTGTGACAGGAAAAGTAATTAAGAAAAAGAGAGAAAAATAAAAAGAAACTAACCTAACTATCACTCTAGTGAGCACAAAGTGTATTTGAAAAAAATCAGAAAAAATCAATGAAAGAGAAGTAACATTTTTGGCTTCTGAGTATTACAGATACTGGGAAGAGATCGGACCAGACTGCCTCAAGACATACACCTGACCTACTGTGTCCTGGATGAGTGGAGACTGTGCTTCATAGCATTTCCTTTGCACAGTTACCCTACTGGGAAAGTATGTTTTTATTGACCAGAGTGAAAACTTAAAGCTTTGCCCTCAATTTATCACTGAGGTGAACACAGATTTGGAGCAAGCTGAGAAAGGCCCTAGCTGTCACCTTGGTGTTTTGTGACTTCTCCTTGAAGTTTGTTCCTCAACAACCATATCAGGATGTAAAATACTCCCATCTCATGAAAACTTCAAAGTTTCAGGTGGAAATGTGAAGCCATTGCAGTGGAAATACAAAGTTATCAGAGCATGGACATAGTGTCACCTGCAAGACATCCTCTTCCTAACAACTTCTCTCATAGCAAAGTGACAGAACCCAGCTCAGTAACTGCATCCCATAGGATTTGTCCCACTGTGCACTGGCATGAACATTTTAATATCATGGAAAGCAGTGTTTTAACAGTCTTGTGCCTCACTTTAAGTGTCGTAATTTAGTGACCTGTACCAAAAATCCTTTCACTGTATTGAAAGGATCATATTTTAAGGGGTTAGAACTCTTGAAATATATATAAACTGTATTTTTGCATGTTTCGTGTTCACTTAAAAGTGCATTATCATCTGTTCAACTTCACAAACTAGTTACTCAGAAGTTAAATAGATGGTTCCTGACAATCTACTGAATTACAGATGACTTTAACATGCAGCTGCCTTTTTTCTCTCTACCCCTCATCTCTTGCAGCAACTCCGAGGACCTATAGCTGCTTCCATCGAAGACAGACAGAGTTCCACCACTATCTAGTGATTTAAAGCTCCTGAGTATGGGTATAAAATTCTGCCACCCTGAGTCAAATGCTCTTGCTGTCACTAGGACTGCTTATTCATGGAGTCATCTTTCCTCTTATAAGCCATTAGTTCTAAACTATTCTGCTCCCTTTGTAATCTGTGTCTGTACAGAGAAAACCTCAGAAAGGGCAGTTCTCACAGCTACTTAGACTTGTACCTTAGGATTGGATGCAGTTCTCTAGGGAGGTGTCTGTTACTTTTAATCAATAAAAAACAACCTCACTAACTAGTTCACACTCTGTAGCCCCCTTTCAGGTGCTGGGGTTCAATGGGAAGAATCCCACTCAAAACCCTATGCAAAGGGACTCAAGGCCCTGCAGGGGCAATAGGAGCAGAGTCCAGACTTCAGTAGAGCATCCAGAACATGCATGCAAGCAAAAAGGAAACAAATGACCTCTCTTAGTGGACAGTTACATTGCTTTGTACAGCTTATTTCCAAAGGCTAAACCTGTTTCGCCCCCTCAAAGAAAATAACATGTCAATATGTATTTGACTAAGGGAGGCTGGGGAGAGTGGACTGATTACATTCTGAATTCTATTGTTTCACTCAGGTCACGCTTTCAAAGCAGTCCTTCAAAACTTGCATCTCTCTGCATATACTCATGATGCTCATAGTAAAAATGGCAGCAACAGGCACATTTTGTTACAACCTAACAGGATGCACCAGGCATGACAACTCACATACTAGGTAGTCTCTGTAACTGAACTGGGACTCTCCCACGATCTACTGAGCAGATCAGGACCACAAATAGTCAAAGGAGACAAGACTTTCAACATAAAATCTAACAGACAATGTAATATTTTTAAAATATCAGAACAAACCATACAGGAATGCAACTCTCTTCCCCCACTCCCCTGCACTTTCCTAGTTTACTGCTGGATTACTGTATTGAAGCAAACGCAGCTCTCCTGGCACAAGACTAGAAAGAATAAAATAGAATCCAACACATGAGATTTAAAGCATTTGTGAAGAATTTTCAATTATTGTTAGTATCAGTCTGAGTGCTGTAACAACCTGTACAAATCACAGAAAGGAAAACAAAGAACTACTCATATAGATGATCCTCTTGCCAAACTGAGTATGTGAATGCGTCTGAAAATCTGCTTGTATACTTTTAATACATGGACTTAATATCTTAAGAATATAACTCCTTCAGATTCCTTAAATTTCAAGAAGGTTTTACTTTCCATGTTGTCTTTTAAGAACGGGATGAATTTATAACAATATTGTCAGGCAAATGCTTCTTAACCATTAACCTGTGCTCAAAGAGGAACTAAACCATGAGATTTACAAAGTACATTTCCTAATATGTCAACACAGCGAGAAAGGAAGAAAAGGATCAGTACTGGTATTTTCAAATACTTCTACTAATGTGTTTTATGAGCAGAGCAGCCACACTCACTGCCTCACTAACCTCATGAAGAAGAGGCAATTGGGCTGCATGCAAACATAGAGAAGCAGGACAAAAGGGACTCAATCATGCAAAATACTCATTGAAACTTGTGGTTATGGCATATAAGGAAACCTGAGAACTGTTCAAGTATTTCTCATCCATATTTAAGAGCAATGATAGTATTTAAAATTCTATCAAAGGCAGTCATAACCATTGGACGGTGAGTTAGCAATACGCAGAACTGCTGTTTACTGAAATCAGGATTATAGGGGCCAAGCTTGTCAGGAAGTATATGTAAAATGGTTTATAAAGCCAGCTGTATTCCTAAATTGGTATGCATTAATCACACTGATCTAGTTGTTTATTAGTATTTTTCTCAATTACATTTTTTTAAGGTTCCAACTACTAACAGTGTATCAATGACTGCATCGCACATATACTCTAACCTGCATATGTGTGCTTAAAGATTTAGTATGAAACTAGGTAAGTGCCCACTGACCTATTCCAATCCTTTTGTCTTTATGGGAAACCAGACACAGAAGGAGACACCTCACAGTCTTCCAGAAGAGCACATGGACATTCTTCCTGCTGCTCAGCCATATATCATGGTCCCATATCACTTTCTTGCTGTGTATTAATGGTAATCATCTGGGTGATCTCAGGTGTTGGAATAGCACCATTGACAATTACATTGTTATACCATCACACAACTATGTTTTCTAGAAAATACTTGATGCATTTTGCTGTATTCTATATGCTGAGCTGATGACTTCAGTGATGACCTTGTGAGGGGGGGCAAGTGTGAGAAGGATCTACTCCTGCTCTTTGACACAGACCTCAACATCAAGAACATCCCCTGAGGGGAAAAAAATCCTTCCTTCTCTACAGGATTTACCTCAGTAACAGCTTCAGAATTATTGATACACTGCAGCCCTGGGTTAGTGCATTGCAATGATGGTGGGAGGTAGTTATATACCTCAGGTGAGTGAAAAAGCATCACAGCTAGCATCCTGGCTTTTTTTGGTACTGTTGCTCTAATTCAGTGATACCTCCATAAAAATTGTCACCTTTCTAATGAAAAAAACCTGCTCCTTCCTCCTAATGCAGCACGGGAGTGGACAACAAACTCATTTATTTGCTTTATAGGACTGTTAGACTACAGCCCCATCAAAGCCAAGATCCAGTCTGTCTCCTCTTGCACAGAGGGGACCATTTACCTGACTGCATTTAGCTGCATCTTAGTAGTCTCTCTGAAAGCAATGGGTGGCACAGATGTCACTGCAGGTCTAATTTGACCTGTGAAACCTTAAATACTGGCAATAATGTGCAAGAAGGAAAGCAGCCAGCTGGAGCTAGAAGCAGTGGCAATTAGAAAGAAACATCTTTGCACCAACAAAATGAGCATGATTGATGTGAGAAATCAGTGAGAGACAAACACTGAAGCCCCTGATGTTACCTTGACAGTCCTTTTGTCAAGAGAAAAAAGAAAAACAAAACCAAACCAACCAACCTAAAAAAAATCCTTACAGATTTTCTTGCAGGGGAAAAATATAAGTTTGAACTCAAAGGGGCTGCTGTCCCATCTGAATAGTCACAACCAGAAGAAAAAAAATGCTGAACTGAACAGCAGAGACTATAGGACAGAGGGAAGAAAAGTGGTGAAAATTTTCAGTTTTAGTCAGAATCAAGTTTGGCAAACATTCTCATCTAATTCTGTTAAATCGTATGTTTGAATAAGTTATTCACCCAGGCCAATAACATCTGTTCAGGAAAGGGGCCAACTCTAAAATGTGTTTTTTCATCTCATGAAACAAAGCATAATCTAGGCTATAAATACAGATTTTTACTATGCTGGATAAAGTATCTCATGAAGAAAAAAATCTTTAGTTCAGGACTACCTTGTTTCTAGAGACACTGCTCATCTGATCCTGGATTCTTCACATATTCAGGAGTCCTACACTTTTCAGTTAGGACTGAGGAAGTTTTTCTCAATTAATCAGGATCAGACTCAGAAATGTTCTTGCCCCTTTATGAATTCAGAACTATCCTGGTCCACTCTTCACCAACACATTTTTCATGTCATGTATAGTAAGAGCTTTCTAGTGTCTCTGACACATCATCACAGACAAAAATCACTCCAAATGCCCCATTGTCATGTGATACTGGTGACAAACTTTGAAATAATTCAAAGCAATCAGAAAATAAGACATTTTCCACTATGGATTTTGTTTGAAGTGTTCAATGAGGTCAGTATATTGTAATGAGATACTTTCAAGCAGAAGCATACACACACCTAAGACAAAGACTACTGTGCCTCTAAAAATAATTTTTAAGTGATAGATGACTGTCAGCTTTGCAAAAGCTGAGCATGCAGTGGCTTGATAGCACAGAATGAAAGCAATCTACAAGTGCAAGTCTGTTTCTTTTGGCAGGAGGAAGACTTGCTAATGGATTCATCATTTTCTGTTAAGCGTGAGCATTAAACAAAAAACATTTAGGGCTCTATTCATCTGAGTTTCCGGCCCTACGCTTGCCAGCCATGGAGGCTCTGTGGCTTAGTGCTCCAGAGCTCAATTCTGATTCCTGCTTCTCAAGTTCAAAAAAGAAGGCCCCAAAAATCCTGGAAATCAGTGTGTCATTCCTTGCCCTCCCTCAGTCTGTAAAGGTGCAGAGGTTTAAGCTCCTGCTTCCCAAGTCCTGACCCAACCATTAGTGTAGCCACTTGCCATCTTTTCCCTGTTGATGCACTATGTATGAAAATCTGATATGGGAGCCAATTGATAGCAACAGATCTTGAAGGTGGTCAGCTATGAAGAGATACAGAAATGCACATACCAGATAAGAATTGCTGGAAAATTAATTGCAATGAGCAACAGGGAAGGAACACTGAAGCAGGGGAGTTCAGGAAGGTTGGAAACGGGGAACCCGAGAAAAAGGACAAGAAAAAGAGAAAGGTGTTTTTTAAAAAAGATATTAGGGCTGCTGGGAAGAGGCTGATTAGAGTAGAGGCAGTTAAATGTGTTTGCACATTACTGTGCACACACGAAGGAACAAGGTAAAAACACCAACACCAGTAAACAGATCATGCACTTGGTACACTTCATCCACTTTAAGGCAAGAAGCACCTTCATCTGTGGCTTTTTCAAACACATCTGAAGATAAACAAGGTGAAACTACAAGAGCTCATCTTTACTGTTTGTAGGGCACTCATATGGTGTCTAATGTGCTTCAGATGAGTATTTTCTTTTTAATACACTGGAATTGGCAAGGTGGGAATTTTGCCAATGGATGGATGGAATAAAGGGAAATGGCCTTACGAAAAATCACCTCACCGTTTACTAGCAAAATACATTACTGTACAACAGCAATAGTTCATGGCAGGGGCTAAAATTACAGCATTACACTGAAATATATCATTAGGGTTGGCTTGTTGCTGTCATTTTTTCTTTTTAAAAATCGACTGTCTAGAGAACAATTTACAAGAGATTTCAGACACCCAAAATATTACTTTAACTCTTCAGTATCATATTTTAGATGTCTTGTTTCATTGATAGTTTCAACAAGGAATGCACAAAATGATCAAATCACATATAGGTAGCAGCAATTATTGGTACATTTCATATGAGCACAGCATGAAAGATAAGTCTAAAGAAAGATTAAGACCCAAATACTAAGGGAGAAAGAAAATGAAAAGATGGAGCAAAAAGGTCTGAAAAGCAGGAAAGGACTAGCTGCCTGCAGGAAGCTTGTATTCTTATGTGAGGTGTGAGTGACCCAGTGTAGGCTGAAATGTTATCTCTATGTGATCTACAGAATTTCCCTCTTAACTGTAGCAACTGAAGAAGAGCAAATTAAAGTCTTGAAGAGAAAAATCAATAAAGGAAAAGGGGAAAATATGCCAGAAGAGCCTTTCGATGACTGTCACTTGAACGATCGTGGGGAGCAACCCCAAATTTCCATGCTTGGAAAATCAAAACAATGTAAAAACAAAAAATATGAGGATATTTCCCCCTTTGAACTGTATTCGTCAGTGTGTCTCCTTATGGCATCACTAGAGCTGACTTATAAGGTCACCATGGGCTTTTCATCAATGCTTCTGGCCCATTCTGCTTGTTCTTCCTTTCAGATCTTGAGTTTTACTCCAGATTCTCTGTTGGGATAGTGATATTTAGCCCCCAAAATCCAGTGAAAATGTCCAAAAGATAGTATCTAATTCCTTGCAGCCTTGTCAAACCATAAAGGTCAGTGAAAAGGTTTACTCCAACCACCCTTTCCTGCATTCAGTTTTATCCTTAATAGGTAAGTCCTGCTTTCTGTGCATCTGACAGTCACCCTCCAATAAACCTTTGTAGGTTCCTTTGGTTTGAGCTGCACTGAACCTTGCTGTTCAGGCTCTCTTTATAAATCTGTAACCCCTAAATAGAGCATCTCTCTTCTGAGAGACAAGGCTTTGTATACCTGCTGTCTGTAGTCAGCTGGAGTATTTTCATTTTCCCTGTAGTTTTGTCTTAACCTTTTCCCCACCAGCTGCAACAGATGTGATATATATCTCATTACAACATGGAGAGAAGTTTTTTCTTAATCAACAGGAATTTGTCATTTGGTTTTTGCTGGGCAGCCCAGGCATATGAGAAAAAAATAGATGATCTGATCATCACAGCCTTTACTACTCCAGTAATCAAAATGAACAGACCAGCATGTCCATGTATTCCCAGGTCTCAGCCCTGCTTACAGCTTCAGGAAAGGGACACCTTCCAGAGAGTAAGCCTTTTTCAAAGCCTCATCTGAAAAATAAGTAATTGTTGCAGTACAGTGTACAGTCATTAAAAAATACCTTCCACTGTCTCCTGACTGTCAAAACACCACTGAAGTCCAAGAAACCTGAGTCAAACAGGTCAAAAAACTTCAGAAAAGTTAAACACATATGTGAGCATTTGAGAATGGCTGCCAAGACTTATGCCAAGAGCATATTCTTAAAACCTAGATAACTGATTTTGAACTCTACTTTCCAGGACTGAGAATGATTGAATAGGATGAAGAAAAGGATTAATTAAGAGAAATTAAGAGAAATAATTGGTACCTTTGGACAATTAGCTGACATTTTGGTTGGGCCATAAATAACAACTCGCTGGCTCAACAGGGAAAAAAAGAGTAATATTTTCAGAAATAAGATTGTCATTCGGTTTAATTGCCAGGACACTGTTAAACCGTGACAGAAAAGTGCAGCTACTTACAAGAGACTTAGCTGAAAGCAAAAGTACAAACCAGAATATCACCTTTATCCTGGCCCAAACCAGGACAAAGATGGATTCTGTTTGTTGCTATCAAACTTTTATAGAAGGTTTTAGAAAATAATTTCAAGTACTAGAAATTGGTGCTGAGTAATGAATTTAAGAAAATTTAGAGGCAAGCTACTAAAAAAGATAAGCCCTGCAACTACCTCTGCTTGTCATTTGGGGTTGGGGGGGAATAAGAACAAAGTGTCTGAGAAGCTTTACCCAAAGAAGGGCTTTGTTTTTAAACAGAGCAAAAGAATTCATAATATTCCTTCTCAGCAATAATCTACCACCTACCACTGTACCTGTTCAACTTACAAAATAAGCAGATGTACAATAAGGTCTATTGTGTACCAATGGAATTGTTCCCATCTATTCAATAACTCCAGAACAACACCACAGATCCACAAACCCCCGCTAATGCCTAAAGGAAATTATCTCATCACGCAGCCTCCGCACTGAGCTTACATCACTTCAGTGCCCATTTCTAACATAAATGAAGTAACTTTTCACCTCCTGCCCAAGGTCATAAACCTGGTAAATGATTCAAGACTAGAATATGGCTCCCAGTGCTGCCCAATAACCCTTCAATGTGTGATAATAAAAATCTGCCCAAACAAACAAACAAAAGAAATGCATAAGCAAGAGAAAGAAAAGTGCTGATTCCTTAAAAAAGGCAATGCTGGAGTACGTCTCATCTGGGTTTTCAAAACCAACTCTTTAAATATGTAAATATAACTGTTCAAATTTCATCACTTTACAAAGTTCAGGGGTCAAAAGCAGGCCAAATATGAATCACAGGTCCCTGAGCTTTATCAGATACCTGCATTACCAGGTGCTGAAAAACACTGGGTGTTGGTTATTTTCTTAATACTTTCTTTTAGAATCTTTAGCACATCAGTATCATACACTGAGTCAGTTGTCATTTGAAATAATGAAAGAAAGAAACATCTATGTGTATGTTGTAAATCGGTGGATTATTTAATAGCACTACCCACATTCTTTTAAGGTTTGTCTTGGAAATAGAAACATTCCCTAAATGAAGCCAGCACTTACGTATAATATGTATCTGCATTGATTACGGGTACATCTCATCTATTTCCAATGATGTTAAGGTATTTGAAAGTCACTAAAAATGAACAAATAATTGTCGGAACACAACTAAGTGATTATTTACCCAAGTAAATGTAAGCACAAATTTTTTTTCATCAATCCTCTAAAGAAAATATTAAGATTTCTTACAGTTGTGAATAAAGATGTGCTAGTTAGTATTTGCCATGCCAGTACTTTGCCAGGTGGAAATACTGCCAGCACCTGGTGTTGGAAGCAACGATCTATAAAAGAGGAGACAAACTGTGGACAAACTGTGCCAACAGGTACACTGGAGTATTTATTAGAGCTGGGTGTAGAACAACACACAACTGATGGATGCACCAAGTAGATGGAGGCAACATCTTAATTACTTATTTTGTTGCAGACAATGGGAATATTAGCTTGCTGGGAAAAATCAGTTTTAACTAGGAACAGTCTCATGACTGGATGCCATAATTACATGCTTGATAGCTGATTGACTAGGTGACAGCATCTTGCCCCAGGAGTGTGTGTCACATAACCAAGCTGAAGGCTTTGTGGGAATGCTGACAAGCCCTTTCTCCTTCCCCCAAATGCTCTGTTAAACACTTGAGGAATAAGCCCCTCAAGTTAAAACCAAGTCAAGTGGCACACACAGAGCACGTCTGGTACACAGATGTCTCTGGCACTCACATTTCTCCCATGTGGGAGCCAGCAAAGGCAAGGAGTGCAAGTTGTTGCTGGTAAAGAAAAGGCTTGCCATATGTAATAGTCAAACAAGTTAGGCAGGTTTTAATGTGATCATTTCATATGTCATGACAACTTAAGAGCAAACAGTCACCACAGCAACTGTTACATCAGAGAGTTGAGGTGGCTGCTAGATGCTGGGCATGGAAGAGCTGTCGCAGAAACACAGCTACTAATGATCCAACGTCACGCATCAGGGTGAGCTTGGATCAGGCTATAAATAATAAAAATGAGAAGATTTTTAACCCAGCTATGCTTTCCCATAGTGAACATTTAAAATTTTGTGTTGGCCTGTACATACATTGCAATTATCAGGTGCAACACAAGAAAAATATTAATAAATTTAGACTGGAAATAAGGAGGCTTCTCAAGGCAGTATGTTTTTAAGGCAGCTTCCCAGAGCAAATTCTGGAAAGAATAAGTCTAAGTAGTTTAAAATGGAGATTGACACATTTACTAGTCTTCCATTCGAATTTAGTATTTTGCCACTAAAAACAAATCAATTTAATTTATTTTTCTTTTACAGTTTTTTTCTTTCTAGTTTTCACAGTGAAATGCAACAGCTGGTTGTCCTTTTTCATGGTGCCAAGCCCAGCAAATCCCTGTGAGACAAGGGAGAGGTCTGTTACCCAGTAAGGAGACCAGAAGCTAAGAAAGAACAGTTGCACAAGAGGGAGCAAGAGCAGTCCTGAGTGTCCCAGCTCCACCCCAGGATATCAGGGCTGGCACCTACTGCTGGCTGGCTACAGGGGAGCCACACCAATCCACATTAGATCTTGGTCATGTCATTGGATCTGGGACTTCTCCATGTCTCTACAAATACACATATTCTACTCAAACCATTTCATATCAAAATATTTCCTCCCATCTCCAAGAGAAGCTTCCTGAAATTTGGGTGGGGGGAAAATGGGAGAGTGGGTGAGATGATCTGAGGGGCTGGCCAGTGAAGCATTTCAGAACTGCAGAAAGCTGGAAAAATTCAAGTATGGAAAGGGAGAGAAAATAAAAACAGTTGAGATGTGAGAAGACAGTGGGAGAGCTACACTAGGGGACAGATTTTACCAGCTGTGGTAATGGGAATCAGGAAGGGAAGTTTTTTTCCCTTCACTAACATGGTTCTGTGTGCTCTGTCTAGGATTCGAGGGCTGCAGTATGATGGCTTTGCATTTGCTGTACACAAAAGGAGCGGTAATCCCAGCAGGATTACCAGATTGAAACTGAATTTACAGTCTGGAGCAACCCCTGTAAATCATGCCCAAAGCAAACTCTCCTCTTAAGGGTTAGATTTAACTGGGAGCACCAGAGCAGCACCACTTCAAAATGCCAGCACTAGTTCCCTGTCTCAGCTCAGCATACTTAGGGAATCTTTCCAGGGAATCGCCCTTCTTAGATACCATTACTTGGACAGAAACAGGAATACAACCTAAATTGAAAGAAGAATGATGTATTCCAGCAAGATTTGCTAAGACTCCATGATGGTCTCCTCCTGTCCTCTGGTAGGAAAAATATGCTCCCTGCAAAAGAAAGACCTAATAGAGATAAATGACTGGTGTCACATGCAGCCTGTCACTTGTCCATGTGAAACATGGACACAAGCATTGCACTATCAATTGGTTGAACTACAGCCAGAGCTTGACTCTGCCCTGCCTGAATGGCGAGCTCTGCTGCAGCCAAGCAAGGTGGACACAGCTCTCTAAGTAGCCCAGCCACTCAACATTAGTGAAGCTCTTGGATTCTAAACACTGAGCTGCACCGAATTTGAATGCTCCACTGATGACTGAATTGGTCAGGAATACAACTGAACAGCAGGCTGAATACCCAGTGAGGTATTGTGGGTAATTAGAGATTAATTACAATCCCATAGTTTGTATCATGGTTCAGGGTCAGCACGGGGTCAGTGCACATGGCAAACTTAGAGAGCTGTGACTAGATGGATGACGCCAGATCAGAGTGGCTCAGCAAAGTGAAGCGTACAGAAATGAGGAGCCAGCGAGGCTGGGGAGTGGACTCACAGCCAGGGTGCTGGCGACAGCAGTGACACTGAGTTGTGGGGCCTTGAGGCACTGAGAAAATGTTAACAAGCAGCAGAGAGAACACAGCTGCACTAACTATCCAACTGCAACCCTGACTTTTCCAATTAACCTTTTCCAGGCTTTCTAAGATTTGGGAAATCTGGGGCACTATCCTGTTGTCAAAGCAAGCTCTCAAAGAAAGAAAAGTGGTGAGGAAAACTGCCAAAAAAAAAAAAAAAAAAAAAAAAAAAAGAAAAGATTCCTCTGCTATTTAATATGGCTATTAAATTTTTATTTAAGGTTAAATCCAGGAAAATGTTTTGTCAGACCTCAATGAGCTTTTCAGGAGATTTTATTCACAGGAAGTGTGGAATATACGCTTGCTGTGCAAAGCCCATTTATCATTAAAACCCTTCCCCTCCCATTGCCAAGAACAATTTGTCATATTTTTATCAACGATCGAGATACGCAAATAGCCTAAGACAGCTGAAAAGGCAAATTCATAACCCCAATATGCAAAATAGACAAGTGATAATGTAGCAAGTGGCAGATACATAACAGAAGCGTTTGGTGAAGAGAGAAATAAATCAATATAAATCTCCCAAGTGCTCATTTTTGGCAGTTAATTATTTGCAGGAAGTTTTTCTCTTTTAAATAAACCTTTTTTTTTTTTTTTTTTTTTTTTTTTTTAAGATCATTAAACTAAAAAGCTAGCTTGTGGCATTCAGAGGGGAGTGAAGAGGAGACTGGTTCTTGCAAGGGACAGCTGGTAAGTAGAGGATATACCCGTTCTCTTGTGTGCCCCCAGCCGTATCTGCAGGTGGCTACTGCCCCTGTGCCTTGCTGAATGAGGATCTGTGTAAATTCCCAAACATATGAGCATCAGTTCCTTTCTGTACAACAAGGGAGTATTTTTCCTTCTGCCTGGATTTGATTTCCAGAGGCATCTGTGCATTTGCCCAATTCCTGCAGTGCTAGGAAGCATTTCCAATTATTCTTTATAATTTTGAGGATGGTAACAGTATTTATGCTATTTCAAAAACAGATAAATATATTAATTTCCTTTTTCAGAACTGGTGCTCTGGATATGAGGTGTTTCAGAAGTGTAAAGTTCCTGATTGCATTGACAATATAGGGCTGTTTCATAATTTGCATCCATATGTACCAGTGCTTTTTTATACAAAAGCAGGTCTCTAGAATTACCTCTGATGGCAACTGAAAACAATGGAGAAATTAAATGAATTGGCAGAAGTAAAGCAAGAGGCAGTAGCAGAGCTAAGAACATTACCAGTCCTGACTTCTAGATCATTATCCTTGCCTCCAATCCACAAGAAGCATCATCTTACTGTTCAAAATGCTCAGGATAATCTAAGTTTGCAGTTTCTTCTTCAGACATCTAAATCAGAGATAGGAGCCTAAAAGGATCTCTGACTCCTGAACTGGGGAAAGTGGCAATGACCAGAGCATCTTGTTGCAAGAGCACAAAAGCAGAAGAGAGAATAAAGACAACTTCACTTGACCAGAGGTTTGTGAAAACCAGAACCTCCCAAGAGAGAAGCTGGCTAGTTGTGATGTAGCAGTGCAGATATTGCAGAAGCAGAAATGATAAACCACAGTAGTTTGAAAATAGAAATGGGAGCAATAGTAACCTGTCTAGCACTTTCCCACTTTATTCTGAACCAGCTGTCACCTTAGCATCCAGAGGTCTCAACTTTCAAGTCCAAACCATGTTTTCTTCAGTCTGTACCCTTCTTCAATGCTACACTGTTTATACAAAGGGACTTCATGCCATAAGTGTGAAAATACACTAGTATTTTAATTGCTCAGCTTTTATCAGAGGACCATCAAAACTATTCTGGTTAATTTATAAGGCTTTCTCTTACGCTTTCCCCAATGACAGAGAATTTTTCATTCTTTCATCCCAGGCTTGCTTTGCCCCAACAGTGCAAAATCAAAGAGCTGTTCTGTGTTTATCATTCTAAAAATAAATAAAAAGTACACAGAATGCAATTTCAAAAGGCTTCCTTTAAAAATGCCTGTTTTCCAGTAATATATAAATATATTCACACATCTAAACATGCTATCCATGGCTCCAGGAATTGGGGGTTTCCTGACACTAAGCACTAACACTAAGTGCATTAGTACTTAACACAGTGGGAGTGCCCAAACTGCCTGTGCCAAGGGATTAAAACAAATGCTACATTTCTGCTTACAGACAACTCTGAGCTGGGTATGAAGGGTAATGGATTGAAGGGACACCTGGAAGGACAGGGCTCTCCAGTCTCTGCCAGTATATCAGAATTTAATATACAGTTAAACAGAACTGCCTGGCTGAGATGATGATGCTCCCACTCCAAAGATCAGTTCAGGTTGTCCTTTTGTATTTTATTACCACATCATTGCATTCAAATCTCAAATTGAGCAATGTCAGTCATGTCTACACCACCTTGAGCATAAGCAGATGAAAATGGCATATACAAATAGCATTTTACACTCAAGGGTTTAGATTACAAGACTGCAAGAGACAAAAAAATATAGACTGACTAGGTCTATAAATTCAGGCCGCCTAGATTTAGAAAAACAGATTCATAATAAAGCCTGGTAACTTGGTACTGCACAAAAGTGCAAAATGCTACCTTATTTTCTTCAAAACCCTAGACCAATGGATTTCTCTGTGAACCTCTCAGCTCCACAGGATACCAAGAAAATCTGACTTGTAACATTTACTTTTATAGAAAGTAATTATTGTCTATTAATAACAATTACTTCATATAAAATATGTTATTTGTTGTCTTCAGTTTCCTTCTAGTGTAGCCAGTGACCTACTTTACCTGTGCAGGAATCCAGCCCTGATTCATTCTTTGTCTACTGGAGCTGCCATGGGAAAGGTGTATTTTTGGCTTGATCCCAACACGCAGTTGGAGCTGAATGCCATAGTGGATTTAAACATATTCATTGCATACAAATAACTAATTCTTTTGACAAATCCATTTCCTTGATTTCATTTTGTTCACAAAGAAAGAATAATTCTTGCAAGGGTCTGCCTTTGCCCATACACAGTGTTTCCTAGGGGCAGAAGAATATAAAGGTTCCTGAGCAAACACACAGATCTTACATTTCTTGTAGGGCTTTATATTAATTTTTCATGCAAACCTCTTCAGATATAATAGAGTGCGAAAAACATGCACATATTTTCCCACTGAAATAAGGTGTAAAATCCCCGATGCCAGGATTCATCCCTGATTTCCAATGTCCTTTGCTTGAGAATATCCTCAAGCAAAGATTTATTCGGCAATAGAGGGTTGATTTAAGAATTACTTTAAGCAACAGCAAGAGAATAGCGTCTTGGAACCAGTTATCTAATGCAGTTGAAGTATGTAAATCTTATTTGTAGAGCAATGGATAATTGTTTGTAATTTTCCACTGATTTTCCATAATTTTGCAATGGGCTGTGCATTTAAAAGCATTTTACTGAGAGGCTCTCAAAGGACACAGCTTCTTCCAACTCTGTCTGCAGATGGGTTTCATTTTTCTCTCTGTTTATCTCTGTGATACCACTGTTGGCCCTGCAGCCATTCAATATTCCAGATCAGTACCCAGATGTAGTGGTCAACAGGAGAACATGACCAAAACTGGCCACATATGATAATTATCCTAGATCTATACCTCCAAAGAATATTTTAAAGGCAGACCAGGCCTTTAAAAACGAGGTTGTGCTCAGGGATGGAAATCTCCAGAAGGAAAACAAATCCCAAACCTTAAGCAGACTGGCTGTACAGCTGATATGGTAGAGCAAAAGTCAAGCAAATAAGGCACCTTCTACCAGAAGGTCCCAGATGCAAGCATGAGGAAACTATCTCCTCAACAAAGGAATCAGGAGAATGATTTCATTAAAATACAAAGAGGATTAGCTGTGCCACACCTTGGGAGCTGGAGACAACCAGCTGAGCCAACTGGCACTGCAGGGCACCCTGCCTCTGGGTCCTGGCTGGGTCTCACGCTGAGGCAACAGCATCAACAGATCCCCAGGGGTAGGCAGCATCTTCCTTGCCCACAGAGCTCATAAGCAGACTCTGTTCTACCTTTGCAAATTCTGTAAAAATTATCATCCCAACACAGACTCCTCAGATTAGAGAATAAATTGTTTTAAAATGTGAACCTTTTGATAAAATCTGAAATTTCCTACAGAATGGAAATTCTGGACTTCTTTAGGTTCCATAGGACACTGGAAAAATACAGATGTGTAAAAAGCAAGAGAAAGAAGGCACACCTGAGGACTGGATAATATAAATTGAGAAAACACGGCAGTGTATGTCTTAGATTCTTTTCTTAAAGGAAAGCTCACTGTACCAAGAAAAGTTGCTTCAGTCATGAAATACAAACATTAAAGAACATGAAGTTGTAAAATTATCTGAGCCCTACTTGGTGTCATTTGCTACAGACTGGTCTGTTTCAAATTCCTGCTCCCGTGCAAAGTGAACGAGTATATTTTTTCATGTATACATGATCACATTAATATATTATTAAAACAAGCTAATCACTACTATGGAAAGAAGTAATATAAAATAATTAATAAATAATTTGAAAGTAAGGAGCATATCCATATTTTACCATCCCTCATTCAACTACAACTAATAAACTTTATTAATCATCACTGTTGACCAGCCAGTGGCTAACCACTGTGTTACTTGAGACTTCCCAGACCATATTTCAGAAATTTAAGAAAGACAACTCATGTTTCATGGAAGTAATTAGACAGACCGAGTGACTAATTATCTAGGATGCAAGAATGATTGACTTTCATTTACTTACTATGAGACAGAGTATATTTTTTTCTAGAATAATATCCTGATGGTGCATTTATGTAAAAAACAGCATCCGTATTATCAGAGAGGTGAGAACAGTAAGCAGAAAACCATCCTGAGCAAATGGAAGGTGTGCTGGTAACATTCAAATCTGAGTCTACAAAACAATGTTTGTGATGTTTGTGATCCTGTCATAGTGATCTTTTCCTGCAAATGTCCTCACATCCCAACCTTGCTCATTGGCAATTGCGTGACTTCTTTCAACAGGGATAGGTTTCTAATATAGCAATGCTAAAAGAGAAAAGGTAATGAGAAAAATTAAGGATTTTCCAGCCTCATTGGTGGGTAAAGGGAAAAGTGAATCTCCCTCACCTGTGATGTGAGCTCAGCATACAGATTTGTGTTTAAACTAAAATTTGCCTTAATATATTTTGGAATTGAAACCACTCATTCCTTCTTACGATTCATCTAAATGCTATTCTTAACCAAGTGTAAAGAAAAAAAAAATTATTTTTTTGAAACTGGATGTTTTGGCCAACAGCAAAACAGTCACATACTTTTCTTAATCAGGTGGGTATTTATTACAAACTCCTAAAACTCAATTTAGTAATTTCAGTTCCAAGCCAATTCCCTCTGGAATTTTTTTTCTTAATAATTTCAATGCAACTTGGTTAGAAGCACTGGAGAACAGCTTGCTGTCGGATATTACTTTCTACTTCATTTTTTCAGGTAGCATACCATCAGAGAAAAAATTTCAGACCAAATCACTCTTCCATCTGCTTCTCTCTTTTATAGGCATATAAGCAGAACTTACTTACTTTAATCTTTCTGTTTGATTGACATTTTCTGAGTGGGAGAAAGACATACAGTACCAGTTAACAATTATTTAATGGCCAATTGAGAAATTAAAGAAAAATCATGATCTCTGAAAGAATTACTGCCCCAGTAAGATTAATACTGCAAACACTAATTACTTCCTATTATCATTCTGTATGACAGAAGCATCTAGTGACATTATTTGCAGGCAAAAATCACTGGCAGCTGCCATCCTTAATCCCAGTTCAGGCTTGCTCTAGGCAAGTCTTACACCCTTATTATTGGGAATTCGATTGGATAATGGGCAAGGTCAGCACATCCAGCATAGTCCCAAGAAAAAAAAACCTCATTTCTCACATATCATTTAATGTTTGTGTATGAGCTACCTACATTATTAAAAGACAGTTTATGAAGAACAGACAATTGAATGGAACTCTATAGATATGATACTGCTGTTTGTCATAGATAATTTTACTGTTCCATCAACACAGTGTTATGTTAACAAGCACATGTAAACTAGGGAAAGACATTGTTTCATCAACAACCCTACAGTGCATTCAGAGTTGCCTTGATAACCAGGTATCTCTCCATGGGTGAAATATTCCCACTCTGAGGTGAAGAGTTTGATATGCATCCACTCAGGTGAGAACTGCTCTTTTTCCTAGATATGACCCTAAAAGTCTCAGAATCACACGTAAAAAATGTTGCTTCTGCTCTCAGGATATAGAAAAGTGAATAATTCCGATTATACAATCTAATTATTTTCAGATTACAATCCAAACAGAAAGTGAGAGTACAGGGGAAGAGGAGGCCACACAGAACTCTAAAGACAAAGCAGAGACAGAAACACATGAGTAGCAGGGATCAGTTCTCATGGTGGTGAATTTGCATCCCAAAGCATTTAGAAGTCTATGGGCTTCAATGCTGCTGTTGAAGTTCATACTCTGAAAACAGGGGTAGAAAACACCTTCATACAAGATTTTAATAAAAACAAATAAAATTATGTAATTTGCATGTACAGTTTTATGTAACTGTACGTACAGAGGAGTACAACTGTCACGGGCACTTTTATTCTATGCTGATCAAATGGGGTATTGTTAAAGATTAAAAACAGAATAGGCATTTAAAAAAAAAAAACATTGCACAACTGTTTTTCTAAATATTTTTCAATAGAAATTTGAGTAAATTACTTTAAGCTTGAAAAAAGTACCCATTTGACTACTAGATTTTCCTTGGTGGTCAAATAAACCACTTTTCTTCAGCCTTTCATAATTGTCATGCCAGTGCAGGTACAAAATCTACTTACCTATGGCAAATGCTCATGACAGTTTCATAAGGCTGAGTGATTCATTGCACTGTGGTACTCATATACCACAGATAGGCTTCATAAAACCTTCAATGATTATAGTTAATAAAAGTGAGCTCCAGGGACAGCAACATACACCAAAGGTGCAATTAGAGACTAGGTATCGAGTGAGTAATGAATATGAAGCTTATTAAAATTCTACTACTCCCCACAAAAAATGGCTGAAGTGTGATTCAACCCTCCTAATCATTCTTTAAAATATTATACACTGTATGTATAAAAAAATCCTTAGGCTGTTCATTACCTACTTTATGTATTGGAATAAGATTCAGTCTTTCCAAAATTACAGAGATTTGACCCTATTCTAAAAGCCAGCCATAATTTGGCAGGAAGGACAGTAAACAGGACTCTGAATACCTACTTCTGAATAACTGATAACCATTTCTCCTTCTTATATACATCAATAAGACTGAATTATCTGGGCTTGGGAAAAAAAAAAAAAAAAAAAAAGTGTTTGAACATGTAATTTTACGCCAGCAGTTTTTTTGGTAGACTTTTACACTGTGTTCTCTTCGAAAGTCTTGATGGCTGTTAAACGTGGACATACAGGTCATATCATGTAACTCTGAGAAATTTCCCAGACAGGTATGAGAATACAGAGGTTAAGGTATCTCCTTGCACAGTGTACTCTGCTAAAAACATCCCTTGTGAACTTGGAAGGATGATATGCTCTATTCTTCCGTTCCCTCTCCATACCTTATATCCAGATATTGAAACAATAAACCATAACAGCATGGGAAGCACTGCAGTGCTCAGCAACGCTTTTTTGGCTTGGATGCTGATATTTATGTTTTATTTTCCATTTCAAAATTAATTTCTGTATGTGTTTTTCAACATTCGCTTAAATGTTTTCATACATATCCCCATCACATTTAAAGAGGTATCTGCACAACAAAACAACTTTTATAAAAAGGTTAAGAGAATTTTACAGAAAATCAGCTACAGCATTTGCACATATCTAATTGTCCAGAATTACTTAGCCTTGCTTGCTGTTCAGGTAGAGCAAGCAACATACGTATGTCTGCTTCCATCTTTGGGTAAGATCGACGTACAGACTGCCACCAAGCTGCAAGGGTTTTGCCTTTGAAACCATGCTTATAAAGAATTCCAAAACATAGCAACGAGAACATTTCTTACAGTCTTCATGGCAACATATACTAAGATGTTTAAGAGTGACTCAGAAAAGTGTACAGAATGTGCACAATATCTGGGTTAATAAGTTACAAAATAATCCTTTGCAAATTAATAGTCTTACACCTGATTAAGGTTAAATACAAGTGTTGCAAGCCTCAGGTGCCCACCATATTAAGCTCTAGATTTAATAGCTATTTAAAAGAAAAAACACACATTCTCAGCCCAACTATTAACAGCATGCGTGTCAGGAAAGAATAAATAGCTGCTTAGAAATTTAGAAGTGCATGCTGTCAAAAACACCCTAACTTTAGAAAGGTGACAGAAGAAAACATAGAATCATAGAATACTTAAAGTTGGAAAGGTCCCATAAGAATCATAGAGTCCAAACTTAACTCCACACAGGAGAAGCCAGAGTTAATAAAATTATAAAAACTGACTTGGATTATGATGTTTGTTAACTTTTTTTTAATCCTGTGTCCCCAAGGAGGCTTCAGCAACCAACAATCACTGCAGAGTAGATAAGCATACAGTGATTACAAGTATATTCCCCTGCATGCTGCACACTGAGTGGTCACAACTTTGTTAGCAAAATCTCTTCAGTTACAAGCCCAGTAATTTATCCTGAAATGCTCTGAAGGTGCTTACTTTTGCCAGAGAAAAGTTAGCTTGCACATCTGGGGGCATGGGTGTCGTTATGAACAGATCTGCTATATTTTATAGTCACAGTGACAATTACCACCATTTCACAGCAGCCATATCTCAGAGTACAGAAAGACAGTGACTGCACAAGATGCACAAGGGTTCCATGACGAAGCAGAGTAACCCACAGTGAAAGGTCTCTAGAAGTCAAGTTAGCCCTCACTTTGACAAAAAGTGACTTAGGTGCCACTCAACTTTCAGCCATATACCTCAGGGTTGGACATCTCATTAAGGCAGGAAGGATGCCTTAGATCTGTATGCACTGCTACAGCAGAGTGTGGGAGTCACACCAAGCACCGCTGTGCCTTCCTAATCCTCTCCTAACTAATGATTAGTGCTCGACCTGGAACAGATACTGGATTTGCCTTGGAAAAAAGGAAACAAAGGGAGAAGCATTATACAGGCAAGTCTCGATGATATCCATAGTATCTGGAGGATGTATGTGTGTGACACAGACATTTCCACAAAATTATTTCCCAAACGCACCAGAGGTACTGAAAAAACATTTCTAAGTGTTTCTAATCTCCAGTTTACAGGAATACACAGTCTAAACATGTGTCCGTTCTGCTCCTAATGACAGTGACCCAGCAGCCACTTGTCACCCAACTCAGTGATGTCTCTACAAACGTAGTGGTCAATTAACTACTGCCTTCCTTCAATGCCAGCACCATCCCATCACAGTGGTGACACGGGTATGGGGTACCATGGTGACACTGGTACACAGCAGATATTATGGTGTCAAAAGTGAACCTCACATCTGCAAAACTGCAGAATTCTGAGCAGAAATTAGGGTAGAGTAGGATAAAACAGCTACTAAGAGTTTTCTTTCCTTCTGTTTGTATCATCTAAGGAACAGATGAAAAATAAAACCAAATTCTGTTCTGTTCTTTTGCGAGGTTTGTTGTTTTCACATACTGCAATGCTTTGCAGTGTTTGCTGAGAGAAAAAGAAAAGATCAATTTCACAAACAAAAATAATTTCATTTTGCCAAACCTGTAAGAATTACAGTCTTTGGCCTCAGCCCTTTTTTTCTCTCTGAATTTGCCATCTCAATAATTTAAGTTTTCCAAGAACTATTTGGTGAAAACTAAACACTTGAATTTCTGCTCACCTTGCCAGTTGCCCTGCCCTTTGCCAATAACAAAAGGTTTTAAGATAGAAACTGGACTATTTAACCTTCATTAATCATTCATACTGTTCAAACACATCATCCAGTAACTGAAGAGGGGTTAATGGTAGCTAAGCTTGAGGCTGTTGTCAAAAGTAGGTTTAACTTTCTATGAACTCACTGGACACAAAGAATGCAGCCTGCTCACTATTCTGAATGTCACCAGCTCGAAGCAAACTGATGACTACTAATGGTAATTAAATACCTCTGCAGCTATTTGTACCAATAACAAAGAGTTACTGTCAGAACTTGAATGAGGTCCATCTGCCCATTTTTAAAGAATGTTAACATTCTGTAAGTGATAAAGCAGATGGCAACCCAAAAAGGGGAGACAAAATCAAAGTTCTCTATTATAGCCCCTCTCTGGACCTGCTCTGGATTCCTTAATGTTTCTCTTCAGAGACAGAAGTTTAAGGAGAACAAGACTTCCATACAGACCCATTGTTTCATGGCAGATTTTCTCACTATTTCATTTTACTGCAGACTGTAAACCCTCAGCCCCAGTGAACTGATGGGAAGTACCATTCTCCTGCTGCTCTGCCCATCCTCACTTCACCATGGACATGTAACATGGTTTCAGGTAGATCTGAACAGAGTCAGTATGTCCTTCCAATGTAGGGTACCAGTAAAAAGTACAATAATAAAAAAAAAAAAACCTGTAAAATTTCTGGGTTTGACTGCAAAGATTTCTATTTTCAAAGGGATGACCAGCACTGCAACCATTACTCTAGATACTCTTCACATTTCTTAAACTCTTGCCACATTTTTACATAACCATTTATACTTTTCATTGCTATATTTGAGGAGCAGTTAAGAACTTTGTTTTACCGAATTAAAAATAATATATTAGAATAATAAGTTAAAATAATGCTCAGGACCAGAGGAAGCCAGGAACAGCTTATAGATAAAATTCTCATCTTTTTGGAGCATCATCTTCAAAACCATAACTCTTGTTCAACGAAAAAAACCCCATAAATTTTCTTAGGTCTTAATTCAGGAAGACTCTAAGCATGTGCCATATGTTAGACCTGCTGCCCAAGCGAAGTGAATCCCTCTGAGGTGAGTAGAACTGTGGCTGTACCCATAGTTACCCTGCCAACTATTTATTTTCCTGAATTAGGAACTGATACAATGTCTTTCAAACTATTTCAACAAATAATTTTTAAACTAATTTGTTTAAAAACAGCTCATGGGAACAACACTTGGATCTACACCAATTCTGCCAGATTTGGCACTGTAGATCCATGTCCCCTTAGCAGGCTGGCAGAAAACGTGTAGCTAGTATTAAACTGCTGTAACACTATATCCAGAAAAGATGTATTATTTTACCCAAACTGACTTAAGTAAACTGATGCAATTACTAAGGGTTGACTGCTCTGGTGGAGAGGAGCAGTGTTCAAGGTCAGTGGCAAATGGCCCAACAATTTCATAGTATGATAATTTTAAAGTACTTTGTTTACCACCATTTCTGGTTGACTGTTGTGCTGCATATTTCTAATACTGGTGTAGAAATAGGAAAAGTACTAGGGTTTTGGCTGTTCTGGTGAAATAAGTGTTTATCTATACAGTCACCCAGATTCTCAGGGAGGATAGCAGCTGTGACCTGACTGAATTTACTGTTCTTCAGGGACTGACTTCAAGTATCTTGTCCTCAACTCTTTTCCAGAGGATAGCCTTCTCCCTCAACCAGTTCACTGTGGCAAAGATGTTGTCTTAGGCTATAACAAACTCACCGTCTTCAAGCACTTCACAGCCCTCACTATGCTGCACACTGAGGCTACCCAGGATTTCAGACATGAACTGGTGAGAGCTCAGGCCCTGCTACTTCAAACAGACCCCCAGGCACTAGAACTAAAGGAGAATCACACTTCACATGCACAGAAGCAGAGCCGACTTTTCATGTAGAGAAGAGCAAAATAATTTTTTTAAAAGTTAACTGAACTTTTTGAACATCACCAAGGTTCATTTTTGAGGTCCCATTGAGCTCCCTACCCGCGAATATCTGGGCAGCTTCATATCATAGCTGGCAGTATCATAGCAAATCATTACTGAGCAATGATCCAAAAGAAGAAACACACCTCTCCTGTGCTGGCATCAGGAAAACACACTAATATGTCAGCCCATAGGTGTTATACATCTGATCTGTTATACATCAGGATCTGCCTGATCCTGCAAGTAATCAGACTCCAGAATCAATACACCATATGCTCATTAAGCCTCCTGCAAACAAACATCACAAATTGGTCACAGTTTCTCCTGTGATGTGAATGAGGTGCTGAGGACACTTCTTGCCTTCATAGAAGTCAAAGCTGAGAGTGGGAATCACACCTATACAAATTTCAGAGGACTCTGTCTATCTCTGGATCTTTCTCTGTGAGGTTAAAAACCAGCATTCCAGAAGACTAAAGCTGCAGAGTTGTTCCTTTAGGTCCTCCTTGGGGAACAAATAATTTCAAATTTTCACATTGATTTCCTTGATTAACCAGCTCAAACACTGCATGGGTAGCTGTGAAGCTCTAACAAAGGCATGTACCAGCCAGACACAAGGTGGCCAAATGAAGTTACAGAACTACTTCTTCAGTGAATGATTTCTCCTTGCAATTAGATTGATTAATGTGCTCATAAACATTTATTTCATTAGGAACAAACCTGGTGATTTGTCCGAAGGATCTGTATTCACAGTGCTCCTGAATGGCTTTTGAAGCTCTTTTGCAAAACTGTCAGGCTCAATGCAGATAGACATTGTGTGTGATATTGGTTTTGCTGGGAGGGATTTGTAAATTGCATTGTTAATCCGTTTTAGGAGAAAACAAGAATTTGTTGTCTGTTTAAGAAAAGTGAACTTGGAAGGTGACGTGTTTTGTGATGATAGAGAAGTGCAAGTGCACAATATTTTTCTTTCTTGGATCTCAAGTGAATGATGAAACTTCTTCCTCTGGACTGGGAAAAATAAGTAAATGGTTTTCCTAAAGTAGCAATAAGAAATTAATCATCATTACACTATTTACAAGAGCCCTGCTCATCTTCACACTGCTTTCTGTCTTACTGTGCTCCCATGCTAGTTGTGATTTAGTCTTTAAATTCTTCGGAGCATCAAAATACAATTTACAGCTGTTTAAACAGCACATACAGTATTTCAAGTAATACCCCACACAACTAGGGACTGGTGTACAACAACGTATCTAACTTGATCCTATACCAAAACACCTCAAATTTCTGAAATTCTCACAATGAAAGAAAAGCTTTTGCCCTATATGTAAAAATAGCTGCTTTAGTTCTGACTGATGAGATACATAAAGGACTTATTAGCAAAGGAAAATATTACAGTGATTCATCTCCTGTCATAGTCCGACCACAAGCTGCATATACATGTAAACGCACAAGCTACCAATCTTACTCAGTATGTTAATTTCTGAACAACTCCCCTGACAGCAAAATGAGTTTTCCCCCAAACATTCATGTAACTAATACACATCATGCCGAATTAATGAAGAAAAATAGGTAGCACCATATAGATTTACCCTGTATGTTTCTAGTTCACACCATGTAGGAAGAGCTGACCTTACACATAAAGCAAATTAATAGAGAACATGCACATTAAAGACAACAGCAATACAAGACAACAGCAATACAAGACAACAGCAATACAAGTTTTTCTGCCTGTTTGTCCTCTCTGCCACTATTAGAGAATGGACCTCAGGAGATGTAGATGGGTAGTTCAGTGTCTGTGACACACTTGGTCCTTTTTCATTCTTCCTGATTTAAAAAATGGCTATAAAGACAACTGGCATTTCAGCAAGAGATGAAGTGACCTCAAGTGACCTCAAGGCATCTCTCAAATCAAGTCTTCTGGGCTATCACATTGTGAAAGAAGGCATTTCACGGGTAGGTTCAAAACCAGGACTTTGCAAATGCCTATGAATTCTAGTACAGAGTTACTGAGTGAACTTGCAGAGATACTTTCATTAGAGTCCCATCACCTGACTTTAAATCCACAATTCAGTCATATAATCTCAATTGTCCCTTTATAATCCCAGACTCTTCCACAGAATAAATCAAAGCATTGAAGTCCTGCTCATAGATTTAGCCAGAAACTTCTCTGACTGCAGAGCAGATTGAGTGACTGACTAATTTAGCCAGCTGAGAGAGGTGACTAAAGCTGAGGTATAAATACCTCCACTAGGTCAGGTACTTTTAGAAATGGGTTGATAGAACTATTAATTCTAAAAATGACAAGCTTCAACTTCTTATTGTTACTTGCTATTAAGTATATAAGATTGTTACCCTTTTACCCCCAGGATTTAGTGGAAGTTGCTTTGTTTTGGACAAGAATTTTCTCTTTCATAAAACTGCCCCAACTTTTATTACAAATTAAGATGAAGAGCTCTCTGGCTGCAGAGAGTCACACTGGATAGAGATTGAAAGGACCTGGTACAGATTGCAAAGAATATTTACATCTCCTTGCACCAGCCAGCACTGAAGAAAACCTTCTCAAAGAGAGAAATATCTCAAGTGATGTAGACTTGAGAATGGAGATCTCTCTGTTGTAAATGTACAGGTTCACCAACAGGCACTAAAGCAGAGAAAGTTTGTAGGAAAAGAGCACTTTCTCCTCTGCCTGTTTCAATTTTAGGTTATTAGATTGCAAAGAGCAGGACGTGGAGGGGAATAAAAACATTTATCCCACATTACAGACACAAAGCAAAGGCAAAAGCTCAGGGTTACTCAAAAACTGGTGCTGTACAATAGTACTGACAGCCATGACTCTAAGTACTGTATCCTCGTTCATCTCCTGAGTTCTCCTGAACTTCCATCTACCCTTACACAGTCACACTCAATACCACCTGTGTGTACTGTAAGGACCACAGGGGATTACTGTGCCTTTTAAAAAACTATCTCTTCTGGTAATTCTCACAGTCAGCTTGCACATAAGCTAACATGAAAAAGTGTTAGCCATGTTAGTGACATGACTAGGGCTTTGGAGGGGTCCTTGAATACAGCTAAATCTCTTGCTGGTTAATGAGGGCTTTGAAAAATTGCTCATCTTGGCTGGTACAGAACCAAGCATTCATGAAATGCAAACCTCCCCCCTTTAGCTAAAAAGCTCTATGTAAGGAAGAGGTTGCTTCACGTTTGACACTGCTTAGCTGAGCATGGCAACGAGTGAAGTTTTCTCCCCCTTTACAGAGCTTGGTATTCAGATGCACTCTCTTTTGTGCTAAAAATAACGAAGGGGGTATTTGGAAGAAATCCGAATAGATGCCCTGATACATTATTGATAGAAGTTTCAAGCAGCCTGACACTCTGTTTTGTAATGTGGTAGAATCTCAATTTTTAATGAAGCAACCTATGAAAATCTGATGGGGTCAAAAACATGACCTGTCAATGATACTATACACAAAAGTTCCCATCACGTAGCTGAACTGACATCTTTCACATCCCATCACAGTTTTACCTCAATTTGACCCTACAGTTCGCAGGCAAAAAAGACAATACCCTGAGTCAGGCAGGAAAGGTGGCATTAGAGAGATGCACAGCTCTGAAAGAGAACTAAACAAACTAGCCTTTTCTCCTATTGTGTGGAGTTTCCATCGTGTGCATACTGACTAATACTCCATCCTGTTAGAAACACACCTCTGTTGAGAACATGTTTACTAAAATATTATTTGTAAAGAAAAAATCCATGGAAATCATACTATTAAGTGCACCAAGAGCAGACTAGCAAGGCAAGGAGGTACACCAAATACACAGAAAAGACTAGCAGAATCAGGTTTTAAAACATATGAATATAAGATTAAGAGAAGCCAGTTATGGAACATTTGTTCTCAGTGTTGCAAGAACAGACAGCTTTATGTCAATGTTTTTTTGTGTGGGGCTAGGTCTTTCTCTAAAATATCTATTTCACTGTCATTTTAAGTGTGATTCCTTATTCTTTATTGCTGTGATAACATCAATCAGAGAAACTTCTCCTCTATCTCTGTTTAACAGCTTTATCAATGATCTGGATGATGAGATCCTCAGTAAGTTTGTAGATGATACTAAATTGGGAGGCAGTGTTGGTCTGCCTGAGAGTAGGAAGGGTCTACAAAGGAACCTGGTCAGGCTGGATCCATGTCCTGAGGCCAATTGTATGAGATTCAGGATGGACAAGAATCAGGTCCTGCACTTGGGTCACAACAACCCCATGCAATGCTACAGGCTTGGGGAAGAGTGGCTGGAAAGCTGCCTGGTGGAAAAGAACCTGGGAATGTTAATCAACAGACATCTGAATATGAGCCAGCAATGTGCCTAGGTGGCCAGCAAAGACTTGGGCAACCTGGCTTGTATCAGCAATAGTGGGGCTAGCAGGACTGGAGAAGTGATCTTCCCCTTGTACTCAGCACTGGTGAGGCTGCACCCCAAATACTGTGGCTCAGTTTTGGGCCCCTCTCTACAAGAAAGACACTGAGGTCCTGAACTGTATCCAGAGATGGGCACTGAAGGTGGTAAAGGGTCTCAAGAACAAGTCTTACAAAAAGAATTTGAGGGAATTGGGGTTGTTTAGCCTGAAGAAAAAGAGGTTGTGAAGAAACTTTCTTCCCTATAACTACTCCTGTTCCCTATAGCTACTGAAAAAAGGCAGTAGCAAGTTTAGGAGTGGGCTATTTCCCCTTGGAACAAGCAACAGGACAAGAGGAAGGGGAACGGTTTAGGGGAGGTTTAGATTAGACATTAGAAGAAGTGTGTTCACTGGAAGGTTAATTAAACACGGCCACAAGTTTCCCAGGGAGAGATTTGAATCACCATCCCTGGAAGTGTGTAAAAGGCCTATAGATGTGATGCCTAGGAACATGGTTTAAGCACTGTACTTGGCAGAGCTAGGCTAATGTTTGGAGTCCATGATCTTAAAGGCCTTTTCCAACCAGAACAATTCGGTGATTCTTTTAGCTCCATTTTCTCAAATCTAGATGTGTATATAATCACCTTCCACTTGATTATTTTCTAATCTGATAATGAATCAATACATTTCTGTTTACCAAAATAGTTCCATTATGAAGACTCACTGATTCATAGTTGCTGCCCTATACACAAAATAGACAGTATAAATGCCCTATACAGACCTGGAGTAAAGTAACATGGATGATAAGAAGGTGAAATTCAGGGGATTATATTCAAGCATTCACTACTCAGAATATGGAAATAACTAATGGAATATGCTTTCACAAAATTAATTATGTGTTCATGTGTCAGGGAGATAACTATAAATGATTTAGCAACGCAGTATGCAAGAAAGAGAAGCTTAACAACACACTTCACAGAGAACAGTCAGTCTCAAATACAGTCCTTTATATAACAAAAGACAATTTTTCACTAGCATTCAAAAATCAACTTTAATGAAGGCAGTGATGTCACACCTGCAGATTCCAGGAGAGAATCTGCTATGCAATGCTCTCTACCCACCCAGACAACCTGTCTTTATTCAGTTCATGTTCTCATACATATCACGGGTCGGTTTCATAGTTCAAAATTGCTGTCTACAATGTAATTTTTAGCCCTTGAATCAGCATTTTCTAATTCTTTGCAATACATTGTTGAATTTCTGAATGGAACCATGTTTCTATATTGGGACGATCTTTAAATAAAAATAAGAAATAATATGGAGCATTCAGCAGCACTTCATAAGTGAAACTGTTAAAGTGCAATGACAACATACTATAACCCTCCCATCTTATAATTCACAACTCTGAAAAGGTATTCCTAATGTTTTACTCAAAACCCGTCACCTGTTATCAGTGATCGCTTCACAACAGAGGATAATCATTTCACAATGGAAGCACAGGGAAAAGGGGAAAAGACAGAAAGAAAAGGAGTAGAACAATAGTCGTCATTGGAGAAAAAATCAGGGAGAGAATGGTAAAATTAGAGCTTTTATCTCCTCTCCGTTATACTACTCTAAATCCACCAAGAGCAGAGGGACTTTTGCTAAGTATTGTGTTCAGAAATCACCTGGCTCTCCAAAGTGACCTACATTCAAAGTCATGCTTAATCATAAGACCCCTCTTCTTGGCAGACTTCTGAACTCAGCTCCAGCAGTGTATCTTTTCTTTTTCCAATTTGTTTTAACCACTACAGTAATTTGCCTCTTTGGTTGGGATTCACAGCAATCTCTTTTTAAATATTAAGCACCAAATTAAAACTCTTGTTTTGCTACCCAGTAGAATGGAAGAATGACCTTGTGATTAAATGGGCTGGACTAGGATTCAAAATTCTGGGTTTAATGTCTCGATTCAACACAGGATCAGGGCTTCAGACAAAACACCAACTCTGCCTCCAATTTCTTTTTATGAAATTGGGATAAATTATTATATTATCAGTGTGGACACACCACAGAATTTTGCACAGCCTCTAGCTGCAGGGTGCACTGGTATCTCAAAAACAGTGGCAGGCTACAATGATGACTTGTATTTCCTTCCTGGAAGTTGTCTTGCATATCTTGCTAGAAAGCTTAGGTCTGCTCAAAGGTTAGTTTATACAATTCCCTTCAAGCAGAACATTTACAAAATAGGAGCTGGAGTAAACTCCTCAAACCCACTGGAGCAGGCAGAGTAGGATGTGCTATACACATACAATCATTTGGGTACAACCACTTCTCATCAGTGGTATCGTCAATACCACAGTTTGTAGTGATTGCACCCTACTACAATGCTTTTTTTTCAGTGAGGGACCCCAGAATTTGATAAGGCCGATTAGCATGAGACTGTTACAGTAGCAGAAGTTGGCTTAAGCTTGAAATAAATATCACCAGAAACAGCCCCAATGGGAAAATCTATATCCCCTACAAACCACAATGCAAAGCCAGGGCAGCTTCTGCAACCTGTGCCCTCTGTGACTGACACAGGAATGCCTCCCAGGACAATTCGTGGTGCCATGGACAACTGAACATGAGCAAGAGCTGCAAGGTGAACAGCATTGCTTCAGAAGCCTTGGGTCTGGGATTTCCTCCCCCTCCCCTGATGCTTTTAGAGGGTTAACTTTCTCACAATCAGATATTAGAACAATCTAGAGTTTCAGGCCCGCAGTCTGCCCAACAGTTTGAAGCGAGGGAGTTAAGCATGATGCCCCTGATAATTTGTGTGTTTCTCATGCAGTTCTGTTTACCTCGGAGAATAGCTCAGATTCATGTGGTGGCTCATCTGTTTGTTTCCCAGGAGTGTCCTCCTCATCAGGTACAAATGACTTGTTGTTTCCCATCCTGTCTGCCTCCTTGGTGACGGATAGATGAGAACTGTTCCCTCTGCTCTGGGACTCTAATGTGATCTGGGTCGTGCTTGTGGCAGGCGGGGGTGGAGCAGGGGTTGTGGGGGAGAGAAGTGCAGGGAAGGGGCAGTTAACACTATGAGAACTAAAATCTCTTTGTAGACAAACGTGTTTGTGTGCATTTCCAACCCAGCTGCAATTTGCTTCCAGCTGCTTCACCATCCCCAAGGCAGGGGAACAATGGCTCAGGAGCAATGTTGGTGGAAAAAGGAGATCTAAAAATAGATCTTTGGAGGGCTAAAAACAGGGGGACACACATACACCTTTAGAGAAAACATTATTTGGTTGTTTTTAGTAAGAGGATTAGTTTACGCAAAGTGAAAAGTCACAATGTTTATTGCCTTGGATTGTATGAGCAGTTCTGAAGGCCTCATTCTACCCTCACTTAGAGTGGAGCCACCAAGTTAGGTGACTTAGAGGGAAGTCACCAAGCCATTCCTTTTACTTATTTACATTTAGTTATGCAATCTATTACCTAAGTCACAACCCACTACAGCTTGCTGGATACCTGCCTGATGACAGAAGATGCAATCATGTTTATAAAGCAAGTCTACATTCCCTTTCACTTTTTCTGTAGAAACTCATTTTTATAGGCAGTCTTAATTTGGCAGCCACACTTCACCGGGGATCACGTGAGCATTTCTTCTTTTCATTCACATAGCTTCAGATGCCTTGAACTCCATTCAAACCAAGTCCATGCACAAAGAAGCCAAATTTCACCAAGACTATGACTGAAATCATACATTTCTGGGAACACCACAGTTTCTACAGAAAACCCTAAACTGACTCCGTATCTGTCAAATATGGCTAGAGATGGATCAAGAAAGTTGACAAACTCAACAAAACTGACTAAATTCTCACTCTTGGCTGATAATGACAAAAAGTTGTGTTTCTGACAGCAGAGGCAGCAGGATCGGGATCCCAGTTAATTAATTTCCACATTTTACAGTATGTGCAGCAAACATTTCAGACAATTACACTTGTCTCAGTCAACTGTCTCATTTAATAAAAACAGGTCTGGGAAGATGCTCCCAGTGGATTTTTGGCAGCATTTTTGGCTTGCCTGCACTCTCTACTTGTATGACTAGAAGGAAATCCTGCTGATTTCACTTTCATCTTTCTCTATATATTTGAAAACAGAATCTATGATTTTCCATCATTTCCACTTAGATAGAAATATGTTGTGAAAGGTAATTTTATTGCTGAGAAATAATCTTCCTAATGTCAGCCATTATTTCATTCTCAGTGTGACAACTAGGGTAAGTGTTGGAAATCACTCTATGTTTCAGCTAAAGTATCTTGACAACACAAACGAAGAAGAAAAAGGTAGTCTTTTTGTTAATGAAAACTGCACTGTTATTTTGGTCTATAATGGAGAGATTCATGTAAATGATTGCCTGTCTTCTATACTAAAGAAAAATAGAAAAAAAAATAAAAATCAGCAAGCAGAAGAAGCGGTTTCGTTCCTTCTCAAATTTGCTATTATCATTCTTACTGTAATCAGCTTTTTCACATTTTGCCTCTGATATAATGCTCACAGGTTCCCTTAGCAAAATAAATCAAAATCACCACTGGACCAGAGTTATCAGCTTTGCAAAAACTAAGGAAAGTACTGAAACTCTACCCAATCATTGTAAAAAAAGTAAAGCCATCCTAGTCTATGCCTCTGTCATTAGCACAACCACCTGTGTGTCAATACAGAGCAGAGGATTCCTTCCTTTGGGGATGGAGGGACAGGTGACATCTACTGCTATCACCCCTCAGCAATCTTCTGCAATGCTACATTTCTCCTCTTCCTCTACTGCACCTGCAGAAAAAGGAGCTATTCCTACTATGCTGAAAGCACAAGTTCACAGACAGGGAGAAAGAAATATATATAATCAAGAAGCACGATTTGATGCTTTTTGCCCAACCTGAAAGTTGAATTAAAAAAAAAAAAAATTGCAGCTTTTTTGTAGCTTTCTCCTCCTCCATACCTAGGGGAAGAGGACATTTTTGCCAACACCTTAAACTAGTTTTCAATCAGCTTTAACATCCAGGTCTGCAAGCAGGTCTACAAGTCCAAGCAGCAGAGAGAACTGAGAAAATCAAAACTCCAAGTGGAATGTCAGTAAGCAAAACAGAACCCTGAAGCATCTTTAGCAGAGACACTTTTTTTATCTTAGAGCTCTGTTTACTTCTTATGTCAATTACTGTTCTCAGTAATTAATTCATATCTTAAAATTCTAGGTCACCAAGATGTGTCCTTTCCAATCACATTATAACATCTTAAATTTATACTTTGCATACAAGAGAGAATTTCTGATTAAGTTTTTCAGCTTGATTTTCCAACTATCCAGAAACTCTGGATTGTACCTCATCTGATGGAATATGTGAAATTTTTGCTTCTCAAATTTATAGATTGAAAGGATAAATTATGGTATTATATTTGGGCAAAGTTTGCTCACACAAGTAATCTTTCCTAATGGAAATAGATGCCCCTAACAAGGAGCGAGCAAAGAATTTGCTGAATTGGATAAGATTTCCTTGAATCAATTCCTGGTACAGATCTAGCTTGCTTTCCACTTCCTGATGGAAAAGAAAAGAAGTAAAAACACATTAAGGAAGACTTCTAGAATTTTGAGAGGTTGAGGGACACAGGTTGATAGACATCAGTGACTCACTGCATTGCAGTTTGTAAAACAGCAAGAAGTCCTCAAGCCCTTGATTGCAGTAAATTGATCCTGAGTTGCCCACTGTGGAAAAGATGGAGCAAAACAACTCTACCTTAGCTCCCTATCTAAAAATGCTGTCAAATATATATAGTTACTTATGAAAAGCAAAATGTATGACAATGAAAATGCAGTAATTTAATATGAAGAATTTGAATCAACTCTTCTGACAGGTTGCTGATGAGAGTAAAGCTGTCAGACCCGTTGTTTTGCTTTTCAGCTATCATTTTTTTGTGGTCTCTTTCAGCCCCTAACGTTCTGTGATTTTGTTGCTAGGTGAGAGAAAGATACTGAGCAGATTCAACAGAAGAAAGAGGGAAAATAAGATTTGTGCACTTATGCACCTTAATCTGTTTCCATTGCATTTTCTTTCTGGCATGCAAAATAAAATAACCCATCTGAAAAATCTTGAGCAACAACATGGAAGCATTTCTCCAACTCAGACATTTTCACAATGAGAATTTCCATTGTGACAGTCTTCCCTTCTTAAGTTTTACTGAAGAAGTATTAGGCAATATACAGGGGTCTTGTTACCCTTTACCAGCTCTGTAGTCTTGTGCCTGGTAAAGGCTTGCATCAAATTTATTTTTCTGTGCTAATTCTAAAAGCAGACATCTTCCTTCAAAGCTTCAAAAACCTTCAAAACATTAAGAGGTCTTCCAGAAGCTGTCAGAGTCTGCTAGTGCACAGAATTTCTACCAGTCTGAAAGTGAAAGTTTGAATCTCTACCTCTGCCCAAACACGCACATGGCTCCTGAGCTCAGGAGTGGCCTAACAGATAGGGAATTTCCCATAGAAATTAGAAGTTATGGCAGACAGGTAAAGATCCACAGTTTGCCTCAGGCTATTTTCCAGCATCAACAGGCTACATCTGTAGGGACACGTATCTAAAGTGGAAGAGTCTTTATAACAAGAACCTAACAAAAAGGCACAGGAAACCTCCTCTGAGGTGTGACATTTGCAGAGGAATAAGGCATCCCATGGGTGTACCCCCACGTAGCCCATCAGCCCACTTGTCCTCCACAGCCTGCCTGGAGCCAGCTGCCCAGGAACGGAGAGGCTCTGGCACTGCCTGCCTGCCCACACTCAGCTGCCCACCTGGACTTTGAATGTAGGGAAAGACAACTTCCTTGTTCTTTTTCTTCTGCAATTGAACCCAAGCATCTCAGCTTGAAGGAAATTAAGTTCATTATTTCCAGTCCTTCAGGCTTCCTGCCCCTCTTCTGCTGTAGGCAGTATCCCTGTTCCCATGCCAAAGGTGCTCCTCCCTCCCTCTCTCCTCTCTGATCTTGCTCTCAGCATCTGTGGGCCAAAGAATCAGCCTCAGGTGGGGAGGCAATTCAGCCTCCCCCTAATTCTTCAGTAGTGGTAATTTTAGGGCACACGTGCCTCTGAATAGACCCACAAACCAGAAATTATAGCTACAGGCATTGACCTACGCTTATCCACACATCACAGCTCTGCTTCCCTTTTGGATGTGTGGGAAAAGGATGATCAGCTTGTGAAACAATATTTGCATGCAGCATACAGCAATAAGGTGGAAAGCTCTGAATTTGCACCAGCGGGGATTTACCAGCAGTTTCCAGTTGAATTGCTGGGAGGGCAGAAGCGGGTGGTGAGAGGGCAGCAGCCTGTGCCCTGGGGACACAGGCAGCATGTGCCACACCATTGCTACCTTCTGAGAGCAAGAGGTCCCCTCATGAAAGCCTGGATGTCCTGTCCTCTTTGACATCAGGAGCAGGGCAGGAAAATGCATTCTCATAGGCATCATTTGAGGAATACGTAGATTTAAAGAAAAACATCTTTCCAGGCACCTACAAAAGCGGAGGCCTAGCCCTGCTGTCCTGTTACACAAGTAACACCAGCTGGTGTGAACAACTCCACTTGTATCAATGGTAAAAAATGCAAAATTAGTCGTTTTTCATGCACAATTATGGCAGAAATTTAAACATAAATTCGCTCCTTCCTTCTATTCATAACACATTACCAGGTTTAGATGCCCCAGGCATTCTTGTGAGATGAATTTAAACCTCTCACTCAGGCACTTCTATGTGGCAAATGTTAAACCAGTGTGGACAAGGGCTGATATATTCTGTACAGGAAATTCTTTAAGTACTTAAGCCGTCAGTAGAAAAGGCTTTCCTAAAATATATTTGCTGTTAAGATTAAGTGGTATTTCTTGAGATTCACATTTTATTCAATACTATAGTACTAACAATCAGAACAAGCCTTTATAAACTGAACAGACTTAGAAATATATGGGCACATTTTACTTTTCCTATAAAATTAGATAAGAAAGAAGGATGAAAGCAGCAAAGGCCTCAGATCACTTTGAAAATCCTTGGGAATTTCCATGTATCCCAAGCATTCCCAGCATCATGCTCTGAAGTGTCTTACTTCACTTTCAGTTTTGGGGGATTTTTTTTTTTTTTAAATATACTTTGAAAAACAACTGCTTTGTTTACTAACCCTGCTAGGGGTGGGGGGCTGCTTCCTTTATATTAGGAGTACAGTTTGAGGCAAAATCTACTTCTGCTCAAGACTTTTGCACCCAGGAGAGGTCACTCCAGAGCACCATAGGCAACACAGCTCACTCATCACAGCCTCTGAAACCAGCTCTCAGAGCCTCTCTCAACTCAAGGCAGCCTTCTGGTTTGGGCAGCACTTCTGGTTGGTGGCACTTGTTGACAGCCACTCTACCAGAACTCAAAAAAAAAACCCCAAGCCCCTCCCCCCCCCAAAAAGAAAAAAAAAATCCCATATATGATAGCCCAAAACTTTAAAAGTGTTTGAGGACCCTTTTTGGGGACAAATTATCACTATTGACTACTTTTCTGTGTAAGATCTAAGCTCCCACAACTCATACTCATCCATATACAGTGGAAGGTAACTGCAGGGAACACCTGCCTTATTTTTTGTGAGGCATATTTATGTGTGGATGGATAACAGGACTAGAAGTAGGTAAACAGGTTGGTTGGGCTTGGTAATAGAATACTTTGCAGTCATGGCAAAAAAACCTAAAACATGTCAGTTAGCAGTCTGCTGTTCCTCAGAACAAAGTCCTTATAAGCCACCCAGAGAATTAAGAAGCAACCAACACTGTTTGGCACCTGTAGTGGAAGGACTATTTCAGAAGGGCATTTGTTCAGCATCTAACAAACAGGGCAGTGATTTGGCCTAGGGACATCTGGGTGCTACTGAAGTCCTAAAAGTTGAAAAAGCTGCAATCTGCTCATAGACAAAGTGTGATCAGGAAAATAAGTTAATTTTCACTGTTACTAATGTACTACATATTTGCTCAGTGTCACACAAAGGTTTGCCTGTTCAAACCTTACAGATGGGTAATACTTTGTGGTCCTTGCAGAATCTTAAAATTCACTACAGTTGTTTTTTGGTTTGGTTTGGGTTTTTTTGGAGTTTTTTCCTTCAAAGTCAACGTTTTTACTTTTTTTTTTTTTTTTTCCTTTTCTTTGTTTTCTTTTTTTCCAAAGGAAAACAAAGTGAACAGGTTTGAAGGAGTTTTCACATTCTTTTTAGAAATTCTATTTTGGAGGAAGAAAAACCTACTTTTCAAGCCTATACTTAAACTTGAAAAAGCACTCTTGCCTAAAACTAACCATTTGCCTACTTTCTCATGCTAATGTCCTGTTTATAATTGACACCTTTACTGCCTACCACTATATCAGTTTCACTTCCCCAGAGAAAGAAAAACCAGATCCTGTGACTAGTGGACTGGATTGATAATCTAGCCTAATGCTGACAGATAAATGCACTAATTTTCTTCTGTGGTTGGCTCCACATTGCAGAGTAAATCTGCTTCTAACAACTGCCTCAATAGGCTCTGTAACCTGTCCAAAAGATGATGTCAAGTGCTACAAGGGCCTAGGGCTAGTATGGCAGGTAAGAGTTACCACTGGGATAAAGTTACAGGTGAGGTTTTGAATAAGAGGGCTATTTTAAATGAAAGCCTGGCTGGAAATACAGATTGCTTTTTTAAAAGTTGAAAGAGTAAAGGAATAAAGAACTTATTGGGAGTCTACATCTTCAGTATGAAAATCAGAACGTTCTGACCCAAAGTTAGCTATGGTATTGCTATCCCCAGGAAATACAGAGTTTGTGTTTACTACAAGTGGGTAGTGGTGCACAGGAAAATTATGTGAATTGCCCTTCCTTTGCTGAATTTGCTGGTAGCACAGCTTCTGGAGCTGCCTAATAGGGCACCAAGACCATTTCTAACTCAAGAGCAGAGTACAAGCCTCAACACAATTCCCTGAGTGCAGGAGGATCACTAAAGGATACTGGTGCCTCCTCCTACCTCCTGTATTGCAGGATGCCTCCAGCACAGGCAGGTGCCAGGGCTGACTCTAGATGCTGTGCACTGCAGATATTGGTGATTGTATTAATGGCTCAGGGGAGAAATAAACTACAGATATTGGTGGAGAACCAGAGGACTTGTTTGGGGTGGGTGTTTTTTGGTTTAGTTTTTTGTTTGGTTTTTTTTTTTTTGATAATTCAGTTCCAACGAGGGGGGAAAAAGCCATTAAAACAATTTTTTTTTTTTTTTTTAAATTCCATGCTAAATATTTGGGTCATTTCTGACAATGACAGCAGCAACTGCAGAGCCACTAAGATACCAGTGATGTTTTGCTCTTGTTGGGTTTTGTGTTGAATTCCAGGATTACCACACTGGTTGCTATCAATTTATAGCACTTCGATGCTCATTTATCATTTTGACCAAACGAGCAACTTTGGTGGACATTTATTGATTCCCTCTTTGGAAAAGATCACAAGCAATAGCTTTTTAAATAAAAAGGGTCTTTGGGTTACATGGCTAACCCTGGCACTGAGGGATACGTTTCTTACTCTGCTCTCACGTCTAAAATGTTCAATCAGCTCCCACTCCCCTAACCTGAAACAAAAATAAAACCTCATTTTAATCACATCTTTTTCTCATGATTTTCTCTTCCCACCTCCTGACCTTTCCATGTGAAGAGGATCACGCAGAACATTTCAGCTTTTCTTAGGCTAACTTTTGCTCACTTTGAATAGCACTTATATAGGTCAATAGCATCACTTCCCCTTTCGCCCCCCTCCCCATCACTGCAGAAATACAGGATCTGACCTCTTTAATGCGTCAGTTAACAGAATGACTTTTTGTTTGTTTATGGTGGAGGAAGTTTGATATTTAAATGAAACAAAATATTCAAGAGGGAGACTGGTTTTATAGTCCCTGCTTTCTTTTTTTTCTGAGTAAGGCTCCCTAGTGCTATTTCAATACAAGTAACAGTAACAACAGGAGTACTCTGACCACTCACTCCAGGATTAACAGAATACATGGAAAAAAGATGTTATATTAATAGAATGTACTACAGCATGCACAACCCCACCCCCTGTACATTGTAGGTAAACTATAGTTCACTGATTTAATTGCTACAGAAAAATGCCAAAACCCAAGCTAATGTCTGAACACAGTGGGTCACCAGTTTGGTTATGTTATAGTGGTCACAAGGAGACAATGCAATGTGATTAGGAGGTCATAGAAAGAAAATATTCTTTGACAGTGACAAAGGTGTACGTAATTTATGTACTTTCTGAATTTTTTTATAATTAGTGTACACTTCTTTCTTCCTTTTTTTTTTTTTTTTTTTTTTTTCCCTTTCCATAGTTTCTGAATGCTTCTCTTTCTTGAATGAGAAAGCTAAAAGTTTCAGTAACATTTCAGGCTGACTGTTTATCTTTAATTCTGTGTGACTATTCAGTGAACCCAGTCCTGCTCCTGTGGAAGTCTAACGAGAGTTTGGGCACTGCATTCCCTGGGAACTGGATGGAGCCTCCAACTACTGACTTTGTAAGGCTTCAGCCATGCAAAACCCTGCTGGCACAAGCAGCACGCAAGAGCAAAAATATAAATTCTGCCTCTTTGAAATGTTTAACCATGGCTCATTTGTTAATACAGTAGTTGAAAGGTGAAAAAACACCCACTGATTCTGAGAAGTATGGAAACAGGTATTAGTTTTGAGCTGTAATGCCTTCAATAGCTGCTATCTTTGGAAATATTTAGACATAAATCAATTTTGTCCCAGAAATAGAGTCCAAAGGAAAGAATCGTCAGAAACGGGAACAAAGTCCTGCTTTGTACTCTTCAAAATACTTGTCGAGATTTTTCACTAGAGGGCACTACCACATCATCACCAAAAGGCACCAAGGACAAAGGACAAGAGTGGCCTGGTTGTTTAACTTGCACACTCTGCCCAGGCTGCTTTATGGTTTGAGAAACAAATTTTAATCACATCGCAGAATTTATTTTTTTTTTTTACAGTAGTGGGATTTAAATAATCGGCCATGTTATCAAAAAGCAGTTAGTACACGGAGCCTTCACACCATAAAGTTTTGACTATTTAGGCTTCAAAGCTCATTAAAATAGTCTGCACTGAGTTAGCAGTTCTCATCAAAACAATTCAAGGGGCTTGTATTTGGGAATTACGCTGCTGGATTAGCACAACAAATAAGGAATAATATGGGGCATAAGGCAAAGGAAACTTATACTTGGGCTGTTTCCTTTCTTTGTATTCAGTGCTCACAGGCACCCTGCCCAAATGAGGTTAGGGGAAGAGCTGAAACTGGGAATCACAGGGTGGAAATAGAGAGAAAAATATAAAGGAACTAAGTGGTTGTCCCAAAGAAATGCTGCTTGCAAGAACCTGTAATAATTGCCTGACTGCATTTCTTAAAACAAATGTGCCTCACTGAAAGAGTCACAAAGATTTAAACATTTCATGTTCAGGGATTGACTTATTTTTAAAAAGTGTTTTCTTTGATGGGTATGCAATGCTTGTTCCACTCAGAGGATAAAAACAAATGGAGGTTTTCTCTCAGTGCTTCTGGCTGAGAGCACAGAGGTCACATTTAAGGTGACTTGTTCTTAACTTGAAAATGGTGGGTCCCTGTTTCTCAAGAAACTCCTGGCTTTGTAGTCCATTGCTGTGTACCTGAAAACTTCCCACTGACTTCCAGGGCTGCTCAGGAATGTGGGACTGGGCTCTGGAATGGCAATCCCATACAGAGAACTTAACAATGCGCAAAAACTTAACCCTTCAGTGAAGCCACATTATTAAAGCCATTCATGCATTTATTGCACTGCTTCATGTTGAAGACAGCAAGCAGTGCATTTGCTGTATTAGAAAATCAAATAAAATAAAAAAGAAAGGTAAAGTGGTTTGTTGTTTTGGCTTTTTTTTTTTTTTTTTTTTTTTTTTTTTTTTTTAAACTATGTGGTTCATCCAGACACCTAGCTACTTAAGCCTTCATCCAATCTAAATGTGACTTCTGAAAGCTCTTGAAACTTGGCATCTCATTTAGCATGCAAACCAACTCCCTTTAATCAGATAAGAATTCAGCCATATATAATTGCAGTTAAAGGCAAGCCCATGACTATAAAGCCCCACTAAATTCCTGCACTGGGCTTGGAACTCTCCAAGTACTTCATTAGTGAAATGTTCTTGCTAAATTTAATTTTAAGAATCAGTTTATTGAAGTTATTAAATCTGACCTGCTTCCAGCATCCATCAGATAGAACAGTAGCCTACTAAAATGGTCTCATTTAAACAGAGATGGAGAAAAAGCAGAGGTGTTTCTGACTTGGAGACCTCCTATGTCAAATACCAAGAGATATCAATAAAAGTTGCTAATAAGATGTGGATAAGTGGGTTGTTTGTGGGGCCAGAATGTCTGACCTCCACAAACTGCTGCTGAAGAAAACAGCTTCAAGGCCATATGTGTTAAGTGAGAAGAGAGCCCAGAACCTCATGGGGGATCCTATGGCCAGTGGGATGAGCACTCAAACATCTCACTATGACTCTTCATTGCAGGAGCAATAACAGACCCTTTGGCTATGAAGAAAGTGCAACTGGGGTAATATTAAAAAAAGAAGCTGAGTCCCGAGGTTTTGGCAATTGCATTTTTTCCTATTATGGGTTATGGAAACCTAACCTTGTGCAGACAAGCCTGGGAAGGGATGAGTGAGCAGAATGCAATGTCTTTCCTAATATAAACAGATTATTTTGCATTATGGCAGATTTAGGAATGTAAAATGTTCACTCTGTAGCTAGTTAAAGGCTTATTATAATTGCTCTACTACTGCTATTGCTGCAGGATTCCCTGTCTTGTCCGACTGGTGGATGTTGCTTGGCTTCCACACTCTGTTTGCAGGGGGTTGCTGGAGATGGAAAGGAGGAGATGTGAGGACAGATTCTTCATACATAGTGCCACAGACATTCTGTGTTGTACAACAGTTCATAACTCACTTAATCCAGGCTGAGAACACGCCTTAGAAACACACAGAATCCAAAACATGAAGGGGAGCTTTTCCCTCCTACCTTTTCAGGTGAGCAGCTGTTTGGGCAGCAGAAGAATATGAGACAAGGAAAAACCTAGCCTGACTGAATCTAACAGCAAAATATCACTGAATATCAGAGGATTTGGAGTTTCGCCAGAGACAGTACCAGATATGCACCGGAAACAGAGTAAATTCCCTTTCCCTGGGCCTGAATCTCAAAATGGAGGTTTCAATCCCAGCAATTGAGCAATCAGCTGGTGCAACTATGTTTCTAGAATAAGAATCCAAACCGCTGTCTATTATGTACAAGTGAGATACTTTGCAATCCAGGTAGTCTATCTTCAAGAAACTGAAGTATTTTGCACAGAAAGAGAGAGTTAGGTACAGATTGTTAGGTACAGATTTAGTTACTAATTCATGCATCAATACAAGATCAAACCTTTTGGGTTTTTAATCCAGCAGAATCCAAACACTCCCAAAATTCGGACAGGAATTCTAGTTTGGGCTTGCAAGCAGGTCTGCATGTTCAAATGGAGAGTCAAAGACAACTTGACTCCTTTTGTCAAAGAACCACTTTCTTAACTCTGCCAGCAGCACTTCAGACTGTCTGATGTTTTGTGTGGTATCTTTTTTTTTTTTTTCTTTTTAAGCACAGAATTAAAGGGGGGAAAAAATTCTTAACCTGATATCTTTAAGCTTTTGTTTTGTTTTTGCAACTTCTCCATTTCTGAAAAAAAAAAAAAAAAAAAAAAAAAAAAAAGCAGCAAGCACCAAATAATCTCTTGATGAGAGCAGGAAATATATATTTAAGCAAGGAAAAACATGCTGCTACAGTAAAACTCTGTCAGATACTATTAATTCAGTTTTTCATTGTCTGATATTTCCAGGCATAGTGGGCTTTTTGGTAGACCTCTGAGCTCTGTTTTCTCACAGAGGCATAGCACAGGGCCTGTCAGGAAGAAGCAGTGCTCTCATTGTTATACACCTCAAAGAGACAATATAATCCTCATGCCTTCAGAAGGGCCAGGACTGAACCCCAAAACAACAGCCCTGTCTTCCTTAAAAAGGGTGAGCAAAGCTCAGTAAGAGCCTTGTTAGTGCATGCCTATGAATTATTCCCTCATCAAGTGGCCGATCACACTACATTAATATCGTGGGCACATTCTGCTTTGTTAGCAATCCTGAATTCCACTGCAGCACTAATGAAGAACCAGCCCGTGTGTAAGACATGATATCTCCAGGATGTGTCTATTCTGTTATGAAATGATTTTCTTTTGTCAAGAGTATTATGAGATTACTAGCTGGAAAACATTTAAACACAATTCAAGGAGGAAAATGTCTCTCTTTTGGGGAAGTTGCATGAACACACAGTAATACAATTTCAATACAAACAAATGCATCTAGTCAGTATTAAGCATCTGTCCTCGGTGTGTGAGCCAAGGAGGCACCCAAGCCTTTTTAGAAGACACTGCTACAGAAGTTTGTTCATTATCTGTCCAGACTGAAGCAGGGATAGGTGTTGGCAGCCCCTGGTTCTATCCGCAGTGTTTTGCAAAGTTCACCTCATAGTTTACTTGTTGGATTAGGTGAAACTGGCTCCTCTCCAGCTCAGTATCAAATTTCATAGGTAGCACAACCAAGAACAACAACAGGTTCATTTGTATTATTTTGGAAGCATCCTATGAGGCGGGGGGCAACCCTGGGGCTCCTCATGCAGAGCAGGTGCTTGCTGGACACTGCATAACTGCACACCTCAAGGAAATAGTTTTTGCCTTGTCTCTCCTCCCCTTACCCACAATGCCATGGATCTTAATAAAATCCAAAAGAAGCAGGAAATCAAGTAATAGCAAGATCTCTTACATTGAACTAAAACACAGAAACGCACAAAATAATTTTCCTTAAGCTAACGCCCAATTCAGCCTCAATAATATCGATCTGCCTATAGGAATTTCTCTCTGAGACTGCATGTCCCTCAATGACATCAGCAGTAGTGAAAGAAATTATAAAACCTGAGCTGGGTGAAAAAATGCTTATTCTAATCTGTACCTTTACCTCAGAAAAATCTCTACTGTTATTTTACATTTCAGAGCAATATGAATTCCACTCTGAATGTCTCGAAGGTAAAAAGTGTAACTGGCATCAATCAACATATCCAATTCTAAAGCCCCTTTGCCCAACTATTTTTGCACAAAATGTCCAAGTTCCTCTAAAACAAAATTAATTCCAAAACTGACCTAAAGCTTTCTGAAATCATCAGGATTCTTTTCACAGATTTTGAAGGCTTTTCAATCTGGTCTGTTAAATGAGTAATTAATCATTTTAAAAATTGGACAGGCTGATTTAGCATTTAGTTTAGGATTTGAGAACATGTACACAGAAACCAGTATGAATTTCTAAAGTCTTCAGTGCTGTCCAGATTCCCTTGTTTAAGTCAGCACAAGTCCTCACACTGACTGTTTTGGGGGTTTTGTTTTGTTTCACTTTTTGTTAGTTTGGGGTTTTTTGTTTGGTTTTGGTTTTTTGTTTTTAATTCCTCCATTTTCCTTAAATTTAGCCACGTTTTTATTTCGGTACTGGAAAAAGACTACACACCTGGGCCTATTCTTTCTAATTTACACATGAGTAATGTTACCGGTCTTGGAGAAATTATTCCTCAGTGTTCACTTCCACATTATCGAGAATAATTTGTACCAAGATACTCTTCATCACAGACTACTTACATATATTCTTGCTTACTGATCCTATAATATCCCCTGCTCTGGATGACTTGGGTTCATTACATTTTAAGCCATTACTTTTTCCTTTATTGTTATATCATTACGTGAAGTCAACCTCGATAATAATTTTAAGTAAGCTTGTGTACTCCACTTCATCAGTGCTGACAGACAAAATGTCACACATTGGTTATTTTTTGTTAAGAAGTTACTATTCTCTCTTAGTTGCATAATCCTAACACAAAGAGTGTTTGAAGGTTTGTTTAAAATGATTCAGGTTCATTATACTGCTACAAGTGGTGCTGACAGCAAAACCACTTTCTTGCCTATATAAAATGAAACATTAAAAATTTATTTTCTTGCTTATAGAAAGTTGTTCTATCTTACTCCATTTATTAGTTTTCCACAAGTAATCTCATTACATCAAATTTCACTCTCTTTCTTCCACCTCAGTAACAAACTTCAAGTGTTACTGTACATGACATTTTAAAATTTCTTGTGTCAATAAACCATTCTCTCTCCTGTTCAATACTGATATTACGATGGTTAAATTCTACCTCAAATGCAGCTTTGCCTTCTCTTTGATAATAATCTACAGGAATCCAACAGGCAGACTTTAGTCCCAGCTTGTCCAGGACAGCTGAGTTTGCTAAGTCTACCATTTCTTACAGAAAAATCACAAATGACAGCAATAATCAGAGGAAATCCTTTTAAACTTTCATTGTTATAATTAAAGATAAAAGGTACTCAAGTATTTATGCATTAGAGAGAATATTTGCTTCAGTGGTTGCTGTCCTCAGCAACACTAAAATGAAATATTTCCTCCTGCAGAGGAGAAAACCTCGTCCCTGGCTATTCCCTGAGGACACTAATCTCACTTCTGCCACCATGCCAGTCAAATAGGAAGAGATCAGCACACTGCAGGGAAAGGGCCAGTTTGTAAGTAATTTTTAAGATGTCATGCATGCAAACCCAGCTGCTTAGCCATTATGGTTGTTAGTATTTGGCCCTTTGCCACCACTTGGCAGCCAAACAGAAAATGAACCATAAGGGTTAAGTCATTTCTACTTATAGACCAAACTTGCTGGCCCAAGGCATATTGTAATGGTGGCCAAGAAAAGCAAGAGCACAGGGAATTAGCTTTTTCCTCATCACTTGCAGTAGAAAAATGGCAAGCTGATCACAAGGTAATTCCTCTTAATTAGGTGTCCAACAAATTGCTCATGAAACTCAGAACAGTTCTTTTGCAGCACTATGTTCTTGTCATATATTTGATCTTTGTGTGTTAAAGTTTTTATTGAAAATGTGCTGCATAGATAAAAATCAGGCAGCCAATTGAACACTCTCTTTTTTTCCTAATACCTACCCTCTTTGTCTCAAAAAGTTACCTTTTGCAAATTGAGCACACTTTTGATAAATATAAAAGTTGGGCTACTGATAAAACACACATACATATACTACCTTCTGCATGGCTTATTCAGATTTTTTTATTTATTTGATAAACAGTTAATTTTTTAATGTGGCACTTGAAAATGTAAACAAAATACTTCAAGGGGACAAAGATCACCTGGGGAATTTTCCAGCTCCAGACTAGACTGTTGTGGGCTTTTGTGCCATAGAAAACTCAGTATTAGTAGAGGCAAGAGACTTTAGCCACTCTGCAATCATTTCCTATACTGTACTCAGGAAACCTCCAAAACTAATAAAAACCAATGAGTGCTTACTTTCTCTCAGAAAGCAACTGATCAGAAACATCTTATTCTGTGCACACGATGTTGCATGGTACCTAAACTGGGACTCTCTGGCTACCCCTCCTGCAGATTCAGAACAGCACACAAAACACTGCTACCATCTCTTATGTGAAACAAAAATGCAATATAAATTCAAACCCCATATAAATTGAACCCCATCAGTTCAGGATTACAGGAGAATGATGTCTCTTGACCAGGGTACTCTACTTTTCCACATACTCAATTATATAAGACTATTAAATAGATAAAGAACATTCAGTTCACAATCACAGTCCCAGGTTACAATGGAAGGAGTAGTAATACAGACATCTGATATCAAGGAAGGTACACATGGGTAACAAGATGATGTGCTCTTGTGCTTACACATCCCATTCATCACCTATTGAAGAACACTCACAGGAGATCACATCAGCTTCTCGTTAACATCAAGAACCACTGAGCTCCCTGTGTGCCTCACTCTTTCCTCTCCCCCTCTGCCATACAGCAAGGCAGACAAGTACAGATGCAAACTGATTGTTGATTTTTCAAGCCAAGCAGCAAGTCACTGATGTGTGGCTGGGAAATGGGTCTGAGTTAACACTGCAATAATTGGAAATCCCATGAACAAGGGGATTTTTTCTTTTTCTCCTGCATAGCCAACTCTGCCCTCACACCTGAAGGGCTGGTGCTAGGACAGAAAAGAGGTTCATATCAGATCTTTTTTCTTCCAGTGGACCACATTCAGTCAGGTGACACCATCCAGCTCACTACAAGAAGCAGCGAAACCAGAAAAGCTGGAGACTGGCCAGTGGAAAACACTGCAATGCCTCTGCTGTATTAATGGCCAACTGTGTCAAGGAGCAGTGAGGATGAAGAGATCCTATGGGACCAGACAAAGAGGTTTAGAGGGGTTGGTTGAAAGAACATACACTGTATTGCTAAACCAGTTCAGGAAAACATGGTCAAAATAGATGCACAGCACAGTAAATATGAAGTATTATTGTAACTGTGAAATGTCCCCCTACTTGATTTCATCATTAAAATACCTAAAACCTGATAGTCCTAAATAATTCATAACACAGAATATAAGTAAATTTTAATTGTCATATTAGGAATGCCTTTGTAGTCATAAAGATGTGACAGATAAGGTCTAATGAAAGGCTACCATAGTCAGGCTGTTGGAAAACCTGTTTTCTAAGTATCCACAGGGCTCAGCATCACTGGGACATATGAGAGAAATACGTTCAAGAAACAGAGCTGTATTTAATCCTCATGTCTGTGACAGGCAGAGATGGTGAGAGGAATGCTCTTATAAATAAAAGGGACCCATGTTGTTAAGCTTCTCTCCTCACTCCAGGCCAGGTAAATCTCACAAGAGAAATGTGTGTGTTCTGAAAGTGCTAGAGATTATATGAAGGACCAGAGAAAAAGAAAAAGCTACACTGACCCAAAAAGATGCAGAGGCAGCAAACACCACTTATTTTTCTGTGGCTGAGGAGCTGACAGCAAATTGGCCTCTCTCATTATGACTGAGTGGGATCCATTCTTATAAACTTGGGATGTTCACATACAAAGAGGTTATTGCATGACCTCTGATTCATGGTAACTGTCTGTGCATGTGCTCTAAGCTTGCAGCTCAGGTAACTGGAATTAGCTAATTCCTTTCTTTCATTCAGAGCAGAGGGCTAAGCCAACATGAATTACTTCACATTTTTTCAGGAGCTAAAAGCATGCGTGTGAGATTGTGGTAGATCAGTTGACGTGCAGGAAATGTTTACCACATATAAGCTTTCACTTGTGCTTATGTTTTGGGTTTCTCTTTAATACTGACTAGAGGATATTTCTTTTATATACATCTTAACATGTGTTTAAAAAAAGAGTCCTTGGCACATACAATGGGAAGGAATAATCATGCCTGGCTGATGTTAGAAATTTTTTTTCCAGCTATAGCACAGATGCAAGACAAGATCTTGCTTCTCTCCCAAACACTGCCCTTTTTGCAAAGTCAAATGGCTACATATTCAGACTGCTCTCACCTGGGTTTCTTATCACCTGGGCTTCTCCCTGGTTGTGCTCAGCTCTGCTTCACTTCAAATCTGGGTTTTCATTTTGCACTCACTGGCTTGATCAAACTTAATCTGACTGTGCCAGACCATGTCTCCACTTCTCATCAGCTTCTCCTATTCCACCAAGTAAGACACTTCAAGGCTGCCTCAAATCAGGCTGATTTCCAGTGCCAATTATACAGTACATTGATGGCAACCACCTGCCAATGTTGAGTCTTTTGGTTGGTATCTGACAGACACTGGATGTGAGGGGCTAGGCTGTGTTCCAGCATGGGAGATAGATCCTACCAGCAGGACTCTGTCACCACTTTAAGTTTCATTAGCTCTGAATCATCAGAATAACATTGGTCCACAAAGCTATTTCTAAAAACAGAAACTCAAAATTTAAGAATATTCTCCCCAGGCTGACGTTATAATTCATATTTAGGTTCTTTGTGATCTTTTTCATTTGTGAATTTGGTACTGTGTAAAACTGGGGAAACTGAGACAAAAAAGAAGGAACCTATTTCACTAGTGTTGAACAGAAGAAAACCCAGAAACAGAAAGCATAAATCTTGGCTTCTGACATTGAGTTATTCTGAGAGGTTGTACCTACATACCAAGAAAATTAATATCTAAAATTAATTGCAATTCAGCAGCTCATGGCACTAAATGCATAAACTGATTATAGAGAAGCTTAGTAACTTAAAAACATTCTTTTTTTCTACACAGAATAAGTTATGTTTTTGAGTTGCAACTTGTTCTTTCCAAATTTTGATGCACAAAGAAGAATTCAAATTCTTTTCTTCTAATGTCTATGTACTATAATAGAAAAACCTTCATCATATCATCATTTAAAATTAAACCTAGAAAGACAGAAGCCAGGAAATTCGCTGATCTTTGAGCTCTTCATAATTTGTGAGCAAATGCACACAATTATATTGCAATGCTTTAATATACAAGAAAATGTAGCTTGAAGATAACTTAAAATAAACCAAACATGACTGTGTTGGTGAGCTATTGTGATAAAAAATTAACACGTTTGGAAAAGTCTGATTTGCATTACACAGTGCCTGTAATCAAATTACCTCTAAATGTTATGCCATGTCACACTGTGTTTGAGATGTTGCTGTCAGAAATGCATACATACACTTTGCAGTTTGACTCAACCTAGCTTCCTTTTAACCGATCGTGTATGCCTCTGAGCCATTTCAGCCAAACGGTGGTAAAATACAGAGGTTGGCAATTCAATTTCATTCAACCTTTCAAGAAGGAAAGAGCAGATAAGCTTTGCTTGTTCACGTCAACGATAATATTCAGCGCAGCCTAAATCTAATTCAATAGGTTCGCTCCTGCTCTCTTGTCACATTGTCATTTCCGAACCCCGTCCCCCGCCACCCCCTCCCTGCTCCAGTTGCAGCAAAACTTGCTGAAGAGCTTAGCCCACGGCCACAGCCTCCTCCCCATCGGATGGCACCGTGGGTTACAACTGGGCTTGGGTGTTGTGCCTGGGGACAGGCTGGGCCAGCTCAGGTGGTGGCTGCCGGACACCATCTCTGCTGACCTCATTGCAGCCACAGATGTTTGCTGTACTTTGGGTGATCTGCAGAAAGCGGAGCAGTAAAGTAGGACAGCTTGCAGGAAGGCTGTTACCCACAATTCACGGAAAAATGCTGGATAGTTCCCACTAGGTTGTGGTCGGCTAGGAAACGGCAACTTATTAATCTTGTGTCAGAGGGCCAGCTGCAAGCCTGGCAGTTACCATATTTCACCACCAACTCCGTGTCTGGACAGCCATTGTCTTTTTTATGAAAAACTTCACAAATCAGCTGCTTTCCCCCCCCCACCCCCACCCCTACGTGCAGAAACAGAGCTCGGGGGCTGAGGTGGCTCTGGCGCATCATCCACACGGTGGTCAGGTTTGCTAATTCAGAGCGACTGCTTAGTTTCCAACTTTAATGATATTCCCTCAGCATATCGCTATGGTTGCCTGGCGACCGGATTTGAGCTAGGCCTCTCATTTGATTCCCACACATCAGACCCTGAAAAGCACTTTTTTTCCTCCCTCCGCTTTTGATTCTGGCTCCTCTGAAACCCTTCCCCCTGCGGTGTCGGTATGGGTGGGCAGCGCGGTGGCAGAACAAGGCCAGGGGTGACGGGAGGCCTGGAGGCTCCTGGTCACACATCAAGGCCTGGAAACAAAGCCGCCAGGAGCCCTTCCTGACAAACACAAATTCCCTTCAGAAAAAGCAAATTTGGTCTTCCCTTCGTAGCGTGGGTGTCATTTTAAGACTTTCCTTGGACACTTTACTAAATCTGACGCTTTCCATTGTTTTTCAGGCCATTCCTCACAAAAGGCTTCCTATTATCAACAAGTTGCTATTGGACTAAGCAAACAGCTCATGAAGGCCTGAAATAATCTAATAAGCAACGGACCTGTGTGCTTTATGTACCCACACCTTTATAGTATACAAAGTCCGTTGGGATAAATAATTTTCCACTTTAGTTTGCTTAGTTTTGATTAAGGTACTCTTTTAAAACGAATGTTTTTGCTTAGCTCCTCACTTGCCCCCCAACAATATGCACAAAACTTGCTCTACAAAGAACAATATAGCCATAAATAGATTTTTTCATAAGCTTTTCTAGACCAAAAAAGAAATTTTAAGATATTCTGTTTCCTAGTGCAATTACAGGTCTGATCAATAAGATGGATTCAAGGGCTACATTGACTTATTCTTCTCTTGGTTACAACTCAAAGACTCCACAAAGTTAAGGGATTGACTTCACTGGAACCCTGATCAGCTTACACCAGCTTAAGGTTTAGTCCAGAATCTTAAATAAAAAAACATTGCTAGCCATAACAAATGTTTGTTAGAAGATTCTACCAAAAAGAAAAAAAAAAAAAAAAGCAGAATGATTTCAATAGCTAAAACAATTATCATGCTAAAATAACAATACTCAGACTGGGAAAGAAGAAAAATCACTGGGTATACCTTTCATACGCAATAAAATTCATTTTCACAAGCCATTCACCATAAGGAAAATGCAGTAAGCTGGGGTAATTTACTAAAGGGTCAAAATGAACACACAGAAATAATTTGAATACAATGACCTGCTTCTTGTTTACATGGATTTCATATCAATTGCTTTAGAGCCTGTTAACAGATATGAAAATTTGTACTTATTTTTTCTTAACCACTAGTTGAATGTCTACTAGTACTGAGCACAGTCTCACTAAAGTTAATTGCAATGCATCACCAGCAGTAGATCAAACTTTGTTAATCTATTTAGTCCCCAAATTGCCTCATCTTTTACACTGATGGCATTCTTGTGTTGTTTAGAGATTCTCAAAAATCCCCATCTCCTCAAGTTATTTATTGGTAAGAGAGTATTAGCTCATTATTTTTTCAAGAAGTTATAGCCCTTGCCCTTGAAGAAAATGTGAATTGTTGTTCAAAAATAATAATAAAATAACCCCAGAGAACTGAGCATTTATTATGCATAGCGGTTTTGTTTTTGATATTTCCTGATTTTGATATTTCCTGCAAGGCTTCCACATTGCAGTGAGGGACACTGCGTCTCTGTGTATTATCTGACAGTCTTGACTACCCCTGATGACAGGCATTCAGCTTTAACTTGTCACTAACACAATCCAGGATAAGAGTGAGTTCGACACCGACTGTCCAAACAATGCTCATCTCACACTGGAGATTTCAGTTGTGATGTGCAGTACCATTTGAGTATTGCATGTTGAAATTAAAACAATAGTAGGCTGATAATGTGGAACTGTGTTAGTTTACAAGGCAAAAATGATGCAATGGGATTGCAGACTCTGGGGTTTCTCTTTCTACCTCTGTCTTCAATTGGTCACCAATGTGATCTCACTACAGTGCACAGAGGACTTATCAAATGGTTGTCTTGGAAGGGACCATCATTCTGTGGTCCAGGCTGAAGAGCATAGCAGGACATTGGGCATATACTTCTCTGCACCACAGGGGTACAAGCATCTCATCCATATTCACTCTATTTTGGACTTCCCAATCCTCATGGATCATAGAGCTGTCTCCTACAGCTTTATCCTAATAACATTAGAATTACCTGGCACCTCATATGTTTTGCACTTTCGGTTACATGCCATTTATTGCCTGTTTCATCTCATTTGAGGTCCTCAGCTAACCAGTTCAATTCCAGAAATGGGACTTGCAATTGGCAGTAGTCACATCTTAGAAAATCTACCCAGAAAAAAAAGGAAAAAAAAAAAAAAAAGGTTGCCAGCTTGAAAACATAGTTTTCATGTTGTTAGAGCTCCAAAACCACGCAGAAAAATCTCAAAAGCTAATAATATATTTGCACTCTGTGTGTCAGATAAATTTTCCAAGGAGTTATAGATGTGTGAAACAAGGAGTTTATTTCCTGGCAGACAATGTTACTGGTGCCAGCTCTCACATCTGAATATTAACTCCCACTGGATAGAAAGTAAGTTCTGGTGCTGGAGTAAAATGCTTCACAAATGCAGGCTGAGACTAATGGTGTTCAGTCACATTGATAACAACAGTATCAGAGAAGTGTCCTCATTTTCACACTGGTAGGAAGGAGAACTTTGCCCACAGCGTAGCATTTCAGGGAAAATGCATCTTAAAAGTCAGCATATTGGAACTCTTCAAAAAACATTTAGACTACTTCAGTTCCAACTACATGCAGCTCAAACACACCCTACAAAATGTATGTTCCTGTGAACACAAAGGATTTAGATGTGTAGTCCCCATTACTATCTGTACACTTCCTTGTAGAGAGGACAGATGTCTGATTTTGTGCTACAGCTAAGAGTAGGACTTCTAACTTTTTTCTCTCTCCAATAACCTAAAGCAGGTACACTTTTTTCAGCAACAACTAAGTTTTCACAAGTTAACATTTTTAAACAATCTTAAAAAAAAAAAAAAAGTCATTTGCAATAGCTGTTATCACTGAAGATCCACTACCTGATGCAATGTTTCTCACTTGCTTAAGTTGTTAAGGAAGCTGTTTTGTACAGTACACTTCTGACATGTTGAAAAAGAATGTTTTCATATTAGTGTTCAAGCTGCATTTTTCTTTTCACTGAAATTTTTAATTAATACATTAAACACATTGTAGCTGTGCAGATGGGTAAAGGAGATATCTATTTATACATTCGATTGATTCAATTATTCTAATGTTTAGTAGCATTATACTGTACACGCAACAAGAACATGGTGCCCTTAGAGAACTGCTTCCATATTGTTGAATCTAAATTGAAATACACACACAAAATCCCATCTGCAGTAATGGGATGTATACCACACTAAATTACCCTCCCCCACCCACTGGAAGTATATTCAAGAAAGGATAAGTGTTCAATACTGCTTTACTGCTGGAAGGCTGGCTCTCAGTGTTCTTTGGAAATAGGATTGCCCTTTAGTTATCTCGCATCCTTCCAGCTCTGAGTAGAGAATCCAAAAAGATAAATTTGACAAATACGTGCTTTATCTGAAAGTTTTATTCTCTCCTGTTGCACACAACTAAGACATCAATATAACTTTCTGTTGTTTTGAGTTTTTTTCCTTTTGCTGGAACACAGTGTAGTTTTGGCCTTTGTTTTAATTACAGCTCAAAAGTTTGGTATGGAAAGACTATTTGGGATAATGATAACAGAGCCTGGATTTTTCAATGTAATGGTATTTAACTATTATTTTAATGGTAATTTAATGGTATGGTTTCCAGTGAATACCAGGGAATGGATTTTACAACTTAGGAAAGCTCTTCCTTTGTAAACCATCATGGTGAACATGGCTACAGTCAAAATGGGTAAGAGAATGAAAGAGTGTACAATTTCATTACTTTTCTTCACTACCTATGGAATCTTTTAGTTGTTTAAAAATCCTATTAATTAAAAAAAATAATTATTTTACTTTTAACAAAAATGTAATGAGAATTTGAGAACAGAAATGGCCATAAACTTCAGAGTTGCTCCCTCAAGAATGAAAAAGAAAAGTAGTTCTGGGAATACTATATTTGAGTATGTGTTGCTATTCATGATATATTTAGAGTCCCAGATCTTAGAAAAACTTCTGTGTTGCTTGAGCAGTAGGAAGTAAAATTGACCGATTATAGAAGGGAAACAGCATGCCAAACACCAGACATTAAAAGGGAAGGGACTGCAGAAACAGTACATCATATTTATCACAGCAGAATTCTGCTTTAGTAAGCAAGACAAGTTAAGAAACTCTTTGCCTAAAACATTACTGACTTTGATGTGATTCGTTTTAGGTCACAGAAAGTGTATCCCAATTTCCACTGATTTAGGATCCAACCAATACTGAATCAGAAGCAGAACCAAGAATAGATCTAAGGAGTTCTGACTCACAAGCCACCTCTTTCTCAAGACACCAACTCCCTCCCAATCAGACAGACATCCCTTGTTTCTAAATAAGTACATTTAGTTACAAAATGGATTTATTTTTAGCAAAAATTGCTCATTGTGACAAAATTCTCCATTGAGTTAAATAACAGAATACATTCTGTTGCATAAGATTTGCACTCGTGAATAAAATTGTTCTTACCATAATTAATGTATAGATTGAAATTATAATACATCCCGAGATGTTGATGTGCCTCTGTCTGAACACCCCCATTTCTCTTCTTCACTTTGCTTTCACCCCTTTCAGAGTGTGATAGTATATCTAAATACTACAAAAAGATACGCATAAAAAAAATGCACTCATATTACTTCAAAGTTCAAAACCCAATTGGCCACATCAATCCACTACAACTCTGTCACCCTCCTGTGGCAGAGCCAGCTGTGACAAAATTAGCTCCATCCCTGAGTTAACGGGGCTTGATCTTTTCATTCAAACCATTGAGAGACACGTATCTAGAGAACAGTGCTCCAGGATATCATCTTTGCTAGGGCCAAACTTCATAACAACTGCATTATCCAAGCAAATGAAGAATAAATCTTGAAATGGTTCCTATTCCTTACATCACCACAGATACCTCAAGTCAGAAATCTCTTACTTGCATGTGCTGTTAAATTAAAATCTGAGTGATGCATAGAATGAAGATGAAGAAGCCATGCCGGATAAAATAAATAGCAAGTCAAATCACTGCATAAAATTTGAAAAGAAACTAATCCCGAGGATAAAAGACGCTTTAATTTCCTGTCCTCCACTCTTCCCTTTTCACTTGCATCTTCTAAAGAAAGGAAAATATCTTAACCTTGGCAAAAACCTAAAGTTCTGTCCTAAATAATGTATGTGTATTTAAGGCACAACCTTATTGTAATAAAAATCCCATGGAAGAAAGCACTTCTCTAACTGCCAGTTGCTAAAGGGTTTGAAACACCTGGGGAATTTTTTGAATTAACTTCCAAACATACAGGAAGCTTCCTCACTGTCTCTGCTCTTTTCTGAAATGTTTCCAAAACAAAACAACCTTTATACTGTTGCACAGAGAATCTGGAAACATGTTTAACACTGACAAAAGACTCTCCACCACAGAATTTGTGCCAAAGCCTGCCCAGTACCAGGCCTCTTACTGCTCATTTTCCATTCCTGTGTTTTAGCCAGACAGTCCCTTTCCCTGGCACTCATTAGAAGAATGGAATGCCCTTGTGGTCAAAATCTTCCATCCCAGGGTAAACACATGAAAAGAAGAAAAAGCAACATCCATAAGCAGTGTTTTCTTTTAAATGTCATTATATTAAGTACATTATATAAAGTACATTATATTAACTACAGTATATTAAGTACATTAGAGAAACTAAGTATAGATTTAAACGCAAAGGCAGGAAGAAATTTTTGTTGCTAGCAAAAGCTGAATCAATCCAATAAATCTGTGGACATTTTCTGATTCAGCATGTCTTCTGGTAAGCAATAGATTTCCACACCCTGCTGTAATTTCTGGTGATTGCTCTGTCGCTGTATGATGTGAATGAATTCTAAAAATAATTCACATTCTATACTGTCTATACTGCTACCCAGTATGGATTTCATTCAGCCTGGGTTTCTGTATAATACCTGTTACACCTTCACAGCACTGACACACAGAGGAACTGTAACCAGGGTCTGTTTTTGTGTAGTATAAAAGTAGAATGCAGAATAAATGTGTTTAATACACAGCCTAGTCTTTACCTCCTTAAATAGTTATCCTAGGACAACTGACCTGTTCAGTACTAGGCCCAAAACATTTCATTATAAAAAGAAGACAAGGCACAGTACAATGCCAGAATATAACCATGAAGGGATGAGTTTTCCCAGCATAGATATCTTACCACAGATGCAAAGCTGTTGTATTTCCAAGATAAACAATGGATAAAAAAAAGCTTGAGCTAACATATTTCTCAGAAAATGGTCATTTTTTATGCCAAAATCCTCTTCCCAAAATAGTTGGTTCCATTGACAGGTTTTGGTTAAAGCAAATCTCTCAGCTAAAGTTTTCTATTACTTGGGAAACAATTTAATTGGAATAGATTATTAGGAAACAATGTACATTAAGATAAAACTGTTCTTTCAATTGCATGTAACTGAGTTTGCTGTCACCTCTTACTCAATATGTGCATGGCCACAGAGAGGCTGGCAAGGCATCACCCAGACAAAATCCCTAAACAAGCAGAGATTGCTATAGGCAGAAGAGGGGGAGTTCCTGCACCCTTTTTATGCAACTGGGAGAACAAGTGTTTCTATAGGAAAATACAGAGGGGAATGGGCCCAGTACATTATTTTCAGAAGAGGTAGCCCCTGGTTCTGTGCAGACTTTGAACTAACATGGCCCTCCTTCTGGGGACAATGCAAGGAAGAGCCTTTACAGGGAGAAAAACTCATTGTGAGTGCTGCACCACCACCCATGTTCAGGGCAAACTTAATGACAGAGCTTCACACCTCAAGAAGCAGAGCGCAGATTCTGGATCCACTCAGGCAGGCACTGAGGTATGGACATGTTAAAGAGTCTGAGTCTCACTTTAGGCTTCTGTGCTTTGTAGAAACAAGACCAAAGCACTAAGTCTCTCCAGTCCATCAAACTTGAAATACAAAAATGGGACATGAATGTAGCTGAGGTTACAATTGAAAATTGCAGAATGTTACTTTGGGCAAAAGTTGGGAATTCAGGAGTTGGAAGCTGCTATGCTCCAGTGGCTGAGACAAGCAGTGACATTTATAGAAAGGAATTATGTAGCATAGCAGAACTTTGCAAGCTTCTGTTGTCTGTGGGTCATCTGACTGGTACTTAGCAAATAGTACTGAGGTTTTCTTTTTCATATTTTGTAAATAATGAATCAGAACTTACTATGATGTGCCAGCCTAATTTTAAGAGGCATTACCAGAGAGAACTTAAAAATATGAGAGGGAATTTTAGCTGAAGTTTTGCATACTCATTTCAGCATCAGATTCATCTTTTATACTTTGTCTAAATTTAATGTATATTAAGAATTAATTCAACGTGCATGCTGCAGTAGAAGTCAATGGGTGTTCTGCCACTGATTTCAAGAGAGGCAAGACTGAGTAGACAAGCATATCTTGGCTACTGTTAAAATGATGATAGGAAATATAAAACCAAAAAAGCTTCATATTATTTTATAGCTTAATTAACTTTATTTATGTTTAAAACTATTAGTCTTTAGAAAATAAGTTCTCAGAACAACCTCCGGAGGAACAAATTCTCTCTACAGTAAGTTCAAACCCAATTTATTTTGTCTTTTAAATAATCAAAAGGAACTATTCAAAACAAGCTTTGCTTTATGCACTGGAAAATTAAAACTGAATACTTACACGGGCACAGTGCCTCTCTCTTTTAAAGTAAACATGTAAGCACCAGTTTCAAAAATACTATCTAAATGCCCTAGGCCAGCAGAGCAACAGTTTGCTGCAGTGGGGCTGCCCCGATTTACAATGAGTCAAAGCGTGGTCCACAGGACTGTGTCTAATCCATATAAGTATTTCTACAGCCTCCATCTCAGAAGGTTTTGTGTGCACCAAGCATCAATCCCCCAGTTTGTCTGGGTTACTTCCAAGCTCTGAGAGTGCAAACAACCCCGCACCGTCCCAGCAGCGCAGGCCCCGCGCTGTGACAATGCTCTCTTGTCACAGAAGCTGCCACAGCCCCTTAGCTTGGCAGCCCCTCTAGCAGGTCTGTCTGTGCTCTGGTTTGTTCCCTTGGCTGTCCCCAGGCAGCTCTACCTCAAATGCCGATGTCCTGATGTAAGCATTTGAAATGAGCTTGCTCAGGAGTGCCTAGATTAGCTGTGTTGCCAGGCTCTAGCCACTCTAACCCCCTTTTCCACTTCAGTGGGCTGAGCTTTTGACACTCTGAAAAGCACCATTTAAAATTAATTAAAGCTCCTTATTTTGTACCAAATCTCACCACTACCAATTCTGTTTATTACGTTTTATGCGGGGTGGGGGGCTCCAGTCAGCAAGGTGCTCTGGGCTGTGCCAGCAAACCTCGTGATGAGGAGATATTTGCAGGGGAAGCAGCATGTGAATGGTGTTTTTCACAAATAGCAGTTTTTGCACAGATTACTGGACTCCTCTGGTGGAATCCGCATTACAACACAAGGCATGGCAAACTTTCTGGCAACAGCTTCTTAAGGAGATTTATTATATTTGTTGTACTGCACATAACATTGTAAAGTTTTACTTTTGGCAGATGCCAAGGAAACTTTAAAAATAATTTGCTATGAACAGTCACAAAATGTTTTAGCACATATATGATCAAGCAAGCTTTTTCCAGTCTATTTGCTACAGATGATTTATGAATATTTTTCAAGAGCTGGAGGCAAATATTTCCTTTTGTTTCCTTTTCTGAAAGATCTGCCCATCTGATAAAAGCAGTAAAGGAATAAAATATTCTTTTACTGCATGTTTTAAATTTCACCTACAAGACAGCATAATGTAGTCATGTAAATGTGTGGATACAAAATTTTATTAGATAGCTGCTCATTGTTAAGGAGATCAAAACAGTGAACTAATCCAGCACATGAAGTGTTCTTCAACACTTCATATTTGGCAAACATCAAATTTCTAAACTATCCACCAAAATGTAAATGGGATACTTGATATTCAAACTAACAGCAGGTTGTCCCATACAAAACAGTGTTCTTTAAACGTTAGGCAATGATTGTGTAGCACTCGGCACTTCCATGGTATTTTGAAATATGATGTTGACAAACACTGAGCAGCAAAAATGTAACACAAGAGGTGCAAAGTAAAATGGTTTAAAAGCAACAGTTAGAAGCAAAGAACACATTCAGAGCCCAGTGGCATGAAACCTAATGTAGCCCCTGTATTCATGATCCAGTGAGCTCAGAGGATGCCGAGCTAGTCAAAAAATTAGTCTGACACATCATTACTCATACTGGAACAGCTTCACTTCACATTACTTTAGACAGGGCAGTAGCATAATAGGCTCTTCAGAGTTTTACAGAAAAAAAAAAAAAACCAACACAAACCCAAGAAACTCTTGGATTCAAATGCAGTTACAGTTCTGTGAAATCCTAAAATGACTAATGTGAACATAACTAAAAATGAGGGATTTTTTACATGGAATTTGAACTGTATAACAAAATGACTGCAGAAGTAGGAACATTAAAAATTGTTGAGGATTTCTTGAAGTCACTGTTTTTTGTAGATCCTGTTTTTTCAGTTATTCACAGAGTAAATAATTTATTCTACTAGAGAAAATGCTTCAGATTCTAGTCTTAAATCTAATACATCTTAACTCTTCTGCTGCAGTCTCAACATTAATTCAACTGACTATGTGACTGTGCCAATTTCCCATTGGCAGTGTAGACAGGGCAAAGAAAAAAAAAAAAAGTAAGTTATTTCTTTTTTACTTTCACTTGCACAAGTTATAACTCTTTTAAGAAAATTTCCCTTCCAGAGGAAAAATAAGCACCTGTAAACACATTTAAATTAATTTATTAATAAATACTAATTAAAAATCTGCAGGTCTTACTCTAACAGAATAAGTAAAAATCCTTTCCTTTAAGTATGTTGATGTATTCTTTGCTTCCAAACATCGTAACTCATAGATGTGTCCTTGCAGTAGTTAAACCCACTTCTCCATTGCTCTGCCCTTGTCTCAGACACTTGTATTTGTGCTGAGTGAGTGTAAAATGCTTCCAAATTGGAATGAGTTTTATGTACTAGCACCAGCACAAAGAGTGACAGAAGGCATGAGGCAGTGGAGAATCAGGCACTGAATAGCGTAGTCCTATGAGAAAGAGTCTCCAGAACATAAATGCTGCTACAGTTTCCCTTTTTCATCAGGAGGAGTCTTCCCATCCATCTCTGAGAGACCTGGATCAAGTCAATGACAAATATTTCTACGTGGGGTGCACAAGGCCAAAGAGTCCCAAGAGCTCTCAGTGGAGATTAATAGAAATTCAAAAGCACTGGCACAGCACAAACTGATCCCTTGAATAATTTCTGTTGAAAAATCAAGTAAGATAAATAAATAGCAAATAAAATATGTCTGTGTTATCGGGCTCCCATAGACAGTGCTGCCAGCATCTCCTCCCAGACCTGTGTCACCTCTCTGCTGGGATGTCACAAGAGCCAGCCAACTCAGTGGTGGATCTCCAATTAAAATCTCTCTCCCTCTCTCTTTTATCAGGATTATTTTTAATCTGATAAGGTTTGTATCCAAGTATGATGCCTTCTCCCTCTAAGCACACTCTCATAAAATGTCATGCCAATACAATGGAGAGACAAGCCTGAGTCAGGAATTGGTGACATTGCTTCTGCAATAAAAAAGGTATTTGCACAAATCCTTTGATTAAACAGAAACTCTCACAGAGGATGGAACCCTAAGTCCACTCAACTTTGTGCCTTATGCAAGAGTTATGCTGATTTTTTTTTTTAATATATATTTTTATTTGGATCTTATGCAATGACAGGCACATTCTCTGACCCTTAAACTAGCACTCTACAATTTTCAGAAAAACACAACTTTTGAAGCCCAATATTTACTTCTATGAACATTTGTGCTGGTAAACTTCATCTAAGGAGGTTGTGAAGACTAAAAAAAAAAGAAAGAAAAAAAAAAGGGATCCAAGGAAATTTGGAAAACTGATGTGGAAATGATGACCCGAGTCTTGAAGTCAAATTTCCTGGTATTATTGCAACATCTCTTACATAACAGTGATTTGAAAATATATACTAGCCCATCTTGCCTGTAAGGAAGGTTTGTTCTGATGATCAGTCTTCTAATGTTAAACCTGACCAGTCGTGGCCAATTCCTGCTCATTTCTTCTCATGTCAGCACCAGATCTTCACTACACCTCAATTTTGTTTACCTTTCTCATAAGACAGAAAATATCCTCTCTCAGGATACAAAAGTAGTCTTTTTAAAAGTATTTATAAAGTGTTTATAAAAGATGAGATTAATGTTGTACTGGAACTAGGATTTTTACCCAACTATGCTAACAGAAAATCTTTTGGAAAATAATATAGATTCCTATGCCAAGGATTCAATCGCATCGCATGAAATTCCCATCAGTTTTTGGGTGTGCATAGAAATAAAGACCTAGACTTGGCTCTCCTAAAAGGAACAAGGGCCCATAGGGCCTTTTTATCTCTCTAGCTAAAAAGAAAAAGCTCCACAGTTCTCAAACCATGTAAGAAAGTCTTCTCAACATTCATGTTATGTACACTATTGTTCAACAAGCATTGCTAAATTAGGATTTTTTAAATATTAAGCAAAACAAAGTATAGGTCATTGGTAAGATGAGATTTTTTTCTCTCATCACTACACCCATCAGCACTGTATGTTTCTGCCTTTCAGTATATGAAGGTTTAAGTTCATGAACTGAAGCTGTAAACTAGCATCCACCTGTAACCAATCTCTTCATACATGTCCCATTGCTTTTTGCATCCTACTGACATGACAAATTTTCTTCCCCCCACTCAAACAGAGCAGCACAAAGAAGTATTCAAACAAAAGCAAAGCATCATTGGTGCACATTCTCTTTTCTTGTCAGAAAAGAATCAACAAAAGGAGTAATCCCTTGTTGAGAGTTTTCTCTCTTTCTCACTCTTTCCTCCCCTCCCCCTGCTTAAAGACTATGAACATTTGCTTCCCTTGTTTTCCTAAACAAGTCTTTGAAAAACATCAATTCATCGTGCAAGCTTTAGGAAGTTTACTGATCCTATCAGCTTAATAGCACACTGCTACACTCAAAAGAAGGCACTAGTGCTCAATTATTATGTCGTTTTTTAAAGCATGGCAAAGACATCAGACACTCCAGCACACCCTTAGTAGCATAACATGAAATAAATAACAAGATAGTCAGGAATTACTGGGATCAGCTAGTATTTTTTCCACACCAGTGTTAGGTTTTACTTATTTATTTACATCATCAGAAGGACATGATTGCTCAGCATCCAGCTGGGCCTTCAGTTGTGCTGTTCAAAGGGAAATCCTTTCAAATGCCAATACAAAGATCAAGGGTTAAGGTCCCAGTTCTGCTCCACTTGCAGATGCTGGAAGTTGCTTATTTCAGGAGATTTTGGGCCTTCAAGTGTAAGCATATGGTAACAAAATCTCTCAGTGTCCTAGGAAATGAAAGACCCAACTCCAGCATTTTGGATTCACCGTGAATAATGGAATTTGGTTTTCTCCCACAAATAGCAATTAATGGCTTGCCTGCATTTGTTGAAGGTGGGTGTAAAACTGCTAACAGCAGAAGCACAACATTTGTGTTCCTCTTTCTCTGCAGAATTTTAGGGTGAATACTGATGACCTTGCATCATGCCTTCCTGCCTAAACCTTCCCATAAGTGTAAGATGGGATCTCACTGTCTAAGGTTGCACGGGAGCTGCAGGAAGTACTGACACCGTATTGCAACTCTTCAGATCACTATTGTGTATAAGAAAACTGAAAAGATAATTGTTTCCAGCAAGAGTGGTTCAGTAGGTATGTGTCTCCTTTTACAAGGATGCTAATGCGTTCATTAGTCCCAAATTCACAGAAACAATTTGTGGACTTGCTTTTTTCAAACAAGACAAAAAAATTCTTCACCTGCATCAGAGAGGGATGCTATTGCTTTGCCTAAAGGAGAAGGTCCTGATTTTTTTGATTTATCCCACAATCATAAACAGACACTGGTGTGAAATAACACCATCCAGCTGTTAAGGGAAATTATACCCTCATCAAATATAGGTGCTTGGTCCAAATGGCCAAAGTCTAATTCCATTTTATTCAGTATTTTTATTGTTTTTATATAGATACTGTTGTAAATGGACTCAGAGTCAGACCATACAGATATAAAAATTAAAGCAAATATCAATAATACTAACATCAGCAGCTTATACTTCTGAATGCTTAACTGTCCCACAGCTTAGGCTAGTTTTGATATCAATTCCTCTGCTGTAAAATAAGGGAAAATAAGAAACGTAGCTATTAATTTTACGTAGAAAAGTACAGAATATTTCAATAGGAGAAAATATCCTCATCTAGAAGATCATGAACTTGCTCTTCTCATTTTCAGTTACAATGCTGCACTGGCTCCATCATTTCCCTAACTTTAGGTATGAAAAGAGAACAAGTCTGAATAACTTTCCAAATTAGGACTTCTGTAGGTAACTAATAACTACATATCACTGTTTCTCAGAACAATATAAAATATCTGCTTAATTTAAGCCTACAGTTCAGTAAATCTGACAGCATATGAAGAAATACTGATTCAGTGAAATGCTGCAGTTTTCTAGAGAGATGCTTTTTTCAAATGGGATTGTAATGCTGTCTAACAAAACCTTTATCTAGTATCAATGTATATATTTGTTGTATTTGGTATCTGATATGTATTACATAGCACCATTTCAACCAATGATTTCAGCTGAAAAACTGAAAGGGTGGAGAAGAGAAGAAACAAATGGCTTCAAATTAAAATTTCCCCATTTTTCCCATAAAACCACATTTATTTTACATCAAATCTGGGTCAGAGAAAATGCTCTCTAGGTTCAAATACAAATATAAAAACTAAACCAAAATCCCCTCAAACTGTTTAAATATAATACTGCCAAAATAAAAGCTGACAGCAATACAATTTTATTAATTCTTTTTAATGCAGGGAGCTGGGAAAATGCAATATAAATTTGTAAATAAATTCAATGAAATTAAATTGGCAATTTTTAGCAAATAGAACACACATTTCTTTTCACTCTATGGTCTGCAGTGCTTAATTGCATTTTGTGAGATTCCATAGAAGAAAGTAGTTAAGAAGAGATCTCACAAAGAGTTTCAAGTTTGGTTTTTTCCCTCCTCAGACGCTGGCTGTAAGAGGCTTTTGCTGCCAGGCAGTATCATATACATTTTTCCTGTACCATTACAGGTAAATAGATATACAAAGAGCATTAATATGGCACTCTGGTAGCAAGATCCAATGATGTGATGATGATGATGTGTCTATATACCTCACTGCCTAAATAGACACACAACCATGACTGGCTGCTTTTAGCCAACTGGTTTTGTTTTATGGGGATTGTTTACACTGAAGTCCATGGCATTTTTGGGTCAGGACCCACTGCCTTTCTGGGGAATGGGGAAGATTAACTTTACTTTTCTCAGATGAGTGGATTTGTGACCTAAAAATACCATTGATACAAGGTAAGTCTAAAAATACTCAATTACTTTCTAAATGGAAAGTCTGTTTTAATTATACCCACTACAGGTTGTATTTCTGTATAGCACTGAGTATGGAAATAATACAGCTTTAAACAGCTTTAAAAAGAAAAATACACAACATTTTAAAAACACATTTATATCATAACACTGTGTACAATCCTTTACATACCTTCAGTGATTTGAAAAATAAGATTCTTGATGAGTCAAACTGAAGCAGATGCCAAAACTCTGCAGTATCAGGGATATGCATTTTAGAGTCAAAAGGATTGGCCATCTAATGACGATTAAGTATGCTATAAATTTAAATCTTTGAACTACTTGTTGAGATTTATTCAGGCAGACAAACAAAGATAACAAAAGTCTTTTGTGTGTTTGTCACTCATTTCCGTTGCTCTGTTGTTGCAGTGTCAAATAATGTCAGTTATTTAAGCACAATTAATGTAATTTTACATTCTCAGCAAATTAAATTATACAGAACAGCAGTGCAAGTAAGACCCTACTCATTTTTTTCTTGCACATTTTCTTTTTTTCTTCCAGTTTTGTGGCAAATTTTAACTCAATGAAAGGTTAGTCTCAACCTTGATTGAGAGAAAGAGGTTATTTATACACAAAATTAATTTTCTTCTCGTTAAGTATCCTTGTTTTTGAAAAGGAGAACTCCATATATAACTGAGGAAGATTTAATAATTTTTATAATATTTGGAAAATCGATAGAGGAAGAGGCCCTATATTCCAAATGACTGTCAGTTATGCCAGAATTATTTATTTTCATTTATGGCTATACATGTTCATTCAGTGCAGGGGTACTTATCCTTTTCAATCCTGTACTTGTATGGTTGCTAACTTCATTTTTAGCAGAAATGGAAGAAGGCTTTTTAAAACAATGCTACAACACAAATGACCATTGAAAGAAAAATAGAGGCTTGATAAGGAAATATACAGTTGTTTTTATCTCCTTAATAAAAGGACGTTAAGTCATTCATTTGGAAATATTGAAAATTAATTGAAGACAAATAGCTTGCCTATCTCTGGTCCTGCTTAATTAGAATTGGATAGGGAAAATTATTCTATAAAGCAACTTTAAGCTGGTCATCTCAAGGAAACAAAATACCACCCATTGTGCCTAAATTATGTTGACTATATTGAATGCTATATAACGTAGGAGGAAGAGGGTGAGATATTTTATATTTTGTGAGATCATACCTCAAGATTTGGTACAGCATCTAGAATTTCTTTGCAAGTAACAAAGACAATGATCCATTGTGTACTTCTATTACTAATTATTCTGTAAAGATTGTCTGTTCCAGAAGATAATTAGAAAGGGTGAAATTTAATTCCATTAAACAGAACTCAGCTGGGACATAATGAAATTTTGTTGTGAAGTAGTAGATTCACTTTGAAGACAAATAAAAAGCTTTTACATCGACGGAATAAATAAAACTGTAAAAGCTCACACCTTCCCCTCCCCCCACACCCTTTTTTCCTGCACAGGGAGCATTTAAAAATAATGAGACCAGGAAAAAGGGATGTTTTCTTCTGGTTTTGCACAGATCAATCCTTAGTATTAGTTCTGCAAAAGTCAATGAACTAGGCACAGAAACCAAAGTGATCTACACTTAAACACCACCAGATTTCCCTGATTCCATAACTTGGCTTTTCAGCTATCAAAGGGAAAATAAATAACCTCATACAAGGCTCACCCCAACAACCTCTGGGTGTGAGGAGACCATCAGCTCCAGGTCTCGATCACTTTTCCAAAGCATCCAACTTTAACACGCTTGGCCAAGTGATGATATGGCAGTGTGGACCACTATCCACCCAAAAATAGCCCAAGGGATCTAGTGCAGAGCTGAAGAACTTGAGCATTTTGCCCAGGCCTCCAGAGCAGTTAGTACTGCAGCATGAAAGGTGTGCTTGAAGTAATGGTTAGTAACCAGGTTCAGGTCTTCATTGTCTCATTTGAAGGTCATATGAACCTACTTAATGGCACAGGGCTTATTGTGAAGAAAAGAATGACACGAATACATTAGTAACCCATTTCTTTGAGGCTAACCACCAAACACAATGCAGCAGTAGATAATACGCTTGGGAAAACTCTTTGGGAAAATACATGAAGCTGCTTGAAATGAACTTGCTTCAGTTCACTGGACCAAGTCCAAACATTACAGGCTTGAGTTTGGCTGGCCAGAACACAGAGCTGCTCCTGCAGTGGGATGAAAACATTTCACACCACAGCTGTCATGCTCTGTGACAGTCCTTTACAAGAGCTTGAGCCCTGAACACCCATCCCAGGAAGCAGAGAGACTGGGAAGGAAGAACTGCCTTTTCAAGAGGTCCATGAAGATACAGGAATGGAAGAAAAGTAAACTTCTAATCCAGTCTCCCAAACAGCATGCTCAGCTTCAGCATTATTTTTACCTGTCTCTAAATAACCAGATTAGGCTTCTAATTGATATCATCAAAGCAGAGAGCTTAGGAGGTCTTGAACAAGAGGGCACTTCCATAATAGATTTTAGGAACTTCAATACTTGCCTGTCTAGCTTGTATGGATACTGCCAAATATCTGAGCACAACGCAACACCCCTGGGGAGAAAGGAAATGTAATTACTATCTTATAGCAGGGGAATCTGAAGTGACTTGCCTAAAATCCCATCATTAAGTCTGTGCCTCTCTTGACTCCAGGTAAGCACCCTGAAGACAGGGTATCTTTCCTCTCAAGGATCACACTTTCTCATGAAGCAATTGCTGGTTTGCAAAAAAACTCAAGCAGCTCTTCTCCTCACATTTTGCTGAATGATGTAAGATGTGAGAATGATGTTTTTTTAAAACCAATTCCTGTTTTAACAGAAAATGCCATTGCTAAATTCTGAAACTGAAAAGAATTTCAGCGTACCGTGACCTAATGACAGTGGATGTTAAGAACCCATGTGGCTTTTTTTGAGCTTTGTGGAACATTCCCATGAAGAGATACTTAGCAAATGCAGCTTTGTGTACATTTCACAGAACTCGGACAGTGCTACTGACTTTAACCCAGGTCTGAGCCTTACTCTAGACTGAAGTCACAAAAGAAGGGATTAGTAGGGCTACACTGAGGCTGTCTGCCATATAAATAGCTCATTAACTCCTGATTGGACCCTGCCAAATCCCAATTTCCTCTGCATTTTATCAACCTCCCCTCAAAAAACACTTGTATTACAGAAAAATTTCACAGTCAAGGATAGTAATGAAACAAAGCCAATTCTGAACAGAAGTTGTTATATCAATAAGGGACAACAGCATGTTGTCACAGTTAATTGCCGTGCTCAAATCATCACTTCCAAATATGACAAAAAAATACAAAATTATAACAAAAACTCAAGCTGATCTTCAATATAGTGTCTTTTACTTAATCATTTGTAAAGTAAATTTGAAGGCTATGAACTCTCTGCTACCTTAAATCAGTAGCATAGGTGTCAATCTAGAGAGCTGGAGTAAGTCATAAGGTACAGAGTGGAGGAATGACAGAGAAGTGGGTCTATTCACATTTTAACTTTTCTTATTTGCAAAAAAATATCATTTATATCAGATTCAAGGCAATCAGAACTACCTTTCCCTTTCAGAGCAGCAAGTTTACACCAAAAAGAGGCTATAGGGACATCCTCTCCACATTTGAAGTGACAATGCTATAATCATCCTCCGAGACATTTCCAATAGATGCCTTGTTTCAAAAGGCATGTTAATAACTTACTACATGACCCAAATTTAGCTTTTTTCCACTTCCTGAACATCAGTTTATCAATTTTAACGTATTTGAAAAAATATTACGTTATATATAATTTATATTTCAAATCTTATTTTCCTGAAGTTCAAAATATAACACAAGAAAACTAAGCAAGTGTATGGCTATAAAAAATGAGTTGGGAAAAATGTTTACTTTAACTGTCAATGCTGCTAAGCATTTCAAACAGAACTAGTAATTTATTTTTTTTAGAAATACCGAACTATAAATTCATCTCCCAGCTGCAAGGAGAAATTGCTGATACAGTACGTGTCTGATTTTCCAAAGTCATAGGCAGCTACCTTGAGGTGATCTACACCCTTAGCCCACTTTATACAAAGACCAAGCCCTTTTCCATATGAAATCAAATGCTTACATCACCAAATGAAAGAGGAAGAGAAGGAAGACAACAGTTTTAAGGACACATCACAGGTGGCAGTGTTAATCATTGATAAGAGCAAATTGTTTTTAGATAATTGAAAGTTTCTCCACTGGACACAAGAGAACGTTCCCTACATCTGAATCACAGAGCAAATTGTTTTAACCACATAGAATCAAACTTCCTGCAGAGTCTTTAGTTTTCTAGTTCAAGATTACTACTAAGTTTAAATAGGCAACGTAAGTTACGGGTAGAAAGTAGTAGGCATTAAATATGAACCTAAGAACTGAATTACAAAGAAAGTCAATCAAACTGAGTGCAAAGGTTGGAAACCAACAAAGTGAGAATTTCAACCCCATTTTTTCATCATTTATCTCTTCTCCACATTAATGGGTATCACGCATGGTTCTCAAAGTGAGAATCTCAAAATTCATTCTTTACTAGGAATATTTCTAGGTTAGCTGTGAAGTATAAAAGAAAGGTTCTTGCAGACTGTAGCTCACATGACTCAGCCAGTTATCCTAGGGCTGGCAATTATGCTAGCAGTGCCAGAGATGTACCAAACTCTACACAGCACTTCAGGAGGACAATTTCTCATATTATATTTCAATTAATTCCAAATTGAAGTACATGAGTTTCTGTCATGAAGGTGGAGGAGTGAGACAGAAAGGAGGGAGGAGTGAGACAGAAGGGAGCAGTGAGAACAGATCAGCTGACTTCAGATATTAGGTATTACATGAAATAAAACAGCTCAAGACAGAAAGTTAGGTGTCCTCTGTTATTAAAAATAAGTAAATTTAGTCAAAATTCCAAGCCATTCATTAAAGTGAAATTCAATAGCCATTATTTTATTGCCAACTCTAATCTGCCAATGAACATGCCAGTCCTACCATTGTTAGCTCATTGGAAGCATTCAGAAGATGCCTACTGTAACCTGCAGAGAAATAAAAGATGTGATAGAGGGGAACATAGGAGCAGATTGCATTTTCCTTAGATTGCATATCCCTTATTGAACAGCTTGGTGTTCGAAGAGTGAAAAAGTAAAGCAGAACCTAAGTGTTTGAATAAGAAATACATTCCCATCAGTGGGATACCCAACATCTGTTCAGCATTTTTAATGACAGTTGTGCATGTCTCAGGATTGTGCACAGAGCATATTTCTAAGGATCTCAGGATTTTTTTTGTATAAACTTTTTCATGTTACTTTTACCCCTGCTTCACTCCATCAGCACCTCCTGTGTCAGAGGGTGGTCTGAGGAAAAGGATGGAAGAAGCCAAGCTCCCTGTTATTACTCAGTCTCCTTCAGAAACAGAAAAGGTGAAATTCTGGCTTTGTTGCAATAAATGGAACACATGCCAAAATCTGGAAGGGCAGAATTTCATTCCATCAGGCTGTTCTGTGTAGTGTTAATGCATCCTTCCTATATACACACCCTTCACAGGACAGGCGTTTGCAGGCAGATTCACAAAAACCAGTGCCAAAGGCAGGAAGAGGGAATTTTTTCCAAAAATGTCTGCCCTCAGGGAATGGGATTTTCATCTACAGATATTCTTTTCACCTCCAATCTCTCCTAATTTATCCTCAAATTCCACTCCTTACCTGAAGACACAATCAGGCACAGTGAGAGCCTCACGGACTTTTAGGATGTTTATTTTGTGCTTCTAAGTTTCTTACCAGTCTCCCAGGGCTGATGTTTCTGAAGTACAAACCCACCCTTCAGATCAAAGACTGCACTCCGACTTGCATTACTCTTAAGCTTTTGGGATGTGGTACATGGTTCTAGCACACACTAAAAAACAGAAAGCCTACACCTTATAATGAGGGGAGGAACTCACCACTAAAGAGGAAATTGTCCCTATTAGTCAATAGAAGCTGAATAATTTTTGGTGGTTACTTGGTCGGGGATTTTTTCTCATTCTCCAATTTTTTTAAGAGCCTTTCCTTATGCAAAAAAGAACATTCACTTATCAGCATCAGTATCTCTTAGCTTTTGGTGTACATTAAGAAAATTAAATGGAATATTCTTGGAAAGACATCTGCATCTGGGGTGACTCACATTTGATCAATCCTATGAACTGTTCTTTCCAGAGGATGTGCAATTATTTGGTCAGAAAGGCTTAAACTTTTTATTTATCTAATCACCCCCCTAAAAGCTTGGATCTGAGCATCCAAAACCTATTTTTCTAACCATGTTATTACATATTTTTAAGTCTTACTGTCTAATCAATTTCAGCATGTAAAACGTGCAATGTCCTACTTAATGCATCCTATTAGGAAATCAAGCTGCTGCTGCATGGATTTTTAGATCTCTCATTTTGCAACCCTGTGAGCCATTTGGAAGCACCATTAATGTCATTATTCTGGGGGAGAAAGAGAACTGGCAGCAGAGTGAGCCCTCTACACGGCTGTCAGCTTTGCCCTGCTAACATTTGCAGAGTGACTCAGAGGTGAATCACAGGTTTCTGCAGGTGTACACCAGGGAGAACTGGATGATTTCCATGTCACAGTGGTTGCAAATGTTTACTTCATTAGTTCATGGGGTTACTCAGCAGTCCTAGCCAACTAAATTTCTCAATCTTACTGTATGTCAGTTTAAAAAAAAAAAAAAAAGGGAGTAGATAGCAGCTTTGAAATTAAAAACACAAAACCAACCGTCAATTTGTAATTAGAAAACCTAAGCAATGTTGGAATGTGAATGGATTTACATGTAGCTGTCATTAAACACACATTATGAAATATTTCAAAGTGTATCTAGTATTAGATCTATTATGCTCTTTACCATAAGAGTAAAGTAGTACACAGTAATACACCCTTCACACGGAATGGTCTCTAAACCTTGCACAGACAGTTATCACTATCCACTGAAAATGCATTTGCCATATCAGAACTTACAGTACTATCTCTGCTTAGGAACTACTTCAACAGCTGCTTTGAGCCTGCAGATGTTTAGCAACATGCACACATAAAAGTAGTTGGAATTTATATTGACATCTCCCCTCCACTGCTGTTTGTGTGGCTGTGAGCGTTAATCTCCTGTAGCCACATCTTCTCCTTACATTTCAGGTTTCCAAGTGCTCCAGCTGCCTCATGCAGGAGACCAGGTAGGTGTGAGTCTCACTACCTTAACTTTCTCCAAACTAAATTCCAAAAACATATGAAGTGAACAAAATCAGTACATGAGCTGCCTCAGATGTACAAACTTGTTTTTCCCATGGTCAAGAAAAAGCCACTCCTCACCTTTTCATTCTTTTATCTTGTAGATTATCTTTTGCATAGTTACCATACCCAAAAAGATTCTAGAAATCCTAGCCAGATTTTCTCTCCAGTAAAAAACAAGTAATGGGTTATGACCAAGTCAGGTCATACCTGTAATTAATATTGATTAAGCTATCTGATACTCAATGGAAATAAAGATACTAGGACCTAATTTTCACTCTAACTGACCAGCTCTAGGGGAGTAAAATACTGGCTAAAGACTGAAAGACAATGAAGAGAAAATTGAGTTAAGAGATTCAAAAAAGCTAAAAGCTCTGTTTATCCCAAATGTTCTCCACATTTTTAATGCAAACAGCTGTCATCTTCAAAAGACCTCATTAGAAGCTACCCAACCAGAGAGCAGAGTATCACACCAGCTATGGAGTCAGTACATTGTTATATTGACAGGTTTCCTCCAGGATGCACTTCTAACTCCTGAAACAGTTTTCTACCTAAACTATTTACTTTTGAAGACAATGAGAATAAAAATGGAAGCTCGTGAGATAACAGAAATACTTAAAACATATGTTCTAAGAGCATCCCAGTGACCCAATATTCTGTTCCGCATGCTCACATTAAAACTGCAAATGAAACCCAGGGAACTTTTAATCTCTGTGGAGTCAGAACGTTTCAAGACAAAAATGGCCAAGTAGTGTTTATTAAAAACCCTAGCTGGATTATTCTGGCTGAGGTTCCTACCAGGTGTCATCTGCACATGAAACAAACTCCACAAACACTTGCAGTTACAGCAGAGTGGTCTTGGTAACCCTGATTGTCCTTTCCAATCCCCCATTCCCAAAAGAACAAGCTGTGCCCTAAAGCTCTGGGTAACCAGCAAAAGCAGAGATGACAGTTGGCACAGACAGATGGAGGCTGCCTGGTGGCAGGATCTCACAGCAGGAGGCTCAGCACCCCTCACCAGGCACCATTGGGCTCTGCAGCACCAGCCAGATTGTGCTCTGGGTAGCACAAAGTTTCCTGGACTAAAATATGAGAGCAGTGTTCAAGTAACCAAGGGGAAACTAAGGGGAGGAAAACCTCCTGCTCAGCAGAAACCAGCATCGTTGCAGCTCCTCCTGCTCCTCTGCCCCAGCAGTGAGGAAAGTGCAAGGAGAGAGTGGTGTGAGGTCATCACACAACACAGAAACTGTGCATCTACCTAATCTTAATTTTTTTGTATTATTATTATTGTATTATTTTAATAACTTATGTTCAAATCTGGACCCGACAAAAAACCAAAAAACCAAACTATAGTCAGGTAAGGTGGGTACTGAATATTATGCAGGTTCACAGTCATGTATTTATTAACAGTTCCCCTTAAATCTATCTTGTTTCTGACTTAACAGATAAAACAGCATCCCAACAAGGCAATGACTACATAAATACCCATTTCCACTCAACAGCAGCTATTTAAACACACACTTAAAAACAGATTTTAAAATCTGATTAGAAAAGAATAGTCAATCCATCAAGTTACCATCCTAAAATTGGCTCCAAATTCTTTCTAGGTCTTAAATGCAGGTAATGATGGCAAGAGAGGAAAGAAATGTGTTTGAAAGAAGTCAAAGCGTGAAGTTGATGCCATAAGAACAACACTGTGCTGAGCTGCAAATCACATGGCACTGCAAACCAATTGTTTAGATGTGCTTTATTTAAAAACTATTAACATGTTATGTTATACTTACCCGAGTAAACTATAAAAACCTTGCAGAAACGTGCATTAGGTAGTATGAATCCATTTCTGCAAGGAACACACTGCCCCCGGGGTAATTGAGCACTAAAGCTTACTACAGCTATAAATATCCTGGTTTTCACATGGCCTGATTGAAAACGATGTAGGTGTGCTTGGCATTTAACTTGGGGAAGTCGTGTCAGCTCCCCTCCCTTCCTCCTCCCCATGCTAACAATGCTGTTTGGCAGCTTTTTCATTTTATCTCACCACAGATCTTTGCCAAAACTTGAATCTGCTCCTGACAGATTAACTGCCACTGTAAAAGAAACTGGCCTCTTTTTTTTTTTTTTTTTTTTTTTTTTTTTTTTTTTTTTTTTTTTTTTTTTTTCCTGTGGATTCTGATTGAAAGGATAAGCTTCAATGACAATCTTCTCAAATGGCCTGGTCTTCTCTCAGGCCTGGGGTTGGGAAATGAGGACCAATACAGTTGGAGAGGCTTTAGTTAGTCAGTAACCACACTTTAAATTCAATTATTTGAACAGTACAACAGACTGTGAGAGCAGATTCCCAGCTGTTTTGTAACTTATGTTGTCACTTGCACCTGTGCAAAGTGGGCACAAAATACTTCTAATTTGGCAGTTGGGAATTAGACCCCATATTTACATTTGCTTCCTGATTCCTGACTTTATTCATTAGCCAGCATGTGGTACACAAGCTGATGAATTATTGTTTAGCTTGTTTTGAAAACACATCACTTGCAAACATGCTTTAAAAGGATCTGCAATAATTAGCTGCATTTTATTTTCTATGTTAACTGCACCTTTTTGTGCCTTTTTATGTATACTTGCATACACAAGTACCTCTATGCCAAGTTAAATTTAGTCCCTTATGATTAATCTAGGGTCAAAATCAGGCCTGAATGAATCTAAGCGTAAAGGCAGATATTTCAATGGAATTCCATATACTTGCACCAGGTCTGAATTCTGCTTTTTGCCTCGAGACACATTTCAGATTTCCAGTGTACAAAGGAGATTTTAGGTAATGTTTTGTATCCACAAAAATAGAAACACTGCAGCAAATTCTATCTTTACATCTTAACCAAGATGTGTTAAATTCTCTTGCATTTTCTGGATCCTTGGGGCATGCATGCAATTATATTGCCATGTGGGAACTTCACTCAGTATTTGACCCCTTAGCAGTGCCCAGTACTGAAGATCCAATACAATAAACAGGGGGCTGTACCTAACTGCACAGGGTATTTTTTTCTCTGCCATAGAGCATGGGGAAAATTATTCTCTATGTATGAATTGCACCAGAAGTCTATTTTTCTGTCAATTTCTGCATGGAGAAAAACTATTTTCCAAGTACTTGCATAGCTGACTTCTTTCAGTCTCTGTGCTTAGAGCTAATTGGGCTTGTTCAGTACATTCCCCCCTGCCCTTCTTAAAGAGTTCCCATCTGTTATCTTCAGGGGATGCTGGAATGTTGCTGTCCAACTCTGGGATGTGGCAACTTCTTCTGAGGGCCACCATTTGTCCCATGAGTCTGAAAGTGAATATTTTCCCACATTGCACAAGAGGATGCTGGAGCCAGTCAGCAGCTCAATCACCTTTCTGTGCCACCCTGCAATTCCCACTGTCCCGTGACACCATCTCAGTCGCAGAGCTGGTGGATGGCAGCACACTCCCTTTTTTTTCACATGGCCTTTTTTTATTTTTATCACAATGCTTTTTATCATGAGAAGTTTCCTCTGTGCAGTAGACTCCTCGCTTAGCACTCAGGGCAACACTCAGCTTAATGAATAGGTTGAGGATCTGGCCCAGCAAAATGAGCTTTATATAACCAGAAGCATCTCAGTGCTTTACCTTCACGTGCTCATACTTCCCATAAACATCAGTCTTCCCCTCATTTTAAGCTTTTTCTATTTTTCTTTTTTTGACACCTCTCGTACACTCCATTAACAGCAATGTGGGCCTTCCTCAAGGTCAGGGACTTTCATTTTCTGTAAAGCACCACAAACAACAATAGCACTGTAAAAATAATAAATAACAGCAACGTTTATAATGTAACAGGCATCAGCTTTAACAACTCATACCATGAGTCGATGCAAACAATGAAACTAACTTCAAGCTGGGGAAAGATTGATCAAAATCATTCATCTCCATTAGTATCTGTAAGCTGGGGGTCAGATCATCTTTGAAATATCAGTCACATCACCTGGGATATAAATTGGTATAGCCATTGTACAATCAAAGTTATAACTGTATAAAGTTACTCATACAATGCACTTCATTTCTTCTGAGGAACCTATCAGGTTCCACCTTCATATGGGACTTGGCCCCATTGCCATAAAGTACAAACTGGTCCCACAGATGTAGCAGCTGCACCGCTCACTGAGTGCTCCCCGCATCTCTCGGGGTGACCTGAGAACAATTTGCTTGTTTTCTAACCTGACCAGGTGGGCTGGGGGGAGATTACATTAGCAGCCATTAAGATTGGCACTCAATTGTATAAAATCTTGTGACATTCTGTTCTGAAAGGTATGTATACATTTAAGTGTGCTTATATATATATACACAAAGGTCACTGAAAATTTTATGCAACCTCAGTTTGATAATACCAAAATCTAAGGTCGGGGGCCAGGAGTGAGGGGGAAGCTTTTATCATCTTCCAAGGTTTTAGCCATTCTCCAGGACAAAAATCTCTACTAACATTGTAAAAAACGTGACATTATTGCAAAGCTAAGCACTATAGGTGACATTCTTAAAAATAGTTGGAGTCTGCTTGAATAGTTTGAAATGCACTCACCTTTTTCTTTTGTTTAAGTTGGGATGGACAATTGACTATTGTACAAAGGTAGATTGCATCCAGTACTCAATATTTGTAAAGCAATTTAAAGGTCACTTTAACAATTCTAGTAATAGTGACCATTAGTGATTTTGCAAAGAAAACAGACATTGCCAGATAAACCAAAATGCTCTGAAAGTAAGTGCTATTCTTTCTTCTCTATGTTGCTGAACTACCCTTATCCTTGTCGTATCTAATCACCTAGTAGCAGAGTAAGGGATGTGACTAGCATGCACTGCATCTAGTATACTTGTTTCTTTATTTTCTCCCTGACTGCCATTATGCTATGATGTTGCCCTGTCTAAAGTGAACAAAACCGTGGCTGGTTAATGCTCATATGCAGAAGGTTATCTACACAGGAAACCCCAAAACTACTTCAGATATCTATTAGACATTTACAAGCTGTGTCTGAGCCAGTTCAGCATTTTTAGGGAGTAAAAATTTTTTGTCGTTAGTGATGGATTTTTCCTTCAACCTAAACAACCCCTTACTATAGTTTTATGAAAAGACACTGGAATAATATTATAGCTTTTGCTTCAATCCCATATAAAATAAACATAACTAAGAATTGCTTATTGTCATCCTCTTAAATGCAGGCAGCACTTCTCACAGTGATACCTAGGCTGAAAGTTTCTACAAGTATAGTCCCATATATATCTAACTATTCAGCTTTAACATAGCCTGTGGTTTACAGAAAGAATTAGAAATGTGACATGTGATCAGAACTGAAAGTGTTTTTTCAAACTTGGATTAACATTATCTCAGCACCAGAAAGAGCAAAGCTACCAGTTACGTGGAACATTAATCACATCACCAGTAATTAGTGCTAGAATATAAAAATAAAAAGACAAAATGAGGACACAAGAAATAAGTCTAATCCAACTACAATTTACCAGAAATAATGTAAGAAATAGGTTTGAAACGACAAAATTACATTTCTTTAATTAATAGAAGGACGGGTAGGGAAAACCTGTCTGGCTGAGCCAGCTCAACAGAGTAGAAATGCTTGAGAAAAAACCTGATAGGTGGCAAAACTGCAATATCTGTGATTCAGAAATGTTACAATCAGAGGATACTATATAAAGTGGCATAATGCATCCATTAAATGTGTACTAAGTTTTAATCTAACATTCAGCCTTCAAGTTATGGATCTTAATACTAACAAGAGCAACAAGCAAACAAAGCACTACCCAGGTGCACAGAGACCTGGGACTGGTAATCTGTGAGGTGGATGTAAACCAATCACTTTTGTGCTCAGAAGTGAATGTTTGAACATCCTTAGAACAATATACTTTTGGAGGATCTCCCTCAGACACAAAGCTGTTGCTTTTTTCACCAACACTAAGCTCTCATCCACTCAGCATATAAACAATGAGCCTGCTGCAGAATTTCACCTGTGACAAAATCCAACTATACCACATAAAGCAGATGCCAAGAAGAGGACTGCAGATCATATACAAAAACTACATTTATGGCTGCAAAGATCCAAAATGGCACCAAAAATAAACAGCACAGAGACAGCAAAATAAGCACAATGAATTACAGCACCATGGACATATCTGCCGTCTCCTTTTATGCTTGCTCCTAATTTTCTCAAACCTTCTACACCTTGTCTCTTGTCAGGCTGAAAAGTGGTAGAGGTGAGCATCCTAAAAAATCTGAACTCTGGCAGACTTACAAGGAAATTATTTTATCCTGAAGAATTAGCTTATGTATTCTTATTCATAGTGATTTGCATTTGGCAAGGCAATAATTAGGCACCACAAGTACAGAAGCAAGAATTCGCTACAAGCAACTCCCTTCTGAAATTCTTACTAGAGCATATGTGTCCTGGGTATTCCTACACAACTAACCTGTGTAGTAAGTCCAGTAATACTAAAGTGTGGGAACTGTGAACAGATTTTTCCAAGTACAAGAAAGCCTTTTTGGTACTCAAGTAGTTCACAACCTGATCTCTGCAAATATATTGGCATGAATGAATGTTATCTCAATGCATATAAACAGATTTCAGCTTAAAGAGAGATTGTAAAGCTGACTGTTTGCTGTGCATTATTTGTTATACTCCATTAATCACCCCTGCACTATGCATCTGACCATAGTTTACAGCTGCTACTGCCTCCAGCCATTCCTCAGAATGCAATGAGCACTCTCAGCTGTACACAGCAGGCAGACAGGGCTTAAGATGAGGAACTCACTGAGGTTACTCTCTTTAGGCCAGTGATATGGAAACTATGGAAGAAAGTAAATTTCTTTTGCTTGCATGAGACCATCTTTTCCCTCTCTGGGATGCAAATCTTTAATTTCCAATGAAAGTCTGGCTTTTCATCATTTGGACTCTGATACAAGAAAGCCCCAAATTTACTGAGCAGCGGCAAATTATATGCTTAAACATTTGACTGCATCAGGCCCTCTGTGATTATATTTTATCACAGTTTTTTAATCAAGGAACCTAAAACAAAAATTCACACAATTAAGATCTTTTCTCGACTTGTGGCTTACTGGTTTGTAGTAGATAACCACTTGGTTTCAATAATAATTATAAGAAAAAAGGCAAAGATACAATCAGTTAAAAGCAATTAGCTAAATTATTTAATGGATTAATATAAATTACATTGTTTAATTACAAGATCAAATGAAATAATACTGGTTTTAATTACAGTAATTCAAACCAATGAAGAAGCAAGGAAACCAACTGATTTTTTGAATGCTGCTTTCCAACTCCCTCTAAAAAAGATTACATTAACTACATGAAGATATAAAAATTTACAGTAATGGCTAATCCCTATATGGATAGTCTTGAATATAATTTTTCATCTACTTAGCAATTTGGACTTTACTATCAAAAGAGTTCATAATCACAATATGGTGGACTGAGAGTGAGAGGAGGGGAGAAGGAAAGTGGAGAAAAATCCAGTCTCAGATCAGAACCAGATATTACCTGATTCCTATGCAAAGACATTTGTCTTCATGTACATGCTTATTTCAAGTAGCTTTAAAACTCTAAATAACTACTGGATTTGTAACCAACCCACCTCACTGACCTTTTCTGTTGCATATCTTTCACTGTGCTGCACTGACCTCCTTTTGGTCCTATTAAACATCATGAGGGTGGTCATTTTCAAGTATTGTCTACCAAGTTTAAGATGCTGATCTCTAACTCCTTGCCTTATCCATCCTAGCAGAGATTCTTCTCCAGTTTCTGTATCAGTTCATCTCCCACCCTGCTCCTATGTGCATTTCTCTAAGTGTGCTATTCAATGTGGCTCTTTGCATGAAAAATGCTACAAAGTGAGGTCTTTTATCAAGAGTAATCATTATGAGAGGAAATATCAAATTTCCTGCAGCCTAAAATAGCCTGATCCAGCAAGAAGCTGCAGCCCCCCCTGGCTCGTGCAACCCGCTGGCACTCCAGCTTCAAGCAAGGGCTCCAGACAGAGAGCTGCCACAGTACCACCCCAATACAGCCCCTGTCATCTGTCCTTCCAAATGCACTCATTCCTATACCCACAGGTCCTCCCAGCTGCTGGCACATACACACCACTTCTGCCTGAATAGAACCACCACCAAGCACACACAACCTGGATGCCACCCCTGCTTCTCTCCCAGCCCCCCCAAAGCAGCAGCAGCAATGAGGAGCAAGGCAGAGAGCCTGGGGTGAGGGCTTTGCCCCTGCTGCTCCTCTCACCAAAGACTGTCACTGCCCTCTAAGCAAAAGTACTGCTAAAGCCATCTAGACCTGAGCCAGAGAAACCTCATGACAAGTGTGACTCTTTTCTGTACCTCAGAACAAGGGATTCTGCACTCAGGCTGTGCAGAAAGAAGCACCTGACTGATTAATATTTTGTGTGCTGCTTTGAAGCACTCTGCAGAGCCCAGGCCTTGGCCCAGAACAGCTTGCTTCCTACCTTTTCAACATTACCTCACTGGTTGTTCTATCACAAGCTGTCCTCCTACCCATTAAGTAGGAATGCAAAAGAAATTCCAGTGTAATCCAGGCTAAAAATGACTTCACCCACAAGAAGGAGCTTAAGTCATTACCTGTCTAATGTATTTGCAGGAACAAGCAGTTGCAGCACCTGAGAAATAAATATCATATATACATAACGAACAGTGTAACCCTCACTGGGGTCCTGCCTGCTTTTATTAAGGACACCATCTCAAAAATCTCATGTTTTCCTCTCTCAACAAACTTCCAAAACAAGACACAAAATAAAACATGAGTGAGGAAGGAGACAGAAGAGCTGCTGTGGCCAAGCCAATGGAGGTGACCAGAGCTGGGTTCAAGGGCTTTGCCAGCCAGCTCCCAACTGCTTGGCATCGGCAGCACAAAACATACAGGCTTAACAGGTTGGATTTTCCTCTACAGATAACAGCAACACAGATAAGAAAAAATGTAACTCTCTAGTAAGGATACTAGTTCACCAAGCTGTAAGAAAATGCCAAACACCACAACACATTCTCTTACTGCTTTCCAAGATGTTTCAAGAACTATTTCCTTCAAAGCCCCTGTCAGTGTTAGCATAGCAGACTGTCTGCAGACTGTCCTTTTGGCAAGGGCTGGCACCACAGCTCAGGTGAGCACTGGATTTACTACTCATTTTAAAGGCATTAATGATTTTTTTAATGGGTCACAGACATTATCGGGGACACTCATCAGAACTCTATCATACAGGAAAGTCATGGAACTGTTCATGGGCTGGATAAGAAAAAAATTCAAAATGTGTTTAAAATGCAAATGTTATCATTTGACTCCAGGATTCAGTGGAGATATTTTTCCAGTCAGTTTGTGATTTGAAAAATTTCATATTAAGCTTGTTAAGCATATCTAAAATATGATCAATTAAATACATGTAAAACAAATAACCCTCATATCTAAATATTAATTTCCCCCTTATGCAGTGCTGTCTCACTCCTCATCCTGTTACAGAGGTGGGAGGGGAAGGGAGTGCAACAGGGTGTTAGAGAAACCAGAAATAGAGTAGGGAAACCAGAAATGGAGTAGCAAAACTCTCCAAACAAACTAAGCCAACAGGACTTATGCTAACGTGCCCCTGTGCATCTGTATGTTGTGTAGGTTTTGCTCTAATGTTTGTATCCACAACAACCTAACAATGTTGATTTACAGAAATCCCTGCACAGCCAGCACTAGGAGACTGCTGCTGGTTTCAGCTTCCGAGCTCTGCAGGCAAAAAAAAATTCTCAAGCTTGAGCTCACTGCAGCTCTAATTAAAAATAAAGTACAGATGACTCATTTCACTGCTGATTGTTAATGGTTAAGCTACTGGAAGAAGCCCTACCAGAGCTCCTCCTGCCCGAACAAACTCGTGTGCTGGGTCTTGCAGGGAGCACATTTTGTTGAGAGGAGAAGTACTGGTCACAGGTTAACAAGGGCCATTTAGGGACCTACGGTCAGAAACATTATTTGCAATATATTAAAACAGAGGTGTACACAGGGAGCGAGATGAAGGAAATAAACACACATGCAGTGTAATTACAGTCATTTCTCCTTGCATGGGAGGGTATTTTCACCCACTGCTTCCAGCCCAAAGGTGAAGGGCCATTTCCACTGCAGTGAAAATGAAAGGAACAACAGTGGGGTTGCACAGATGTCTATTTTTGTGCTGTGCTCTACTCAAAAGGAGTGGGACTTACTGGATCTTATATTCACTTTCACTGTAACCCTTTTATCTCTGCTGTTGAACCAGGAGAAAACTATATTTCATGCCAGTCTATGTTCCAAATATTTTACCAGTACATTCCTGTGGATCCTGCTTTTGCTAACACTCCTTATTTCAGCTTTCTATCCAAACCTGAAAAAGTTCCACCATTACCAGAGCTGTAAGAGCATGGCCTTGTATTATATCTACAACATAGAGTTACCTGAGGCAATAATGAACTACCTCATGTGTCAGAAACAACACAACAACATCAGTAGAGGCTTCCAAGCAGGCTACTCTACACTTAAGTTCACCTAACACTAACCCTCTCCAGTAACTCAATAACAGCTCTCAGGAAAGACAACCATACAGCCAACAGTCAAACCAGCTCTCATTTACTCTCAGCTTCATCATCTCTATGCTGCACTGCATCATCTACAAAACACACAGACTTGCAGCCTCCTTACGTCTAGCATAGAATTGCAATGGTGAAAATTTGGGGTGTCTATTGTAAGGTCTCTTTCTGGCATAATGATACTGTTAAATATGTTTACTTTAAATAATGTTTTCTTTTATGTATCTGGTCTCTTCAGATACTAATTCACTCCTCTAGAGTGACTCAGGTGTTATACATCAAGCTCTCAGTCTTTATTTTTTCAAAATCCCAAGAACAATAATCTAGTACCTGACAGTTTATCACTGTCATACTTCAATGTTATGATCTACTACTAGAGAATATGTTAGTCCATTTATATTTTATATTCCATTTCTTATAGGGCTTTCAAAGATATGTTGGTAACACTGTCCCTTCATATGTAGTACGGGTTGAGAGAGAAAACATTTCCAATATGATCAAGAGTTACAGAGTGGGATAACTATAGCAGAACCTATTGTATTAACAAGATAAGATTTGTTTTAAGTTCAATGGAGAAAAGGTACCTTTGAATTTGAGAAGTTAAAGGGTGTTGCATTACCTAGGCACTATAGGAAAAGTTAATGATGAAGTTTCAGTTTTAACTTGGAAACTGCTGGTTTTTGTAGGCTTCAGCCTGTCACTAATAGGTATATTTTAACGAGATACATGGGGATTTAGGGGAACAACTCCCATTAATGTTAATGGGATTCACACAGCTAAATCCCTGTGCTGGAAATGTTTCTTCTAAGGTACCTTTAATATAGCCTCTATGTGTGCACATGCACACACGTGTGTGTGTGTCTAGTTAATGCTTAAATGTATAAATAGGAACATTATACTACCCAGAGTTACTGTTTTATTCCATGATATATTACTAAAATGGAAGTAAAATATGGGTCCTGGAAGAGTGTATTTTTGACAGCAGTGGGTAAATCTGTTCTGAAGGTTTGACAGGAATGAGGACATGAAATCAGTTGTACATCTGTGGGCTGACAAGAGTGAGGTCTGCCTTCCTTTATGCCCTTTGCTGTCTCTTAATGCAGGGTCACTTCTATAGTCATTGCTCTGACTTGCAACAGGATTCCTGACAGAGGAGGGCTATTGAAAATGTGGTCAACTGTACCTGGTAGCAATGCATATTGAACCGGTGAGAAAATCTGCTAAATGGCTGCAAGTCCTGCTGATCTGGCACTGAGCAGCTGCAGGCTTCTTCCATGGAAATCTATGTGGAACTTGGATTCCTACTGGGAAAAAGCTTGGCCGGCATACTGGAGAGCTTGTATAGGTGCACATGGCTACTACAGCAGCAGTAAATGAATTGCAACAGCTCTGTGAACAGTTTTCTGCATAAAATAAGAGTTTAATTTTAGAAACATGAAGTACTCTCGTATTATTACCCACCAGGTGGTAGGCGATACATGCAGCAAGCAGCTGACCTAAAAGAGACACCACAAGAAAAGAAGCATGATCATCTGAGGGGCCAAGCAGCACCTTGAAACAGAGCAAACAGACTGCATCAAAAGAAGTGACCACCAGGATGCTGGATTTTCAGAAGTAAACCTGAGGGCACAGCAGAACTGAGACTTGAATCGGTACAGAGAGCTGAACATTGAGGGATCAAAAGGAAAACAAAGTTAAAACTTTTTTTTTTCCTTACCATTTCATCAGTGAAAAAGAATTAGAAGCCAGTAAAACTCAGATGTCAAAAATAACATCTAAAATACTGGACTTCCAGATAGAGGTATTTGATGAGAAGCATCAGCCAAATCAGAATGAGACTATGCAGAGGGGATAGGGTTTACCCATGAAAAAAAGAAAGTACAAATTCTACATGCAGAGCTGAAAGCAATGGTGTGCTCATGTAATCTTGGAGAGCTATATGATCTTATAGATAGCAAGTGGTTTAAGAGCAGGATTTATCTTTGAGCTTACAACAGATTGACAGGGGAATGAAGTGTTAGCCTAGAGAAACATGGCTCTAGATGGCAAGGATAGCTGAACAGTCTCCAAAAAATGCAAAGCAAGAAGTAGTAGAGCATAAGGAGGAAGTAGTTTCTAGCAGAGATAAGGACCAAGAAATATAGGGTCCATGTCCTAAGATATTAAATATGAAAAGCAAAAAGAGACGAAGTCTGCCCATAGTGAATGTGGAAAACAGAACTCTTTGTCCTAATGGCAGAAGCATCCCAGGAACAAAAAGCAAATGTACATGCACTGATTACAGCTACAGAGTCTTCTGATGAGAATTAAGACATGCTGAGGTCTGGAGCACATTTAAAATAAAATAGTAGGGTAAGTAATCTCAAAAAAAAAGGCTATTGGCCATGCTGCTGCCCTGTTTTAACTGTTACATGATCAGTGACTAACTTGCTTTCATCTATATGAAGGCAGTGGTAATTTAATTCCTAAAGCACTGATAAACATCAGTGGTGAAACTAAACAATGGGGGCAATAGAGGAATATTCACCTGCATACAGAGAAGTTGAAAAAAAATAAAATAGAATCACTGTTTCATGGGGACTTCCATCCCATTTGTGAACATGGAACTATCAAACAAGCCTCAGCTGAAAGACATGAAAGGTATTTGGTTGTTTATAGATAGGACCATCGCTGTTCCAGGCTCTCTAGATGCCTTTCTGAAGCAAATTCTCTTACATCCAGAGAATCTGAAGTGTAAATTATAACTGGAATGAGGGAATGTTTTTATTGCTAGCTTTGCAGAACCTAGGAGTGGCATCAGTCCTGACAGATGCCTTTGATGGCTGGTGTGATACAAATGAGTCAATGATTAAATCATGTTTTAAAGTATATCAGGTAGCTACTGCCCAAAAGGTTTGCCATTATCTTGTTGTCTTTTAGTGCTCAATGTAAGGAAAGATAAGATCATTCTTTGTGGCTCTAAACCTAGCAGAAGGGAACTCAAGCCTAAACCTGCTGTAATACCTAGGTAAGTGACCCAGCTATTTTGATACAATATTCCACACACACCACTGATGCTGTACTATTCTGCTGTACTATGATTTATTAAATATGAACTGAGTAAGGAAATTGCTCTGCAGCCTGATGATGAAGACCGTGACACAGAAAGACACATGTTACATGCCTAACCTTAATCACAGCCATTTAACCTACAGGTCCTGCAAGCTGAGTGTGCTAACCACCAGCCTGTCCTGTGGGAGCAGTAATTGCTACACCTCATTCGTGTTACCTGCCAATGACTTTAGTAATAATACTACAGTGGCCAGTTTTCTCCAGAAGCCTAAATTTACCTTGATTAACTCTTAGCATAGTTAGTATTTACTAACTGGATTCAGACCCGTCTAAAACAATTACACAGGTGAAGGTATTTTGATCACTCAAAGTAAAACAGATTCCCTTTTGTTTTACTTTGCTTCTGCAAACTTCAATTTTTATTTGCCATATTCATTTCGATAACAGATCACTCTTCTACTTTCATATCTCACTGCCAAATGGGACTCACCTGTTATCTCTGATTGCAGGCAATTCAAACTTAAAACAAGCCTGTCTATCAACTCCTGTTTTAACAGCTGATTAATTAGGGCTACAGGGATCCTGTGGAAAGCTTTATCTGAAGAGCGGCTCAACCATTAGTAGAAGAAACTTCCTTGTACACTCCTAGCTCAGATAACAAAGATAATAGTTCACAATCCTCCTCCAGCTAATTCAAATAGAGGCACTCCCTCTTATCCTAACACGAGTCAGACAAATCCCCATGATATAGTACTACAGTGCTGAATTCTCCAATGTTTCTGAAAATTAATATCAGAAAACAGACACCTAAATGACACGTTAACCAAAAATGTTACTATCAAGGATAAATTGCTTGCCTCTGTCCTTTTATCTTCTTTTTTTCTTCTCCCTTTTTTTTTTTTTTTTAATCTGACATTCAAAGTAGCCAGACCCTAAAGAAACATCAGGATGCATCATGGTCCTGTATCCATCCTGGGCTATCACTGTATCACTGTCAAATAAATAAATAAATAAATAACCAGAACTGTCTTTGGTTAGTAAACACTTGAACTTGGTCCTTAATATTCTTTCAGTGGTAACTGGTAATCCAAATCATAAGAAATACACCATTCTTTCAGTATTTATTCCTCTTTCTTAAATTAAGTCCATCCATAATTCTGTATCTGGCCTGTGAGTTGCCCTTATATGTTTCTATGATTTCAGAATCCATACAGACCCCTGAAAGGTAGGTTTACACATAGAGTACATTGATATGCAGAACTCATTGTACAAGGCAGTGTTATAGTACAGTCTTGAAGACAAAAATGTAAGATATAAGTTGACCCCAACAAGTAATTGAACAAATTATTGTGAAGATACCAAGTATCAATGACATGCTGGATCAGTGGTTGGATCATGGCCAACTGCACCTCAGGAAGTCTTTAAATCCTTGACTTCCAGAATGTGGCTTCTCTAAGAATCCACCACTGGCCATCCTCACAGAAGGCAGTATCAGGGAAGATGGAATTTTTGTCTGGTTCGGAAGGGGTAGTTTCCCATCAAGGACCACTGATACCAGTGGAAATTCTTCTACTGATTCTAAGGTACTCAGAACCAAACATGGAGAGAGACCATTCAGCATCTTGATGCTTCCCTTCAAGATGCTTTCCTTCTAATTCAGTAAAAAGCCCACAAAACAAAATCAACCCCACAATGGTGAACAAAGCACCAGCAGAGCCCCAGATCCAGAGAGCCTCATTTCTGCCTAAAATGCTGTCCAGGTGTTCCCCTCAGTTAGGTATCTCTGGCCCAGAGGGGCTCAGCAGGGTACTGGTAGCATTTTCATGACTTTCCACAGAACCCACAGCACCATCTCCTATCCTCATGGGTCAATACAAGTATAATCTGAATCATCCTCCAAAACGTGCATTGTGACTGAAATTATCGTTTAAGTGATCTGTAACTTTTATATACTGTTGTAAAAGACTGATTTTCAGCTGGACAAAAATATATTTCCTTTGTCTTTTTCAAGAGAAAGGGTTTTGCCTGTATTTTAGCACTTTGGAGAACTCCTTTCCTCAGAATCTGTGCCAGTGACTAATGACATATGGTATCTCTCCTAGATTTGCAAGTTGAAAAGAGAAGAAGACCCCTTTCATTACAGCATAATAGCATGCTTGCAATAGTTCAATAGCTATAATGAAATGTGACAACCCAGATCTGCTTCCAGTGATGTCTTGAGCCAGTGTCTGAATTGCCCATTTCTGAACACGTGTCAAGCCACAGCTAAATGCAAAATTCCTATACGTTTAGGAGGAGAAAAAAATCTTCATTTCCTTATTTTGCAGTGATTGGCCATTTTCAAATCACTCATTTCCACAAAACGTTTAAATTGTTACTTGTTCTAAAAGAAATGTATTTTTTCCTTATTATCTTGGGATGCTTAAAAACATTTCCCTGAGCCCTGGGCCCGCAATCTGTGGCACTGAACATTGTATTTTAAAAAAAGATCAAAACATGGAGTCACAAATGAAAGCTAAAAGGCAGGGAAAAATAATAAAGAAAGAATGTTGTGCATTTGTGTCCTGTCCAACTGTAGGAAATCTGAGATGGGGTCTGGCTGCTGAAGCCTGCCCCTCGGTGTGCTACTTAGAAATGTAAAATGCAAATATACATGGTATACTGCACTTTAAAACTACATACATGTGTCAGATACCAAAACACAAATCTGGATCCTGTTCTCAGTATCCTAAATTTGGAACCTATTCACCCAGCTGCAACAGCTACATGGATTTACATCACTTCACACCAGCCAAGGCAGTTGACTCTGGGTTGTTTGTTTTATACAAAGCCATTTGCCTTGATACTTAAATAGCTGACAGAGACCAATCAAAAGACACAAGAGTTTCTTACTACTCACAAGAGCTACAAAACAAAGTCCCATGGTATTTTCATGACTGATTCTTTAAGGTAAATGTCCACTTGGAAACTACAAAAGTGAAAACCTTACCACTTTCATTAAATGAAAACTCAGATTGTCACATTAACACATGACTACAGAGAAACACGAGGTATTTGTAAAAACTCAAGAGAGGAAAATACCCACACTTTTGATACTGACAGTGCACCCACTGCAGGCCTCTGACATGCAAAAAGCTGACTCAAGTCCCATGCATACATGAAAGAAATCCTGCCAAAAAAGAGCAAGTCTGTATGTGATTAAACAAAGCAAACTCTTTCACATTGGCTCCTAAAACACCAGTCTGCAGCCCAGACTTTAGTGCTTCCTGTTTAAGAAGTAAAAATACTGAAACAAACAAACAAACCAACCAACCCCCTATGGATTAGCAGGACTGCTGTAAATTAACCCATTACAAATTGCTTGTGACAGGGTTCTTCCTTGTTCCAGTCAGAATTTATGTATACAGTATACAAATTCAAACATTTTCCAACATTCATCTCCACTATTAACTTAAATGAACAAAATGCAAGCCTTATCTAGTATGTCTAAAAACTTGGTTTTTCTTCTTTAGAAAATCGCTCTGGCCTCTTTTTTTCCTCCTTTTTGACCTGTTTTCACTAGAACCTCAACTTCACTCAAACCTTCTTAATAATCCTGTGGTGGTACTAATAGGATTCTATTACCTGACACATAATGAGTCATAACAAGACCAGAAAACCTTGCCTTCCTATGGGAGAGTCAAGAACCTGCTCCTTTATGAGGTCTCAGCAAAAAAAAGTCTCTGTTCTACTTAGTTCCTGTCTTTACTGCTATGTTATAAAAATAGGGGCATTTGAGAATAAGTAAATAAATCAAGGGTCGGCAAAAGTCACATAAAACAAATATGTATAGCTGGTTGCCTTTTTCTCTGTAAATCCAATGGCAGTTAACAATGATCCAGAGACTGTAGCATTTTTTTTTCAGTCATACTAGCAAATACTTTGACATTGCCCTAGGCCTGAGTCTGTGATTTGAGTATAAAATGGAGAGTGCCTTGGACAATTTAGCTTTGCACTTAGGCTTTAAAATTTACTTAAAGCTAAAAATAAAACCTGACATTAGAGATGAATTATTCAGTTTAGAAATAACTTGCATAGAAATACAAGCTCTGGAAAATTCAAACAAACTATATAGTTTTAATCATTATTGTACTAAGAGGGTCAAATTCTAAGAGGGTCCACCTGTTTTGATCTCTCCAGGGCTTGCATGCATCTACCTATGAATGGTCTCAATTATGTTAGCTGTGAGCAAGATAAGTTGCAGTGAAAACAAACACCTGTGCTCTTTGATGGCTAACACATTCAAATGTATTTTATATATTTTAGTTCAGATTCTAACCTTCTGTGAATTTGGAGTAATACTTCAGAAGACAATGAGGATTTCTATTGTTGTAATGAAGGACAGAGTCTGTCCATAGAGATTTATTTTTTTTTCAATAAAATCTTCAAACAGCCATTTTAAGTGATTTTCACAATGTCTTTACTAAAAAATGAGCTGTTCACTAACTGAAAGTAACAACCAAAAAGAAAAGTTAAGGGATTAAAAAAAAAAAGGTTAAAACTGTAGGGACTGGGATATTTAATCATTGATAACACTGACTGAATTGTAAAGAGGCTCAAAAGGAGGTGTATGTGAATGGAGATGTCAGATTAGCTTTCCTACTGGTTGGGATTTCAATAACCGACAGCAGATAAGATACAATTAGTATTCATATATTGAGGCCAGAGATTTGGAACCAGTTTTCAAAGTACTGTCTAGCCTTGAAAAAGTCTGAGCAGCTTTATTAATTTTTTACAGAATATATATTTTAACAAAATGCACTTTACTTCACAAGAGCAGAAGAGTGTTGGATGATTGTCTTAATGTTTCAACCACCAGAAAACCAACTGAGAAACAAATCATGTTTGAGAGTCCTGGAAACTGCATGCCTGATCTATCAGGGCTTCCACTGTACTTGAAAGGTCCATGGGTCACAACTGCAGGAAGTCACATTTTGAGACACAGCTATGAAGCTATTTGAATGGCCCCAAGATATATCCCACATCAAATGGCTGACCTCCTGCACTTGCATACTGCAGGTCACCTTACACTTCTTAGCCAGAGGCCCTTGCTGATTCCCTTTCGTAATACCCTGGAACAAAGAAACACACTCTCAACTTCCTGGGAAGTCTCCCTGGATTACCTAGAACTCAGCTTGGAAGAACCGAGTGCAGCAGATCTTACAAACAAGTTCATCTCTTTCAAATGGAGGCAATATCATGGTGCATACAAATGCTCCCGCTGCTTCCCATCCAAGTTTTTAGATTCCACTGAAAACAATTTCTCCAAATGGAATGTCTGCCTTTAACAGCTCCCACTTAAAACGTGGCATTATAAAAACACTTCAAATTATTTGGCTTTGTAGAGGTAAAATGAGGAATTCTGTAAAGAAATATTTTTTAAAAGCGATCAGGTCACATTTCAGTCCTCTGCTGTTAAAGTGGGCTTACCAGCAGAACAAGCAGTAACTCACCCAGGTTTCTAGAAATGAACAATCCAATATGGAAAAATTCTGACTATACAGAATACTCTGCCATTCCATGTCTTATAACCCCCACAGTTAATCAATTAGACCAAATTACCTATATTCAAATAGTAGAGCTTCATTTACTTTTCCAATTTCTTTGGTCTCTCCAAAAATGTTCACTGCAGGGGAAAACGGTGCTACAATTTAATGCAATGCACAGCTGATTTAAAATTACATAATTTTATTGAAAAATGTATGGAATTATTAAAACTATTTTTCACTTGTGGACTATAACACTGCTGTATGCTTTTAGCATTGTCATATGGGACTGCATTCTCCAGTACCACATCAACATAATATTGAATAAGTCCAAAGCACTAGATTCCAAAAAATACAAAAATATCACAGATGGCTTAAAACATTCATTGAGACCATTACTCCATGATATCATTTGTTGGTGTTTTTCTGGATTAATTTTAGTTTACATTAAACAAGTGGGGTCACTTTGATGAATGTATTGCCTCTAGGATGTATTGCCTTTAGGATTCACATTTTAGGGTTATCTAGCCTCCTGCCTAAGTCCCGTATAAAAAAAAACAAAAAAACAAAAAAACCCCAAACCAAAACAAAAAAAAACCCACAAAAAACCCCATAACTAAATTACAAGCAGAAATCTACAGAAGCTTTATCAACAAGGGAAGAGAAAACAAAACAAACCAACCCCGCCCCAAAAAAAACCTTCTAGAGCATCTGTAATACTAAGATGGCATTCATTATAAAACATTGTAATGTCATAAACAGAAATAAAACCAATATATAAGAAAACTATTTAATTTTTCACTTCATCTATTCTGTATGAAAAGCAGGTAAATTGCTACAGAAGTACAGAGACTACTACAAAAATTTGGCTTTCTTTTATTTCCTGTAAATGAGCTGATTTGAAGACAAAATGCATTGTCTGTGAGCTTATTACATTTCTTTTTCACTTAAGTAGGACACATTTGCATCAAGCAGTTATGAACTGGCTGAATCTCGCTCCTCTGGGTCTTGGCAAGGACAAGTACAGAGAAACAACCACTCATGAAGCACACAGATATTTGCAACTAGATTCTTGGACGAGAGAAGAAACCCAGAGAAAGTGTTTTTGCATTTTATTGCACTGGAAAACAAATTTCTAAGTTAACTTTTAAACTGTAAATTTCTCCATTTTTTATTTGTTTTTTTGCTTTTCTTTCTCCAAATACAGGTCAAAAGCATTCATGCAGTGCTCCTTAGCAGAACCTGGTTATCCAGCTCTTTTGGACTGTTTCAACCTCAGGAACTCTCATAATTCTGTGAAAACAATTACTTGGACAAAAATTCCACAAATGTGCAGGACTTACGAAGATGTCAGTGACACTACACTGCTCCTCAACACCTTGTCCCTAATGAAATGCTGCACCGGGCAGCCACAGCTGCTTGGCCCCAGCAAAAACCATCCACTTCCTACCACTGGGAGATCCCCACAGCCAGGGAACTCCACCACTGAAAAATGTTTGCATATTTCAAAGCAGAAATTCTGGTTATTTCAAACTAGGGGGAGAGAGGAATCAGCCTTCATTCACATGTAAGGAGGAGAACTGAAAAGAACTCTGTGGGTACACTCACGCACACGTTAACTATTAAAAACATGGATGTGCTTAGCAATTGAATAGCCCTCTTCTATTTGGAGAATTTTTAAAAAATACATTTCCCAAACCTTAGTCTGTATCATTAATGCCATGAAAAGTGAGGTTACTGTGTGGCTGCAGAGCATAATCTTTTTGCACAAGAGTAGACATCTGCCACATTCATTTTACTGCAGAGGTTTTTATAGAAAGAAATTGTATAGTAGAGTGGCATGTAGGGGGAAGGTTGATTTTTAGATTTTTTTTTTAGCATGCAGCAAAGAGTTCTGCCCTCATGTTAATATAATAGCAGTCAGTTAAAAGAGCACTGAGGTGGGCAAGCTGGGCTTTGCTCTCCACTTTGGTGGGTCAGATTAGCTTATTCAGGAGAGACATTTTGGTGCAGTGACCAAGCCTGCAGCCCTGGGAACCTGCAGCCTGCTCCTAACTTTGGTGAAAGAGTCTGGCTTAGAGAGAGCTATTAACTAAAAATATTTTTATTAACTACTTTCACACTGGCAGAAATGGATCTGGCAGCAATCACAGGTGTATTCGAGCAGGACACTCCATGGCTACAAAGGAGTTGCAAAGAGTGGGAAATTCCTCGCCTACTTTCTGACCAACCAGGACAAGGCATAGAACTTAAATCTCCCTCTTCCCTTTCTCCTCTGCACTGTAGTCTCTTGCCTCCTCCGTAGACAATAAATTGCTCAGGGCAGGCTGTTCACCCTCCTGTGCTCAGACAGAGCCTGAAGAGGGCTCAGCTGGAGTTTACTTGCAGCTGCAGCACAACAGCTCCATAACTGTAACTGCAGCTGCAGCGCCTCTTTCCTCTACTCCACTGCCACTGAGGATTCCTCCTGTCCATGTCATCAGGATTTTAATTCTGAGGATGTAGTCATTACATAGCCAAGGCCCATATATGCTTATCAAAGTATCTGAGCTACAGTGCTTAGAGCCACTGACACACTTCTAGTGTTCTGCTGCTCAAAAACCAAAAAGCAGGAGGGAAGACACTGCAGCTGCCCATGTGTAAAGATGGATTTTCTCAGCAATACACCAACAGGACATTTTTCCATTGCTTTTCCCCACAGACCATTTGTCATTCATCTCTCTTACACAATGCTGCAGTAGCTGTGGTTTCCAAAAACAACATTCCAGTAGACTGTATCACTCTGGACAAGAAAGCAAAAATGAGAGTGTGGTTTTCCTTAGCCTTGAAATTCAATCAAGAAGATGATGATTACTGATTTCAGAATCCTACAATAAAATCAGAGGCCTGGAAAACACATAGAAAGATAGAACTGAGGCTGCTTTTCAAGAGAGGGATGGATTCAGAAGATTGTCTTTCAATGCATTTGAAATTGCTGCCAACCAGGAGAGAACAGTCTGCTCTCCATGCTAGGGCCAACAGAGCAGGCAAGAATGACAGCAAAGAAAGAGCCAGATTAAACCTTAGAGAACAAACCTTGCTGGTGAGACCAGCAAAGTACTGACCCAGATTGCCTGGGGGTGGTGCTGCCTGTCCTACTTCAGGAAGAGTGTGGATAAACAGCTAGGAAGTACATAAATACAGTGGCCTCCTTTGCAGCCTATGAACAGACCAGTTCAATATACTAATGCTACTACAAAAAATCATCACACCTCAGACTGACCTCCTTGCTTACTTTCCATTGCTTCACTTCTTTTGCATATCCCAAGAACATCTACTAACAAGCACCATGTATCCAAGGCACACCAGCCCCATGAAGAAACACTACTAACCTGGAGAAATTTAACCTATTACAACCACTTGGGTCTATGGGAAAGCAAGATAAAACCTTTTAATTGCTTTGAATGCTTTGATGTTAGCAAGATACTTTTTTAAACAGCTTATTCCTGGAGAAAGATATTTGCCAGTTACTGTGACTAATTTCTTCATAATAATTAGTCCCTTGGATTACTCTGCCTCCTTGAGAACAACTGCAGCTCTGTCATTTAGCAGACAGTCTGTGATGTAATATCTCTTAAATCACAAGAAAATGGTGAGATTCAGAGTCAGCTTCAACTTGATTGCAAATGCTTAAGAGACACAAAACTGACAAAGTACTCCAAGTTCAGAAAGATGAGGTGGAGACCAATGAATGAAAAATCTAACTGAGGTACTCCTTACAACCACTGCTCCAGCTCTGATAAGGCAAAATTATGAGCTAAAATATATCACGACCAGGAAAATATTTCCCCAACGTTAAGGATATTTCTTGAATCAACCAATATTTCCCACAAAAAAAACCCAGAAAAACAAAATAAACAAACAAAAAAACCCAAGCAAAAAACCCCACAGTATATATTTTTGTACCAGGTAAATGTTGCATTTCTTTACTGTCCTGCCTTTACAGTAAATCTGAGATTTCCAGATCTTTTACTATGAGACTCCTAGACAGATTTTCAAAACAGATGTGTGCTGTTCAAGTAGGATGAAAGATATTGCAAAGCTGGTGCTTATTATGTGATATTTAAATGACAAACTTTTGAATTAGAAAAAAAGATGATATGCTGCTATATTAGAGTTCTCTCAGACAGACACAAGGGAGCATTAACGTCCATCATTCTGCTTCAATATCACTTTCTGTGTTAAAGTCTCTAGTGCCTTCTCTAGAATAAGATGCATCCCACATGTTTAGTCTTCAAGCAACATCACTAATTTTAATTTTAATCTTTTGCAGCAAAACAAAAACTGCATCTTATTGTAAGTAATAGAATTTATTTATACTTGATATCATTTGAAAAAGTGATGACACACCAACAGCTCAAGCATGAAGCATTTTTAATTCTTCAGATGAAGTGACAGCTGATTATCAAATAACATTTACTTACTATTTAAGTATTATCTAAAAAAATCTGCTCCTAAACAAGCAAAAGAGAATTTTTTTCTCTCTCTCTTTTCTATGGCCTTCCTGGGTTTGAAGGATACCCAGCATGACAGATCACATAGTCACAGAAACTTGAGCAATCAAGTCCATCCCATTGTTTGAAACATTTTCTGCAATGTATTGCTTCTTTCTTGCCAAGAATCTTGCCAGTCACTGTTTTCATCACTTGTCGTGTGTTTATGCATCTCCTAACTCATTACTGTCCCTGACAAGCCCTTTCTTGCCCATATAGGGTTTTTTGTGGTGTTTTTTTTTTCCCCACCTGGTACCATCTAGAAGTGATAACAATTTTCTAAACATTCAATAAGTTGGCCTTTAATTACTCAATCTGCTTTTTAAACATTTGCAGTTTGCTCAGGTGTGGCAACATAAACATCTAGTACACTAATTCTGAAATCAGGCATCACAACCCAAATGGGGCCACAGAACTTAAAAATGGATGAAAATGTAATTGGAAAAGAAAGACAAAAATAGGGTGGAATACTAGATTGGCAACAGAAGTGGGAAAGTCTGGAAATTGCCTGCATACCATAGTGTCCATGATCAAACATAATACACATAGGCAAAACCCCCATATCCTTCAAGCTGTGTGTTGTTTCATTTTTTTTTTAATACCCAAGTCTGACAGAGGTCTGATAAAATGAAGCATTATCACCAGGAAAATCCAAATCTCATGACAGTAGAATCCAGAAAGTTCTCTGAGGTATTTGGAGTCTATTCAAACTTTTTGGCATATTACCCAGTTCTGTCAGATCTCTCATGTATCCACAAAGATTTTTTTTTAAGTTCACTTATTGGTTACAGAATTTAGCAATCACGCTGCTGCTTCCGTGGCATCACAATAAAAACTTGTGGAGTTTTGTTTTTGTAGAGAGGGACTGTGTAGGGAACTGATTTTTAACAGAAGGTTTTGGCTGGAAGCCTTTTGTTTAGGCTTTTTTCCAGGAGAAAAATGCCATTTGGCATTTGGAAACAAGGTTCCTATTTACCAATTCAACTCCTCCCATAACTATAAATTATAATAGTTTTACTTGCAAGTAAGTTCAAGGAAATTTTCTTCTCCACCAATGAGCTAGAGATGACAGCATGTGTGAATGCAGGGAATTGAATCTACTGGAGATGTGGTTTGTTTTATCCAATTTGTAGTTGAAGATTTAATGAATAGATAGGTGCTAAAATATTTTTATTGTGCAACTATTCATCCTCTAAGAAAAATAAGAGCTGTAGTGCCCTTTTTATGTGTAGAATTGATGAGATTGAGAACAACCAAACAACAGAACAACCAATTGTTGAAGATCTACAGGTTTCCGAATTGTCTATTTTAATAATGTCAAAGACTCAGGATGGCACTTTCTTCCCTTTTCATCAGTCTGTGTGGCCAGAATAAGTCACAGGTTAACAGGATATAAATAAATAAGACATTTTTTACATCTACCTATTAATTTTTTGTCTCTTTAGTTCAGTGTGAGGTTTTTTTTCCTCTCAAAATCCACTGAATAAATGTCATCACTTGTCTGCAAGAAGTTACAGTTTTAGTGATCTATAAAAACCCCTAAAACTCTTTCCTAAAGTCCATGAAAAACCTGGGATAAGAATAAATTAAAGACTTTATTAAAACATTTTTTCTGAGAATGAATACTGCAAAAATGTTTACAGAAATATTGAAAATTATATTATTTCTGCTACATTTTGTCTTTAAAATGCTCTGTGACTATGTTCCTTTGACAGAAATGCTTATTTCAACACTTACTGTATCATACAAGAGAAATTGCTACGTACAGTGAGCCTTCATCTTTTATAAAACATATTAGTAATGGACTTTAATATTGTACCACTATAAAAATCACTGTGATTGAACATTAAAAGGTCATGCTCATTTTCTAAGCTTCCCCTGCAGAAAACATACATTTCTCCTCTATCTGAACTGTGACTTTGGGGCTGCATTCACTACCATCTTCTGAGCTGTGTGGATATAATCTTTTTGTTTACTTGTCAACAATATTAATACTTTCTGTTTTCAGCGCTTTCTTCCTACTCTATGTCAACAGGCAAAGAAGTACACTTAATATTTGAATATGTAATGTAGCTTCTTCTTTAACTCTAGGAATATTTGTCATTATTCAGAGGTTAAGAATTCATACTTATTCCATAAATATACTATCAGTATTTCCCGTATGCTAACTAAATAATTTGTGGTACAGTTTTTAGTGTAAAGTAGAAAATAGAAAATAGTATCAGTAAGAGTATGGGTATTAAAAACACTTTCCAGCCATCTAATTCTTTCCCCATATTTTTTCAGTGTCTTTAAGGACCCCAAATTTTGGTACTACTATACCACATAGTCCCAGAAATGCTGAAAGATCATTCTGATATAGAGCAGGCAATGTAGGCTGCAAAGAATACTGAAGCCCACTAGTATGATAGTCAGTTGTATCACTCTACTATATAAGCCTGACAATATTTCACACAGAGTAAAAGTTTCCATTAATCACCGTCGGCAACAGAAACCAATTCCCATAACACAACATTAATTTATGTGATGCACCCTACTTTATTCCATAATGTGGCATTCCGTAACATTAGAAAAAGAAAATGTTAATTCAAACTCTGAGATTTTTTGCTGTACTCCTTTACAACCTTGCTGTTTCATTACTGGCAATATAATCCATAAAGCAGAAATGCTTCAGTTTGGCAAGGTCCCCATCTTTACCAGGTCTTTATCAAACAGCATTACAGCAAGTTGAACTCTTGGCAACATCTTTTGGATGTCTTGGGAATTGTAGCACTCCCCAATCAAAGGGTCCAGATAACTGACACACCACAATGCTTCAGGGCTATTTCTTGAACTGTGATACCTCACAGAACATGATACTGGCATTTGGTCACAATGTCTTTTTTTGATATTTAAGATTGACACTTGCTGCAATTACCCTTTCTGCAAGATTCTGCTCCAGAGATGCGCAGCCTCTCAAATTACTGACAGCCCTGCCACAAACCTGACTTTGTTCTCTTAACCAACTACTCCCCATGGCATTTCATTAAATGGATATTTTGACTGAAAGCAGTCCTGCCAAATACCTTTCTCCTCATAAATTGATTTGTCATTCCACTTCTGTCTGTCTTTGCTGAATGACATGCAGATTTGGAAGTAATCCAATTAACAAGTGGAGCAATTAATATCACAAACAATCTTCATGCTAACTTTCTGCGACAGGGTTAAGCATTTTCCAGTGACATGAGATCTAAGCAGTACATTAACAATTCTTACATTCATGCAGCTACTGCCTGACCTCTTCCAGCATCTTAAAAGCTGTGAGTTGGAGTCAGTCACTGTTTCTCATGGGGTCTCTCTGGGAACTCAACATCATTTTTGCATCTATACTCAGGTCAACTTATTTGTATTTAAGACAGAGGCACTATCCTCGTCTGCCTTAGGAAGCAGCACCAGTTTAACAAGTCACAGTAACAAGAAAGGACCAGGAATAGAACTGAATTATTATGTTCTTTCTGTTGGGATGGTCACTTCTAAAATACTGATATGGGTAAACTTATGCTACTTTTCAAAATTGTACTATATCATCTCCTGGGAAGAGTTGAGAATATCATGTAGACATACTCCAGGAGTCCAGTATCATTCCAGTGTGGTCAATACTAAAATTCCTCTATATTCTGAGAAAATGGTACAAATTAAAAAGCAAGTTTCCTCCCACTGACTTTTCTGGAACTTGAAGTCAAATAAAATACTAGTTGTGATAATTTTACAAAAGAAAGAATTTTGATTATTGAACTATCTTCCCAGGGCAATTTTGTGCTTGCCTTGCTGCTATGATAAGCATCAGGAGAGAAAAAAAATCAGTTCCTGACAGGGGAGAAACTGTGTCATACCCACCTTTTAAAAGCGAGTCTTCCAGGATCAAAGCAGAACCTAGTAAAAGCCTTAGAAAAACTGTGCTGTTTTACATCAGGGCTGAATTTAACTCTAAATCATTGACTAAGAATTTCAAAAGTAGAAAGAGAGACTGAAAAACAAGGACAACACAAGGTCGCCCATCATGGAACAAAAAAAAAAAAAAAACACACAGAAAAGCTTTTTTTTTTTCCTCAGATGTTCAAAAAGTGTTGATTAGTCAAATTGCCAATTTTAAATATATGGCAAGAAGCAAGGAATGTACTAAGTCAGTGAGTGTCATAAACCAAACTGTGCATTTGAGCAGAGGTTGAAGAACAAATTCTCAAGGAAATCAAAGAAAAAGAAATTATTAAACCAGTTGGCTGCTCTAAGTGTGGCTCCTCTCACTTCTGCTCTTGGACAAAACCTCAAGTTCTAGACAGGTTGTTTTCCTAATTTTTCCAAGCAAGTATTCAGTGGTTTTGGATGGTTAATTTCATGGCTTTGTTAATTTCATATCTGAAAAATACTTTGGAGGACTGCTTATTTCTCTTAAAAATTCCAACTTCTATAGTATCAACACCACATCAAATAACCTCATGCCTGAATATGGGCTTACACTTGACTACTTGAGGCCAGTTGACTCGTGTTAAAGTGCTCAGCAGGTATCCAGTGACCTGCTGGATGTTCTGAAAGGCATTCCTGCTAACAATCAGTCTGCACTTCATCCCATTGCCAACAAGGATGGATAAAGTATGGTTTATTGACTGTAGAGATGTTCTCTGACTTTCACATGTTTCTAGAACACATAGCATAACTGTACTCATTATTAAATATTTGGACTGCACTTTCGTTCCTTTCGTTCCACTTGAATTTCCATTCAGGCCAGGAAATGATGAATCTCAGCCTGCTCTCATGGACAGTTGTATATGTGATGAGAGTGACATTGCTTGAAATTTCACAAATTCAGAAAAACTTTTCTGATATTCACAGTCTGATAATTTCATACTAAAGAGACTGGACAAACATCCCTCAGTATAAGATCAAACCCAGCTGAAAAAAATATCAGAACTCCCCACCAAAACCTAATGAGACACCCCTCTTACTTGAAGTCTTCCTTGTAGAGTTGAAAAGAACCCTGGGTTGCAGAATTTCTTTGCATTCCTTCCTCTGTCTCCCCTGAACTTCAACCTTTTTCATAAACTTTTGCGCACTCACAAGAATCTTATGAAAATTAAGGATCAAGGAGAGCTGTTGTTCTTGGGTTGCTTGAATGTATACACTCGTCATTCTGAGACTGCTCCCTCTCTATTATATATAGTGAAAATTGTGTTGATTTGCCCAGACTGTTCTTACAGATCCCTGCTAATGAAGAATCTGTCTCATCAAGATGTGACTGCAGTCAGATTTATACTCGTCCTAAGACATCCAGAGGTCCTCAGTCTTTTTCTAGACATCATCTTCCCTCTATTGGAAAATGAGCTCTAAAAGGCATATAGTACTTTGCTTCAGCTGTAGACTGTATAAATAGCAATGCTGAATGCTGTTTCTATAACTCTTGTGGGGTTGTAAAGCATTATAAGGCTCCTAAAACATGGCAAAAGTGTGGGAGTACCAAAACACAGATATCAGCATTTAATTGCCTTTGGCCATATCCCAACATTCCTTTATATTTCCTTGTGTAATCTTAGTCTAATCTTTCTGTTGTAGGTACAACTACATATGGCTGCTTCTCTACTACATTGGCCTCAGAGCAATACATTTCAATGTGTTATGCCTCCCATGCAAAAATAAAGTAGAAACCAAAACATGCAACAGTCCTCTAACAAAGAGACAATAAAGAAACCACATGAATACACCTTAAACTGTAGAACACGTAGCACCAACAGAGGTAATAGAAAAAATGAAGTACAGTTCACTTGCGGACAAATCCTACTGCCTTGGCACAGTTAGTCCAACAGCTCGAGCAGTTCTATGACAGAGCAAAAATCAGATCTTAATCATTTCATCCCTTTTTTTTGGAGGAGCACGGCTGGTAGGATCAGAGCACACCAACAGGGATAAGTCGTTTGATCACTTCTATTTCCTAAAGCTTGAGGCTTAAAGGGAACCTTAGACCATTGGCTATATCTGAGTTAGTAAATTCTTTAACGCAGAGGCCAAGTGAGAAAGAGCAGCCCACTTCTACACTATTAATTGTCTTGCTCTCTAAAACAGGAGGGTTACATCCAAACTGCTTATTGGAAATGGTACTCAGCCCATCCTACACTCACCAGGTGAGTAACTGGGAACCAGCTGGGTGAGCACTATTTGTCATGAGCCAGAGGCATACAATTTTACAATAGTATAGATGATCACGTAGCAGTGCTCAAATATTAGCATGGAATAGCCTCCAAGAGTATCCCAGTTGCCACATGCCATTACATTTCATGAAGTTATCAAAGAACTGGACATATCTACCTCAAATAAAACTAAATTATAAATTTTAAAATCTAATTTGCTCTCCTTTTACTTTACTGAGGTCTTTAAGGTAGTCACAGCATGCAATTTCATTCAGCCTTTAAACATCATGGATTCTTTATCCAGTTGTCAGTATCTTTTGGGGATGCAGAACCCTGAACTCTAAGTAACAGTCTATCATCAGCCCAACCAACATTCAGTACCTAGAGCAAAAATCAACTTCTACTCATTATATGCCTTTTTATAAATTATGCATTCCCCTTTCTACCACATCGCATTGGAACAAATACTGAATTGTTCAAGCTCTCTGACTGCAGCATAGGATTCAAAGCTAGGAGGGAACAGAAGAACAGTTTTAATGCTTAAGAAACACCAGAAGTGATACTTAATCAGTTTTGCTTTCTTCAGAAAGAAACAGAACAATGCAACCTATTAGTGATATTATCAATCTTCCATTATTTTGAGGAGGATGGATAATGGATGCATCATCTTGCTTTTACCTCTATAATCCTAAGCACTGGCAAAACATTAACACTCTTCCTGACTTCTGGAACTCCGTCAGTATTCCAGTTTATAAGCACATACCATTTGGGGGGTCTTTTTTCTGCTGAACAAAGAACACAAATTCATTGCTTTTGTGTGTAACAAACAACAGATGTTTTTCTTATCTCTGTCAAGTAACAGAGCTATGCCACTGTGCTGCTCATCATAAAAAAATAAAAAAAAAAAAACATTTTTAACGTTTTTATTGTCCTTTCACACGGCTTTATCCTGCATGCCTTCGTGGCTGTTATCAACTTTCTACACTTCATAACTTCTGAACTATATCAGTTGCTGTTAGTGTCCCTTTTCCTTTTCATTATAAATTGCTTTTTTATTTCTAATCTCTACTTTCACTTCAATGGTGAGCCAGAAAAGGCTTTTAGGCTTTTTTCTGGGCCGTAGAGTCATGGATTTGGGCCTATCTAATGTACCTTTACTTTATAAGAACCCTCAATTTTCAGCCACACTTCTTACGCTCTTATGTCTTTGTGGAGATGATATCACATTCTTTCCCTTTTTGCTGTATATTATGTTTGCTCCAGGTTTTAGTGATTTTCCTTACATGATCCTTTCTTATGTATAGAGCTTCAGACTTGGAGTTGTTACTTTGGATACATTTTTTTATGTTCTCAGAATAACGTGACTACTATTACCAGTTACCATTACCTACTCAGTCTAGCAAGGGTGACCAGCTGAGTGTATGCATCACCCTTCTAGCATCTGAAATATCTGATTTACTGCCAAGCTGTTACAAAACCCTGCTGATTATCTGTGAACAGACTAATCTTGGACTGGCTATAAGCCATATTTTATATGTGGCAATATACTGTCAACAGCCCACCTTTAAAATAAAACTACAGCATGCTAATGCCAAGCTTGAATTACAATACTATTCAATTCAATAATAAAAATACTGATAAAGAGTAAACTCTTTCTGCACCTTTAGTATTTCTGAGATAGCAGCAACGTTGTCTCTACATTCAAGCCAAAGAAGAGTGCAAAGGAATATTGGGTTCTCTGGAGCTCAGGATGGGTTAAGTTTCCAAACTCCTCCACACTCTGCGAGCCAGCAGATTCTGGTTTTGAGCACCTTTGAGCAGCAGTGTTGATGGGGGGCACCCTGAAATCCAAATCTGGATTTTGAATCCTGAGACCTTCAATTTTTCAAGTCACTTAGAGGAAAATGGACAATTATTGATTTTATGAGGCCCTTGAGAAAAGTTCAGAAAGTCTGAGGTTGTATTTGAAAATTGTTTGCAAACAGAAAAGGTGCCTTAAATTGCCTCTTCAGTTCACAGAAATAATAGGTTTCAGCAGAGTTAAGATGCTACGAGTTTTAGAAGTGTCACTGGAAAAAAAAAATAATGGAAAGTGCTCAAAATATTGGTACATCCTTGTAGATCAGAGTGCAGTGTATGCCTATTGTCCCTTCTATGCACTAATTACAGTGAATGGAAAAGGGCAACAATAAATAAAAACCAGATGGGGAAATGTCATCCAGTTAATCCAACTCTGTATCCTACTAATTCACAAGAAACATTTTATAGCTGGCTCACAATGGCTAGCACTACAGCACATTTTATATGCTGGGAGTTTTTACAGCAGAGGGAGTTCTTACATTACATCTTTTCCTGACATTTTCTGACACTGACTTTTTTCCCCTATAGAAGAGCATGTGTAACATACACACAAGCAAAAGCCTAGAGAAGAAGGCTAACATTATTTACTTTTCAACCTACAAAGTACCAAGTTTACAGATACCTGGTCATGGCTCATGTTGCTTTTATTACATCCATCATGAGCACCTAATAAGGGAGAGGAATAACAAAGTTTGTACAGAATCACACCACTAAAGTCTGCTCAAGACCGATTCCAAAGCGCTCAGCAGTCAAGTACTCTGTACCCCTCACCTTCTGACTGCTGGGCTTGGCAACCTAAATCCCCTCATTTTATTGTCTTCTTTCAGATTACATCAGTGCACAGCTTTTAAATAAAAACCATTTAAACATCATAAGCATCCCATACTTTATGTATAACACACCCAAACCCAACATCATTGCTCCAAGTCCCAAATCCATTGTTTTATCTTTATTTCAACAAAAATATCAACAAAAAAGGCACTGAAACTGAAGACTCCTACCCAGGTTTGATACCACACAGTGCTACTGTTGGTCTCTGGGGCACCACCAGACCCTTGCTGACAGCATGCCAAGTCTCAGATATGATGAGAGAGGAGAGTCAAGTTCCAGCCTTTCCCCTGGAGCTCACCCAGACCCCTGTACACTTCTCCCTGCTCTAGTGATGATGAGAATGGCGTTTTGGACCATTATAGATTTCATGTTGCCCCAGCAGGCTGCTAAGGGCTTCCTGAATGAGCAAGTCAGGAAAGTTAAGCAGGGATGTTCAGAACTCAGCCTAAATTGAACAGAATTTCACAGATCAAGAAAAAAGGTTCTAGCTTAAATTGGAGATTTCATCCCTAGTGAATTTTAAACACGTTGCAAAAAGTGGATGTGCATAATTTCGGGATATTTTTTTTTCCAGTGTCCATATCACACAACCATCAGTTTGAACACATTAAAAGCAAAAGTAGTAGGGGTGATAAGTATTTTTTGTGTGTCAGATACTCTGGTTTACATATATACACCAGGAAAACAGTACCAGAATGCACCTAAATAAACATAATTTTTATAATTGACAGCAGTCATTTTAGATTTTGCTTAGATTTTCTGTTCCACAATCTCAGAATTCACAGACCATTTACAAACATTAAAGAGTGGAGGATAACAACAGCCCTGCTGGTGATAAGTACAGGGAGAGCATACACGCCTTGACCAGTACAGACAACAGCTCTATGGAAGCAGTAAGAGCAGATAAATTTTCAATCAAATTCTCATACTCTAACTAGCATGGCCCACCTTCCTTTCAAAACTGTACTAATGGGATAGTCTGAGGAGAAGGGCACGCACTCTGCTAGACTGTATGCAGCAAATACTACTTTTTTTTTTTGCCTAACTCTGGAAAGATGGAGAACAAAACACACCTTGGGAGCTGTATAGGGTGTTTTTAATTTCATATGTTCCTTAGAAAAAATTAAGATTTTTGTGATAAAGGATAGAGGTGCTGAGTTTAATGTACTACAGGCCAGAACTCCTGTTAAGAAGAACTACCAATAAAAGAAATAGATTTGAAATTATTTTGAGCACAGTAGCTTCCCCATTTCATTTCTCCAAAACACCTCAATTCTTCTGTCTGGAAGCCTCATGAATTCCAGCCTTGGATTCAGCACAGAAGAACTGCAGATCTACTATCTTATGATCCAATACAAAAATCAACCCTCAAGACCCCTCCAAAATTACTTGCTCAGTCTCCAAATTCCTTTTTCGATGGCAAAAGTAGAATATATTTAGCTCATGTTCCATTTAAAATTGCCTGTCTTTAAACAAGGGCTGTTTTTTATTCTTTCTGTCTTCAGTTATATAAGACTTCACTGCTGCCTTCACTATGATAACACTGCAACAATCTAAAAAATACATTTCAGGTGTTCAACATGAAGGAGGTTGTGTGAGTTTAACCTTCCTTGGGATCCTTGTGAGCTTTTTGTATTTAATACTTGTTTTATCTGAAGCCTGTGGAGGTTCTAAAATATTAGAAGACACACTTTCTGAGAACTACCTTTCTAGTAGCCTGAAGATATAGCCTTGATGTTGGGCAACAAAGTTATTCTCTGTAATCCCCTTGATGTTATAAATGAAAAAGAGGATGGAGCTAACATCATCTGAACTTTGGGCAAACCATTTGCTCAAAGCACCATCAAAGAAAAAAGCCCTGCCAAAAAAGAAAAAGAAATAAATAAAAAAAATCCCAAAGCATACACAAAATGAAATTGGTGCAAATTAACTTCATTGTATTTGGAGACCCATACAAAACAAAACCCACCACAGTCTATAGAGGAAAGTCAGAGAAGACAAGGATTGAAGTTGTAGCTTCACAGTAGCCATCTTTTAACAGCTTTCCTTTTTCAATACTTTACCTTTAAAAAAGAAAAAAAAAACCACCCACTTCCCATTGTTATGCCCCTATTCAACCTTCATTCGAAGTCATTCACTATGCATTAATTACCACTTTCTTCAATGCACCGGGAAGCTCCCAAACATGCTCCTGTTTTCAAAGAGGCACACTTCCATGGCTCAGCTTTTTATATGCAGAGCCTGCTGAATTTTTTTCCTCTGCATACTTTGAGATTCCCCTAAATTTTACATACTGTAAATGCTCAGAAGGGGAAGGGTGAAAAGACAAAAGGCTGATTTCATGCTTCCAGAACAGTTGTTTGCATCTCTTTCATTTTTCTCTCCAGCTGTGAGAGGCAGCAGAAGGTTCTTTAGCAGGTGTCCTGCCTGCCCTATGGTAATTTTTAACTTTCCTTCACTTGCTTTTACGTCTCTTGCATTCATAGACATCTTATCTTCTCTGTGCTTTATTGATGATTTTCCTTTAAACAAAATACCTGAATTCCCCTTATTATGTCATTCTCTTCAGCTGTGACCCCAGATTATAAAGTGAGCAACAGAGAAATGTTCCCAAGTCCCAATATATAAATTAAATCCTGTTTTCTATTCATTCAACAGACTTTCATCACAGCTAAACTGCACAAGTGCCACACAGACAGATCTGACAACATGACAGACAAACCATTTCTGATATCAAAACCCAGAATCTGTATCCCAATCTTAAATCACATAACCTCTCTCCTGCAAGCCAGTGTTCCACTCTCTACATGTCAGTAGTTGTAAGGACTCCCATGGGTTGAATGCATGAATGAAATTAAGCTTTCGCATATGTCTTTTACGAGGTTACACAGAAAGAAGCAGTTATGATTTAAATGATCAAAAGTATATTTTTCTTTAAAGAAAAAGAATTATTTTCCAGGTCAAAACTGATTCTGGTTATCTGTACCGATTTTGGTTTTACTTGCAAAGCCTCTGCATGTAAGGAAACATTGTGAAAACAAAATTAAGATGAAGGAAAACGGAGAAAATAAAGTGAAGCACAGAGAATTATGAACCTCTTGAAGAAATTCAAACACCTTCATGAGAGGTTTTAAATTTTAAATAAGAAACTTACTGAAAAGCACAGTATAGTATGCTCCATTCTTAGGTTTCAGACAAAGACAGACAAAGTGAATGCTCAAAATGCATTTTGACAAATTCCTGCAGAACTTTTCTGGACAAGTTCTGCACATGTTTGTTCTAGCACATACAAACTAAACAACAACAGAAGATTTGAAGCTAAGAAGAAAGACCATTATTGATTTTATCAAGGTTAAAAGGTCACTGACATTCATAGCCTGGTCACAGCAGTTTGAATAATCACATCACAGTGTAAATGCTCCTGTCCCCATCCCTTACAAAAGGGCTCAGACACTGAAAATCATGCAGGTGATTTTTAATAGATACTGACACACTTTCAATAATTTTCTGCTGTGCAAGCCTTATATTATTATTCTTGCTGCTACAGCCAGTAAGAATTGTAAGAACATTGTAACTTCTATTTAAGTTATTCCAGAAGTAAGTAATACCAAAGATTTTCTTGACTGACTACCTTTCCCTTACTCAAAATAAAAAAAAGCATCTAATAAAGTATAGTTTCTCTGATGAAGAAATAATTTATTTTAAAGGGTAAGATTAATGGTAAGATCCTCCTATTTTTAAAATTAAAAAAATAAAGATAAAAAAGCATGAAGAAAGTAAAGTGGTCAGTGTTTTTAACAGGGTAGCTTTGGGATTCCTAATTTAAAAATCACATCAAGTTTCCAGTATTTTGGTGACATTTTACAATGGCAACCTGCTACTTCAAAAATATTTCAGACTTTTTCCTGCTGTGGAAGTTGAATCCCAGAAAGAATAAGCCAGGAAGCAGGTTGCAAGAGGTCCCTTAAGAGAAAAGTTGTCTTCCTGCTGAAATGAAAAGTAGGGTGGAAGAGAAGAAGAAAAGGAAAAAAAAAAAAAAACCATAACCAAACAGCTCTAGTTCAATCAACACAGTTCAAATGTGAGGAGACACCACTGTAAGAAAATATTGCTATTATAGAAATATTTACAACTGGGTTTAATTACTGCTTTTTTAACAGTATCCTAAGTAAAGGAAATTGTTCCTTGTTCCACTAGTATTTCTTTAATAATGGCTTGATAGTTATATTTCTAAATTTTATTTATTTTAGTCAATAATTTAAGTGCATGCTTAAATTCAAATACTAGTCCTTCCCCAGAAAAATACTGGAGAACTCCATCTCCTTATCTACTTCTTCAAATATGCCTGAAAATTTTTATGTGAATTTGCTTCCCATGCTAGAAATGTATACTCACATCAAGACAGTGGTTTTAAATTTAGAGTTTTTGAAGCTGAAAGGATACATTGCCAATGGTCTTCATGCCCCCCTGAAGGATCAGACCACTGGATGAACCCATGTCCCTTCTGCACATGATTCAAGGGACATCACTTCTGAGTGTGGCCATCTGCAAGCAACTGTGAAAGTTGCAGGGCTAATCCCTTGAAGACAGTTAAATGTACAAGCTCATGGCTTGCAAATCACAATCCACTTTTGTATTTTCTTCTTTCAGGCTATGCAAATTATATTTTATGGTGAGCTCAGCAGATTTAAAATAAGAATGAGGACAGCCTCTTTGTTTCACGGTTACACAGAACTCTGCACAACAGGATTCTTCCCAACTAGGATTTCAAGGTGCTAAGAATTTGCATTATTTCATAATTCTAGGATGTCTTCTTCTATGTCTGAGGAAATTCCTCAACTGCCAGTTGACACAGTGGGACACTGTACCAGGGAAAGATCCTCTATGTGAGTCAGTATCTTACATCCAATCTCTTAGTGTTATGAGCTAACAAATAAGTTGTGCCAACACGATGGATCTTTGGCTTGATACAGCACAGCCATTCTGATACACCCATAAGTTGAATTTGCTGCCCACAGATTGTATCTTACAATATTTTATAGCCTGGAGAACACTACTGCCGTTGGGTGAACAAGTACTGCTCAGCACAGGAGAAAAGAAACTTAACACCGTTATACCATGGGCCATTTTATCTCATTTATTATATATTTTTCCATAATAACTCAACCCCAGATAAAAAGTTGTTTACAGGAAAGCCTAACCTAAGCTTCTGAGTTTCAGTAAGCCATTCAATTTTACTGCCTTTTCTGAAAGGCTGACATTCTCCAGCAGCCATGGCTAATAAAAAGAACATTTTCAGTTTTCATTTTAGAAGGCCCAGCTATCCAGTTTTCCTGAAGAAGCTTGAAAAGCCAGAAGATCCCATATATTACAATCAGAGTAAGACCACCAAGGCCCTAAACAACCTATACATTATTTTAAGCCATCACAGAGGTACAGAGTGCCACTGAAGTGTATTTTAGCACTTGGACTTGGTGGTCATGACAGCAGATACAGCTTTCAGCCAGGAGGCCTGACTGGGGTGATTCCTAGTTTGGGGGCAGGCACACACAGCAGTCACTGCTTTCCCTAAGCCACGTGCTGACAGAAATCTGCACTGATTTCCTACAGTCCCACATCCCCAAGGGAATTCCACAAGGGCAAAGATGGATGCACGTACTGGAAGGGGACTATTTAATTTCTTAAATCAAACAACAGAAGAACGCATCCCCGATATAAACACAAAGGGTGCACTGAAAAAAATAAGTGTGGGGGGAACCTTTTTTATGAGAAACAGGGCAATCCATACAGACAAAAGGTCTTCTGGCAGCCTTTTGCTATTACTTTCCACTAATGTGTACTTTCAGAAATTATAGAGCACCGCAGAATGCACTCCAGGCTGCATGGAGCAAGTGCCTTTCATGAAGAAGTACCAAAGGGCCTATTAAAACTGTGCATTCAAGTAATTTGAAATATAGATCCATGTTTGGTTTATGTTTTGGTACAGGCAAAACAGCTCCTGCTGTTTTCATTACACTGTTGACTTTAAAGAGTGGAGTAATTACGGAATGTCATGAATCTGCTTGTGCACTTGGTTACAAATTAATTAAAAATAATTTTAAAAGTACACAGAAAAAATTGATGCCTTCTGTAGAGCCAGGGCACCTGCCCTGTACTACAGCAGTTCTGGAGGCCTATGTCTATCAATCTTCACCTGACAGCACCACTGTTTGTCGATAGCAAAAATATCCAATAACCTGATCAGGATAACAGCAGTTTCTGAGCAACGGAAGCAGGATTATTTTGGTTAGATTTCTCCAGTGTGCACAAATAAAAGTCAGTATAAAAAAACTCCAGTCTGATGATTGCTATTTAAAGAGCCATTTCTCCCCTCTACATACACGTGACCATGGCCTTTCTCTGCATAGAGATTCCAGTCCTTTTAAACCATCTTTTTCTGGAGGACACATGGTCCAATTTTCTTCTGAAGTGAAATTGCAGACTCTCACCTGCGTTTTAAGGATGAACGCCATCTTTGTAGAACTGAGACAAGATCCCTTCTTAAATTATTGAGAAGAATTTTTGCACAGGAGGGTCAAAAAAAGCTTAAGCATCTTCTACAGATAACCAAATTTTCGTCTTCTACCTGAACCCTGGCAGTCACTGGTCACCCCTGTGAACACCCTGCACAAAAAGGAGTTGGCTTTTGACCCCTGGGCCTCCCATGCAGCACTTAAACCAACAGCATTACACTTGGCCATTCTTAGGGGTGGCATTTGTTTGCTACTTCCCCTTTGAATTGCTGCTGTTTGCTTTGCTGAAACCTTTTTTTAATGCTGTTGTAGTGCATGCAGATGGTGATGTAGGTGTTTACACACACACACAAAGTGACAAGATTCAAAATACATCCATTACTTGCTAATGATCATGCCAGGTATTAAAAGCACTGATGCACACCCTTTTTATGCATATACTTAGAGGTCTAAAATACCAAGGAGGAAGGAAGATAGTAGAGAGCAAAGGCAGAAACCCAAGGAAATTTGTTCACTGAAATGTTGTAGCTAGTTCACAAAACTAGAAGCTAAGACACTTGAGGGTAGAGATCTGCTGCTGAACTTTTATTCATGTTTCATTAAACTCTCCAGCACTGACCTGAACTAAAACTCCCAAAGCTGCAGGGAATGTAATCTTCAAGGCTAGGAACTGTAAATCCTTACATTGTTCCCTTAAATCAGCCTCTTCAGCTTCTTCAACTTAAACTGGAAAGTCTTTGGGGCAGGCACTCTCCAGCTACTTTTAGTGTCCAGCACAAAGTGGTCTGATATTTCTTAGGCACATTTTGGTGCTATTGTAACATAACTAAATACACTGTTTTCAGTGTTTATATTGAAAAAATGTTGGCATTACCTTGACTTTGAGTGTATTATCACTTCTTTCCAGCTTAAACACTTCTGTGGCAGTGTCTACATTAGTATTTAGGGTCAAGAGTGTGCTTTTGAAGCAAAACTCCTGATGTCCCCATTTAGTGTGCTTTAGTTCCCAGCACATTGATCTTAAAACACATAAAGTGGATTTCTTTCACTTGAAACTGAACTAGATGAGGTGGTCCCACCTAATCCACTTCTTATTTCTTATGCTAACTTATCACACTGCTTGTGGACATTTAGGTCCCTGGAGCCAGGCTAGAGGCAGTTTAGAAATAAGACAACCCAAAACAATGTGTATGTCAGGTTCCCACCCTTGTATGATAGGTATAATCTACAGCATCTAGATTTCACAGTCCCAAAAGCACATCCTGAATACTAGTAAACCCTCTAAGAAATACCCTCAACTTCCTTCTGCATTAAGTATACATCTCTTTTCATGTGAAACAGGACAGTTTGTTCTCTCACCTTTTTTTTTTTTTTTTTTTTTTTCTTTTTTACAGAAAGGAGATGGCTACAAATTCACCCAAAGTTCATACAGCATTTGATGACAAAGCAGGAATTCAGTTCAAATATCTGCACTTAACAACCATTCTATTCCATGTGATTTGTAGTTTCTTACTCAGTCCTTAGATACTTAACTCAAACTGTTTACACAACAAATGCACTAATTTTTAAATGTCTGCTTTCTACCTATTCTGAAGTCATTGCATTTTATTTCATGTTGTCTTATTTGAAGTATGTGCACAATGCACAAAAGTTTTTATAAATCTCAGTGCACTTCTGGATAGCAAAAACACCTCAACAAATACAGAGATGTAAATAAATGAGAACAATTTCCCTGCCCTGAATTAGAAAAGGCAATAAGGTGAACACTATATGCCACAAGCACAGTCAAATACTAAAAAGGCTTTAAGAGGGTTATGGAGAAACACAGCATGAAGTGGTCATCATAGAGAATGACAACACAGACTGACCCAGGTGACATGTAGCCACTGTCATAAATCCGTGCTATTAATAAGTAATAATATTTTTGTTCCAGCTCAAAAAGGCAAGTAAACTCACTTTCCTTTGGAGAGAAAAAAAAAAAAAGTGCTATGTGATCTGGTCATACTTAAGCTGCAGTTGAAGGTATTGATTCCAGTTAGATGTGTTCTAAAAGACAAAATGCTATCTGAGCTGTCAGTGAAACTAACTTGTTGAGAGAGGGAGAGGGGCAGACAACAGTTCTTCCTACGATTAGTTTTATGACTAGATTTTGTTGCTGCAGCTAAGGCAACTGATAGCAATATAGACAATGTATGATAGTCTTAGATTTTAAGTCTATTTTTGAGAAGAATCAAATCTCTGAAGGCCAAAAAATATCATTTTGTGGGATGAAGTCTGTAGAATACAAACTATAGAATTTTATCCAGTAAATCCTATACTAAGGCCAAAACATCTACGTCACACATCTTCCCCAGATGTGCCTGAAAAAAAGGAACAAGTAGACCCAAAACCTCATGTCATTGGCACCTCAACATTTTTCCAAGGACTCAGTCCTGTGTTAACATGTCAATACTTGTCCTGGAGAGCTTGCATATGTTATTCTTGACAAAATGCAGTAACTACAATCATCAAATAGACAAGATGAACAAATCCTGGTATCACCAGGTGTGCCAAGCATGGAACTCCTCCATTGGTGGCCAAGGACTGTATGTCCTCATGTTGAGCCTTGACTCCCTTCTTCTGTCTTCTCCCAAGTCAGCTTCCAGGTGAACTCCGTAAGAGCCCATAAGGTAAAGACCATCCCTGGGATGTGGGGCCAAGGATCCCAGGCACAGATGGCTGCCTGCCTTGATACTTTTTATTCTCTATCCAGGAGTTACTGAGGCTTGTGCAAAAAGGTCATCACTCTTGGGTAACACCATCAAAAGGCTGGTGTAGCAGTATAAATGTTACAGTGAGGTGAGAAGTACTCAAAACATGAATTGGATACAGAGGCTTAAAGTCTATTTTCCCATGGCAATGAAAATGTTTATGTAAATCTCCTTAGAGTTAGGAGCTGAAAGCCACTGGCTATAAGCAAATATGCATGTTTATGTGCCCACATGTACACCCATTTATTTTCACATGAGCAAGGAGTATGAAAGTAGTACTCTCAGCTTTGTGTAATTCCAGCTGTAGAGACTGCAGTAAATCCATTTTCTCACAGGTCTTTTGTGCAATATGACAATTAACTTTCCCTCAGATGAGGGTGTTTTGGTTTTCACAGTTTTAGTTGTTCTGGGGTGATACCGTATATATGCACAGACCTGAAAGAATGCAAATGGACATAAAAGTCAAAATTTATCTAAGACTGAAGTGCTGCCATGAAATGGGTCCAAACTTACAAATTCCTTGCATGGACCTGGGATAGGATATGTTTGGAAAATTGTGAACAAAGCAGTTGTGTTTTCTAAAGAATTCTGTATGGATCAGTGCTCTGCCAACATTGCTATGCTGAATCCTTCTTAACACAGCCTTCAGATCCACAAGCTCTTCTCTTGCCAGCTGGTGTAACCCTGGACTGCACGGAAAGGATGCTGAAATGGGTTTAGTGGCCCAAGAAAATTGCAAGACTGCTTTCCTGTTAGGGATTCCTGTACCTGCCATTCCAATTACTTAACTGTTAAAGGTATGAGTCTGCTACAAATAATAACACCTACTTAAAATTATTTTATTAGCATTTCACATTTTTATTTAGCAGAGAGGCAAAGAGGAGGAAAAAGTGAGTGGAAGAAAGAGTAAAATTACTCCTTCCCCCTCCTCCATCCCTAACACTTACTCCACCCCCAGCAATGCCTGAGAGAGGCACAAATACACCAGGGCTCACACAAACACAGACAATGCCTGGGAACCCTGAACAATATCCCTTTCTGAATAGTGACATCTCTGCACAAGCAGTCAAGCTCCACTTCTCCTGTCGGAAAAAGCTGATATTCCCCTCACACAGTACTCACATGAAACAAGTCAATTATTTGTGTGAGCCCCACAGAATCATCTCCATAACCCTCTCCAGGACCCTCAGGCCAACCCTTGACACAGGAGTGTAATCATACAACACCGGAATCAATTACACTTTTGGAGAGAGGGGTGGAAAAAATGACTTTGCAGGCCCACCGCAAATTGCTAAGGCTGTCCTCTGGCTCTTGTACAGCTTGAATCCAGGAAGTGCCTCTCAGCTCAATTTTCAATTATGTTCTCATCACAATTTACAACAGACAGTGTGTAATTTATGGCAATTACTTCTTCTGACGTCCCCCTTTAAAAATTTCAGATAAAGAGACAGACAAAACCTGAAAGTGAGCCAAGCTCACCTGGCCTGCCTGCTGTACTAAGTTGACATTATGGGGAGAAAAAGCTCTGCCTGACAAGGCTGTGAAGGAGATACTTTACAGAGTCGTGAATGCATGCTGACAACTAAATCAAGCAGAAGAGGAACATAATTGTTGTGGATGCATTCCTTTATTTGTTAATGCATATATACAATATCATAACAACTGAATATTGTGTAAAGGGCTAATAGGGAACACAGACTGTCATTCTGGGTAAAAGGCCTGTGAAAAAAAGTCTTCACTATAAAGTCATTCAAGATCATTTGTTTTATATTTACCTCTCTGCTGGAAATAAAATATGGGCTTGCTTCCCCACCAACTCTCTGCATGGTAAGTATATAATAATTTTTTTAAAAAAATTAAAAATTAAAATAGCATAGGTATTTTTGGAAGGAAAACTGAGTATTTTAAAGAAATACATGCTATAATTTTGCTTACCGTAGCAAAAAATATTTGCAGATATTATGCAGGTATCTTTACACTAAACAAAGACACGTAAGAAAGAAAAAAGTAAAAACCTTGTGACAAAAAAAAAAAAAATTCTGGAGTGAAATCAGATGGTTCAGCCCAAGTATGCCTCAAAAGTCAAACTGTGAAATCTCAAAATCCCCTCTGCAAGAGAGGCAACAGGAAAGGCTCTGCTCCATTTAAACCTATGGGAGTTTTGCCACCAACTTCAGCTGAGTAAAGATTACACACTTCCACATATTTTACATATACAGTGATTAAAGATAATTTAAAACACTTAGGATGTTACCTATTTAAACTGAAAAATGTTTTGCTCTCTAGTATACATCTGAATTTGTAGGCAAAACCCTGAGCTACAGATGGCACTGCAGAATTTCTCCCTAGTTTACTGGTATAAAAAAAAAATAAAACCATCTCAAGTATTCACCAAGAACTACAAGGACTACCAAGATTATCTTTCCAGTAAAAATTGTCTTGTAGTCTTTTCAGAACTCACACTAATGTGTAAAGATCATTAAAGCATCTTCAGTGATCTACCGCTTAATTTTAGCCCCTAGTTATTTTAGTCACAGAATTTTCACAGTTGGAAAAAACCCCTAAGATCACTGCATCCAACTGTCAACACCCTCCACACACTAAAAGAAGCAAAATACATTTATCTTTATCACCACGGCCACAATATTTATTAAATGACAAAGCCTGAATCACATATCTAAACTAAACTAAGGAAAGAGGCAGGTGAGAAAGTGCTTAGAGAAAATGCATATTGTACTCTATAAAACTAATGCTTAGTAAGAGACAGCTCTATATAAATCTAAGCACAGGTCACAGAAGACACAGGGAGGAAAAAACTTATGCACAAAGTTGTAGGCACATGTTCAGCTTTCAACATCAGGTCTGCAGCCCAGCTGAGAATACAATATGGATCTCCTAGCTGAGTATCCACTTTCTTGGTGGAGAGTACAGACAGGCAGTTACAGAATTTGTCTTTTTAATTATAACAATGAAACTACCTACTAGGAGAAACTAAGGAGATGATGGAATTTTCCAAACTGGTAAAACTCCATTGAATAAATTGAATAAATTTGCCAGAGGAACTAACTTTAACTCCAAGATAACACATTCGTACATTGTGGTTATCAGTTGAAAAGCATAAGGCCCTGCATGCTCCCCTATTAGTGGGCTCAAGAGAGCAGCCATGCAGTTTACAGAAAACCCACAAAATCCAGAACTATTTTACAAAGGACACTGCAAAGCCTTTAAAAGTGAGACGAGGTTAAACACTGACCCATGGGTGAATATCAACTATTCTGAGGTTCAGCAATAACCAAATAACTGGTACTTCCCTTGCCAGTCAATACTGAAGAAAATCATCCACTTAATTCTTTCTGCAAGGCTTCAATATCAGCAAAAAAATCTCATGAGACATCATGGATAAAAAGGTAACTTTGGCAACAGTGAACAAGAAGCACAGGTTAGCTTGGAAGTAGGTGAACTTCATCACTTCAGGGTGATAAGACCTTTCCACAGATCCTCTATAGCAAAGAATACCATCAAACAATTAATTAGCCTACATTCCCCACTGGAATGGAGATCTGTTCCCGTTTACATCTCCTAATAGCCAGCAGTGTGGCTGCTGCAGAGATCGTGTTCACAAAACACTACAAACAGAGCAAAGGTGAGGAACAGTGTGCATACAGAAGTTTTCAGCAGTTTTGGCATAAGTTAACCATGAGTGATGGATATATTCCCTTCAGTATGCATCACCTGCATGCAACTGAACCTCTCGCCATGCTTGTCACCCCCTTTGGGTTCTGCATGACTATGGGTCCTCAGACCACAGTCACACAAAACACCTTCAGAATCTCTTCTCTCCTTCCACTTACAAGGTTCGCAATGGAAAACAATCTCAAAAGCTCATTACCCTGCAAGTTATCAATTTGTGATCTGAAGAAACAAGCTCAACTCTGCTAAAAGATGCAAGGAAGACAACAAATTACAGGAATGGTTCAACACACCTCCTTGGAAAACATTCAAGTAAACCCAAAAATCACCAATCAATACAACTGCAATTTCACATGAAGTGCATTCCCCTCGGAAACACAAAGAAAACCTGACTACAGTGCAACAAAAAGTACAAGAATATGCACACCTGTAAATGTAAAGTACTTGGTTGAGTTAAAAAATTTTAGAAACCCAAATCTATCTGTTTTTGTCTTAATGATCCATCATGAAAGAATCTAGAAATCCAGACAGGCATGGCAACAACAGAAATAATCAATGACAACAATATATTTTGGATATAGACACATGGGACCCAGGTCACACAGCTCAAAGTCAATGGAAAAATCTCCATTGTCTTGGACAATTTATTGCAACCCTGGTTTGAGCTCTCCCTCACCACTTGTTATGTAGTACACAACACATTTCCTGTGTCTTTTCACTATTAAATATTAAGACTGTATACTTTAGTATACTCTCTGTGCAGCACAGGCTGACAAAATCAACCCCTACAAGATTGTTTAAAAAAAAAAAAAAAAATTAAAAAAAATCAGTAAAAAATTATTCAGTAAAATAGCACATATAAAGGGTGTAAAAGTTTAATGTGAAGCAGAATTCTCTTTTTGAAGATGGCAAGCAAGAAATTTCTAATCATTAATGAAAGCAACTGGGGAAAAGGAGGATAAAGAATGCTTTGGTATCTCATAGCATCTAGACCAGCAGATCCATCATCTCAAACAGCTTCAAGTGGAGTCATCCGACTAACAGATTAATTCTCTCAATTTTTAATAATACAATTTGAGTTTGTATTTCTAGTTTGGAGGGAATTATCACCCTCTAAGGGGGATGACAAAAAAAAGTTTAGCAGTTGCTGATGTAAACAAAAGCTAATACATCCACAGGTATATGAGATTCCAGGTCAATAGAAAAAAACATCCTTCATGGAGTCAGTTCTAATCTGGATTCCTACGCTCTGATTCTGCTGCACGTAGGTGAAATCCTCACATCATTAGTGAAAAGCTCAATAATGCCAGGATGTAGCACAACAAACCAGAATCTCCAGGGCTGAGATTCCAAGCTTGAGTAAAAAATTAGTTTAGATCTGGAACAAGGTTTTACTATTCCTGTCATCTGTTCTTTCACAATTAGCTAGTTAACATTTAACTTAGAGCAGGAAAAGTAAGCAGAAGCTAAACAGGAATTTTGAAACCTATCATTCCACAAAACCATTAGAAATTTGGCATATATTTGCAGCTCAATTACTAAGCTGGAGGGAAATGCTACAATTCAAAATTTTCAGTATCTTGAGAAGATAAAAGAAAGAAAGAGATAAGAAAATACAAAGTCACCAGGCCTTTACCTCAGAAGCTCACAGACTTTCCTGTAGCTAACTCAATAATTACATTGTACTGCCAGCAACAATTCAATTTTTTTTTTTTCTCGCCTGAGGGTTCCAACACATTTGCACCATAGGGAAGCTTTTTCTCTTTACATCTCAAAACTCTACCACAAACTCTTCCTTTATTCACAACAGCCAGATCCCCAGCTGAGATAGGCACTTTCGTATTGCTCTAGATGACAGTTTTCTGTGTTCTTTCCAAGCTCAGGGGGTTTAATAAACATATCTGGCAATCTTTCGATAGCTGGAGGGCCTGGGATGACACTGTGTGCAAACAATATGCTCTCACTGCTAGGGAAACAAGTTTATTCAATTCAATTAATAGATTACAGTCAAGATACTTGTTATCCTGCAACGAAAAATAAGAACTCTGAGAATTGGGTAGGTCACAGGATTAGCACCTGGCAACACAGCAAGCCAGGCAAAATAAGACAAAAAAACCCCACTTGCTGGTAGAGAACTACCGATAAACAGTGGCACAGTCCAGTGGTCTCAGCACAGAACTGACTTTTAGCTCAGAACTGAGTGTAGTCTCCTGAACCTGCAGCATCTTGGGCACAGCACGTTAAAAACATAGCTGTTTCCTCTTAATAAATGAGGATATTCCTTTTCAGTTACCTGACAAAAAGAGCAGAGGAGAGCAGTAGCTCTTACTTGGTGAAGGTCTGCTATTTTCAAGTCAAGTAGAGCTGCCAGGAGTTGGTCCCACATTTTAAAAGTAGAATTAAATTAGAATTCTATTTCTAATTTAAACTATTTAAACCAAAGCATTTTCTTAACACAAACAGCTAATAGGATACAGAATTTGATTCCATCACAACTATTTCCAGTGCAATCACAATTGTCTAAATAAGAGAAACTCTCCTGCTTTCTTGATGAACAATATTCCAGGAGATGGTGGTCCTGTACACCCTCTGCTTTAAGTGCAGATCTGCAACAACTTGTCCTTTCTGAAATGTGAACAGAACAAGTTTAAACTTGCAGAAGTTACCACAGGAGCAAATCTCATTCAGCTACCAGAGTGACAGGTAAATTTGCCTGAAGGATGATTTGTGGTTAGGGCACATACAGGAATACAAGAGATATGAATTTATTTCATGCCATAAACTTGCATAAGTAACCCAATCCCTGAGTGCCTCCATTTCCGTATGTAAAGCAGGGATAAAAAACATTCTTTTGTCTGGTTTGCTTATTCTCTTCGGAAACAGAGGCTACATCTGACTGTCTTCTCTGTGGAGTGGCTGCCCAGGTAGTGATGGGGTCCTCAGCTACCAGCCAAACCCCAGCTCAGTTAAGGGGCAAAGATACTAACAATTATTTAAGTAATGCTACTCGTATTTCTGTAAACAGAGGTATCAATGATTTCTCAGAGTAACGCTATTTAAAAAAATAATCTTAAAATAAATTTAAAATAACATACTGAAACAGGTATAAAACTAGCATCAGTTTTTGCAGTCCCACAGCCTCCAAAAAATGACATAAGGGACAAGATCGGAAAATGACGGGAAGAAGAGCTGTGCTCAGAGATGAGAAGAGTGTCCTAGAAGACAGAACAGCTCTCCTAGAAGTGTTCCTGTGAATATCACATTTGATAGAAAAGTCACCTTAGGGACCTGTCTATGGCCACCCATTAATATCTCCAGCATCTCAGTCCCAAGAAGGGGCTCTCTGAAATTAGATGTGCCTCACTGCTGCTATGCAAGCCAGGGAAGGAGGGGAGATCTTGCAAGTACTGGCAGTAGTGAAAAACTTTTCCATTAAACCACTGCTGCTCTGCAGCAGCTCTCAGTGTCCATGAAATCAGCCCCAGTCACTCGGCATTTGATGCTACTCTAGCCAATCATTGGCCCTAATAATTCTGTCCCTCCTACAGTCTTGAAACAAAATGCCTAATAACCCATGGCAAAACAAACAAATAAACAAAAAACCAAACAACCTAGTGCAAGTCCTCTACTTACTGTCACACTTCACAATCTGGAACACACAATAGTTGCTCTCATACTCACACATGCTCAGTGACTCCCAAAATGCAAGTAAACAGCCTCTGCTTCTCTAACTCTAACCCACATACTTTCTACAATCTAAATATTGGAGTCTTCATTTGAACAAACACCTGACTTCCACAAAGTATTTCACAGTGATGTCTGGCTGAATAAGAACTGGGTCACAATAATTAGTACAGTTGAGTGAATAATAAAAAATTATTTATCTTAGCTGCTGCTTTGTTCTTAGATTAGTCAAGAGCTTATGATGAGTTTCCTTGGACTTCATGCATGCTCAGCAAATGTTCACTAATGCATTTACTATGTAGCCTGCTCAGGAATTTTCAAAACTTTAGCTGAGTTTCAGAGTGTGCAGTATGACCTCATGATATCATTGCTCATCTACAGCTGAAAAATACTAGAGTGCAGCTATGATTTCATTTAAGTTTTAAATTTAATTGTTAAAAAATAAATAAAATCCAAGTCAAAGGTATTTTATCCCATATAGTCCTACTGCTGTAGGATATGCGAGAATGAAAAACATACCATTGGAAAACTGCTGTATTCTGAATAAAATTCAGTGCTTTTATATTATTTATTTAGCTGTTATAATTACTGCATGGAACACACTGGGAACTGGCCTGTATCAAGAGCAGTAGCATTCCTCCTCAGTTTTAATTTATTTTCACCAATGAAGAAAAGCCCTATGTAAGTAATAGGGACGTGAAATTAGTGAGGAAGAAACTTTTAGTTTTTCCTTCAAACTCCAGCATAGCTTACCCTGAAGCTCTACAGAATTGAATATACTGTTGCATCCTTCCCACTAAGTTTTACAGAAGATAAAAAGGTGAGTAGAAAAAATATTTTTAAAAAAAGGAAGAAAATGGAGGAGGGGATGAAATCATCAAAACTACTCTGCATATCACTGGTTTTGTTCCAGTTGTCTTAGTAGGAATCTGATCCTGAAGTAAAATCCAAAAATCAAAAAGACTATAAAGTAGTGCTCTTCTCTGATTCTTTAAGTACACACATGTTCTACACTAAAAAGGAAAAGTTAGGAGGGAAAGTTGCAGGACATATTTGCAGGGAAAGTTAGGACATATTTTCAGAGTTCATTTCTCACAACATAAGGAAATGGCACTTAATCATTTGCTATATGAAATGCAACAAACAAGCAAACAAGATGTGAATCTGTATTCCTTAAATCCTGGATGAAATTGAAATCCTTTCAAATCAGTCATTAATAAACATTAATTAACTTTTAGCAGTCAGGATCAACACTTAAATGTTATAGCAGAGGAAAGCTGAAAAATAGTATACAGTACAATAAGCAGGAAAAATAGACAGAGAAATAGCAGAAATACAATTCATATTCTGATTTCCCCTTCACTTTCAAGTGGACGTTTGCTTTATATGAATTTGCTGGCTATTACAAAAGTTCTATTGAAAACCTTAGCATTTGAATATGTTAAGGAAAACAGAACCTTTTTCTTAAAAAAAATCTGTATACATCAATTCATCTTACTACTCTTACAGAAAGAAATGCACTTAAATTTTATGTCTTTTAAAGAACACTAAACAGTTTCATGAATGAATGAATGATCCAAATCTATATGACTTACCTACTTGGGGGGGAGGGTATGTTCTCAGAACAAACCCTCCTTGAACTCAGTGTAACACTATGCTTGAGGAACCACTCAGTAACTCGGAACTGTATATTTGAATATAGTCTGTATCTGACTGCTATTAAATGAAAAGCAGAACATTGCTGGTTGGGCAGCTGCAAAGATTTTATAATCGCACAATAGGGAGGATTAAATACATGTAAAGAGTTCAGTAGACTAAATTCTGAGCTCAGTTGCAATTGTACAACCTTAGGAAATCAATGGGGTTCCACATTTGCAAATGGTGGGGGATTGGTCCATTCCAGGAAAAAAAAAAAAAAAAAAAAAAAAAAAGAAAAATGCCTCAAGAAAGTTCAATTTGAGAAAAATGATTGTGTTTCTCCCTCTACTGTTCCATGTCTCATACCTAACATCTGGTGAAAATTAAAAAGCAGTTTTAACCCCCCCAACTCAAACAAAACAACAACAAAAAAAATCCTACAAAACCCTGCACATATATCTGATGTATTTTATACATATTCATCCTCATAACTTGACAGATGGGAGGAATCTTGCAGTCATTTCTGAAAGCAGACAAAAGGCCGTTGGTTCTGCTCCACATGATGATTTGTGAAGACAGAATATCACCCGCTTCCGTTGATGATTATATAGTTCTATCCATCTGTCTGCCACTGGAGGTTGTGAGAGTGAGATACAGCTCACACCGTCTTCATAAACAAAAGTAGACTGTGCTGTCAGTAGTCAGACACGCCAACTAATTGGAGCTGTCGACAGACACAATATTCTGTGTCAACAGCTCTGGTAACAGTTTGAAACAGCAATGATATGTTGGGTGATGGTGAGGATGACACATATGTCTCTAATAGCATGCTAGAAATCTGACATAACTAGAAAAGAATTACTAAAATGTAATTCCCAGCCTCTAGTTCTGCTGTTAAGACTTACCAGGCAGCACAGAGGAAAGAGATGCACGCGTGTTCGCATGAGTGTGCTTGGACGTGTACACATCTTCCTCTGGATCACTTCAAAGGGTGACAGCTTAATTTGATACTCATAATGCCCAACTTAAAAACTAAACTTTCTGTTGAATTTCAAGGAATCCACCAAAATTCCTACACAAATTTAAATCTTGATGGAGTTTCTTGCTAATTGGAAACAAAAAAATAAAAACAAGTCCAACGGCAGCCATATTAAATGGACAGGGCTTACTGCATCTGTGCAGGAGAGTCCTGTTGTACTGAAAAGCGGTTTGGTGGGCTCATCTGAAGGACAAATTGTCCTCTGATCTTGCCAAAACTAATGAACTTTCTTAATTTTAAAGTTAAGAACAGAAATAACTATTTGCAGGATTAGAGCCTCTGTTTCTCTTTAGCAGCAGGTAAGAAAATCCTTCTCCATCATCAGTCATTTTGGATTTGAAAGCAGAAAGAAATAAATTAAAAAGGTTGATAAATATAGTACTGGGGAAGAGATAAAAATTGACATTTGCTTTTCTCTATTCACACACCTATTTTCTCAGCTAACACATACAGCTCCTCCCTTGCCAAATGTAACCCAACATTGGACAGACTAGGATAGATAACAGTACATAATATGCTAGTTTACAAAGATCCAGTACTTTTTTACTCCAAAGAATCAAAGAAATGACATACAAACTTCACAGCGACCGTGACAGTAATATGCAGCCATCACTAGAGCATTAAGGCCACCAAATCCTACAAAGGGACCTGCCATGGCAGGTCTAGCATCTCACCTCAAGGTCCAGAGCAAAGTAGACTCCAGTGTTCACTTCACATAACCTTTGCATGGCAGAAGGACCAAGCTGGCACACTACATTTGAGTAATATCCTTGAAATCTGGTAACAGCAAATAAGTGTAATCATGATACCATTCCTCCTTCCTTAGGATACAGAAAAACACAAGGCCTGATTCTTTGACACTCTGCAGTCATACATTAAGCAAGGAAAGGTAACTGCAGGCCAGCCAGCTATGACAGCTTTGAGGTAAGGACCAACCTTCTTCTATGTTTCTAATATACCCAGAACCATGAAAGTTGACAGTCACCATAATGCAAATAATAAGACATAATGACATTTTTTTCTGATATGTGTGACCACACTAAACTCCAGATCTGAACAAGGCCTGACAGACTTTTCATCCCAGAGAAAGAAGATAACGAAGCAAGCAGAAAAAGTCACATGAGGACATGGATGAAATTTTTCTCCAGGGCCCCTGGGAACAAGGCTTTTGGTGAGACAGCTAGCAAGTCCACAACTTAGCAAACTCCAATGATCCCAGTTTAGGTGTGACAAAATGGATCCCAGAACCTTCCTACCCAGATCTCCAGAGTCAACTGCAATGTTGCAGTTTTGCTCTGAAGGGAGGATCTCCGTATCCACACGGAGACATGACCTCACTAACCAACAGCCGAACGCCTAGAAGGACCAGTCCACCCCATCAGCTGCCCTAAGGAAGCAGGTTGGCAAAGAACATGCTTAGAGGGAAGGAAGTGTGAAGCATTACTAAGGAAAATGCAGTGACAATAGCTGAGGTTACAGAGGAAGAGCCTAGTTGTGTTTGCTGCATAAATCCCTATATTATCTCTTGCTACTTGACCTGCTAGAGCATCCAGCAGCCCCGGGAGCATGGAGTGTCAGCCTGAGCTCGCTATTTCCAGCCAGGAGAGGGCACACAAGTCAGTTCACTGCGAATCTGTCTGCTTTGCAGCCACTTCCCATCTTCATGGCTCTTTCTTTGAACTGATGTCCCTTGTTAAAGTGTCCAGACTGTCTGCCTTCAAAATCATAGTGAAAAAAGCTTTCCTAAAGAGATAAGCCAATATCATCTGCTGCCAAAGTCACAAACCTAGAAAAATGTCAAAATATTTTAAGAGGAAGAATTAAAACAACAACAACAATAAAAAATTAAAGTCAAGCAATGAAAAATAAAGTCAAGCAATGTTACTTTCTCAGCATAGCCAAGGAGCAGGTTGCTTCCCAAGAAGTGTGTATAAATAGTGCATCAGCCATTTACTGCAAGTGTGACTCTAGCAGCTGTGCTGTTTGCATGAGATGCAAATTTGGAGCCATTCAGAGAGAGAAGAATGAAAGAAAGCTTTGGCACTCACCAGGCAAACACTAACGGGTATGGGAAGTGGGCCAGCAAAAAGACAAATCACACAAAATAGTGGGTGGCCAGACTTAGGACAAGGAGTAGCTGGACAAAATACCTCATATGATCTAGCTCGAGGCAAGCACTGGACACTTCAAAAGTTTTACTTTTCAATTCCTAACTATAAGCAAAAGACCTTATTGCAATCTCTGCACTACTGGGACAGAGCAGTGTTCACACTCCAGAGATTCCCTGACATTCATCCTGCATTACACTTATCCATGCCTACTGTGTCTGGCTGCAAGTCATCACTAGTCACAAGGACAACTCTATTAGTTGCCATGTTCTAATGTTAGTGAAAAAATACCTATAAAGCTCCAGTCCCCAAAGATCAATTGTAGGAGTTTAGAAAAGGTCAGGCTGCTTACAGCTTTTCACTAAACAAATAAGTGGGCTCTGACATCAAAACGGTGCTTATGAGTTACACATGAGGGTATTTCAGGCCTCTACCCTCCCGCTACTCTTGTGAGATGATAAAATTTTATATGGAGTCTGGTTTCTGCCTACAAATACCTATGGGAGAATTACAGAAGGTCTGTTGTTTTTCAAATTTTTTTCTTAATAAAGTGAACCTAGGCACAGCACGAGCAGTCTGTGTGTGTTAAATCACATGCATTTATTTCACCAATACAAGCCAGGGTATAATACATTTGCAGATAAGCTCATTATTCAGTTTTCTGATGCTTTTTTGTGCTGCTTGGACTTGCTGCCTTATGCCACATTGGTGTTTAATAATTATTTTTGCTATCTCCAAGGCCCTTTCACCATACCTTGTGTGGCACATTACAGACAGCTTGGATTTTTCAGGTACAAATTGCTAAACAATTACTGATGAGAGAAAGGTCATAATAATAGGTTACAGAAGCCTTTGCAGCCTGCCTTTACTTCATGGCCATTTATAAAGAACCATTTCATCCCATTGTTATAATGATGAGAAGGAAGTAGTTTAAGGTAGTTATAGACAAGCAAACAAAAGGCAGGAGAGCAGTGCTGTACAACTTCTACTTTCACTTCCTGCCTACTCCATTACTTCTGGCATTATGGGAGAAATAACATGATTGGAATGACCTAAAGGTTATAACGGGTGGGCAAGGTTTAGCTTGTGGAAAGCAGTGTGAGCACTGTTGGCTAAACCTTTTTGAAAGCTGAAAGTGGTGCCGTTTAACAAAAATACTAAGCTGTCATTGGAAAAAGTACATTACTCAGAAACAGTATTTCTTCATGGGCTTTATCTCTATTTTTCCCCTTAAATGTTTGTGATTTTTTTTCTTTGGGAAAAAAAAAAAAGGCACAAAAATGAAATTTCTCTGAAAAGTTGAAAGAATACAGATCTTGCACTCACAGAAACTCCATTAACTTCCTATGAATACTGTTGGCTTTCAAATGGAAAAATCAAAGTCCAAATGGTCCAAATCTACCACATTACAAAACTTTGGGCTCCTAGCAACAGCATGGATACAGTTGTTTTTATCACCCTTAATTCTTGCAAGAAATGCCTTCTAGCTGTCTTCCTCAGTATTTGAAATATGGGATTTGATCCAAATAAATCAAGGAATTTCAAGTCCAGTCACAATTCACAGAATAAAATTCTGCCTTTGTGAAGAGAAAATCCAGGACATTTTGGCTGACCATGAAAAAACAACCTTCAGCACAGGGAGCAGAGGAAGCAACAAGACAGTAGCTTGGCACTTTCAATAGAAGGGTGAGATTCCTTCAGCCTTGCTTAAAAATTTCTAAAAATTACACAAGTTACAAAAGAACAAGTGCTGATGGCAATTGAACAGTAATACGTCCCAACATTTCCACCCATGTTCAAACATTAAGAGCGGTCAAGTCCACCTGAAGGATAGATGATACCATAAGTAAACCATAAGGCAAGACCTGGATCTCCATCAGGTGGTCTCATGGGCTTCTTTCAGAAAAGCTTAATGTTTCATCCTGAGGAAATTTCTGGAGGCAGATTCCCCACAATACCATCTTCCATTTATTTTCATGACTCTAGGCCTTAATTTCTCTAAATCTTGCTTTCTCTTCCTGCAAAATGGAGACTAGGATGCAGGTTTATCACTTGGAAAAGGCCTGAACCTTGGACTATGCCTATGTCAAAACCTGTCCTGGGTACAAAGTGGACAAGATGACCAGTCAGGAAATACAGGAAAATTCCTGTATTACTTATCCCAAAATACCTTGAGGCTGCATCACATATTCAGCACAAATCACACGAGACTGGCCAAGCTTTTTTATTAAAGGGTAAAGCCTCACTTACTGCAAGGGGCATACAGAGAGGCTACAGCCCACATGGTTGCAAAATGCATGTGGCCACTCTCTACCTTTCTCTCAGCTCCAGAACACAAAAACAGAGACAGAGTTGTGCCTCTGCAAAAAGCCCATGAGAAAAGATTTCTGCTGTTTCTGCAGTTCTAGCTTTAGAATGTATTCCTTGCTTCATCAGACTGAAGAGAGGGCAAAAAGTTTTCATCATAGGTCATTTTTATGTTGGCAAATATAGAAGACAAGCAAACCCTGACTTTAAGGTTTCATTTGTTACTTTCCAAAATTTAATCAGTTAAATTGATAGTCAACTGTGATTTTATTTTTGTTCACATTAATTTCAAAAGCAAAAGCAAACAAACCCGTAAAATAGTTTAAATGCATCAAAGTTTATACCCCACATGACTTGGTAAATCCTCCTGTCCTTCAGGATTCCAGCCAGCCAAACTTGTGTTCCCTTGGCCAGTTGCTGGAATAATAGCCTCTCCTTTGTTTCATCGTGACTTGATTACTATAATTATTTGCTTGCTAGACTTCCAGCTACTGCTCCAATTGTGAGGAGTACAGAATACAACTGCTAGACTACACACTGCACCTAAGTCTTTCCATTACATTACCCCTATATCCACATATTAAGAGAGCTCCATTGCTTCCCAATGCAACGGCGGCCTGATTTTTTAGATCTTCCTACTAATTTACAAGGCTTTACATTGGGAGCCTCAGATAAATCTTTTGCTTCTCCATGTCTGAAGAGTCTTAGGGCTGTACTTGTATATGCCTTTGTCTCCCCCATAGTGTTTTAGACCCTGAACCTGTTTAGCCTTACTCACATGAGTAGGTTTACAGACTTCAATGGGACTACTTACATGAGTAAGAAGTACTCATATGAGTAGATATTTGCAGGCTCAGACCCTAAGTGACTTGGAGAGCTTTACTATTATTCACTTCTTCAAAAGCTCTTGCAAAGAAACAAGAGAGGACTTACCGTATTTATTCAGAGTTATTATATATTCACCATGTCTTCTTCTTAAGCCCTCTTTGTTCTTGAGTACATGTACTCTATCTACAGTAGTGACACACAAGATTTCTCTCAGGGGATTTTCACATGTGAAAATAGTGAGGGTTTGACACGTTGGACTGTTAGGAATTTTGTGTTGTTTTGTTTTGGTTTTTTTCTCTCTGTGAGAATTCGTAGATACCAACTTGAAACAAAGGGGATTTTATTATTACTTCTATTGCAGCAGCAATACCAAGCTTGTGCCAGGGAGTAGGGATCCACTGTGTAAAATCACAGTTCACACACCTCACAACAAGCCATTTCCTGGCCCTAAAGAGTTAAAGCTGAAATTCTCTACAGATTAAATTGAACACTATCATTTCTGCTTTAAAACACTTATTTTCTTCATGCATTTTCAGCTATAAGGACAATCAATTTTGTCATCAGGCTTACAGCAGCGAGGTCTAGAATGTCTTATTTTTATTAAAGCTCATATTTCCCACCTATATGATACACATAACCAGGCACACACATTTTTTAATATAATGAGAGGTGGTGCTCTCTTCTCCTGAAGACTTGTACTCCTTGGGAGAAAGAGGGGCAAAGAAAAAAAAAAAGCTGTATTGTTCTGTGCCTGTCATGCTAAGAAGTTGCCCTTGCTGGCAATGCTGGCTATGTCACAAGAAATGTGCAAACGGGGCTCACTGAACACCCCAGATCTTTTAAAATAAATTAAATGTCTTTTCCAGCAGAACACAATGGAAAGGTACAGATGGATCATTAAAAGCTAGAGGCTCTGGGAGATTCTCAATTGTGATTTTTTTTTTTCTGAAAACACCAGAAGAGATGACAGACTTGATCCTTTGCAGTGCAGAGTGTTCCTGAGCACTATTACTGTGGATAGGATGGAGAAAGAGGGGGCAGTTCAGCACTATGGGCACTGCTTGTCACCATGCAATGTTGTAACCTGGTAAAAAAGTCTTGCAAAATCCATCCCTCAGTTCAGAATGCCCACTGCCTCCAGGATAGGGGCCCATAAACTGGTTTCCACTGGAGATTTCTGTACTTGGCTAGCAAGGCCATTCTAGCAAACTCTTAGTAGGGATTTGCACAGCAATGTGCTGACAACAGCACAGCCCACGTTGTTTTCCATTCAGGATGAGCTGTGCCCTAGCCAGCACTGAGTCTAAAGAGCACATCTAGTTTGAGGTCTGCCCTGACAACTTTGCAGTAACATATGCAAGAGACAACCAGGATAGATAAGGTGATAGCCCAAGAAAGGGAGGAATGATGTATGGATGTGGTGGAAAAACACCATTTTCTTCCATCTATTCCTATTTCCGACCAGTCAGAAGATTAGAGAATTCTTCCCCCCTTCCCAGCCCCCCCCAAAAAAAACCCAAACAAAACAAAAAAAAACCAACAAAAAACCCCACTTAAGAGTACAGAAAGTCTGATGAAGGGAGGGCATAGCACAAGGCAGTGACCCAGAGTAGGCACCAGGAAGAAGAGGAGTGAGGTGGTTTGGTTTCAAACAGCTCCAGTCCTGGGCTGGTTTACATTCTCACCTGTGTAATTAAATATTAGTAAGCTACCAAAAAAACATGCCAGCTCCACAACACTCTCTACCTTTCTTTGAGTACATAAACCTAAGGGAAGTACTATAACAGGCAAGGAAAAAGTACAGACAATACAAGCACAAAATATTTCTACTGGTACTGAGCCCAGCCAGCACATGAACTAACCCAAACCAGGGCAGTAAGTGCCTTGGATCCAACCATCTTTCAGAGCATTCTGCACTGAACAGATCTTTCTCCAACACAAACCTGGGAAACTTCCTGCCAGCTGAAAGTGAGAAATAAAGCTTGCTCTCGTGGCTTTCTTCAGAGTTCTCAAAGCTCTAGTAATAAGCTGATTTTCCTTTAAGAACCACTAGGATACCTCTGTCTTCTGCCAATTCTCATCGGTCACCATGAATACAAGATAGGTGGTATAAAATTAAAAGAGTTTCTGTTAAGTGTGCCCCCTTTGAAATCCTTAAGGTCTGAGAGATGGCAACCTTCTTCACTTCTCCAGCTCACACTTCTGAGCCACAATACATTGCTGCACAGATAGCTCTCCCTTCATCCTGCCATTCCCAAGGAAGAGAAGGTTTTTCTAGAAACTCACTTGGCAAGTTGATTTTAGCAAGTACAATGTACCAAGAGGCAAAATTAGTATTTAATAACAAACTTATTTTAAACAGCTTTAAACAAAGTAGTTACCATTTAAGATTCTTGCAGTTAAAATCAAATTACATGTCCTACCACTATTAAGCTTCAATAAAAAGGTAAATGGAGATACCAGTACAGTAGTAATGAATAAATAAGAAATATTTTTCTAAAAATTTCTAGGATTTTTTTTTTTTTATCATTTTATAAAACAGATTTCCACAGTTTAGATTCTCTGGTCATATTTAATATTCCAGTAATTAAACTCATATTAATAACAAGAAAATACTAATGCAATGATTAGTATTCTGGGGTAATGAAATATAATCTGTTGTGTTAATACCTGATAATCTCTCACATGAGATAAATCAACCTGACAATAGTAATATCAAACAGCATCATATTAGTTCTGAAATGAATTCTTCAAAGTCTCTCAGAGGTCTGAATTTTTTTGGAGTGAAATGCCTCTGTATACTTTTACTCTAAATTTCAAGTCAGTACTAGTATTTTTCAGAGTGCATATTTCTATCCCATAGTATTTTTTAGTTTTCAGAAACTCTTTTTATTTGGGATTTTCTTTTCCTTTACCTCAAATCTGTGGTCATTTATTTCAAAACCTTTAATTCCCTTGAATCACATTGGACTGCAGATGCAGTGTGTTACTAAAGATGAGACCTAGAGAGGCACAGACTGACCATACAATAATGGTGCTTACACAAGAGAAATGGGGATGCTTTTGAGAACCCGGGGCATGTATTTGGGATAACCAGTCACAGACAATCAGGCTTTCCAATGGAAATGGGGGCAATATGAGGTGTAATAACTTCCAGCCACCTGGACATACTTTTCTACTGCTTGACACTCTGACATTTTAGCCAAAACACCTCAGAGAAAAAAAGACAATAGTTTTAAAAGTGACCATAACAGCTACACATATCACTGTGAACTACATTGGATTCACTGGTGGAAAACCAAAACAGAGCTGAGAAATTGTCTCCCATGATAATTTTTTTATCAGAAGTGCTCTGCTAGCACAACTGAAAAATTCTATGGGCAACATTTAAATGTAGCAGAAAAAAAAAACAAAATTATTTCCCTAAATGCAACACTTGTGTTATTCTCCCTCTTTAATAAAAATTACAGTCTTCCAGAGGAGAAAAGAAACAGGAAAAAGCAAGGGGAAGAACAGCATGCCAGAAACAAGATCCCTGGGTTTCCAGTGCCCCTTATCTTTCCACTTCCTTGCTATTTTCCCCTGTCCAGATATGCAAAATCCAAGGTGTAACAGGGGCTTCCAGAAAGCCAGTTAAGATGCCAAAAACATGGTTTTTTATTTGCTTTTCTAAAAACTGGATTCTCCAAGAAACTCCCAGACACTCACTCCCATAACAAACACACATGCAAAAGTAAGGCACCTTTCTTTCATAATGTTTCTTTCTGATTCATCATGTAAGCTCTTTTAAAAACCTGACCTGATTTCTAATCCCCAGTCAGTTTAAGGTAGAAAGCTTACATCTCTTCTGCAGCTGAACACAAAATTTAAGAAATGGAGTGCTTGACATTTACCCCAATGCCAGAGGCATTTCAGGGTTCTGTTCAGCATCTCTTGCTCTGTAGAATAGTGGGAGATGCACAGCATCAGAGCTCCCTGAAATTCCTTTGCTCCCCAACTCATCAGCAGCTGTCATCAGGCTGTGCATCACAGAGCAAACAAGCAGGATGGGATCAAGGAGCCTGACAAAGAGGAGCTGCTAGGATCTGGTAGCCATTATATGAGACAATTAACTTTCACTGACTAAAGTTAGCTTGTGCATCATTGCATCCCAGTGGAGCTAAATGCATAATACAGACCCATCTAATTCCATACACATTCTTTTGGGCAGCACTTAAGTTATCTAAAGGAGCACTGTGTCTCACAGAAAACTCGGCCTGTAATGATTTGAATTTTTTAATTTTAACATTTTATTTGTCAGTGGGATGCAAATAATTGTCATTATACATTCATTGGGACGCACATTCTTCTTTATAATTACTTGGAAATAATGTTGGACTAGGATTAAGCTATCTTCTGAACACATCCAAGTGTTGGATTAGTTGGTAAGAGGAGAATCACAGTTTCGATAACTATGGAGCACATGTGAACAAGTGGATACCTTCTCATGGCTTTGAGTGATGGAGGTTTTACCACTTCCTTTTAGATTTCAATTTCTTTTTTTTTTTAAAACATGAGAAAAAATAAACCCCAAATACAAAGCATTTGCTTTTAAGCAAATCTTGCCTTCCTTTAATGGCTTAGGGTTAACATTACCACATTACACACTGCCATTTACAGTGGGAGGCCGAGAAGAGCAACTCCCCGTGTAACTCCTGTAGACACCCAGGTTATCAGTGATTATTCTGCTATTTAACATCACTTATGTTACTGACCTACTGCTGCAACAGCAGAAATAATTTGTTTCAAAAATCAGACACAGTTTGCTGCCATTAAGCTATGTGTAAATCTCCATGAGTTTATTTGGCATGAAAGAGAAAGTAAGTGTAAAATACCATTATGTATCACAAATTTGGTATTTCACGTGCATTACGTTTCACTACTGAAACACAGGAATACACTTGTCCTTGTGAGCTCTAAAGGAGCAGTTCTTTCCTTGGTTATTCCAATTACACACGCATCTACCTCCACTGAAATCAACTGAATTTCAGCAAAGTACCAATGAAGTTTAAAAAGGAAAACATACTGAGAATGGCAATTTGAGAGCCTCAAGCAAACTGCAAATCATCTCCCACATGGTATATATTGACCTAACTCCACTGTGATCAGTGCAGACAATTTACACCAGCTGCCAATCTGCTTCTTGAAAATTAAGGACAGAATCCTAAACATATTCTGGAAATCTTGGCATTGTCAGGCTAAATATCTACACATGCCTGATTCTTTTCTTTTCTCTTGTCCAGCAGAGGATGCAGCTTGTTAAGACTTTTTCCAGCTAAATATATATGTTTAATTTATGTGATTAATTTCTCTGTTAATGAAGGCTGAAGGCCTAAGAAGGATGAATGCATCTATTTATCCAGGGGCCAGATAAAAATTGCTGCTCAACTAGCCAGCCCGACCCTAATATGGAAAGCCCCAGCCTTATTCAGGGTGAGAGGACAATTAAATTTTTATGCTCATTTAATCCTGTGCCCTTTCAGAGCAAAGGCTGACAATTGTGCCCAATTTTTCCAAATGTTTGCTGTTACATAACCTTGATGAACCCACCAAGCTCAATTTGCACAGGACCTGTTGACAAAAATCCAAGCACAACAATATTCTGACACTCTCTGGGGTTAAATCCTGGATTTAGAGGCTACAGGAAAAGTCCAGCTCTCTAAACTAGCACTGTATTAGTTCCTACCTGCAGCAAATAAATTCATTTTACTGAATATGTCTCGTCAACAAATGGCTTCTATATGAGAGGCAATGCTTTAAAAAGCCTTTCTGCTTCTGAAGAGCTATCATCTGTAAGGCTGGTAACATTTTGCTCTGCTACTCAGTAAAATTGATTCTTTCAACAATGTAAATAATTTTAATTTTTTTTCTTTTTCATGCTCCAGTCTGTCACCTGGTCACTTCCTCTAGGAGAGATTCACTTAGGGGAGCTACATTTATTATCTGTGCTTTTGCGGTTTAGTGCAGAGTCAGTTTCTCTTATTACTGTTACGTTCTTCAAGAGAGACTCATTTAAGTGTGACCTAGTCTATTATTCTAGGTGCCTCTTGCATCTCTCTATTGGGCATTTAAGAGTTGTAGAACTCTCTAATTTATTTAAGCAGGGCACTTTAAGGCAGTATCTCAGTAATTTTCATTGAGTTTAAGGAGTCCTTCTGCGTTTTCAAAATGCTTGAAGTTTTTCTGCTCTTTTAAGGACTGCAAATATTTGAACAACAAATAAAAATGTTTGAGAAGAAAGTTCAAGAGAGACATGGAAGGAGCATGCAGCACAGAGAGACAAGAGAAATGAGTACAGGGGGATTTTTTTTTTCTCTACATGGAAAATGCCCAAGAAAAGCCACATTTTGGTCAGCAAAGTGAAAAGGGGTCATTCCACCAAAATATTAGTCTTAAATCTAGGATTCTCAAATTGCCATTGCATAGTATTCACGACAAGTCAGAACAAATAAATTAGCACAAAAAATTCTTGCAAGTAACTTTTACAAATATTGTAATAGATGTTTTCTCTGTGAAACACAGGCGCAACAGAGATGTTAAGCTAGAAAGAGTACTCAAAGGAAAAAGTAGTCAGAGTTCTGTACAGGGAATACTGGAAAATTAAGACATATGAGTCTGTTCTCAAGTACACTGCTGTCTTAGTGTTAACACTGGTTCTGCAGTCCTTTCATACACAAACCTCTTCCTCCATATTTTTCTATGTAGAAAAACATGGGGCTGTGAAATGCAAACCTATGGAGATATTTAATCAAGATAACAAATTAAAAACTATAGAGTGGATTCGTAAAGTCAAGAAACTGATGGATAAATAAATAGGATTCAGAGAAAAGCCTACAATGAACAAGAGACAGCCTGGGGGAGTGAACCAGAAAAGTCAGATAAGAAACAAGTCCCCTCCCATTGGCAGAGGAGGGTAGGTAAATCCATGTTATACAAGGTAACATGAGTTTTCATCCAAATTAATATACTCTTACTCTCCTCATGAGCAGTTATCACAGCTGGAGTGCGAGGCCAGCTTCCAGTGCCTAGCTTTAATATTAATGTTTGGTATTTCTGCATGCCATACAGCTTTCCCTAAGGCTACCATACTGCTCCTGGCTGGTTGTCGTGAGAGCACTAAGAACGGTCTATGAAAACTCAGGATAAGGCCCTAAGTAATTCCAGGTAATAAACTTAATGAACATTGCCTTACCACTTTCTTTCCTTTCCCATATGCCAGAAACACATTTAGCCAATGGGCATTTTTCAACTTTCAACTGATTTTTTGCAGTATTTGGCTTGGGTTTGTTCTCAGCATCACATAATTTATTATACATAAAAGAAAAAAATAGTTTTATTTTACTTTTGGAGGGGGAATCCTAAGAGTGACATCTCCCAGGACACCAAATACACCAGCTGTTCTTTTATTTTCCAGATCTTCACAGTAATGACACTCTCAGCTCTTGTTGCCAAGAGTCTTTGGAAAATATTTAAAAATTAAGTATAGTACACATGAAAACATGCCAGAACAGCCTCCTCCTCAACAAAGAATCTTCAAGAACAGAAGATGAGAGCTGGTGGATAGTTGGGCTTAATTCTGCTAAATCAGAAAACTTACTAAAAATTAGTGTTTGGCAAGCCAAGAAAATTATCCTCTCCACAAGGCCAACTAATAGCTCCTGATTAATTCCCTGGAAATCAAAACAAAACAGTTCTGAATTAAAGATACGATTTCTAGCCAGGGAATATTGTTAACCATGCTCAGAGTAGCCAACTCCAAGAGCTATAAAAAAAATTAAACACTGGAACATGTGAGCATGGAAAGCAGACAACTTCTGATTTTGCAGGTCAAAATATCATGCAAAATTTTTTTACTAAAACAGAAGATTTTGGTCCCAAATCAGATCATTAGCAAGCATTTATTAAGGATGTTAAATTGTGTGATCTATTCTTGAAAGCCATTTCTCTTTACACCTGTGAATGATGTTTGGAACATAAACTTTAGTGTAGCCCTTTTCAGCTAGCTCCTCAGAATTCATCCATAACAGACCAGTACCCTCACTTGTAATTTAAATCTTTAAATTCCTAAAAGTCCTTTCTCATCAAACTTTCCCTACTCAGGCTTTTTGAGTTTGCTCCTCATAAACAAATTCCTTCAGATCCTGCCATCTTCTGAAGCTTTGCTCCAAATTCGCTTAAATATTTCACCATCCTCCTGGATAGTCATCTCTTCTCTCAGAGCAGGATAAACCAGGCAAGCTCTCTGCAGCTCTCTTGAAGACAGCAGTATTTCTACCCACTGATAATTCAACAGACACTTCCACCCAACATTTAGCAGGTTGAAATTTGTCTCCCTTACTCACATGGTAGTATTTCTTCATATGTGTTCCCAACCCTGTCTATAACTATCTAGCAAATGTTTTTTCCACAGGTCTTCTGTATTTTTAAAGGTTTCCTCTCCTTTTACTCCTTTGCTATGATTGATGGAGTCACAAACACCTATAAAATTAAAAGAAAAGAGCTGGCTGTTCTGTTTGCTCATTTGTAGTGTTGTGACCTGACGTGAGAATGTGGAGCCTCAGAGCTCTCTTGGCAGGTAAATGAAGGAGGATGTGATCTTAGGAACTTTCAATTGCACTGGAAAAGCTTGGCTTAGATACAACACTGTGGTTGGTCTCAGGAGACATGAATGGGTTAAGTTTATAAAGCACTTCATTTTCTAGCCACAGCTATGGTACCTTGGGTAATTACTGCAGCTTAAGCTAGACCACACCTTAGATAAACCTGTAATGCTGGTGTTTTCTGCAAACATTTTTTTTACTGCAAGCTGTGGCTTGCCTCTCACATATATTTGCTCTCCATTTCCAGCTTGGTTTTTCCTTAGCTAGTTTGTGTTCAGTTGAAACAACAAGTCAGAATTTCTTGATCTAATTTCATACCTCTTCAGTCTTTGTGTGACACAACCATACCAGTTATGCAGTAACTACTGCTGTGGGGGCCTGATGATTTGCTCTTTGTGCTTCATGGAAAAGACAGGGGGATGAAAGAAGAGGAGGAAATAGTTTCATAGAGGAACATTATGGTTTTCTTAAAGGTGAAAGAGGCCAAATTGATAAAAGCCAGTGCTAAGAAAGAATTCAGTTCTGATGATAAATGAACATATTCGTAGCTGTGCAGTGAACATTTTCAGCATACTTCAGAACTGGTGGGTGTTAATTTTTCATCAGAATTTGTGGAAAGAAAACATCTCTAGGCGTAGACAGATGAGGGCTCTGCAAACAACAGTAATTGGAACAGATTTTCAGTGACCAAGCCTTTGCCATCACCCCTGCCAGAGCTGCCATCCCTGCCAACCAACCAATGCTGAAGCACACAGGAGCATTTCAACTCAGGGCAATCTTCAGACAAGCAGAGATCTGCTGGACCTGTCTCCACCGATACAGCTCTACCTGGAGGAAGTGTCTCAGGAATGATGCACAGAATCACCCCACGACTTCTGCCAGAGGGAGGAGCACTTGCAGATGAAAAACTCCTCCTCACAGGGATAGACCCGGAAAGGATCTCTGTCCGCAGCATCAGGCTTTCTACAGGCTGATGAGAGATGCACTACACAATATTAAATGCAGCAACAATCACTAATCTGATAACTCCAGCTTTCTGAGTACATTCCAGCAAAGCCAAACAAGGTAATCCTCATGCTACCTGACATTTGCCCTTAGAAACAATCCTTTGAGAGCCAAGAGCGTATACAGAAAGATAAGGAGAGAACAAGATTAAAGAATAAGATTTTTTTAAAACACATAGTAATGTCCTAGTATTTCACCCAAAGCAAGCTGTAAATAATTTCAATTAGAACAGAAATTGGATAATGCTGACCACAAAAAAAAAAAAAAAAAAAAAAAAAAAAAATCCCGATCACTTAATTTAGTAAAACTCACATTTGAAAATTAGTAGATTAACCCTATCTAGTGCTTAACAAGAAAAAAAAATTTAAAAATCACACTCTAAGTCTTCACCCAGTAAAGAATTACATTTCTAAATAAAAGGAAAATAAGATTACCATATTTACCACCTAAATATTCATGAGTCAAAAGATTCATGACCCTTTAGTCTTTGAGCTTGAGTTTAGACACCTGGACCTAAAAAGCCAAACAAATCTATTGTCCAAAGTTTTCAACTTCAAAAGAAAATAAAGAAAACCAAAACACTGCCACAGAAGAAGTTAGTTAAATCTCAATGTGCTAAGGGGAGAAGATGGATCATATGTGCTTGTAGATAGAAGTCTGAACTCATGGAGACGTCATGCCTGTGTTTCCCAAAATACAGACATTTTCCAAGGTGATCTGTATAGAAATTACTTGGCACCTGATTTTAAGATGTGCATCACTTAAATACAATAAGAAGAATTAATAACACAAGAAATAAAGAAGCATAAATAACCTTAAGAGTAGGAATCAACTACATACAAGCACAGATACTGTAAATAATTGTTACAAGATGTTACCTCTCAGCTAAACTGCAGAAATATATCACACTTTATGGAATCATTGTAGTACATATTTGACTGTCTTATCTGCCCTCTGCTCACTCATTTATGTCTCTTAGAACCCCTATTAACATGACAATGTTTTCAGTTCCTGAAAATCTACAACAGAGCATTGCTAAAAAGCAACGCAAAATTTGCTTCAGAAATGGTGGTGGTGGTGGAAGAAAGGTGTTCTTTCCAAACATCACACTGTCTACAAGAATTAAACTTGGTTATAGCATCTTTCCTGGCCCCCATTTCAGAAACAGTTTCTTGATTTAGAGGAATAACACTAAAGGGAAAGAAACTGGAACAGTATGCTGCCAGGGAGATTGCCTCTTTCAGGGAGAACAGACTTGGCTTCTAGACCTGGCAGATTATGGGATGATAAGATATAAATCTATTATATTTTCACCTCTATAATAGTTATTCTAAGCTGCTTGCAGACAGCTTAAACAAAAGAAAAACCCAAGACATGCCCACTTAAACTACAGCAAGTAACACACATGAGTCAGAAGGTGAAGGAATTTGAGAAGCACACTAATATTTTTTCAAAGTTCTCAGACATTCTAAAACCACGTTCTCTTTCAACATGCAGAAGGCAACATAGGCTGTTAGATTATAATAGGTTTTTCAGGACAGATGAAGATCAGAAAGGCAGTTAGTGGCTCCTAATTAATATGAAGCCTTATAAAGGTACTCCCATTGTCATTTACTTCTAAACACTCAAGCCTGTGTATTCTCAAATGCAGACACAAATGGGAAAAATACTGCATCACTCTATTGAATTGTTTCCAGTTTAACTGGCATTACATCATGCTTTGAAGGCTAGGTATTTTATATACAAACTATATGATTTCCAGAAGATTATCCATATCAAGGATAATTCTGAATTCCAGCAGCTTCCTGTATCACAAATACACAAGACATTCTTGGATTGAAAGAAGTAACATTTATGTGGCCTAAAATTCTATGGAAATAAAAACAGATAACTCAGAATCTCTGTGCTGACTATAGATCTAAGTAATGTAACCCAAGTCCTGTTAGGATTCTCCTACTATTAATTGCTAACCAAAGCATTTATTTCACTTGAAGTTACAAATAACTTGAACTCATCAAGAAGCTCGAGACCTATTTTTAAGGACAACAGCCCAAAGCTTCTGGGCAGTCTTCTGCAAACCTACTTTTCATGTCTTGCATAAAATATTAACTGGACAATAGACAACTGCAAAAATATGCTTACAAATACTGGAACGTGCTCCATTTCCAGCTTAGGATTTCACTCCAAGATCAAAGATGAGATATGAAGAGATATTAACTGGGTTAGTACATTTCTGGATTGACAGGAAGCTGAACATGAGCCAGCAGTGTGCCCAGGTGGCCAAGAAGGCCAATGGCATCCTGGCCTGTATCAGAAACAGTGTCACCAGCAGGTCCAAGGAGGTGATTCTGCCCCTGTACTCAGCCCTGGTGAGGCCACACCTCGAGTACTGTGTTCAGTTCTGGGCCCCTCAGTTCAAGAAGGATATTGAGGTCCTCGAACAGGTCCAGAGGAGGGCAACCAAGCTGGTGAAGGGACTCGAACACAGATCCTACGAGGAGAGGCTGAGGGAGCTGGGGCTGTTCAGCCTGGAGAAGAGGAGGCTCAGGGGAGACCTCATTGCCCTCTACAACTACCTGAAAGGAGGCTGGAGCCAGGGGGGGGTTGGTCTCTTTTCCCAGGCAACTCTCAGTAAGACAAGAGGGCATGGTCTTAAATTGTGCCGGGGTAAGTTCAGACTGGATATTAGAAAGAATTTTTTCACAGAAAGGGTGATCAGACATTGGAACGGGCTGCCTGGGGAGGTGGTGGACTCTTCGTCCCTGGGGATATTTAAAAAGAGACTCGATATGGCACTCAGTGCCGTGGTCTAGTGACTGTGATGGTAATTGATCAAGGGTTGGACTCGATGATCTCTGAGGTCCCTTCCAACCCAGCCTATTCTATGATTCTATGATTCTATGATTGTTGAATAGGGTTTTTCATTTGCATGTATGCAGACACGCAGCAAAATGTATTCCTTTCCCATTGCAAATAGATAGGTATTAGGAGAGGTATCAGGTATAATCTGTTCCTTAGGTTAAAATAACTTGGAACTTCAGATCTAATGTTACAAAATTAGAAATCACAGTTTAAAAATATGTCAACAAGCAGCAAGAGGCACAATAGAGGAGTCTTTCTGGGTCTAAACTCAAATAACTGTAATTCGCTGATAGCAAGTGAAATAATTTTGCAGTAGAATGAATTCAGCAACATGGGGTGCTAAATTTTTTTTGAGGTAACTGTAATGAATCTTGATCCTATTGATAAAATGATTCCATTTACATGCAGCTTGAATTCCAACACACCATACCCAAACCATTGATAAGAAGAGGGCCAGTTTCTTTTATTGATTCTCAAATAGCTCTAAACTAAAACCTTTGCAACAGGGAAATACATAACCAGAAGACAAAAAAAAAACCAACACAAAAACACCAAACAAACAAAACAACAAAAACAAAAAAACCAAACCAAACCAAACAAACAAACAACAAAAAAACACAACAAAATCAAAAGCAGTTAAACCTGACATTTCCCTACCTTGTGTCCCCTAGCATAGGTTTACTTTCTTAAAGTTCATAAAGAGTATTAAATGAAGTAAATTAATACCTTCAAATGTCCACTGTCTGTAAATACTATCTACTTGTTCCCTCACTAATGCATTTGGGTTTGTTCATCCAGTACAAACAACTAGCTCCAACCAGCTGACAACAGCATGGAAGTAATGAGAACAACAATTGAAGTTATCTATGTTTTATAAATACAGTACAGCAGTCTCACAACAGCAAATATTCAGGACAACCTGGCTGTATATTTATTCCTAAGTACAAACTTCAACATTTAATTTTTTCAATCACCAAAATGCTTCACTATCTCTAGTGCACCTCTTTAGTCGTGGATGCCTGATTCACAATAAACATATACCTTAGCAGATTTAATCTCCTGTTAGTGGTTTGCCATAGAGTTTGCATGCTCCTAAAAAACCTACAGTTCATTTTGTAGGTGTTCCACAGAAAAACCTTTCCCTTCACTAAGATTAAATTGTGAAATTTAACACTATTTCATCAAGTAGAAGCATATACAGGAACATCACCGTCTCTTCCCTCAATGGTGCCCATGCAACTCCACCTTGATTCAGAAACGCCACCTCTGAGAAATGAATGGTACACTCAGTTGTTGCTTCTCCAACACCTGAAAAAAGCCACGTATTGTTAATTCTTGCCAAAATTTTGGTTATGCAATCCTTTTCCTTGGGTCAACACAGCTAAATTTGAAGACCAGACAGAAGGAACCATCTCAAATTTAAAGATGGCATATTAGGAACATCCAAAGCATTCAAAGGACCCCATTGCCTGGACCCAGTGTGATTTTCCAGGGCTTCCTGCTGAAGAAGTGACGCTCTTCAAAAGACTTTCTACTCACTCAATATGCTCTTTATTGAGGATAAAATCTTACACTGAATAGCTGTTCTCATCCAACACCACCTAGAACTTCAATTGAATAGAGCAGCCCTTTGCAAGGAAGGAAACAGGGAAAAGCATCATCTTTAAAATCTTCATAGATATTTTGAATCTGCACTTTGGCCTTCAGTGGGATGCATTCCTTGGAAGCCACCAAAACACACACCATGTGTGTGGAGACCATAAGTGCCCCAACATGGACATACTGTCATCTAAAACTGCTTAAGCTCCTCATGTCTTTAATCCTGAGATAAAAATTCTCTGGTTAAAGCTGTGAGCAGTCACTGCAAGAAACAACATCAGCATTTTCCAATAGCATACAGCATACTGGTCACATTCACAATGCAGTCTGAGGGTATTAACTTCATCAGTCTGCTCCTGCTGATGCCTTTGCATTCTCTAAGGCTGGAGATGCAGTCATTGTTGATGAATCAAGGAGCTTGCTTTGAATTTCCACATGCTAAAAGGAGGAAAATCAATCTCAAATTCAATGCTCTCCCCCGCCTCCTTCCAAATGGAAAAAAACTGCTCCTGAAGGTCACAACAGCACTACCCTCCAAATCTTACAAGAAAGACATTAGAGCAGAACACAATCCTGCACTCCGTCATTACTAGGGGATATTGGAAAGAGGACAAAGGAACATGCACACATAAGTGGAGAGTGGGCTCTTTTCTTGTATTGGCCACATTCAACTTGTTTGTTCAAGAAAAAAAAAAAAAAAAAAGAAGAGGGTAGAACAAGACATGCATGCCTGATGCTGTTAGTGCTTAATACACTGGAAAAATTGTTTAGGAACAGTTCATCCTTAAAATTACGTTGTAAAACCATCAGTCATTGAGATCTTAGGTATTGGCTGCATATATATTTCTTGTATTCCATCCTATCCAAGTACACTTATTTTTCTTGTGTTTTTAGTTTCATGCTTTTGATTTGGATGACACACTGTAGTTTTCTTCTCTTTGCTGGCACTACTGGGCTACTGATATCGCATGTATCTAGAGATGCTGTTATCTTGATAGTATCAGCTATGCCAGAGACCTTCCTGAGAGGAACAGGCAATCTGCCTGGAAGGGCAGTTCATGGCCCAGTCCTGCTCACCAATAAGTTTCCCATCGACTTAAAATCTCAATTCTCAAACAGCACTGAGCTGAAGAGGGCAGCAGCCTTAGGAAGCAGTTTTCCCAATGACAGCATGCCACAGATACTTTGCTAGATCTGCCACGGGCACTACATGAATTGCTCACTACATTATGTAATGGCAGAGAAAATTTGCTGTCTAATTACTAAATGCATCACACACCTCACATCTTTCAGCCCAATTCCTCCCTCTCTCTCTGTTTTATTTTTTTTTCTTTTTGAGAAAGGTGTGTCTGAGATTTTAATATACTTGACAAAGAAGGAATATTCAAAGAAATTACTATCACCAGCACCCAGATATTCTTCGACCACAAATCAAATTTTTAAAATTAGGTTTTAAATACTTTGTTGAAGTGTCTATTTTTAATTATGCACTCTGAATAAAAGTGGTACATGAAGAATAAAAAAAAGTATTTGGTATTGACCTTTGTTTTAAATAACCCAGCCTTCCATACCAAGGAACATTAGCCTGGTGTGGAACTGGATTGTGAGCTCCAGTTTACAGTGGGCAGCTGCAATCCCATGCCACCACAGCAACAACGTTGTCTTTCTTACTTTGATAGTAACAAATATTCCAATTCCCAGTCTAAATTTATTCATGGAAAGCATTTCAAAAATAAATGCAATAAAGGATGGTGCTGTGACTTACACCTTTTGTGTTCCTTAGATTATAGAAACAATGAAATATGTCATAAATGTCATCGGGATTTATTTTGGTGTGGTGCTGAACTACATTCAATGGTTGACTCGTCTAATTTAAGTTTGAAGCGCCTGTTAATTCATGTCTAGATTGCAGCTGAACAGGAGCCAAAGTTCATTCTCCTTTGGTTTTCTGCAAAATTTAAATCAAGCAAAATGCTTTGCATTTTTCTACTATTCTTACTCTGTGAGCAACTTTGACAGTACCAGAGCTGAAAAATCTGTGTCAGCACGTGTAGGCTTGTATATAAAAAGTCAGGAAGCTCCGAGAAGCTCTAAGCTGACAAGGGCCAAACTTCTTCAGTGCATAAGGTAGAATCAGTTCCACAATGCCTCTTCTTGCTACTTTGCAGATCTGACCCCTCTCAAACAGGAGAGGCCTAGAGCTTTTGCATAGTTTCAAACACAGAGAAAACCTTCACTACAAGGAAGGGAAGGGAGATACCTTAAGGCAGGAAAACCTTTGCTACCGAAGGCACAACCAACTGCAGATTCTGAGGCTGCTCTGAATCAGTCTGTACTCAAACTGGAATAATGTGCCATCTTGTGAGCTCTCTTCAGCAGCCTAAGCACAAAGGCCCGGAGCACCTTGGAAGTTGTATTGGCTGGAGGGTTGACCAGGTTTGCATCGAGTAAGAGGAGAGCAACCACCTCCACAACCATTATGTACAATAGTGCTCAAGCTTCTGCATTAAAGTGGCTGTCAGGGGTCATACCAGCTTTAACAGACAAACAGCTTCAGAAAAATGCATACTATCTTGGGTATATCACAATATCTTGCAATATATGTGCTAGGACTACAAGTTAAAAGGGGATTCCTTTAAAGCAATACTGGCATAATTGTGTCCAACTTCAAGAACAGTGACGAGTATGTAAGCATGGATCATAGAGGTGGGAAAGGGAGGCTACAAATAGTAGAGCAAGTTGGATTTCCTGAGCTGAAAAAAAAAAAGCAGAAAACCAGGTGCAGACAAACTTCTGCAGGGCCTGAACAAGGAACACGTGTCAGAAGCATTAGGATAGATCAACAAGTAGAGAAGAATATATGGCAGTAACAAATCACTTCTCTGTAGCACAAGACGTGCTAACAAGCAAAACGCAGCAAAAATCTTTTCATTGATTTCCAAATCTACAACTTCAGAACACCCAAGTTTTATCATGTATTGAGACTCATATGACAGAATTTGAAATTAGAACATGTTTCCAAATCCCAGGTAAATCTCACTTATGCTGAGTGTGCTGAATTTGTGAGGTAACCTACTTTATTTCCCCTGTGAACTGAGAAAAATTAGCTCAATAAATTCTGAAATATGCACTTCATATTCTCCTATCTAAAATGCATCTGGAAGGTTATGATCACCAGAAGAGCCCTCCTACCCCTTACCTGTCTTTTAAAGCCCAAGTTATGTCTGTCTCATTCTTTGTGCCATCACTTCCTGTGATGTTTATGAAAGTGAGATCATCAACAAGACTCGAGCAGCTCCCTGTTCTCACCAGCATTGGAGGTAAAATCTCCAGGAGTAGTTATGTGATTGCTGAGCATGTTCAGAAATCATCTGTGCAATATATAGCATAATGAGACCTCAGAGCTTGTTCAGGCAGAGTAGTGATACTATAGCTTGACCTACAAATCCCTAGCCATGTGGGCTTGTACCAGGTCATCTATGTGACAACTGAGGATAGCCCTTACCACCAGATAAGTGTATTCCTTGTCATGCACCAAATAAACTACACCAGAATTTACAATCATGATTCCAAATGAGGTGTCCTTTCTTTTAAGCTCCATGGAGCAGATGTATGTGAGAATGGTGTAAAGGGAAAAGCAGTTTTTCCCCTACAATTTCTTGGCAGCTATTTTGTCTTACTCTGCCTGTGCATGTGGGCTCAGAATTATACCCAAAGCCAGCACAGAGAAGCTGCAAACAGAACTTCTTTCTACTCTCACAGGTACAGAACTCTTGTCATTTGTTACCCTCTAAATTATCTACAATTATTTTGTTTAGCAGGCTAATATGGGAACTCTGTTTAATATGACAGAAATAACAATTTAACTGAGTTGTGCTTTGTATCACACGTTAGCAATCAGCACGTTAATAAGTCTGGAAGATTGATATCAGTTTGAAAGGCAAAACCTACACAAAACAATTAATTAAGAAAGTTAAAACAAATGAACTGCTCAGAATGGAATTGGATCCATGAGACGAGATGGTAAAAGCCCAGAAGGAAATACTGTAATTGAAAAAGGCAGTAGAAGGCATACAGTACAGTTAAACATTATCTTATCAGAAAATTAGCAAAATGTAATATTTTTTTATTGGATTTTTACAGATGTTATTTTTAACCACATCAAAAAAACCCACCTCATGGCTATTGGCACAAATTGTCATAATTACTATAATTTGAAGTCTGAGCTGTGGAGTGACTGCTCAGATAACTATCTCATCCTCATGCTGTATTAGGAAAGCAGCCGGGAGACATATCTTCTCATGTTTTTTTGTACTAGGTTTGGACTTCATTTGTATCTATTATCCATTCTCATTCTTGAGAATACTAAAGAATAAATTCTTTCCCCCCACCTGAAACACTGGAGAAAATCAGGAGGTTAACATTAAGAGAGGTAAAGTTGACTTTAATTAACATACCAATTACCTCCCATTTGCAAGCAAATTGTTTTATTTCCTTCCATAAGCTCCTAGAGGAAGTCTATTTTTCTGGGTTTTAATATATGGTCATTGACTTTGGGAAGAAGAATCAAGCTCTACACTCCCAAATTGAGAGAGAAACAGAAGAAACGTACTTAGCATTGTAGCCCATGTCTCAGGAACCCCATGCTGAGGGGTTAGTAACACTTTCTAGCCTTGCAGATTGGTGTGAAAGTGCTTTACAGATTGTGAATTGCACAGACATGGGATATTAGCTACCTATTTTATTGATCTTTCCAGTGTCCCAAATCTCTAAAGCATGCACACATTAAAGACTGTTTCCTTCCTTTAAAGTAATATTTGAGGAAATTAAAATGAAGTAACCTGTAACTGAAAAAAAAAAAAAATAAGAAACCCACCATGAAAATGGGAAAATAATTTTTTATGCAACATAGCTGTGCAGCATTTTAATAATATACAGCCAAAACATACTTTGGATTGTAGTTTCAGTAGCTCCCATGAAAGCTAAGCAAGGTTAGAAGTTATCAGTTTGGGTGAAGGACTTTCCAAGGAAAAGCTTCAGCACTTGAAGGAATGGTGCTAGTAAATCAGTAAGTGACCTTCTTCCTGTAAGTCATGAGCAGGGCAGCCTCTCCCCTGCAGGATTGCAGTGCTGTCCTGTACAGCTTCTGTTCTTAAAAACAAGAAAAGACAGGTCCTACATACATGGTAGACTCTAAAAGACCCTGTAGCACCCATTTTTCTGGACTAGAGTTCTTCTTCAGAGAATCAGAAACTGGCATCAAGGTGAGCAACAGAAAGATTAGTTCACCTCTCAAAAACACTTCATCTTCACAGGAAAAAACAATGAGTAAATAAACATTTTCTTTCCTATATTTGTAGGTACACTTAGTCGTAGTGAAAATAAATAATAGGCTATACTTTATTGTAGAAATAAGGGAATCCCAGCACCTGTAATAATCTGATATTTCCTGAAGTTAATGTATAATTAAAACAAAAATTTAAATCAGAAAGCACTAGTCCTGATTCCCAACTAACACAAACAAAAGGGTACAGAAGATGAAACCAGGAAAGCAATACATAGCCCTTCAAGGCTACCCAGGTGTAATTCTGTAACTTTACCATACTGTGAAAGCTATATGGGTCATATGTTCAGTAGATCTAATATCCAGGAGGTCTTGCCAACATCTCACAGGTGTGCACAGGAGTGCAGTATGTGAAAGGAAAGCAATTATGTGGGTGGGTACGCATACAAAATGATGTTTCTAAATCCTGGATTAATTCTTTCCACACATCTGCATCCAGTTCACATTGAGGAACTAGATAAAGGAGAAGAGGAAAAAAATCTCTTTAAAAGATACCTGAGCGTTAATGGCTGCTCTTTGCCGGTTCTATTCTCAAACATTTGTGAGATGCAAGCATTCCCCCTACTTCAGCACACCTCTCTAGAAACCAGAACTGAGGTCCAACCCAGCCATCATGGGGTCAATACACAAGTTTCTGTTGACTTCAACACCACCTCCTATGTGGACTGTGCTTCTAGACTAGAAGGAGGAAGTTGTGAGCAAGAAGAAAGTGAGAAAGACCCCCTCCTCCCCCACCTCCCTGCCTCCCCCTTCCAGTTTAATTGACAGGAGGGATTTTCTTGGGGATTTTAACTCGAAAACCAAACAATAAGCTACAATCCAGCCATTGTTCTGGTCACTTTACTCACATGTTACAGACCTTTATTTTATTCTGTGTCTGTTTTTGTCCTCTCAGTTTACACTTGTAGCAGTAGGGACCTGTGTATGCATCTCCTGTGTTTCTGGAGTGTTTCCACAATGCAAAGGAGAGGTTATACTACAAATAGACAAAGTGCGACAAAGTGACATTATACAGGGCCAGAAAGGAGGGAATAAAAGTCAAAGCAGGGTCTCTTGGGTCTCAGAGAACACAAACTACAGAGTCATTTTGATTTTCTGTGTGGGGAAGAGAAATCATACCGCTATATCACACTAACCTCTGTAAAATATATGCTTAAAGAGAAATAAATATCAAGCAAACACAGGTGATTGCTGCATTAAAGCAGCTCACACCTGATGGATCAGGAATGCAAAATACAATCTGCTCTTTAGTGCAGAAAAATTGGTGCCGAGAAATTGGATTAACCTCCTTTGCTGAGGAATACTTTAATCTTCTCCGTACCTCTCCAATTTCTTGTTAGTTTTTTAAGGTACGCTTTGCTTAGTGAAAGTGCCCTTCCCTGTTTGCAAATAAACAGCTATATCCTGCAGTCCTTTCCTGAACAACAGAATTATGACCTTAAGCTGCAATATAGTGTTTCTACACTGAATTTGCCCTTGCTGCAAGAAAGATTAAACTTCAGTGATTTTGGCAAAATGTTAGATTTACCGGCTGTTAATATTAAGTCAGCAAATACATTTCATGGATATATTAGATGTTATTATATTAGGGTCTATATAGATTAGATAGTATTTTTTTCTGAATCTCAGCATCTCAAATTTTACAATTATACAGAAAGTTTAATACACAAATTAAAAAATATTGACTTTAACAAGATTTCAGGAGAGCTGTGAAGATAAAGCCTGAATGGAACTTAAAAACTTATAGACCAAAGCAATATTTACTCAACAGATCAAAGGCATCCCGTTCTTGTAGCATATATCACCTCGACATTTTTCTACTGCCCTTTCTCTCCCCACTCTTTTCTTTTTCAGTAACACCTCCCTTTTCACCTTATTATAATTCCCTAAATCTGTCTCATGTCCCCTGTCTACTGTAATTCTGTCTTCTAAACACCCAACTGTCCTCTTAGCATTTCCCTCTGCATTTGGCCTGTACAATGCTTCAGATACCCAAAGCAGACAATCTCTCAGTGGATCCATTCTCCTTGCTTCCAAGATTGTCAAATGCATTTAGCACCCAGAAAAACCCGTGTATGATAAAGCCTTTAACCCAATCATGCTGCCCAGCTCCACACAGATGCCAGGGAAGACAAAGAACAAACGAGCTTCATTTTTGCTTCAAATCCAAAATTCTCAAAAAGAGCAGGATTTTCTATTGACTTACAAAGTTCTTGGAAAATGCTTTCCAATAAAGCTATTTAAATACATACTGGTATATGTAATACATACTGATTATATTATATTAAATACATATTAAATACATACTGATATATATAATACACATATATAAAGAAATTCCCAACCATGCTCCAAAACTCTATCCTCCAAAAAACAAGAGCAACTCTCTTCACAAGCCCTGAATAACCCAAGCCACCTGCGAGAAGGAACCCACTGCATTTAACTTTTTCTTTTTTCCCCTCTTGCACCTCATTTAGCTGTTTCTGACTGTTCCTGCTTCAGCCCAGGGTGCTCCACTATCCCCAGGATTAGCAGAGATCTCTGCCGATTGCTCACACCTGCAATTCAGACCAACCCTGTTCCGCTTTGTGCAATCAGCCATACCTCGGTAAGGCCATCAGCTCCCAAGCTGACAGGCAAACACAGACCCACCTGACAGGCCAGATCAGACACCTGCAAAGAGGCTGGAAGAGGAAGGAGAGGGGAGAGTGAGGAAGAGGAGAGGTGGAATTACACAATTAAAAGACCAGGTTGATGTTTTGAAGAGGAGCGTTATCTGCTACCCACCTGACTGTGTGCGGAATTCCCAGTGAGGCTGTTCACCTCTTTAATGCCCTGTGAGGTGGGTCCCACTGGTAGAAATCAATCTGCTGGTTTCAGAACAAGAGGTCAGAGCTCCTTGTAGCTACAGCTTATGGAATCTGAATTTAATTTGCCACCAAATGACCACCAACCAAGGTGTACAGAAAGACTGGTGCAATACCACACTACTACTTTTTCATAAACACACTGAATAAATTAAGCTGACTGATTTTCTTTTTTTCCACTATATTTATGAAATGAGAGTATGAGACATTGTTGTTCTAATGTGGCTGGATCATGCCTCTGCCAGTCACCTGCCTATTACTGAAAATAGAGAGCACCCAAATATACCCATAACTAAATATGATCAGTAGGGTGTATTTATGCTTCAGTGATTACTGTTAACAACAGAGCACACAAAACCCAAATTGTGTGTGACTATTGCTGTCTTTAGCTACTTAACAGCAGTGTTCCTTACACAAGTGTCACTGCACAGGGACCATCACAGATTCATCAGTTGAGAAGAAAGAACAAAACGGTAAAGAACTGCTTTATCACACATCTTTGTCAGAAGCAGCTATTCGGCCCTGCCTGCTTCCTGTCCTAAAGTTTATTTCAGATTAATTCACTGTAGGAAGGGAGTCTGACAGCTTCCAGAGGAAGACTAAAAATAATAATGAGATCAAAGCCCAGCCCTTACCTGATATCTGGGCAGTTCAAACCTTAAAACTAAGGATGTGACCTCAAACCAGTTTTGGCTCTCACTTACCAAATGAGGTTTAAAGCAACTCTTACCAAGGGGCTGGCAGTAAGCTGTGCCTCCTCAGGCAGCACTGAGCCTCAAGATCAGCTCTCCAGTATCACACTCCTTGTTTCTAACTATTGCAGAGCGCGCAGAAACCTAATGCTGATACAAGAAAGAGAAGATATCATCTCCCTGCTTTGAAAAGGGGCAGGCCACAAAGAACAGTGACCTTGAGCTACCGTGGGACAGATCACAAACACACACCATTATGGGGCTCTGCACTACATGACTAAGCTGCCCTATTTTGTACACTTACTCTTGTAACAATACCACTATGGCCACACTACCCAAAATCTTTGCTAGAACCACCTCAGCATGTCTGCCAGAGGGGCAGATGGGTTGTGTAGAGCTGACGTGGCATACAGTGGGAATGAAGAGGCAACAGGCCAGGTCTACATGTATCCAGTGATCACACTCAAGATCTCACATAATTTGGGTAAAATTCCATGTGATGTACAACAGAAATGACCGAGGAGGTCAAAGCTAAGAGAAAACCATGGTTCCTTTGGACAAACTGCCATTACACAACCCTCACTAACTTGTCAAAGGCTCCTTCCCCTCTTATAAGGGAGCATTCCATTACCAGTGATGCCAGACTGGCACAGCTCCCATCTGAGTCCAGACTTGTTGATGTTTCCACACCTCTGAGCGGGAAGAAAGTGTCTCCCAACTTCCTGTGCTTTGCCACTTTTCTTTCTATAACCAGTGAGAAGCAGGAATTTTCAAACCCTTTGGCTGTAGCTGGTTCACAATCCCATGTAAAATCTCTGAATTCCCAACACCATGTTGACAGTTGTTGCTGAGTGTCTGATAGTATTTTGCAGCTAAAATTAACGTAAGAAACAATTAGCATCATCCTACTTTGTAAGAGTATTTTATCAGTTGAGTAGAAAGCAGGGTGTAATTATATGGTTATATCCAGAGATTACACACTGCATCAAATGTCAAATCATGTCATGTTAACCACCAAGTTATCCTGAAATTGGTTCCACAATAAGTGAGAAAGAATTCGGTCTCTCTCTGTGTGGTCTCTCTGCTGGGTGCATATTTTCCAGCTGTTATCCCCCTGACCTGCATACCTGCCATGGACTCCTTCAAGCTTATCAATCAAACCAGAGAACAGAAAGCCTAGCCTGACATCTGACTTCAGCTAACAGGAAACAAGCAGTAGCCCTCTGCTATCTAGTTCCTTTCTACTTATCCCCATGATGTAGGAAATGAACCAGCAACTTGAAGAATAATAATGAATGGAGCTGATATATCAAGATCAAACAGTCTGGCAGGTCCTTTAAAAAAATAATAGAAAAAAATTAAAGGACCAGCACACTTTAGTCTTAAAGTTAATATAGAACAGAAATTTATATTTATTTCTCTAGTCTGAGAACCAGGAATAAACAGTGAACTTCATGAAAGGTTTCATTAGAGGCCCAGATAGCATCTATTAGAAAGCATTGATTTTTAACTTGGGCAATTAAAAAAAATAAAGGAAAAAATGACTGAAAGCAATAGGTTTCCATGCTTGTCTGCCTTACAAGTATAAAGCCTGTTTGCATAAGTGGAAAGCTAGCATAAAGTGTTGAGAAGTGGCTGGAAGGGCACCAAGGAAATTACAATAACTCTGTATAAGATATTTCACTCAAAACTTCTGCAAGAAGCACTGGTCCATACAGCTTCATATGATCTCTGGAGAGTCAAGAATTTTGCTTGGTGTCCAACTTCTATTTCTATGATTGAATTTTCCTTTATGAAAAACCAAATAGCTATAAACAGCATCAGATTGCATTTTATTCTATTCAGCCAAAGTCTGAAAGTGTTTTCCTGATTTATTAGCACTTTTTTTTCCCCATTCAGAGTAATATGACCCATTATGATTAAGACTTCTTTCACAGTTCCCAATCTTTGAAGTGACCCAAAGGTATTACCAAACAAGACCATTATTACCTTCAATCAAGGATGTCTGTAATAATAAATAGAATCAAATACACTAGTTTGCTTTTAAACCAGTAAGAAGGAAGTGGTAAATTGGAAGAAAATTCAGGACTGGGCATGGGGTCTTTCTACCTATTACATACCAATGTACCTCTATTCCCCACCCAAAAAAAAAAAAAAATGAGGAAAACCCCAAAAACAATAACAAAAAAAAGCCAGCACCACACACCAAAAAACTGAACTGTTCTTATGTTCTTAGAGCTTAAATTTTTCTTTAGCCTGTATCTTCCCTTTTAGTGCAGCTGCTTGCCATCATCTCTCTGAATCTTAGATACATGTTTTATAGTAATGCTTTGTCCATTTTTAATAGAAATTTACAATAACCACGAGATATTTATAAGCTAAGAACAAAGAAGAGAAAACATTAAGAGGCTTAATTACACCAAGCCCATGCAACAAGAGGTGCTTAAGGAGTGACAGCAAAGAGATTCCTTTTCTCAGAAAAGGATCAGATATGAGCAAGTACTGAAGCATTAGCAGAGCCCACCTGTCTGTGAGTTAGAGCACACTAATGTAGGTTTACTTTTTAATTATTTATATGGCACAGAGTAGTGAATGGTGAGAATTTAAGGGATAACTCTAGCCACCCTCTTATAACTTTCTAGTATAAAAATTCATTAGCATTCAACAAATAACAAACCTTTTAAGCCAAATGCACTGGTTGAGTTGGGCTTTCAGAGATTTCTTGCTCCTTTCCTCATCTAGCACTTCAAAGGGATGCCTCCCTCTTCTATTAAAAGTCTGTGTCCTGTAAAAATTCACCACACCCTAGGAATTCCCCTCTTGGAATAAACTATTTATATTTGCAATTCAGGCACCTTCTTTTTAGAGAAAATGTTCCCAAAACCAGCACAACTAGTACATGACTGATCAGAGAAAGAAGAGGAGCATGTGTTCAGGGAATCATACTTTATCCTACTCCATAAATCACAGAAATTCACACAAAATTGTTTTTCCACAACACAGAGAGAGAAGACATAAAACTACTCCCTAAACACAGCAAGATACAGCTCTGGGGGAGGAATCTTGAAAGTAAGGAGATCAGAACCAGCATCAGAACATAGCTGTGTAATGCAAAGCAAACAAAGAAAGTAGTTGGGCTCTCAAAGGTCAGTATTGGATAAGTTTTGGGGCAGGCTTCCAACAGGAATAGCAGAAGGTAAAACCCAAAGTCAGATAGACTTACAAATGGGATTTATATCCAAATATCACTCAAAACAGCAACAACAGTCATGATAATCCCACGCAATGCTAAAAGGAACAGTACTGCCTTTACTTTAGCCTCTTCACACTGAGGGCATAAAAGAAGCCATTGCCATATTTCGTCCATGCAAATGAAACTCAAGTTAGGGTCCGAGGTAAATATATTCCAAATGTCCCCTAATCTTGAAAATTGCACAGTCTAGGCCAAAATGCAGAAGCCAGGAAGCATCTCGTAGTTTTCCAAATTAACAATTTATCATTTTGGGTTTTTTTCCCCTTCATTTTCCCCCTCTTGAACTACTGTTAAAGAAACACAAAAGGAGAACAAGCATATAAATGCTGCTTCCTTTCCTCTTTGTAATCAGAAATATTTGAGAGACTTTAGTGAAGTTTTACAATTAGCATAAAGATATAGTTACATAGATGAAGAAAAGTTAAGAAAGAGTAGTGCAGGATTTTTCTTGTTCTCATATTGCAGTTTCACAGAACAAATAGACTGAAGAGATAAAGGTATATGAATTCATCACAAGTAGCTTCTTTTTTCTTCCCACTGCTCTACACAAGTGTCTTGCAGTCCGGGGTTGTTAACTCAGTCGTTTCAACTGGTACAAGTATCGAAGTGTAGGTTGACCCAAGCACACTATGTCCTTGAGCTCCCAAACACCACAACAGAATTAGACACCTGACAGAATTAAAAGGTATCAAAGCAACAGTGATTAATAAATGGAGATTCAGAGATTTTGAAGTAGAGATGGAAATTAAATATGGCTTTTTTTTCAGTGCAGGACCCAGGAGTAATACAATACCTTCTGCAAACCTTAGTCATCACCAAGTCCTCAATACTCACTAAGTGTATACTCAGTAAGATACAGGATATTTCCCACCCAGAGTCATACATGATAGTGTAGCAAAACTTTTATATGAAGGCCATCTTTCCAGATCATGCTTTGATAGTCACTGCCAATTTTCAGTGACCTACTAAGCCACCAAAACAAAACGCAGAATTTAAGTTAGGAAAGGTCCTCATAAAGATCTCAGAGTTTTTGTGGAAACAAAAGAATAAATTTAAACAGAATTTGGGGGAGTTGTTTGTTCATTTTCTTCTGGGGACAGGGGAGAATATTTAAGCAGAAAAAATGGACACCAATAGTGGAATTTACCTCTCTTGACAGTCTCTACCAGTAAAACTATTGGAGTACACTTTTTCTTATTAATAGAGAACTAATGCATAGATAAGCTTATAAAAAGTTATGCAAGATAGTGAGGCATTGCTGGAACATACTGAACAGCAGCTTAAATATCATCACATAATATATGAGCGTTATTCAAGAGATGCTGGTATGGACCCAGAAGCAAGGCTATTTGATGCCACATGTGACAGGATTTGGTAGTCTTACTCCCAATTCCTACTCTGCTGCTATAATCAGAAATGCCATACAATGAAATACAAATTAACTTTTCACTGGCCTTTCCTCTCAGGTATTTTAGGAGACAACTGAGTATTAAGACACCTGATGGCCTTGGGTCTGCTGATAAAAATAGCTGTTAATAAAATGAGAAGAATTTGCAGTACTAGTAGGTATGAAATTTGCAAGCAGGTAATCAACGCTCTGCAGGGACGCAGAGTGAAATCGGCTGCCTTCGAAATGCTCTTTCTTCACATTCAGGGAAAAAGAAACCTCATCCAGCTCAGTTCTGCAGCTATTCTGATGCGGATATTTTTTTTCTTGAAGTCTCTGGATTAACAGAAGAGAGAGGTATTGCCCCCTTCCAGCCTGTTTCTGGCTAGAGGCACAAAAAGAAAACTGCCTAGCATAATCACCTCTCTCATGATTCTGGTTTAAACCTTGGATTGTAGCTCTCCACAGCCCTAACTGCCACAGATCTAGGAAAGTATCTGGCCAAGACACATACACTACAAATAAATATATACTCTGCCATGTTACTACACAGGCTTTGCAACACTCATTTATCTGTGCCTCTACCATGTTCATCATCATGACATCTGAACATCTGTAATTACTGAAATACTATTTGTCAATTAAGGGTGCATTCATCATTATGACTGCATAATCTCTATAGCATAGATCAGGTCCTTGTATACAGCACATAACTTCTATTCACTTATCTCCTTTTGCACAAACAATTCTAAGAAAACTGGCACCAAGACACCTGTTGTTAGTCACCTGCATCATAGAAAGGGCCTCAGTATTAGGCTTCAACTCCATTCCACTTATGCAGAGTATAAAGGTATGTGCTGTGCCTCCTCATGCTGTCTCCTCAGACAAAAGGAAAAGGTTTCCATCTACAGCTCATTGAACACAATTTTACATTTGCATCTTCCACGTTAGAATTAAATAGCAGCTTAATTTATATTTAAAGGATCACATTTTTATCTTAAAGTACAGTGAAAGCCTGTCAGGAGAGAACAGGACAAATATTTTTAAACATGTTTACCTCTGAGTCACACTGTAAGAGAGGAATACCACCCTGCACACATACCAGAAATGCAAAAGGAAAAAAAAGAGACACCTTTTCTTTCCCAGTGCAAACTGCACCCAGTGCTATAAGTATTTCACTAAAAAAGAAACGTTGCATCATGCCTATTTGACTTCAGTCTCACTCTAACTTTCAATCACATCACTTGCACTCTTCCAAAACAGATTCAAAGGTCTAAAAGAGCAGCTTGATAACAGAACAACATTTATTTATTTATTAAAAGGGCATTTTTCCCAGACTTTAACTAAACCTCATCTACTCTTGTCACTCTGAGTAGACAGTTGAAAGCAATATTAGAGGAGATAATTGCACAGATCAGTCAACAGCCTTTGTGCCCTTGCCACTAAGACTTACAGTAAAATGGGCACAAGAAAACATTGTACCAGACTGAAGGCAGGCCTTTTTCTCCAGTTGCTTGCTGCTTACCAGCTGCTGTGTTCAATGACAGGGACAGAAGCTCTAGTGGTATCTATAGGGGAAATCTAGCCTGACACTGTCCTTTCTTTTTTTTCTTCTTCTCCCTAGACTTGAAACAGATTGCTCTTTGTTTTTAAAGTGAAACTTTACCAAAAAGTATTTTATCTTGTCATCTACCATTAAGTCATTAATCATGTGTGCAGAGCACTTCACTAGCTATGAATTTTAAGGATTCTGAGTTTACAAGAACACCACCACTGTAACTTCTCTGATTGACAAACATTTTTCTCAACCCTTTGATCTTATTTGGAGCAAACTCATGAAACAACTCAGAATAGCTGCTTAAACAAACACAGTACAGAGAACAGACAAATTTTATGAACATTTGATTGTAAATCACCAGCAGCAGCCCACATGCTGTTAAAAACAGATACTGCACTGTCAAAGAAAAGTTGTACCTGTTATGAGTATGTCAGAACACTTGCAAGAAAGCTCCAGGCATACCTTGTAAGTGACAGAACTACAGCTGCCAAAGTACAGTGAGATTGAATACAATTTCAACGAAGGGCAGTGAACAGAATGTAATGATACAATTGAAAAGTCAAAAATAGAAACTGGTGTCAGAAAATATATCAGCAATACCATCCTTTGGGGGGGGAGTCATCACTCAAGTTTTGACAGCACAGGCAGTAAATGGATTCTGTCTCCCCAATAGTATGTTTTATCTTCACGTCCTGACCTAATTCAAGAGCCCTGAAGAAAACAGTGTTGAGACTGCTGCTGGAATTTTTAAGCCAAGTCCTACACTATTTTGATCATATGGTAGCTTAATAGGACCATTATGAACAGAAGAACAATATCTGCTCCATTGCAGCCTTGGCATCACAGTTAATGCATTCATGAGAAAACATTGAAAATGAGCTCATTTACAGGTCTATGTTTAAAAACATCTTCCCCCTGGAATTCCCACAGGTTATACTTCGGGAGAGTTCAAACATATAAAATTCTGTGATTGATGAACATATTACAACTTCCTGCTCACCTCAGAAACTATGGTTTTAATTTTCCAGGTAGAAGAATGCTTATTCTGAAATAATCACTTTAACATTGTCAGATAATTCTGTTCATCTGCTTTTTAAGGTGAGATTGCTTTCAATTCTGGCTGAAAATTAGACAACAGGCTAGTGGATAAAATGCACCTAAATATAAAACTTTATTCTGTTTTTTGTTCTTTTCAAAAAAAATTTCTTCCCCTTTTCTTTGTCAAAGAAAATGGAATTGAAATTCAAGATCACCTTAGAAAAGTACAGTTCAAAAATTACTAGCTTTGAGGTGCATTTTTTTTCACTGAAGACTCTGAAGATAATAATCAAAGGATATATAAGAATTACATGGCTTCTTTCAGTAAATAAATTTCTACCTGCACTGGATCAGGGCAAACCCTAAGCCAAATATATTCTATTACCTTTGTAGACATTTTAATCCAAGTTCCTGATGCACGCTTTGTAGTCAGGTATTTATCTCATGGACTGAACTGCAAACCTCAGTCCTAAAGGACTGTAAACTGAAACTACTTACAACAAAATTTGTGTGAGCTGCCACAGAGACAACCAACTCCATTTTCATGAAACAATTTTACTCTTAGAGACTTGAACAGATACTTATTACACTCTACAAGTTTTCTAAACAAGTGGCTCCAAGCCAGCTTCCTGCTGGATGGGGGAAGAGAGGTGCATAATTGTGTGGCCACAGCCCCATGAAGTTGAACCAAGGAAGCCCCCTCCCCTCTATTCCCCCACTCCTTCTTGCTGTTGCCCTGTGCCACCGTTTGCCACCTCATTTGCCGTGTTACACAGCAGTATAACAGGCAGAAATTCAATCTTCCCCACCAAAACCTGTATCATGTTCCTTGGAGCTGTTTCAGCCTTTCTCCCACTCTGCAACACCAATCCTTCCCCCAAACAACACCCCACTGGGGCCTCTTTAGGAAAGGACTGGAATTCCTGAGCATTCACCTTTGTTTAGAGTGGAAACAACCGATTAACTCTTACTGCTAATGGAAGTGAAGGGCAGTGGTTAAACTTGCCACTTTCAGCAAGCTTTAGCACACCTGAGACCACCTTTTACAGAAGGAAACAAGAAAACATGCCACTTTTAAAGAACCAGATGGCTTTGACATAAGAGGCCTCTTTGCAAGGTTGACTTCATTGAAGTCAGTGGAGGATTCAGGGCTGGATTCACAGAACTGCCAGCACAGGACCCTAAATCACCTAGCTTTTATTTCAGGAAGGTTCCTGCAAAATTCAAGTGCTAGAAGCCTACAGCACAGGTGTATAAAAGTACATGCTTCCAGGATACCACTGAATGGATATCCTCCTATTAGCTATAAAAATGGTTCTTGGAGACAATGTATCATCATTAACTCCGTGAGAGACATCTATGATACCTTTACAAAGCCATATAGTCACACCTTCAATTCAAGACAGACCAGTACTGGGATTACAAACAGGTATAAGGACTTAAATCCCAAAGAATAAAGGCTCAATTTAGGAGAGGCTGCACATGCTGTTTATGATTCCCTTTTTTGCCTGTTAATTGTGGCCATGTCAGGACACCCAAGCAGTTGCTTACATGCCTCACATGAACTTGCAAGTAAGATTTTACACCTCAAATCAAGACACTCAATGTCAAACATGAAACTTGTTCTTTGTTAACAGCTCACCTATGCATTGTAGGACATTGTTCAACTGCTAGAAATGCTGCTCTCCCTTCAGACACCACACCACTGCTTACAAATTGGGTGAAGTAGTTCCACTAAACCCATCTGAGAAGCAAAGCAAAGGACAGGATTCCCAGGAGTCTGCAGATGTAAAAGCTTGGTTCCAGTTGCTAGGCCAGTTTGCATGCAAAGTTATGACAACAGCTTACGGTGCAGGCAGTTTGCAGCTGTGGATTTGCATATGCAGCTACAAGGTTTAAATAGAAAGACACATGTAAGTTTTGCCCATAGAAGTGGTTTTGCTTACATACACATAGACGGTGCAGAAAATCACATCTTGGAAGTGGTCTGGTAGACTAACACATAAACTAAGAGCTCTACAATACAGAGTGAGGCTGGGCAAAGGGCCAGGAGCTCCTGAGCTGTAATCTCATCTGTGCAACTGAATCACTGTGGTTTTAGTCAAGTAATTAAACTTTCCACTGTCTTAATTTTCTCCTTGTGGTAGGTATAGCCCAGTATTTTTCCCTTCATGTGTAAGAAGGATAAACAAATAAGAGGTAGAAGAGCAAGTACTTCACTGACCTCTGCATTTTAAAGGACCAAAACCAGAAATTTTATTACATTAAACAATTCTAGATTTCTTCTCTCACTCCACAGATATAAAATGACAATTGTATATCCACCACTGAGTTACGAAATTTCCAGTATAGCCACTACACAAAACCAGCTGAAATCAGTAACTTTAAGATCATGATTCATACTAAATATTAGTGTCTCAGAGCACAGATAGCCTATTAGACTAGTTTGATATGATAGAGATTTTGCTGTCTCCTGTGGCAGTATGTATTTTCTAAACATCTAGTTACAACCAAGAAAGGGGCTATAATCTATTATATACCCAGTGAGCTGAATTACCTCATAATTTAAAATCATTTTCCCTAGAATATGAACATATTAATCAAATCAAGCAACAGCTATAAATGCTTTTATTATTAAATCCCGCAAACAACCTTGAATGTAAACTCTAAACCAGCCATAAACAAAATATAAGACCAGGTTCTGAGATATGACGTAGTTTCTTTAGTCCCTGCAAAACAAAGTCTCATAGTTAAGCATAACCTCTCTTGACCAACGTCAGGTACAAGTAATCAATGTAAAAAGGTAATATAGACCTGCTTCAGCAGGTAAAACAGCTCAACTTACATCCTGTTCTACAGTGACTTACACACAATCATTAGTATGCAACTTACAGCTCTTATTACAACTCTTACCACCTCTTTTTTTTTTGATCTGTGATGCATTTTCCCCTGCAAATTGCACAGAAATGGCTGAGTCTGATCTCTTCTAGGTAATTCCTACCTGATGAGATGGCCACAGCTGAAAGCTCACAGGAGGCGAGAGCCCATGCAAGTGATGTAGGTTCTTTTCTTGTCACCAGACTATAAACAGTACTGTACAATCCTTTCACCTGTGAATTCACATGGAACCTCTGTCCTTGAATCTGACCCAAAGAAAAATCTCTCCTGAGAAAGTGAAAAATGATGCATATAGCATCATAAACCAAAGGGAAATTGTCCTGTTTAACTTTATTATATCTGTTATTTCCACAGAGCCTGAGTGTTTCCTGCAAATACCTGTAGGAATGCCAGCCCTCTTGTACTACCTGCAGTTAGCTTATCTCCAATTATATAAACAGGGACGTGGTGACAGTCGTCGGTAATAAAGGTATCATGGGCAAAATAAGGATTGCTTTACTCTGAGTACAGGTCTTACTAGAAAACTGATATAAGCTTATGTGGATATACAAAATCATAGACAATCTAATTCTATTGTCTGTCTAAATTAATTTATTAGATGGAACATATTAATTATAATGAAAGAGACCCCCTGACTCTGTTGGCTTCTAATGAAAATTCCGTTGTATGATCACTGCAGGATTTGCCACCATTTTCTCTTTCTGATGAAATTAACTCCCTATGGTTGGTCACCAGGATAAGCTCATTTTAGCCAATCAGCTTGGGAGCTGTCATTTACCTCACAAAGGGGGAAAAAGGTATCTGCTGTCATAGCAACGAGTGGCTTTGCTCTGATCATCTCTGGATCCTTTAGCATAATGAAAGACACCGGCTTGCTTTTTAGATGATTAATCTTTTCCCCTGTGAACCTACTTGAATACATTAGCAAAACAAGTATGAAAAATTTGTTTATCCCAAGACAATCATTAGAAAATTACCTGCAAGAGTAATTCTCATTAGGGCAGAGTTTGTGAATAGCAGACCATATGGTGAATGAAAGAAGCAAGAAGCAATAAAATCTCAAAGCTGCAACAGGTTGCAAAGTTTGTCAGGTTGCAAACTGAAAGTTTAAATCAGTTAAGCATCAAAAGTTGTGGAAAATTGTCTTTCTAGAATTCCAGATAGGTTACAACAGGAAGACTTGACAGATTATACAACCAGGCCAGCAAATCCTTACCTATTTGGTCTTTTTGTGTGTGACCAGTCAAGCTATTTCCACTCTGGAAATTCTTATTAACTTCAGTGCTGCTAAGTTTACAGCTGAAATTGTAGAACTAGATTCTTATCTTATACTAGCAAGAATTTAGGTATTACTTTAATATTTAAATGGCATTACAAATTTAAATTACACATTATTATGTACAACTTTTGAGAACCAGCTCCTAAAAGTATAAGAGAAAGTAAGATTTCATAACACATATTGACTTTTTTGGTATTCAGAAACTTATTTTACCTATTTAAGTGATGAGTAGTTAATATTATAGTGGTGCAAGCTGAACGAAAAGTGAGATCATTTGCAGTATTGAAATAGTTTCATTATCATCTTATACCCACGAGAAGTCCCAGTATAACAGATTTGGAATTCATACTATGTTAAGCTAAAATTACTCCTCCAGTTTCAACAAATTATCAGAAAAAAAAATAGATTTCTCACCTTAGCAAGCAATTATCTTCCAGACTAGATTCTGTTTGGATATCTCTCTAGTCACAAGTCTAAGATAAATCCAATGATGTTCCTCCTTTTTTTAGAAACAGAGAACTTCCTCTGAACACAGTCAATTAGGAGTGTCCTCTGTTTTCATACTCCTTTCCACAGAGGACTAAAATATTTTGATTCTAACTCTTTTTAAAGTATCCATAGTGATATAACCTCTGGGAAGAAAAGTTTCAAACCAGTCTCATCATTTAACCTCATGCATCTTCTTCCTGGCCCAAAGTTACATGATAATGGCAGGAGAGGCCATTTCCCTGTGCAGCACTTTCATTTGGACTTGATGAAAAGAAGATTTCACATCAGTGCCTCAAAACTAGATGGTTGTATCTATGCAGTTCAACCATCAGTTATTAATGGTTTTATTAATTATTTACTAGCTAGTAGAGTTTTAGAGGGGTATGATATTGACTTTGGGATGTATTTATTTTTGCCTCAAATGTTGGGCACTTGTCCTAATCATACGATCTCCTTCCTCCAACCAATTTCTAACACCTATCAGAGACACTAACTAGATAAGAAAGCACAGACTATTGGTGTTCAAGAAATGTCCTCCAGTTTGGAAGGTGGTGGTGGTTCTAATATTTTTCCTGACTCCAAAGACTGGATTTTCACTTCTAAGAGCAATCATGTATGCACTGTCCTAACTGGAATAGGAAACACTACATTTTCTGTCATAGCACAGGAATTTCTGCAACATGCCCACTGCTTGTACAGAAACACTTCCCTGCAGGTTTCACTTGGAGGAAATTTAAAATATTAAAATGCTACGATGACAAAAGGCAAGTTCTGAACTTTAATTCCCTGCCCAAAACTGCATATTTACATTTGGGTGAATCCAAACCAAGTCCATAACATTTTCAAATGCCTACTTCTCAACAGAAAACTGCCTCTGTTTAACTTAATGGATTTCTTAGGTTATGGTTTCCTGTATTTATTTGTAGATAGAAATATAGAAACTCAGAAACTTGTGAGAGGAACAGGTATGACATTTACCACAGTGAGTAAATCTAGGAAAAAAAGCAAATTCCCTACCTATTTACAGCATTGCTTATTACAGACCTAGATGATGGTTTTAAGAAACTCTTATAAAGTCTACTCTTTCATTTCTCTTCAGGCTGTTCCATAGACGTACCCATAAACTGATCAGAAATATAAGTGTCCAAATGCTGTTGAGGAAAAACAGCAGAACAAAACTATAGGTATTTGTTTCTGATAAAATTTGACCTTCACTTTTTAACTACTGCTTTTCTATAGATTACCTAAAACTCTTGATCAGTTTCATATGAAGTTCCAGTGTAAAATCTCTGGGAAAGAGTCTTCAAACTTAACCTCCTTGATCCCAGATCTACGTAGCAACTGGCAGGTATAACAAGATCAAAATAAGCACGATTAGCATATTCCAAAATCCGTTTTATTAAGCCAAGCCTCAAGTATTTAGCATGTAAATTTTTCCAGGGCCCTTGATGGAACATTACCATCAGGACCAATGGTTGAAAGCAAAGTAGTAACAGCTGCAATAGCATCTCCAGGGTGACTTTAGATTTTCATCCATATAAAGTAATTAATCCTCACTTTGTGGGTGGTTTTTGTTTTGTTATCTTTTCTCTACAATCTACAGTTACTGGGTAAAACAATTAGAAGCTTCAGCTCTCCAGTATTATTACAGCATAGGAATTAACAAAATAAAAAGTATACAACCTTTAAAATGTTTATTCATGGCCATTTCTTACATATATACTGTGTTAGTTTAGCACTGACAAGAAAATTCAGTCAGTTTTGTGAAGAGCCTTTTCTATACCCTTTATCTATATCATACCAATCAGGAGAGGTAAAAGATGTTCTTTAACAATTAGAACTCCTTAGATCTATGTTGTGCATTAAATGGTAACTATGTAATTAAAAGGAACGAATTTAAAATCTGACAACAATTGGTGCATCTCCAGCATTTAAAATGATTCAATTATTAATAATTCATGCTCAAAACCCCATATGTGAGCAATGAAGCAGAAGGAGAGATGAAAACGAAGTCTGATCCATGACTAACCTTACATCTGTACAGAGCCTGACTAAACAGAATTACAGCATTATGTTTTCTACAACATTTACCCAAATACAGTAGGAAATTGTCACACCATAAGATGTATTTGCAGTGATGTTCAACAGTTAGTTAATAGCATGGGGGAGGGGGGAAAGCCATGCTAATATACAAGAATCCAGATACACATACAGTTCCGTACCAAGCCAAATTGAATCAGAGTACTGAGTGGGTTAGATGTTTGAAAGATTTTAATTACATGTGAGATAAAGCCAAATTTCCTTCAGAATTTCCAGACTATTCTGTCCAACCTCTGTGATTTTTGTGCTGGTTTGAACAAAAATCAGGAAGTTTCTCTCTAGCACTGTATGGTCTGACTTTTAATAAGAAATAGTCCTCCTCCTGAGATGCTAGTCTACATTTAAAATAGTAATTAGAAGATGATTCATATTGTCTCTTAGCTCACTTATCCCATCCAGCAATGTATTCTAAGTCTTATTAGATCTGCTACCATGAATTTAGGCTGCACTAGAAATTAACACTTGCAATTCACAATTCACCATATATTTCTTTGTATCAATTCAGCCCAAAATTCACACCTTGTGAGATTTCATCAGTAGACTTAGCAACAAATGAAATTAATTACTTAATTCTAGATTTAGATTTTTTTTTTTAATCAGCTGTCCTTTATAGCTTTCTTAGTAAGTCTGATGCTGTGATGCTGCATTAAGCTCCATATTAAAATGATGGCAAAGACATGACTGAGTTAGCTGCAAAGCCACTTTTCAAAACCAAGCCAAGGAATATGCATGTGTTATGCCAAGGTCCTTCTGAGTCAAGAAGCTGTAAGAGAAGATTGAGCAACACAGAAAGGGTAGAGCTGCCAACTCCTTTCATTAATAATAATAATTTGTAACACTACCATCTTGCTGGATGCAATTGTAAGAAAAGACAGTGTGGTCTATGAGACCTCCCAGGATAGAAATACACACACAATATCCTTAGAAATACAACACCCTGAGAGGCATATGTAATGCTATACCTTTCATTAAGGGCCACAGCTATTTAAGAAATAGCCCAAAATATATTTGTGAGGGGTAAGGCTAGAACACACCCATTTTTTTACCATTAAAGCATATACTTGATTTATATGCATTAAAAGAAATTACAAAGTTAGAGCTTTAAACATGTTAAAAAAACCAAAAACAACAAAAAACCCACACACCACAAAACGACATCACAAATACATTTGTTTACTCCTGTGACCTTTTTGATGTCCTGGTTCTAATCATCGTTCCATATGTGGGGGGGATGAGTGAAGAAGCATGTTTATTCTGTGGCTGATTTATTACAAAATCAAGACCATTCAGATTCAAATTCCACCCCTCCTCAAATACATTGTTGCTGTTCTCTCTTTCACACAATTTACCACCACATGGAAAGGTCAAGTCCACTGGTAAAGTAATTCATATGGTTATCCAAATTCTATCAAAGCTATAAATTAATGTGACATAAACTGCCTACAGCATTTCTTCTATTTCTAATGTTATACACAGGCAAGTCTAGCCTGGTGTACTGATAATTAAAGTAAAAACTACATGCACACACAGCTCCCCCCCAAGAACACACACACCAAAGAGGAAGTCAGCTGGTTCCAGGATGGGACCTGCTGAGGGAGACACAGCAATGATTTGCAGCAAATGCTAACTTTAGGCTTTCTGTAGAAAAAGTAAGTACACTTTACATCACAATTGCCACCTGTATCACCATCAAAGAGAGAGAAATACCAAAGGAGGAAAAAAAGCCACAAAATTTCATCCGAATCCTGATGTTCCTGATTTTACACAAAGCAACCAGAAGAGCTGCAGGCTGGTCTCCTAATGCTCTGAAAATTAAGACTTACAGAAATCATATGCAAACATACTGTTTTCTAGAACTTGCTGTTTCCTTAATCTCAAACCCGTAGTGGAACATTATGTGTGCTGTACAACCAGGCTTCACATTTTGTCAGAACAAACTTATTTAGAAACCACAGACTGGTGATCAATGTCACCCTCAAAAATAGTCAAAGGATATTAAGCCATGTTTGGCTTTTTCATTGCTGATACAGTTAACAGTTTTATTAGTGAACTCAATACCATATATAAACTGGAACAACTCACCCTGCAGACTTCACTGGAAATGAGCTAATATGCACCTGCTGAAGATAGAACCCACAAGGAGGTAGTCTCCTTGGAAACTGCTCCTGATGATCTGAAATACAATGGAAACAGCCACTGAAAAGCCTTAGTTTTGTAGTGGTGCTGGAAAAGGTGGTGAAAGACCAGGATTTTGCCCCCAAAATTAACTGTCTGAAGTATGTTACGTGGTATAAGTAGCTTATGGAACCCAGGGTAGACCTGGTAGGAAGAATCTATATTAAAGAAGTCAAGAGAGTCTTCAGAGTGTGATACGTCATTCATCTCTAAATTATAATTTCCTTAACTGACACTATGTAGCTGAATTAGCATCTTCAGTGCTGTTTAACCCATGGGAAATTGGTTTACCCAGTGTGGCTCAAACTCTAAGCCTGGACATTTACAACACCTGCTAATAGCTGCCTGTTCTCACATGCTTTTAGAACATCTTTCATTTTTGATTAGCATTACAAACAGCTAGTTTTTGCTGTCCTCTCTCTCCTCCCAAGTCTTTCATAAAACCTGTCGACTGATTTATTCAAGCACTTATCTTTTAACTTGCTGTCACTAGACAGGTGCACACTTGCAAAAACTCTTGTAGCTGAGCCCATTTAACAGCTTTGTTAGGGGCCCATCCTTGCAAGACCTTGAGTTTCACAGAAGTTAGTGCCCTAAATACACACCAAAAGCAATGATTTAGGGCTCTCTATCTCACTAGCAGTGCTCAGTGCCTTAGGCATCAGTTTCTTACTTGTTAAGAAGACTGTAAAAGGACCATCCCATCTAACTATTTAATGTTATTTTAATAGGCTACATTACATGAACTTGATACAATAGTGGTTATCTGAGTCAGAGGTTCCATTTGTTTCTGAGACTTCAATCACAGAAGCAGGTAAAAGTAGATCCCTACAACACAGACAGATAAGAGTTTGGACAGTGTCAATGTCCAAGCCCCAGTGTTCTTGTCTGCATGTTCCAAAACCACTTGACCGCACCTGCACTCAGTTATTTTTTGTTGACATTTTACTGTCAGACACTGGAGATGAAGGGAGAGAAAAAAAACAAACGGCAAATTCAGAGGAAGATTTATTTTTCAAGTCATCAAGACAGTAAAGAAAATAATAAAGAGGTAGTTCACATAAAGGAAGCAAGCCTGCAGAATCCCTCTCTGGCTGACATCCTAACTTACTCTGTATCCCAGGCTGACCTTTCATTGGAGCTCAGTTTTGACACTGGGGGAGCATGGAGAACATCAGCCACAGAGTATACAGCCATGTACAAACTGCAGCCAATAGACATGTTTTCCTGAGAGATCACTCCAGCCACAAGTCAATCTTAAATTCATGCAATAAATTCGAATATAATTTTTCATTCATGTAGGATCACAATTACCTTTCCACTTTTGTATTTCTTGACTGATATATCAGAAAAATAGGTCCTTGACAAAAAACTGCTCATGTAGCCAGATATGTTGAACACCCCAGGCCCAAGATAAGACGTGCCTACAAATCTTGTTTTCAAGCAATCCCCTAGCTTAGCTCTCTGCAATGTTAAATAATTCACTTTTGTGACCATATTCAGGAGGATATCCTCATACCTCAGATGAGGATACTTTTTTTTTTTTAAAGAAAACCTTATGTAATCAAGTTTCCCACTCAGTACAAGTTATGAAGCCAATAGCAAACTATTCTGAGTAAGAAATGACAGAGATACATCTCTGGGAAGGACTGTGAGGTAGCCTTGGGGCTGGGAGTGTTTAGTTTTTAGTTTTGGTTATACCTGTTTGAAGCTGCTAGAAAATAGGGGAAGGGATAGCTCTGTGCTTATGTCCAGCTGCTTTTCAGGGTTTTGGGTTTAGAAGGTGCTACCAAGCATTAGTTAGAAACAGATTGTATTGGCAACAGATTGTACTTGTCACTGTCAGATTTGGGAAACAGCTGTGGAGACTACACCCAGGAGAAGGTATTTTTTCAGGTACCTGAAGAAGCAGCACTTCTGAATTAAGGGAACCATGGGATTTGGTGGTTTTGTTCCTTGCTTCAGGGCTGAAGGAAGGTTCCTAACCCTGTCATTTTATTTATGGATAATGGCACCCAGCATTTAGGACCAGATGTTCTTAAATGTACCCTATGCTAAAAAGATGTAGGCTATTAATTTAATGAGATTCATACCTCACATAAATCCTGTAAGAACAAGCATGATGAAAATAAACTGCTGCCAAGTGACCAGACATATCAGCGCCATGCTGCAGCAGGTTAGCTTGATCAGAGGCAGAAACACATTGGAATAGCAAGTACCTGGACCAGCCAGGAAGAAATCCATAGAAAACTGTGAAGTATAGGGATTTCATTTCACCATCCTGAGGATTAATTGGGAACTGAGGCCTTTCAACCAGACCTGAGGCAGAGCTGTTCCCACCAACCATGGCCTGCAAGGAGGCACAGTGGGGTGACCCAACTGAGGGGAGGTTGTTCCCTTACTTTTGGAAGGATTTCTGCCCTGGTTTCAGAGAATTTTTCTCACAACAAACCTATTACCAACAAACCTATACGCTAACAAAACTATCCAGGATTGACCCAAAACCTGGAAGTTTCCTGTCAGAGGAAGGGGTCACTCTTGGTCAGAGTGGGGAGCTGGGGGCTGCTTCTGCCACCCCACAGTGGTGCCCAGAGATGCTCCTTCCCTCCAGGCCCATGCCCACCAGTGCCTTCCCAGCCCTTTTTCTTCCTTCTCAAAGCATTGTAACAAAACTGGATTTACTCCAAATTACTGCGTAAGCAACAGAGGTTCAGGAAGAGAAACTCTTGTTCTGTCATTTCCTCAGAGCAGGGTATCCCCCCTTCCTAACTTTGATTGACGTTGTATCTGTTTCAGACCATAAAGAATGAGTGAAACCTATGAGCCTTGGGCCTCAGGGCCAGATTTATAGGCAGAAAGAGAATTCTGTGATCTTTTTCCATGTATTTGTTGTTAAGGGCAAAATAGGCCTCTCAGTTATTGTTCACCTTCTCTCGTATGTCCTCAGGCACATGGAGTCACAGCAGTGTTAAGTCAGGCCCAGGACCCAGTGCAAAGTATCAGACGTACTGAAAGCTTTCTGTCTCTGCATCCCCACAGCAAGGACTGACAGCCCCATCTTTGCTGATGTAAATCATCTGGTACCAGCAACTGAAGAGCTGGATCGGTTCTCGAGCTTTACAACCCATAGTTAACCCTTTCAGAAAAACACTATTTGAAAAATTTCCCTCGTCAAACAAGAGATAAAACACAGGGACACCGTAACGTTTTCTTTAAAAGTCAAAAATTCAACAGTTCCCACCTATTACAGTATTTTCTGTGATTTTAAATGTATTTCAAGTTGGACAAGGTACTCAGTAGTTGTCCTTGCTCCTTGGTAAGCTATTCCCTTTTGTTAAATACCTTTACTGCTCCTGAATTTGGGGAGGTTTTTTTGTTTGTTTTCTATATCCAGAAATTGGATCTTGCTCTAACCAGCTACTAAGCAAGTAACTCTCATGTAAAATACCAAGAAGCACATTTGCTAGTCAAACAGCTACCAGAGTCACCACGTACTAACATTAAATCAGCTGAAACACAATGACCACAGACAAGTCCTTTTTACTTTTCAATGAAAAGGATTAAGAATGCTCAAATACACAGCTACATCTCTGCTCAGGGGTACTAGCTGCTTAAACTGTGATGGCAGATGGTGGTTTCACAGCTGAATATTTACTACAACCAGATTCTCCCTTTGAAGGTATTTGAGTGATTAATTTGCTTTTTATCCAACTGTTAAACAAATTTAAGTTATTCTGAGGTATGGAAGAATAGAGTTCATTCTACTTCAAGCTTTCTGAAAACAAATATCATAAGGTTAAAAATGTAGGAGTGAGTTTCCTTGACTACCTAGAGTTCTTTTAACCTTAGCTTGCTCATGTCGCAACTAAAAAAAAAAAAATTACACACAAACCTCTGCTTAGAACTCTAGTAAATTTTGAGATTAGAGTTCTCTTGAAGGGAGAAACCAAAACAAAACTCATCTTTAGAAAGGATGCAGGAGGACGTAAATTGAGAAAGTTTCATGAAAAACACAACAGGAAGACAGAAGTAGCCCCTGTCTGGATCTTCCCCACCTTCAAGAGCTAGTTCTGTTCTGAGTGAAACCTCTAGGGGTGGCAATATTGCCCCCGTTGATACAAATTGAAAGATCCCAATCACCACCAGATGAAGTGGGACTTGATCCCAAGGAACTTCTTTAGCCTCAGCTAAATGAGAAGTACAGTCTAGATCCTAATCAGCCACCAGCACTTTTGCCTTCAAAATCTGCACACTCAGAACAGATTCCTGCTTTAAATTCTTTCATTGCCATTTTCCCTGCTGTAGCATCCTGAGAAATGTTTAAGATGATGCAGAACAGGAATACATGCAAAGATATTTTTTTAAGTGGCAAAGTAGTATTTTTAAAACAGGAAAAAGGATAAAAAGAAAGAGGGGGGTGGGCATATTATGCTTGCTAAAGAGCATTTCCTGGCAAAGGGGAGAGCTGATCCGATTTTACTTATTTTCCCAAAGTGCTTGGAGATCCCCCCAATGGCCCTTTATGAGATATCAAGTGTTATTACTGCATTATTTTGCTCTGCTTCACTAAGCAGATCCTATGACAAGATTCCCAGGGAGCTCCTGCAGAGTGCAGAAAGGTAACTTTAACTGTGCTGTCTGGGAGCCCGACATTCACCTTTCCAAACATGCTTTGCTTTAAGCTCAGGGCAGGGTTTTATTAATTGGTTGAACGAATCAGCCAGCACAGCGAGGTATTACAAACACAATCACTTATCTCTTCACATTCAGTTTGAACATCTAAGCACCTGAACTTCTGTGCTCTTACCTCCAGCAGCTTAAAAGGGGACTAGTGTTTGCATTGCTGGACTTGTTTTTCTCCCTGAAGCCTGCAAGCTGCATCATGCCAGAACATGGAGCTCCTCTTAGATATCAAAACTTTCAGACAGCTAAGTTCCTAAAGCAAACACCACCAAAGAATATGACGGCCCACACACCTTTAGGGCACTTACAGACATCAGTACATGTCAGAAGGGTTTAAGATGGGATAAAATAAACAGGTATAGAGTTATTGTCCTTAATTATCCTATGGATTTTCCCCTTTTCCATCCCCGGTGGCTTTTTTTTTTTTTTTTTTTTAAACACAGAACCAGAAAAACAAGAACTTTCAGTAAGTCTCGGATCACAAGTAGAGTCAGTGCAGTTGGACAAAATCACCACAGCAAGCCTCACATCACAGCCAACTGCAGCTTGCCTAGAGACCACCCACCACAATGTAGACCTCACCAGTGCAAACTAGACCAGTGCCTGGAGAGTCCATGAAAAGAAATAGCTTCAGAGCCTAACTTAGGCAGGCTGCCTTGCACAGACATTACTGTCATCTCCCTGTGGCAGTGATTTACAGAGCTGTAGTCCAGCCATCCCTGCATAGCACCAGGGTACAGTGCCAGTTTCCACAGCAGGCTCTGTGGAGTCTGAATATTGTCCATGACAGTTCTAAAAATATCAGCCAGGTGTCCCAACACACTCAGTCAAGGGTATTCCTGCTTTTAGACAATGGGAACATTTGATTTCAAAAAACTTAAATGATCTGCACAATAAATACCAGAACTCTCTCTTTTTTTCTGGAGTTCTCAGGAAGACATCTGTGGGTGTTGTAAACAAACGGTACCTTATCACCTCCCCATTTTTTTTCTCCTCAGTTGCATTCTGTTATTTCATTTCAGTGCCTAATACAGTATAGGATAAGGAGAATGTAATGACAGTTTAAAAATACTGTCTATATTAATTGCTAGATAAACCTCAAAAAGCTGTTGAATTCTGTCACTGCTGCTGCAAAGGCTGGCTGCACAGATAAGTTGGGTAGCTGTACCTGAAACTTTAATAAACCCATTCAAAACAATTCACCATAATGTTTGGATCATTCATTCTGAGCAGAACCTTTAATTGCTGCACAACTTTATTATTGATTAATGCACGCAAGGTATGTGCAAAATAAATATCCTATAGGACTTGGATTTATGTATTGGATACAATAAAGAAAAAAAAATGTGAATTGTTCCATTGTTTAATTCAAATTCCTGATGATATTAATGAGTGAGAATGATTTCACAATTTGGAATTACTTTCTGATGAGTCTCACAGTGGTTTTGCCTGATTGCGGCACACTCAGAGAATCAACACACAGATCTATCAAATTTTTTTTGTAAAATAGTGTACTTATTATAAAATAGAATTCTGTTGATTTTTTCATCTGTGTTTTTCCTGTACAGGCATCAATATATGCATCATGCTTTTAGAATATTTAATATACTCTGGCATTGCCTTAGCCAAAGATGCTGGACGCAGAAAAGGGCAGGAAAGAAGAATCGTCTGACCAAGGGTTTTTGTGATGGACAAAATTAAAGAATTTGTGTATCAGATATTCTTTCCTGCTGAAAGACCATCATGCCATCCAGATAAATGATAAATTAAACAGTTCAAAATTGCTCAAAGTTACTGCTTGGATTTGTCTTATCAAGGTAGCCTTAAATACTCTCAAACAATCATAATCTGTCCTTTCAATAAACAAAAAATTTCTTTGAATCTGGGAATCACTTACTCTTTAGTTGATATCTATACCTGGCTGGTTTGGTTCAGATGACAGATATGCATTTTCCAGCTGCAAATTAATTTTTCTCAAAAGGAAGTTATAAAAAATATATTAATTGAAAGATTTATTAAATAGTGATCCACTACCTACTAGGAATTAAATAGGATGATTCTATATTTAAGGATTTGCATCAGCTTCTCCTGGGGAGTGGACAGCCTTGTTCTGAAGCACTAATGGTGCAGATTCCTTACATTGTTTTAACAGCAACAGATGTGGTCAAAAATACAAAGACTTTCTTTGGGAAAGGAAAATTTAAAAAGCAGTAGACATGAAGCACACCACTACAGGCAGGATGACCATCCTGGAGGATCCCATTTAAATTAATCCAACAACACAACACCAAGTTCAAGAACAAGAAAAGGAAATACTGCCTGACAGAAAAAGCTTTTCTCTCTGATTTTATCATCATGGAAATTAAAGGCTGCTGGTCAATTTTCTGCATTTGAAAACAAAGCAACACTAAGAAATATTGACATCTGGTTCTGGAATTATCCATGCAGGGATCTCTGAAAATTAAGTGGAGTTTCCTAAAACACATACAGGTGTGAGGAGCCCAATCACTGCAGGATTAGCTGTTCCTCAGAAACCGTAGCAATGATATGAAATTTGAAGCTCTTCTTGAACTTTGCTACTAATTCAGTAATTACTGCTGTGCCTGAAATTGGCCTCTTTCCTGTAATTACCCAGCATGTATTTTCAATCAAAGGGGCTAACACCTGAATTTAGATTACAATTAACACCCAAGGTGGACTTTGTTTAAAGCTTAATAGATCAGGGACTTTTCCCAGAATAAATAATTTCACTGTCTCACATAGGCAAATACTGTAAGCACTCTGGATATCTGAAAATCTGCAGCAGAGCATGGTCAAACTGTAACCAGATCATCAGATTTCTGGAATATTAGTATTACACACATCAGCTGGTGCTGAGTAGCTTGCAAGTGAGTACATGGGGACATCTCTTTCTTCCTTCTCAACTACAATGATGACTTTTCACTGATGCACTTTAGCATGCACAGAGATGGCACTGCAAGTTTCAGCACCAATAAATATATACAGCAAAGAAATTCTTACATATTTGCATGACTGGAAACCACATTTCTTTAAAATTTGGCTTCCAACTTCCATAAAGGTGTGCAGCCCTCCTTAAAAAAAGACAGGAAGCACATTGTTTTGACCACCTGTTTTAAAGGAGTGTCCTGATAGAGATGGACAGGGGCAGGGACAAAGGGCAGGTGAAGTTAACAAGGTTATGTTAGACATGGGATATTAAAAAGAATTGAACAAATTATTAGCTCTTAGGATAAAAGAGTGTAATAATATACAGAGGATTGCTCTCTTCCAACTGTCATTCTAAGTGAAACCCTATGACCTCGGTTCTTTCCCTAAAGCATCTCTGTGATGAATTCTAGACAGTTAATCTTGGAACATTTAAGGAAGTAAAGCTAGCAGGCCTTTTGCTTGAGGAAGGGCTGAATTAACTACTAAAGACAGTCAAATTACCTCTGTGTTCTCTGTGGAAGAGACTGACTGCAAAGACATGTCATTGTACGAGACTTCTCACAGTAGCAAAATATTTTCATATTGCTTCTGAGGCTGCCACCTCTGGCTCAGGAAATCTGTGAGTTCAAAACTGCTGAAGATGAAGGAATTTCTGAAGCAGCATTGCCATATGCTTGCACTTCCTCAAGCACCTTCTATTGACCACTGCTGAATACAGAAGACATCTCAACAGACCTTTGTTCTAACCTGCTAGGGACAGTTTTATGTTCTCATATGCTGTCTGATGCTTTTTTTAATATTTTTCTTTAAAATTATGTTAGTTTCCATAGAAACAAATATGCCACTGACATATGTCAGTTTAGTAATGTCCTCAGGAAACATTTAGTCAGTTCACAAAGGACAAGATGTCTTTATGACTATAGATGTTTAAGCAAAGGTACTATTAAGGCAACAAAAATCAGCTCAGAGGTTTTCTAAAGCAATAGGTAATGATCACATTTTCACCACAGTCCCTTATTTCAGTCTCTAGATTGAAATCTTTCCCTTTTGAAAATATGGTCCCAGTTGTGAATGCTGAGCCTCTGAAAATAGAATGCAAAATGCTCTGAAATGCATAACCTGTTAAGGGAAACACTGGCCTACACAATAAGCTCTTACTCATGACACCGAGTTCCTGTACACAGACTATTCCAGAGGCCTTGGTATAAATAAAATTCTCTCATAATCCAGTGCTAGGAGAATTACTAAGCAATAGGAACTAGAAGGGAAAAAATAAAGGGGAAGACATTCATATAATTATTCCTTTGACCACAGAGCAAACCACAAGACAATGCAACATTATGCTCACAGTTTACCAGCCCACATCTACAAACCAGCATGCAGAGATGCTCGTGCAGCTATGCTGAGGGCTCTGGAAGGAAGAACTTCCCTTGCATCCTTTTCACATGAGGAAACAGCATTCACAGGCTGGCTCTCGAAGATCCAGTTTATCTGAAAAGCACCATCTTGAGTACTGTGTTAAAAGTGGAAATATTTTTATACTGTGATTTAGAAAGAAAAAAACTACATAACTTATCAGTTCTTCCTTTCACAGAAGACAGACAGACAAGAGCAGGCCAGACTTTACCCAATGTACATGTGAACTGCACTGCTTCTGCCTCCAGGCTGCATCTTCATGCAGCTGAAGCACAAGGTGAGAGGTGGCTTCAAAGGCTTATGGCCCTGCTAAGCTGGTATCCTGATCCCAATGCACAGGGCTCACTGCTCAGTTACCATGTCTCTCCTGTAGTCTTCTACAGCTCTGCAAAGCAGATGTGCTCTGAAATCCACATGGGAAGGGATACCGATTCATAGCTTGCTGGCTGGTATAGCCCTAAAGGAGGTCAGGATTTTTAGCAGCATTTTGAAAAGGTGCAGAGAGAATTAGGTAGGCAAAGTGTTCCAGAGAGCTGATGCTGTGGCAGCAGGAGATCCAATTTAAATTCGCTTTGGTATTAATTGTCAGAAAAGAAGGAGATCAGTTTATGGACGAGGAGCACTGTACAGTCAAAAGTTACAAGCCTGAGTTGTTGCCACAAAGTAGCTGAAAGGCTTTTCTTTTGAAAAGATTAAACTTCAAAGAATTGCAGAATAAGATACACAAGTGGCATGCGCTTTGGCTTGATAATATTTGATTTTCAGCCATCCCCTCCCCAGCTATATCACACTGAAAATTCTTAACACTGAACTTGCAACTAAGTAGCTGTTTTATAAGATAAATGACTTGAAGTATGAAAGACTGACCAAAAAAAAAAAAAAAAAAAAGGACAGCATAAATGGCTTGAAAGAAATGTGAATAGCAGAAAAACATTAACTAGTGTAAGAGACCGAGGTTCTGCATACTTCTTGACCAAAGGAAGTGAATACAAAGTAACAGATCAGCGTGTGTCCAACAGGTTAACCCAGTGGGATGACATTTGCCTCACAGAAAATACACAATACAACATCTAAGTGAGACTATGGTGCCGCATAGGACCATCCCCTCTGTGGCAGTAAGGGTCTTAATTCCCACTGAAACATGTTTCTTAAACTGGGCTTAAGCATTTAGGGGAGAAGCATTGGGCAAAGAAATGTAAAGAAAAGGAAACTGAGGAACCACTAGTAACTGAACAGCAGAGAGAATACAATGGGAATATACCCTCTTGAGGAACAAGAGGCTTTCTAGGACTTGCTTTTGCTTAAACATATTTGACAGCAAGAGCAATTCTCTGCCCAACTAGGTGAGGCACCAAAAAACCAAACCAAAACTAAACAGTCCACTACATGACTTCAGTCTTTTTAGAAACTAGGGCTGGCCTTTCCCAAGACATGGCTAGTTTAAGAATGGAAAATGTATTTCTCTTTTGTTTGTCCATATCTAATAAACAGAAAGATTTCTGTGACTTAGCTGTAAAGAGAGAGATGGCTTCAAGGGACGTGGAAATAGGACATTGAAAAGGATTTCTCTCTCCCCTTAGGACAACTGACACTAATAATCTCACCATAATCACGGCATGTACTTATGCAATAGAATTTAGAGCATCTTTACATACCAGGGAGCCTTGGAAAATCATTTGGGTTTTTTTCATTCAATATAAATGCTTATAAGTTTAACTTTGGGAGGAATTTTTTTTCTGTGGAACAATATGATTTCCAAACATATCAAGTGTGTACAAAATCCTGAAAATATTTGATTAGTGCAAAACAACAGTTATTAGAGAGGAAGGAAAAATTAAAAAGTAATATCCTTTTACTTGTCACTAAGATCAGCTGCAGCATCCATGTGGCAATCAACAGCATCACAAGACTAAAATCTCTCATGGACCAAGGCTGAGCTAGCTGAACAAGCCTTTCTCCTTCAAGAAGTTCCTTGGGAACAATGAAATTCCCACAACAGTTAAGGACTAACAACACACCAGGTATTTTGGCAACTAATACATAGCATGGAACACCTTTCCTGAAGAAGCAAAGTCAGTCTTAAGCCTATTGCAAAATTCCTCTGAATACTTAGCTTTTCCCTGAGCAACAAGCACACCGATTCAAAAATTAATAGCAACAATTTGCCCAGTAACTTCAGGACAGGGAGGGAGAGAACTACCTATACAGTAAGAATGAGCTTCTCATTTTATTTTTCTGTGAAGGATTCATCTGCTACAATCCATGAGTGTATGGCATAAAGCCCTGAGTAAGCAAATGACTTCAAATTATCCAGTGGTAATTATGAACGAGAGAATGCACGCTGGAGGTGGGATGAAAGAAAATTAAGAGCTATTAACATGAAATATAAGGTTATAATTAGCCATAGATATCTGTTTTTTACCTGCTTTTGCCCATGGGGAATTTGGAAAATAAATACTCTTATTTAATAAAATTCTCAACGCCAACAAAAAAGCAGGGCAACTTTTTAAAAGCTGTGACAACATATGCCAGACAGTCTGTGTTGCAATGGGTTTACATTTCAACATGGAATGAGTTATAAGAGAACACAACCTGCTATAGCATGTTTTGGCAATATCAGAAAAAATAAACCTAAAAAATTCGTATCAAGGGGGAACAAAACAAAATGCAACACTCCTGTACTTGGAGTACAGGATCTGCAGAATCTCCTATGCATGAAGCAGCAGTAGCAGAGCTTCCCATGAGATGATCCAAATACTTTAAAAGGTTTGGAAAAAAAAAAGCAGCACCAAAATCAAACAGATTCTACCTTTGAAGGCCCAGTTTGAACAGTTACTATACTCTGTCAGAGGGAAAACATATTCAGGTGGCTGAACTGCTTCCTTCCTCATCTTGGAAGCTATCTAGAGGATGGGAAGCAGACAAGCTGGGCATCCCTGGAGGCAGGTCTAAATGCCAGAACAGAAAATCTTATTCTGGTAGGCCAGACTGAGTATTGATTTTCCAAATGGTCCTGTTATCCTCTCACTTTGGTTGCAGTGCCACCAATTACATCAGCTAAGGCAACATAGTTGACAGATGCAATATGGTTTTAAGCATATTTCTCATTTGCAGCTGTATTTCACTCTCCTGAAAATTCCACTCTATGTAACTAATTTTTTCTATTTCTAAATGCTTTGTTCAAGTCTGAAAAAGTTGGGGTAATATTTTTTTAAAAACTGAAAAGCAAATTCCCTTCATAATTCTAGAAATGTAGGATGACACTCTACAGAGCAAACACTCCAAGAATAAGTATCAGTCCCCACACACCAAAGCAAGACTTGATGCTAGACCACCAAATGTAACAAATGTCTTGGTGCTTATGTCTGTAACAGCAGTATAAAATTGATTTATTTTTCCTAGCTGGGACCACACAACCTGTTGATTTCCTTTTCTGCCCCTATCAGCACTGACTCCTAAGGCTCAGACAAAAACCTGAATATTCTTTGTTCATCTCTTTAAGAATACAACACAGTAAAGTCACAGAGATATCAACTGTTTAAAATAGCATAAGACATGGATGATATGTTTTCCTCCATCAGCCTCCTCTTTTCAAGATCATTTTCTGCAATGAGACAAAAATTCTGAGAAATTGCCAGTCTTTATGCACCCCTCACATTTCTTCTGCCAAAACAGGGATACATGTGCATTTCCACTCACATTCACCTCTTTGCTCCTCTTCCTCTGCCTGCCCTTTTCTCCCTGAATAACTGTCTCCAACTCTGCTTGTCCAGCTGTTGGAAACAACATGATATCCTACAAGTATAGAATCATTCCCTCCTGCCTCACCTTTCCATGTCCAAGTTCATCCCCTCTCTAACAGAAAATCCAGCTTGAGAGTCTTCAGCTGCCACCTACCATCTCCTCCCCTTTCTACCAGTTACCAACAGAAGTATTTGTGGGGCTGCAGAGTTTGCACCTGTAATGCTCCCCCAAGCTGTTGCCATGTGTTGGATTTTAGGTGGGGGTGAACAGGCAGAAGTGGTGGGTTTGGAACTCCTCAAACAAGCGTTGCCACCAAAGACAGCATGATGTGAAACTGGGGACAAATCATCTGCCAGTCAGCCTTTCACTAGGTTGAAAGATGAGTAAGATTGTCAGGGTCTGGCCAGTCATCAGGGCTCTAATCATAAAACAGCTTTTCTTTAATGGTACTATTGCTAAGAAATAAACAATTTTCTGTCATTCATTACTGCACACAGGTCCTCGCATCTCTCCGAAATGCTGAAAAACATCATCTTACAAACAAGGAAAATGAGTTATTAAGCAATTGGAAAATGATTATACAATTATGTTCTGTTCAGGTACCATTAGTCACAAGGGAGATGGAAAATTTCCAAGCTTTAAAAGTGAATTACTCATACAAAATTATGTTGGCTGAGAGTCACTTCTCCTTTAGGGTTCAATATCTACAGAACAAGATTTTCAGAGGAGGAGACAGAGTGTTACAATAAAGCATAAGAGCCAGGTCTGGGTTATATTCCAGCTGGCAGTGGTGAGCAAGTTGCAACTGGCATTAAGTCAGCACTGGTGCAGTCACCAACAGACTGATGCTCACAAAACTCAGTAGGTTTGCAGCAACACAGAAACCAGCTCCTGCTTTCTGTTAGAGTATGTGTGCAAGAACAGAAGTCAACACTATAGCTTACAGGTTCCAAATCCAGCAGTCACACCAAAGTAATAGTCTGTCCTGCTTACAAGAAGGTATGTTCACTTTAAATTAAAACAGCCTTCTTCCTTCCTCTGCCATGAGTACTCTTGATGAACCATCTTCATGGCAAGATCTGTAACCTCCATGTACTCCATGTTCTTACTTAAAGGAGCATGACCTTGACCCTCTCTGTCCTGTAGCAGATTCTTTATTTTTCCCAGTGCAGTATAATACACAGTTTAAGTTCTCTGGTTATTTTTGGTGCCTATACGTTCCAAACATGCTTCAAGTTTGTTCTTGTGTCAGCATTACACATTTCACACAGGTGTGGCCTTGGCAGAGCCAAGAATAATTACGCACTTTCCCTGACCTTTTGCCCAACCTTCCTGTAAACTGGCACAGTACCTCCCCCACTCCTTGCCCCACCCCACCCCCCCAAAAAAAGATAATTTTGTAATATAATACACAGGGTTAAATTGTGTTGGGTCTGCTGTGCTGCTCTATTATGTCTCTTAGAATGCTTTTTACTGCTGTTTTAATGTACTAAATGAAAGGGTGTAATACAGGTCAGGTAATAAGATTACAGATTGTGTCTTCTGGTCATTAGCTGAAACCAAGTGCTATAACAACAACAAAAAAAAAAAAAAAAATCAGGAAGTTTCAGTTGTAGGTAGCATAGGAACAGAGAGAGTTAATAAACAAAATGAAATTCCTACAGTTGACCCAGTACAAGTTTAGTCACTGTACCCATCCAGAGCTTACCCTGATTTCATTACTCCACTTCCTCATCAAGCAAGCATCAACTTACAAGCAAGTAACTTCTTTTCTCAGCTGCTGTCTTCTTATTTCACTAAACACTTCAGGACATGAATTCCATCTTCAGGAATACCTTTGCTTGCAACTATACAATGCAACTACATTTCTAGCTGCAGAGAAGCCTAGGTTTAAACCTTGAGTCTAAGCTCCCCTGGCTAGTGAAGAAAGATGAGATCTGGATCTGTCAGTATTTTGCAACCCTGCTCTCTGAAAGCACACTGAGGAGACGGGCTCCAGCACGGACTCTGAGTCACAGGCTTTTTCAGGGGTGGAAATCCATCTCCTTGCCTGGACAAACTATTGTTTGAACAGACTCAGCCAAAGCCCCAGGCACATCCCTTTAGCTTGCTAAGCCAGTCACTCCCTGCCTCTCGTGCCAGTGCAGTTGCATGGATGGGTGCAGCCACTGCCACCTCCTCTACCGCTCCCTGCAGACTTCCCATGTGGGGGCTACCACTAGCCAAGCTTGCTCTGACTTGTTCTTGAGAAGGACAGCAACAAATCATGTAGCCAATATCTTAAATAATGCTAGCAAAGCTAAACTAATAGCTTCTTGCCTAATTTTCCGATACACCCTCACAGAGACACGCTAGCATTTAGTAAATTATTTTCCCTATGTAATGATTGTACAATAAAAGTATTTTATTAAGTTCAGAGCTTCCTTTTATGAACTGCAGGCTCCAGGCCAGTACAAATCCACAGAGCTCCATCAGAGCTTCAATCAGTCAGCACCTGCCCAGCATATCAATCCTTGCCCAGTATCAATCTGCAGAAAAGCACCATGAACTTCCATGGCATTCTGCCAAATCCCATCAGCTGAGAAACTGTCCTGATGAGCACAACGTTCTTGCTGATGATTCACCCTCATCAGCATCTCCATTAGTCAGAATATTTTCAGAAGCAACTTTAACATGGTTTAGGAGCTCTGTAATAAACATGCATTTAGATAAGCTATCTTGAGGCAGGAAGATAAATGAAGGAAGCCCACTGCAAGTTAGAACTGCAGTATGGCAAAACAATTCTGCAAAACATTTTTGTACTTCATAGAATCTCTCCCCACAGAACCTCAGGGGTTCACATTAAACACCATAAATCAGACCACCTGGGGCTCCCCTATGATTATTAGAGCTGCATGTTTGCTACAAGCTCCAGGAGAAGAAGCTTTTCCCTTTATTGTAAGAAAGTAATAGGGCATCGTCCAAGTCGGCCAGAAAAATGCACAAATCAAAAGCAGGACTTGCACAAAATCAGCTTCTGATGTCTTCCCTTGCTCTGAATGTACATGGCAAGCTGACAGTCAGAATCACTTTGTCCTCATTGATGACCAAATGCTCTTGCCAGCAAGGTGAGCAGTATGTGGAATAACCAATTCTAAAGAAATACGAGTTCAATAGAAAATAAAACCAAGACATGTATTTTATTTTTGTATTTTCATAGTGAATTTCAGCAGTCAGGAAAGGCACTGGACCCTCAGCACTGATGCTGAAGCTCTTTCTCAAGAGCACTCACAGCTCAGGTAGCAATGCCACAGCCACCATGGCTTTGTCTGCTCCTGGAGGGAGTCCCCATGGGTCAGCAGTGAGTCACCCACATGCCCAAGCAGGCTGTGGATTCTGCCACATTCTTAAGCCCTATTTTCATTACCCAAGGTGTCAGCTGCTGACTGCCAGAGGTGACACGTGTGCAAAACCTCAGAATATTTTCCCAAGAAAAGTGATTGTAAGGAAAAAGGAAGTAGGATTCTCCAATAACATAATGGTAAATCTTCCTTCACTTCTGCTTTAGTCCCAAGCCTGACTGCCATTGTTGATGGGCATGGGGGAAAATCTGTTCTGTAAGTACTTCAGAATTTCTCCTAGAAGAGATAATGGTTTGCCTCAAACATCTCCTTTGACACTACCCAGAAACTCAGAATGGAGCTTTACCAGAGCCTTGACACATCCCTGCAGAATCTTTGCTAACTAATTTGATGAGGAACTTACTATAGACATCAGTTGACTTGAAGAATTATCATGATAGACATTGAACAACCTCTCTGGTGATGCTCCAGATTTTTGGTACAACTAACAAAGTTTTGTGGAAATGCCCTGCCTTGCTATCAGACCATGGAGACAGAGTTCAAAAGAAACATGCAGCCACTCAGACTGTTCTGCAGGAAACTCTCTCTTGTGGCCATGACAACATATCCCTTTCTCACACATCACATCCCAGCCATGCAATAATATAAGGAGTCAATCTTCTGACTGGGCTAAATTTAGTATTCTGTTTGTGGGCTTTAACACACACAAAATATTGCAGAACACATACACAGATTCAAGGAGAAGAGGTTACTGAGGGGAAGAAAGTGAAAGGTGTTTGCTAGGTAAGGGACAAGGGGAAAACTAAATGCTGCTTCAGTCCAGGAGTGCAACAGAAAAAAACCTTGATGAGCATGAAGGAAAGCATTTCCTAACACATCACCACATTCTGATATTTATATTGGTTTGTTTTTTATTAATATATCTATATTTATACAAATGTACACATAAAACCAGAATAGAACATACAAGCACGCAGCAATGAATTTGTTTTTTCACTTTAAGAGTATTATTTTTATATTTTAGTCTTTTCCTAAGAAACTGAGAGCTTGGTAGGACAAGTCACGCTTGATGGCCAAGAAAAATAAACCAATAGGCAAGAGTCTCTCTCTGTGGTGGCTCATTTACAGTAGGCAGGTTAGCAGCAAAGTGGAAGCAAACCTGAAGAAAACATCCTGAAGGCAGCAGACTTTCTCAGACAACACTAAACCTGGCAAAGTAGCCTTTTCCTCTGAGAGGTAGGACATATACCTGAAATGTACCAAGGGAGAAAACTTACGGTTTGAACCTGCTGTGCTTTGCTAGTCTCATGGAAAAGAATGGATGCTTAGGACTATTACAGATGAGTAAAAAATAATCCCTAAGGCCATTTTTTTCTTATTTAGGGCAGGAACCAGTTAGGCTCTGCAGAACTGAATACACTGAAATCCAAAAGGTGACCTCAAGCTACCTTCAGACACACTTTCCTATTCTTAAGCTGAGAACAACACAGACAGAGCAAGAAGTCTGATCTTGGCCACACTTCATTAGGAAGCCTACAGAAATTACTGCTATCCTAGAATGGAAAAAGCAGGACTGGAGAATCACCTCAGTATTCAACAACAACAACAAAACAAAACAAAAAAAAAAAACCAACCAAAAAAAAAAACCAAAAAACAACAACAACAAAAAAAAAACACCACAAAAAAACCCCCACCACAAAATACCAACAAACACCACACAAAAAATCACAAACAAACAACACCCCAGAACAACCAGATTTTCTCCCCAAGAACATTGGTTACCAGAAAAAGCATCCTTTCTTCCAATCCATCACCCTTTTTTAGAGTACCTGTCAAAGATAAAATCTTTCAATGAATTAAAGGAGGGGAAAGGCCAATCTCTCCTAGTTATGGTGATGTGATTTACATCACTATAATTATATCTTCATTACTGTGGGAGACTGACTAGACCTTCAGGGAAACACTGTTGGTACATGAGAACTTTTATTTTTAATTGCAGTAGATTTGCTACTGTATGTCTAAACCTACTAAAACACATTGGAAAAAACCAAAAGATTAATAGAAATATAGTGCTAGGCTACAGTTCACATTTATCATATGTTAAACTAATTGCATTGCATTCTTTCCAGTCTTTAAGTGGTAGCATACTGGAACTGGGTCATGACATTATGTTGCAAGAGAAATATATAGATTAAGGGTGTTTTTACTAGCAGCACTCTCTCCCAGATCAATCTTACCCTAATATAAATTCCTAATGCTTAATCATTATACTTGCCTACAATTCAAATACTAATATCAGTTTAACCTGGAATTTACTGCAATCACTTTCCCTCTGAAAAGTGCCCTCATTTAATCAATGAAAACTGCCGTTCTGAGAGTCTTATCTTCAAGCTCTGAAATCAATCCCCCTCATCACTAGCAGGCTCTTCAGTTGCAAGAACACACAGCACTTGAAGAAACTGGTGTAAAGATGAAGAACACACGCTGCCTACTTCTCTGGGTACACACTCAAGCCAGCTCAAGTCTAACACCCCACAACAATACACCTCACTTTGCAACCAGGCAATACAAGCAACCACCTGCAGAGAGCCTCACACTTTAACTGTGGCCTAAAGAATTTGTCTCAGAGCTGTTAGAGATGGGTCTTGCCCCCCCAGAAGAGAACCTGAATCCGAGTCCCCTACTCAGCCCTTGGCTTTACATGACTGTGCATATGCTTAGAGTTGGGAGTGTTCTTGTATCCCTTACACTTTGTCAGGGCTAGTGTGCATGTATATGAGTGTTTTGGGAGGGTTTAAATTTCTAAACATACTTAAAACATACCTTTTTCAAAGTTTTCATATATTCCCTGCAGCCCCTCCACCCTGCCTGGTGGACCTGCAGAAGCAGTTCTCATTTGGAACAGTTCTCACACTCAGTGCTTCATATAAAGTTACAGTCATGAATGAACACGAAAATGCATAAAAGCAATGGAAAACTTGAGCTGGTGATATAGAAGCACCATGTTAATGTGTCCCAGAATCTTGAGATAGATACTAATTTTTCCCTAGATTTCAAGTCTTTTTTTGACCAAGGTGATATAAGCAGCACAATCCTCAAAACAAATTTCCATTTGCTTCAGTTTAATCAGAAGTTTACAAACATATTCATAGCAGTAGCTATTTAATGGGCAGACTGCTTATAAAAACATTACTTAGCATGTCTGTAAATTAATTCTTAAGAACACCTTACATACTCACACTATAGTGTTTTCCAGTCTCCATTCCACCAAAGGTGAGAGAAATGGAAAAAATTAGCCTTAAAATATAGTGCATGAGACAAAAATCAAGCCCCTTCCAGATTACAACTTTTACGCTATTAGCTAAGATGAAGTCAGTACAGACACCACAACACAGGTCTTGCATTTCACCTGTACCCAAAGGACCCCTTATTTCAGTAGACCTTTTAGCTGCAGACTACCCCCATCATTTCCTAGGACTCCATTTTGCATGGCAGGCATAAGGGGTGGCTCCTCATGCATGCAAATTCATCTGTATCTTTGGGGCTCCTCTAGTACCCACCAATTCACAAGTAAATCACAGAGAGGCAGGAATTAACTCTGAATAGCTTTGCTTTTGCTGATATAACTTCGACCCTTGACGATAGTTAATGTCAGGGTTTTTTTGCATTCAATTAATTTAACGGTCTAGATTTTTAATTTGCATTTCATTTAACATTTCAGATATTTAATTTGCCAGATATTGTTTATCAAGTCCTCATTTCAGTGCCTTTCACTGTATATACAGTGCACACTCCTCAGTAATTAGTGTGCAGTAAATTAATTCTCTCCTTATTCCTTCATCAGATATTGGATTAAGAAACTTTGACTGTACCAATATAGTGAGCTAGATTAGGAATTTCCCATCCATAATACCTTTGTTTAATATTTGTCTTGTATGTTATGCTGTCTTAATGCTTTACATGATAAGAAGTGTTATAGTTAGAAGCAGAAACCTCCAATTAATTTCAGTCACATATTTGTTTGAAATTATTAGACTCAAATGTGTTCACATGGTTCTACAGTCACAACTCCTTTAAGCAGCCCTACATTTTCCTTTGGAGAAAAAAATATGTCTGTTCTATGTATATAAAGGGCATTTAAATCACCTGATGATTTTTCATCAACTGCCACAAGCATTAAATCAGATCCAAAGTAAACACCTCGTTATAGACCTGTCTTCTGCATTGTGCCAATATGGGCCAATGACGGGCAAAGGTATCCTCTTACAAATCCAGGGAAAACACCACACAAACTCAATAGAAGGGCATTATCACCACAGTCCACTGAAATTATGCATGTTTCGCAAACATTTTCACAGTTCATTTCACTTTTTCCACCTCCACTAAGACACATGGCATACAGGCATGATTGTTCCCAGACCAGTCCAAACTAGGTGAACACCTTTGCTCGGTGATCAAGGCTTGTCTTCTCAAAACTTATTCATCTTTCTGAAATAATACTGAAAACTCACTCACTTGCAGTTCTGATGCAGCAGTCCAAGTGTCCAGAATATTTGAAAATATCTTAAGGTTGGGGGGTTTTTTCTACCTATACAGATCAGATATTTTAGTACAGTGTGTTTGGTTGCTTGGTTAGTTTTTATGCTTTAGAAGTCTACAAGTTTATCTATGCAATGTTTTCCCTCAGTGACAGGAACAGGTAACACAAGTGATGTGTGACAGGTAAGAGGAAACATTTCTCCCTCCTGAAGCTGTGCCTAAAATGTCTTAGGGCACGCCAAGCACCACTGGAGGCACACAGGTTACCTGAGTCTGCTTTGGACAGGTCCCAGCTAGATCTACAGGAAATGGAGAAGAGATTTAGAGTTTTTTTGAATCAACTTACTGCCAAGGCACATGAATGGGCCACCTAGTAGTGAAATTATCCACAACCATGTGGATAGGTTGCAGATCTCCTCTTGCTTTTTCACTTGGACCAGCAAGACATATAAAGTTACACCAGGAAAATGGGAGCAGAAGACAGTTGCTGGTTTTCTTACTAAGATAACCAACAGGTATTCCTAAAACTCAGGTTGCAGTTGAACCTTTCTACCCCTGCTGCTCATAGTCATGAGGGTTGCATTGATGGGTAGCAAGAGTACAAAGACCCCATGCCAGCTCCATGCACCAACTCACTGGGGTTTTGGGGATGGGAGGGGAGAACATAACCCAGAGCCCTCTCCCTCCCTTCCAATTTTGTACATACCCCTAATCACATGGCAAAGCAAACTTTGTGATCATCTCCTTCTCTGACAACTATTTGCCAACGGACACAAAAATGGTCTCGCAGATCACAATCTGATCGCAAGTTCTCCATTAACTTCAGCAAAATAAAGCTAATCATCAGTATGGAAAAGGACTTCCTAAGTGTGAGACACTGAACAAAAGTGGATCTCTAATGTTGTTACAAATTGACAGTAATATTTCTTTTCCTATCTGGGCCCATCAGTTTGAGCAACACACAAAAATCAATAATCTTACAAAAGCACAAAGTGACATGAAGACCTTACATGTCATAGTTCTCTGTTTGCCACATGTTTTGTCTTATAATAAAATATGACATTTTATGTAGAAAGTTTAGGTTTTTTTCAAAAATCTAAAATGTTCAGTTTATTCAGTAAATAGCCTATTGGGATAAAGGGTCACTGAGTATGCCAAGGGAAAGTATATCTTTTGAACTAAAGGATCGAAAACTCAGTCAGGCAGAATACTGGTTGCTCTCAAGAACATTATGGGAACTAATGAAAGAACCCGATTTCCTGCCTTATACAATTAAGTAATCAGCTGCCTTTGGTTACCCCTAACAACTTACACAGACAAGGGGATTACTAAGCAAACAGACTGCAGGATTTCAGAACACACAGTCAACAGGAATGCTGAAATGACATGCATTCCCAGGGGAGTCACTACCTTTTCAAGGAAGTGGGATTATTGAAAATTTAGGACTTGGCAGACCTTTACACAAGTGCTCTGGCTGATGTAATGTGCCCTATCAAAGCTAAGTACAAAAATAACCCTTGCCATCTGAAGAATATTTCCCTTACTACCTATTCTCCAAGATACAGTGAATTCCTGATCTTGTTCAAATGCAGGGATGCTTGGATATGACATAAAGCTGTCTTGTTCAAACCAGAATAGATCATATATTCATAGTCTGATCTATGCCACTATGTTATGGCATACTGCAGTGAAAAAGAACCATGTTAAACAAAAAAAAAAATCCCTAGCTTCAGCTGTAGGTAAATTATTTCTAAAGGTAAGAAAAGCATTTCTAAATCTCTTTAGAGTGACTTAGTTTGCACAATTACAAAACAAGCACCAAAGAGCCTCTCTCACTCCTTCCACAGGTGCCTGTTCCCAGCAGTCAATAAAACTTTATTAAATATTTAAGTCTTTGGAGAAAGTGGTGCTAAGTTTTGAGAATCCACCTTAAACTGAGACCAAGATGAGTGGTGGAACAAATAGATTATTTTTTACACAGAGAGGAAACAGGATTTGAGGTTCCTTTCTCTTTATGTTAATAGACTGTTCTCTGCCTTTCAGCTAAGCGGTTCTGCTGGTAGGGGGACCTGGAGTGTCACAACACCCCAAGGTACTTTCCTGAGTGCTCTGCAGCCTTTTGAGGAGGGTGAGGGGAAATGCTGTTTTCTGTGAGGTCATTCAGACCTGTCAAATAGAAATTTGAAAGTCTGCCAGGGAAAAGAGGTGGCAACAGTATTTACAGTTTGATGAGAAAGAAAAGATAATGGGAGAAAGAACATGAGCAATAGTCTTGTTCTAGAGTGACTGAATGCCCAAAGTAAAGAAAAATTAAAATGCTGTGCTGCTCACTTGAAATCACTGAAAGGGGTGCTAGAAGTGTTGAATGGAATAGTGCTTCAGAAATAAGGTAAATATTCACTCTGACTTGCTATTATCTGCTGAGGCACTAGAGACATATTAAGTAAACAGCTGTGCAGTGTTGAAAATGCTTCCAAAAGAATAAGAGAAAACTGTCAGCATTGCCAAAAGATAACATAGAAGGAGGGCGAAAAAGAGTCTTATATTTAAGAGACATGGAAAGTGAAATTTATTGTAGAAGTGCATTGCCACTCAGTCTCCAACAATGTGAACTCTCCTGCACCATCTGGCTCCACTGTCCCCACCACAGGGAGATCCAGTTATTGGGGAAACATTTGCTAACAACAGCACCTGGCTGCTGTTTGGTGTTTAACTTTCCCTTCCTGCTCCCACAGCCTCAGGTTCATAACCTCAGGCATATCTGCTGAGTTTCTCATGGATACAATAGTGATCTTACTTGACCAATGCTTCCAAACCTCATGAATGACTTGGTTATGATTATTCAATTGACATACTTTGAACTGCCATAAAATACCATGATTTTTCCATCTCATTTACCACTGCATTATAGACAGTTCCAAAAATGGCTCATATAGTTCTATTGAGCTTGTCCTCCTTTCCCAATGTCCTCAGGCATCAAGGTTTGGGCAATGTGCAACTGTGTGCTGTTGGGGCAGGTGAAATTTTTAAGGAGGATTCAATTATCTGACATCAGAGATGGGATTAAGCACTGAATACAACCTCAGAACTTTGGGTTGTGCTGGTGGGTCAGATTTAGTTGCAAAAGGATCATTTTCCAATTCCAACCAAAATGCCACTAAAAAAATTCTTGTAATCCACCATGGAAGGCCAGACACACTGTCTAAACTGAAGAAAACTGACTCCAAACTTTGAGACAGCACACAGCTACCCCCCAACCCATACCCAAATCCCACAACCTGCCTCAACCTTGTGCTCAGGCCAGAGCATCATCTACCCCTGAACCAGCCAGAGCTACCACCTGCCTGGCTTAGAGTACAAGCTGCTTGTTGGCACAACAAACCTGTTCCTTGACTTCTACTAGGTGCAATTTGGGATATAACATCACATGGCCCTCACATTATTTTTAGTACACACTACTGACTGATTTCCTACAGAACATTAGAGAGCAGAGACTTGCCAGTGAGTAGCTCCTTCCCTCCTGAGACACACTTCTGTCCTGTCAATCTAAATCAGTCTGAATTCCACACTGCTTCCTCTCAATTCTCCTGAACAATGAGCTGTGGAGCCAGCAGATGGGATTCACATGACCAGATTTGGATTCCTAGACATAATTTGAAGTGAGATATTTTCCTCCTATTTAGTTATTTCCTCCTACTTAGTTTTTAATTTCAACATAGAGATTTTTAGTGTTTTTGTTTTCTGTAGAAACGTCCCATGCCTTCTTCCTATACTCAATATTCTTTGCTTTTCCAAAACAAAACTGGAGGCAGGCTTAGTACAAAGAGGCAGTAGGACCCAGAATAGCAGACCTAGATCACAATCCACATAGTGGCTAACTCAGCAGAGAGGCAACTAAGTAAACTGAGATGCCTTAAAGCAGGCAAGTGGTTTATTTGTATTGCTCTGATGTTCTGGCAGGTGGAGTAACACAGTTCAGGGCAAAGGACAGGGCACTTTGGTTACATTATTTCTGCCAGATCTCTTCTAACTTTCCATGCATCTCTAACCACTGTTATTCAGCAGGGCAGCATACACCTGAAACTGCTCCATTTCAAACACAAAGTATTAGATTCAATGACTAAAGGCTGCAAACAAAAATGAAAAAGAAAAAAGAAAAAAGAAAAAAAGTTCTCCAACTATGTGTTGCAGAAACATAGGAACTGCTGGAAATTCAGATTATTCCCTGGACACTAAGGGTAACACACCTAGAAATTTTCTTGCTGCCTCATGCCAGAATTCTCAACACAGAAAACACACAGCAGATATTTGTATTTGTGATTGTGTGATTGCATATATCTAAGAACAAAGCTAAATTATTCCCAAGCAAGAAAAGGGCATTGACTGCACAGAGATGAAAGAGATTAAAGAGGCAAATCAGACTAACAGTAATGGATGATTTTGGCTCCTTCCTGTGTGCTGCTTATGTGCTACAATGTTCACAATTACTTTTCTTGCTATGTCATTTTGAGATGATTGCTCTTTAGGTTACAGAAAAAGCAAATAAAAATCTAAGAAATAATGAACCGTAAAGGATTAAAATGGGCACTCCATACAGCTGCTTCTGCAATACAAGAACAGGGAGATGTTCAGGGAAGCTAAAAGGGAGCACACCTTAACGGACCACATTTAAATGTGTAATTTGTGTTCTATGGAAAAATCAGTCCTCACTCGCATCTTTCATCCCAGCAACACTGGGAGTGAGGGAGGTTTCATCCTCTGTCTTCTCTCCCTGTAACCTTTTTACATAGACAATCTGATTCACAAATTCCCCACATTTTATAGTCTCTAAAAACCCATGTCTAGTCCAGATTTCCTTGCTGTTCCAAATGTGGTCTTTTCTTTATTGCTAGGATATCCATGAAGCATAGAGATTTTAAAAAATAAAATCAGAGCACATGCAAAGCAGATGTATTAAACTGTCTTCCACTCCAGTCCTTTTCTTACTGTTGACCGTACCACTATCTCCTCCACCACTCATGTTCATTCTCTCATTCTGAGTATGGAGACCTCACCAGTATCAAAGAGCCACCTTGGATTCAAGGCTTCCTCTAGAGTTCCACAGCCCCATATAATCAATTTACACAGCTCTACATAATATCATGCACTTTAGCCAACTCTTACCTGAGACATCTCATAGCAGTTCCTACCACTATCCACAATCACACACCACATTGTTTTGCTCCAGCAGAGATAATTTCTTAGCTCCTCTCTTTTACTATATATTTTATTTCTCAGTTGATTCACCTTTTCTATTACATCAAGCATAACTTATGTTCCTTTGCAGAGTCTTTCACAGTTTATCCCAGACCCTCCTTCTGCATCATCATCACACTGTGCCAGTCTACAGTACATTTATCACATTTAGAGTACACCATCTTCATGATTTCAATCACGCTACCTTTGTACTCAGTGGGAGTTCCTTGCAAACACCTGCAAGACTATCAGCTCATGCATGACTTCTCTCAACAATTCAACCAAAAAAACCACAGGAGGATGCTTTGACAACCCACATTCTGTGGCCACTACTTCTCATGTTTGTCAATAAAGTTTCACAAAACTCTTCCACTTCTTTCTATCCATCTCTTGTACTCCTCCAAGGTGGTGAACTCTTTGAGGCAACAATTAACTTCTCATTCTCTGTTTGCTTGACTCAAAGAGGTCCAGCTTTTGGACAAATAATGAACACCTATATCATTCATCATAAGGCATCATTGGTACAAAGAAATTTTATAGTTCCAGGTAATAGGAAAAATCCTGCATCAGCATATTAACAGGACTTTCTTTTTGAGTCAGGAGGTCCCATATGCTCCCATTATGGGTTTTATTGTGTTCCCTCTTGATGAATCTATTACTGGCCCTTGTCTGGCTACTGACTATGGAAGCAAAGAAACCTGGTTTTCTATGCAGGCTGATAAATGAGATTAAAAATTCTAAATCCACTTCCATGGATGCTTCAATTACTACTGTGATTTATTGTCATCTGTTATGTGTTAAGTGTCTCCTTGAGATTGGGCCAGTTGGCAGTACTGATCAGGGTGAAAAATCTTTCTGTTGTGTTTTAAAAAATGGTCCTGTAGAACTTAACAGGGAGGATGAGAGGAATATTAAAGCAGGAACATCTTCAGTGGGAACAAGAAATCCCTATGGGAAAGGAAGCCCATTGTTGTCATGTGCTGCTTTGCTGATTAGAAGCTTTTCTGCAGAACATTTAGCAAAAAGGAATTTGGGTATTTGAGAAGGGATGGTTGGCCAGAAAACAAGGCAAAAGCAACAGATTCAAACAAATGGAAAAAACGGAGGACATGAGATGTCACAAAAAGGAAGAGCAAGTCTTACAAAGAGAGGCAAATTCCAAGAGGCAACTATCAATTAGACAGCCCAGTTAGGATTTTCCACAGAAATGTTAAACCAGTGATAAACTGTTTATACTTAAAATACCTGAAGTGATTTGTTGAGTATGAGGGGCTGGGGGAAAATACACACCACTTCTACAAAAAATGCTGGAACGGGAAAGGATAAAATAGGATGAGTGAATGACATCATATGTGTGGTGCACAATGGGATTAGAAACACTTTAGCCTCTAAAATAAAAACAGGACAGCAAAATCCACGTGCATTCTAAATGGGAAATACTGTGATATTTAAGTGTATATAGAATACTCGGTGATCTTCTGTTTTTATTATGATAAGCTAATTTTAATTTAATTCAGATACTGAAGTGTCATATGCAAAATGCACTGAAATTGTACTTTCCTGACCAGCATTACATGTGTCTGTTGTTGATCTGCTGTTAGATTTCCAGAACTATGCTGGGTTATTGCTCAGCTCAAAACACATTTCTGGTACAGACAAACAAAGTTGAAAGTGATGGATTAGTTGTGTGCAATTCATTTGATGAGCATCAGAAAGTGGAGAGCAGGGAGGAAAAAAAAAAACTCCTTTTCCAAAGCCACGTAACCTGAGTTAATGAAATTATATTTAACTAAGGGTGTGTATTTAGACTTGATCTTACCTTGGTGACTTAGCCATTAGTAGGAATTCATTGTTTACCTCCATGATTCTTATCAGTACTTAGGCAGTGTTTGCACGTGATTCTCAACTGATTGCTCAACATGCTCAATGTTAGAGTGTTTTGAAATAAATTAAAACACAGCAAGATCACAGAGAGCTAATCTCAGTTATCTAATCTGCTTAAAACTGCATGGTTTCTTTACATGTTGAGGCCACATTACAGCTTCCTCTATGGGCAGAACTGTACCTACTGATGCCAACCCAGACATTTGTTTCTTCTTTTGCAAGACTGAAACTTATCTGCTGAAATAGAAACAGTTATTCCAAATCACTTTTCTTAGGTCATTTGAGGATTGCCCTTCAAGGGGTAATGATCGCCTTCAAGGGGTAAATGATTATGGGCATCACATTGACATCTGTGATAATTGTAAGTGTTTGTTTTGCATAATAGACCCCCCCTAAAAATAAAACCAAACAAACAAACAAAAAAACAGAAAAACAAAAACACCCACACCTATCAAACACTAAACCTCAAAACAAAACCAGCACCACAGACCTCACAGAGTCTGATCACAGGACAGTGAACACTGAGATTTGAGAATCTCTGAGAAAGCTCGATAGCTCCTGAGGACTGGATGATACAGAGTGGGGGGGGAGGAGGGGGTGAGAATCAAATCTGAATGTTCTATTAAAGTCTAGATTCCTGCTAACTCTGGAGAACAGACCCTGTCCAACAATTCATGAAAAGAACAGAACAACAAAGAGTTCCTGAAGAAACATTAAGCTGGTGGGCAATCTGCAAAAACAACACATAAAAAGGAAGAATTTGCAAACAACTTTTATAGTTGTGTGTTTGCACAGACTGGAGAACATAACAGCTAAAACTCTCTCACCGAAAAAAAATATACTTATGCAATCAGTTCTAATATTTCACCGGGACCAGAGCTGAGCTTCACCACGTAAGTCCCTGAGTAACTTCAATTTCTGGGTCAGCTTCTTCCAAAGATACTATTAGCAACATTTTAGAAGAAACTAAAATGGCTCAGCAGCTGAAGAGTTAATGCAGACATAGAGTTTGCGCATATCTCTGAGGAGATCTGATTTCTCTGTTGTCTTCTTAGAGAATAAGCTTGCCCTTGGGACACATCTTTCGACCAGCTGGAGCCCTTGGGGCGTTTCATGAGAAAAGGACTTCTAGGAACACTTTTACTGAAACTCCCAGTGCAATACACTGCTCGCCCTCTTTCCACACCAACCCTTGTTACCTGTCCCATACTGCAGGGCACAATAGCAGAGCCCTACCCTGCACCCCACCACCCCTGTAGCAGGCTTACAACAGACAGGTAAATAAATTTAAGGTAACAGAATGTGCTATTTTAAAAGTGGGAAACGTTCAAACTAAAAGCTGTCAAGCATCCAGTTTTGAAGGATGTGGTTAAACCTAGCTGCTCTGCTTCCCCCCTGCTATATTTTCATTTTTCCGAACATACTATTTACCATCCAGTAGCTGATTGCCTCTATGATTAGACCCAGGACCGTTTTCTTTCAGACTTTGTGACTACTTCTTCTCCAGGACTCCAGGCAAGGTACCACAAGCCCAGAGCACAAGCACAGGGGGAATAATCAGCATTCAGTGCCAGGGCCAGGGAGAAGCACATCAGAGCAGCAGGCATTAGAGCAGCACTGGCATTTCCATTACAGTGCACACGGGTAAGGAAGGGTCTGACTCAAGATGGAGCAATTGAATGGCAAAAAGACTGTAGGTTTTGCTTAAGACTTCCTGAAGTCTCAGCACTTGCCTGATGACCTTCCTTTTGAGATAGATATTTATTACAGCTTTTTAGTAAGGAGTTCAAAGGAGTCGCACTGACAAAATAAGAGAAATTACTCCCTCCACACCCCAGATCACAGCTTGCCAGAGCGGTAAGGAATTATCTCACAACCTTTTCTTCTTCCATACAACAACATGAATACCCAATCAAGAAGCAGCAATGAACATAAAGCTTCAGAGACAATCCCTGGTTAAGCACTGACATTTGCATGCTGTCAGAATTATTTGAACTTCTTGAGTCTGCAAAATGAGGTTGAGCTTTTCCCCAAGAACCACCACTGCCTGATTACATTGCTCATGTGATACATTCTCAGTAAAAGAAAAAAAAATCTGTAATATTGATTTTCCCAAAATATGCCAAGATACTAGTATGAAAACCACATTAATTCAACTAATTAATCAGGAGAAAGGGAAAGCAAGATTGAAAAGCACATGCATCTTCCTGTATTCTGTCAGCAACATATTGACTACTTGCAGTTTCAGCAGAATTTAGACTTAAATGACAGTGTACCATCCTTAGATAACAAATATGCAAGTGGAAAGTCTGGCCACATCCCTGCCATAATGTTTTGTAGAAACCACGGCTTTTTCATTTTGATTTTACACATATACATAGGTCTGAGAATCAAAGCTCCATGTTCTAAATTCAGTGGTGTGCCCAGGGCTGTCCAATGAATAAAGCAACGTGACCATGTACCATTACAGAAAGGCTAATTTGTAATTGTTGGTTCCCTCATAGAGGCAACAGGTCAGAGAAATTTTTCTTTACACAACTGGCAAGCATATGACTTGCTTGCAATATGGCAGAGTTGAGCTTTGTTTTTGCCATGACACTAAATTGGTGAGTGTAAAAACTGGACATGAAACCTTAATTAGTACAGGTCAATAGCAGCACATGGTATCCAGACTGGAAGCAAAACCATGAAGACTGAAATTAAAGCATCTTTGATATTCCAAAACTAAGGGAAATTAAAAGCATACATTTACAATAATCATAATGTGAAAATAACTGGGGCGGGGGGAAAAAAAAAAAAAAAAAATCAGTTTTTTCCACATGGCAAAACAGCAAATTTAGTCTGCTGCAAAGGAAGAAAAAAACCAAAATAAAGTTTTGTTTTTAGAAAACTCTACAAATTCAAGAGACCTGAACAGTCTGAAACCTTTTTTTTTAAACACTCACAAAGCAACCTTATTTTTGTCAAAACTTAATATTACAAGACTTGGGATAGCCTGATGAAGAACAGCAAGATTTCCATAAGGACCACAGTTTCTAGAATCTTGCCATTATTTAAAAGCCAATTTTATTGACAAGACACATTTCCAGCCCTCACTGATGTGGGCAAAATAATATGTTTGTTTCATTTGCATTGTTTAGAAAGCTGGCTCATTGAAATTTAGGGTTGGCCATATATATTTCACTATTTTTCTGCCTGAGCATAGACTCAGAGAAAACTTCTTTTTCCAGAAATACTTCCTGGTCTCATGATGTCTGGGACTACTCTATCATTATTTTTGCAGGGAGCTGCAACACATTTTTTGCATGAGGCCAGCAAAGGATTCTGTCAGGGACTAACAAGAATCTTGCCATATGGCCACCCAGAAAGTGAAGCCTTTTCTATAGATAGCATTAGAGGTACCTGTGAAGGAGGATCCTGTGTCTGTTCTACCCAAAAGCAGTAAGTTCCTTCTACCTTTGATGAATCAGACCCTATGTAACTTACCTCTGCAAAAGCCAAATTTCGTTTTGACATGCTGCTCTTTTTGACTCTGTGTGTGCCTGCTCACCCCCATTCACAGGCAGAATTTCATTCCCACAACTAGCAAAGTAATTCCTGAGACTTCAACCAGATGAAGACTGACTTCTTCTGACTCAAAATATTATGCAACACAGTTCTTCATTTATTTCCTTGTAAATGAGTCTGACAAGTGCTGCATAATGTGCAAACCGAGTTACACAAACAAAAGCATGAGAGAGCATGAACAGAAATAAAATTATACAGAACAAACTTAGAACAGTTGCAAGGCTGCACAGACAGCAATTAGTTGACTGGCAATGCAATAGAAAAGATGAATTTACCATTCAGAAAAGAACCCTGAAAGGCACGTGTAATGTACTACAAATGAACCAAAAAGAGAAGAGCTCTATTGACACGAGTGTGAAGATACATCCCTCCCTACCACGCAAAAAAAAATACTTTCTAAGGACCAGTCTCAGGTGGTGATGTGAAGACTCCTGAATTCTATTGCCAAGTCATTATGTGACCTTGAGGAAAAAAGATTCACTGAAGTGTTCAGGGTCTCCATTTATATATTGTAGAATAGGTATATAATCATAACAACACTTACCCATCACAGAGAAGGATTGTGAGGCTTAATCATTAAGCGCTTCAAGGTCCTCAGGTATATAATGGCAATCTTAATTAAGTTCTATTTATTGACTATGACATCCCTCACTTATGTAAACATACCACTCATCTTTATAGCAACTCGAAATTTATTTTTTTTCCCCATATTTTAAAGTTTTACCTTTATGAACATCCAGAACTGAGAGATGAGTGAGAGAGGATCAACATGTTGTATCAGAACACCACGGTTTTTTACCCCCTGTAGCCCCTTTTTTCTGCCAGAGGTAGGGAGCATGGCTACCTCTTATAAAAGTTGGGCCAATGAAATACAAGTGGAATCTCAAACATGGTTGTTTTTAATAATTTGTTGTTTTTTTCCTCTTCCAATTCACGTTTGGCTGCTGAGGCAAATGTTACCATTTTCCCTTCCCAAACACTAAACAGGATATTACCGATCTGTTTAAACATGGCAATTCTTCCCAAAACAATAAATGTCATTAACGATTGGTGCTGCTTAATGCCCTTTAAAAAAAAACAGGTTTAAACACAGGCTTTCTAATGCAAAGCACAAAATTCGCTGTTATGCATGACCTGGCCATTGCAGGGATGGAGGGATGTAAGAACACACAGGGCTCCTGCTCAGCTCCTTCTGGAACTTTCTCCATTAACCCCCTGATGCTTCAGGCCCATGCAGCTCCCCAGCAGCACATCCACTATTCCCACTTGAACAGAATTTTACACACAAGGTCTAAAATGAAACAGCACTTCGAGAAGTCCTTTTGGATTCAAAATCCTAGCTGTAAAGAGCTAAGTTTAGTCCCACCTTAACTGAAGTGAAAAGGAAATGGCAGATTCTGGAGTATTTGTTACCTGGGGAGGGAGGGGAGGTAAGGAAGGAAATCAATGAATGAAAGCATATAAAGGGGGAGAAACAAAAAATAGTACTTACATTTCCAGTTGTAGATATACACTCAGTTCTTTGGATGGAGATGGGGAAAAATGAACCCATTACTTTAAATCTGTTGTCTGTCAAAAATAAGACTGAGCACTGTCTTCGGCAGTAACATCTGATTTATTATAAAGCTATACTTCAGGATAAACTTCAAATGTATTGACAGTTTTAAGCAGAAAATTACAGCATATGGGTTCTTCTAAATTCTTAGGGAAATCAAGAACTACAGGTAAAGCTACCATTAAGGAAAAAAAAAAAAGCAAACAAATTCTATTTCGTTACAAATGCCCTAAATTACTTATCCATTATATGTGCCTGTATAAACAAATTGTTGGGTCATCGATGAGCTCAACTTCATGAAGCATCTGAGATGATGTGTTTGGAAAGGGATACCACAACTTGGGAGCATTTTGAAGTAACTTACAAATCAGCTAACTCAGTCAAAAGATAACTCACTTGAGAATGATATAATTACTTTAAGTTTGCTTAAAGCCAAGGAAAAGTTGACACAGTGATTAAAAGGAGGGAGGGTGAGTAAAGGAGGAAAAAAAAAAAAAAAGTTACTTTATACTGCTTGAAATTGGGCTGTTCTGAAGCCTAGGACCTGAGCTTATTTGAAGAAAGATTATCTTGACAAATTGGATAAACATTTTGTGCATGACAGGACGCTGATGGAGAGTCTGTTCTGCAAGCACACCTGGGGGATAGTTTGCTCAGTGTGTGACCAAGGTGTTCAGCTAACCCCAAGTCCTCCCAGGGTGCTTTGTTTACCCTGTGACAGGTATAGGCAGATCCAAAGCTGAGGCCTCTGTAACAGTTCCTGCAGACTTTGCAGATGCATTTTACTCCCTCCCCCTTGGGACAAAATACCTCTTGGCTAGACTAGTGCACAAAAGGCTCCACCACACTTCCACAAATAAGTTCCCATTTAAGGAAGCCTGCAGACTGGCATGTCCTGAGCAACAAGTGACCAATGAAATAAGGTGTTGTATCTTCACCCTTCATCCTCCTTGCCCACTTAGCTTTGACTAGAATGGACACCACCACCTCAAGAGACAAGCAGGGAAAGAAAAGTATCCCTGTAAGCCCACCCAACTGGTTAATTAGCAAGAGTATGAGAATTTTCTGTGTAGACCCTTGCTTTCCTACATCAGAAAACAGGGATGCGGAAATCATTGCTTTGATGCCACAGACTAGGTGACACAGGACCAAAGAGGCTGATGACCACTGTGCAGTTGGTTAGTGACACCTGTTAGCATCACCCAAAGGACTCCTTTGTCCAGGCAGACAGGAAGCAAATTTTTGCCTCTTACAACAGAAGTGGTTGTACTGACAACTAAACCTTTGCAGATCCCAACAATCAGCCCTCGGGGCTTTTTTCATGTAGTTGAAATAACGCAGACAAGTATTCTGTTCTCAAACCCCACAGCATTCCTGAAGCTGCCACACACCCCTCCTTGTGCCTTTTTGGGATGGGCTGGCTTACTGGAAGATGGGTTCTGGCCCTAGAGCGAGCTGGTTCAGAGAGAAGCAATAATGCCAGAGCAAAGAGGCAGGAGGATGAGAGCAGAGGAAGACACAGGGGTGAACAAGAAACTAGAGAATCTGAATCTGTTATGGGAACACTCTTTAAAACTAAGGAGGTTTACACTAGCAGAAAATAAAGGCTCAGATCACAACTTACTTTCTCAAATGCCAAAAATTTTGGCCTAAGACTCTGCTCACGGAAGTAAAGCAGATTTATTAAGTTCCCTAGATAAACTCTCTCCCCAGCTCAGTTTCAGCTTGGCTTTTGCCTACTCCAGAGAAAAGAGCAGAGACCAGAGGGTAATAATAGAGGACAAAAAGTCTTTGGAGAAAGAAAGAAATAATCAGAGTGGGATTTACCTCACTTAAGCTCTAGAGGAGGTCAGCCCTGACCACCAGCTGCCAGGGGAGAACACTCAGCTCCTTCCAAAAGAATGCCTAGGTTTTGGGTGGCTAAACTAGAGGGAGTTTTATGCCATTTCCAGTCACCTGCGTTGAGCACATCAGTACATGGTTTCAGGGAAATTAGAACAGTGCTGCACTGGCCAACTTCAAGCCAGAGCTATTAATTGTTCTGCAAAACTGCTCTCAAGCAGCACAGGGAGCAAAAGGCTTCCTGCCTCTTTTCTACTCTGGCAGCACATCATCCCAAACCTAAATGCTCTACTTTGCCCTATCTGCTCAGCCTGGGGACAACTGGCTAATCTACCTCTCCTTATTCATAAGGCTTATTAGAGGAGAGATTAGAATTAGCCATCTAAAATTCATAGCTTGAATTTCCCCTTGGACAGCAGCCATAGATGATGTTCTAGATGGGAACGACACATAATGCTTCTACCTCGTGTCCACTAGACCATGAAGGCAACTAAGGACTTGTGGCTTACCATATGGGACAAGGATGTTAGTATGGATTACCGTACCAAGAGATATTCAGAGCATCTATCCTGAGTACTAAGAAAGGGCCAGTTCCCTGAAGCAAGAACCAGCCATTTCTGTAGTACATCAACAAATTATTACTCTTCCTTTCTGACTAGCAGTGACAAGCAAACAAAACTAAGCCAGAGCTGCTCTGCAACAAGGTTGTGTCACCTAACACACATTTGATTTAAAACTCACAAAAGAAAAAAGCAAGCACTACCAAATATCTCAGAAATGTTTGAGAAACTGTTTTTAACTTGGGAAGGGAGGAGGGTACTTTCATCAATTTTGTCTTTCAAACCAAATTTTCCAGAAAAGCTGACATCGCTGTATTTAAAAAGCAGCAATCAAATCACTGAAAGGTCTAATAAAATCATTTTGTTCCAGAAAGCATTATTGCCCAGGCAATTGACATTCTCACATCTGCTCAGGCAGTGGACCCCAAGCTAATGCACATTTCTCTTGCAAGTTAGGACAGTAACGCAAAATAACTTCAGATTGTGTTCTACATGTGAGATATAAATAGGTAGATGGAAATAATTTATCTCCATCCAGAAGGAGTAATATGAACCTTTGTAGGTAGACTTGGAGTCAGCAAACAAGTACGGTCATTAGAAAGTGATCTGAAAACAAAGCTGAATGATAGGAAACAAATATTTTTCCAGGATATAACAGCCTAAATGACACAACCTAAAAGTTAATGAGCTCCTAAAAGTAATGTATCTCTAATTTGTCCTGAGGCATATTTAGCTAATGAGAAATGTTCTTCTGATGCAACCCTTGCATCTTGTATTTCATTAGCTGAGTGTGTTGTCAATATCCTGACAGAAGGGATTTTCTTTTCAGGTTGACTGAAATAGAATTGGGGCACTATTTCATTCCAGTTCATAAAGTTCTTAATAAAAAGCAATTTTTCCTTATTTGCCTGTGATACTTTACTGCACACACACAAAAAGAACAATGGTTACCAAAACCAGAGTTGGCCAGGCAGGTATGTTCTGGCTTTTAAGGTACGTGATGATGTGAACTATTGTCTCCCAGCTCACACAGCCATGGCTACAGAGGAAACAATGACTTTGCAGTTCAGTAGAAATACTCAGGCACACAGGAGGCAAAAAAGCAATGAAAACTTAACACAAGAGAGGATATTTAATGATCTAACATCAGACATTAACCTTGATGCAAATCTGACTGTTATTGGGCACAAACCTCAGCAACAAATATCCCTTTTGATAGAACATGCACAAGATGCCTTTTCTCAAACAGTGAAGGATACTTTCTCTCGACCTTATTCTCACATTTTCTCTACTAAGATTTGACTTTGTTTGGTTTCAGTCAAATTATTTGCATTTTCAGATTGAAAGCACGCAAAAGAGAGCTAATTTTCCTTGCAAAGCTCATCTTTGCACTCAAAATGCCCAAACACTTGTTTCTGCAGAACTCCAAGTATCTTGACAAAATTTCCAAAAGTAATTAACATTAAGAAAACCAAAGACCGTTTTGCCTTTGGATTGGTTTTACATTTGCCTGTCAAGTGAAGGAGATCCCACATTTCTGAAGATCACCTATTTGTACTCAAGATATAGAAGCTGGACAGCAGTAATATGTGACACTGAGAAGTGATCAGATAGATGTTTATAACAGAACTTTCTATCAGCACAATCTACCAGGCTCCAGGGATACAGAGTTAGATTTTTTAAAGTAGGTTTTCTTTTTAAAAATAGGACTTGCACGATTCCTAAAAATGGGTCAGAGAACTATGCCAGCAGGATGTCTGCAAACAAGCTTCCCCTATATATTCCAAGTACAAAGAGCAGTGAAGCTGCAGCATCCATCCCTGCTTAGTAGCAAAGCTTCAAGACCACCTGGGATCACTGGCTCCATTTGGGTGATTAACCCACTTTTGGAAGAAAAAAAAATTAAAAAAAAAAATAAATTCTTCAATGCTTTTGCTACCTGATCTACCTAAAGTTGGCTCAACAAACACTGTGTACTCATATCTGCTCATCACCCTTGACTAATTTTAAAAATACTATCTATATGAATACTGTCACAATACAGTAAGTTCCTTTTTTTTCCCCCCCTCTCAAACACTGTGTGAGATTTTAATTTCACAAACAAAACGTTCACACCTATGAGCAGTACCCTCTTTCCTCACACTGTATGTCAGGGTGTACCCACCCAGAATATCTACCAAAGGCTGTTATATAAAAGACAACCAGTCCTTTATAGCAGAAACAGTCTGAGCCCCATTAGCCAGGCAGACAAGCATGTTCTGAGCACAGATCCCAGAATATAGGGAATCCATTGTTTCACTTTGGAACAAGCCAGAGAGCCTCCATCACATGGGAGAAAACTTTGATGTCCCTTGGATTTAGCGGGAGAGTCCAAATGTAAGCAAAGGGCAGAGCAGCTTTGGCTAGGCAGGGCAGAATTTTTCTCTTTCTGATGTTGTAGTCCTGCTGAAGGAACCAGACTGTCCTGTTAGTATCTGTGCTGACTGGTGGATCAGAAATCAAGGGCTGTACAGACACAGCATTTGGGAACACAACTACCAGCTCAAAGTTTAAAAAAAATTTTTAAAAAATTGCATCTGGAAACTGCATTTGTATTGAGTTGACTTGGCATCAAAGCCATGACAGGTGATCTTTCCCAGCACAATATTTCAGAATACAGTTGAAAAAACATGATAATACAAGCATCTGGAAGACAAGTAAAGTAAATTTTTAACTCTATGGAGCTTCTGGCAGAGAAGAGCAATTGGGTCATCCTGAGCTTTTGGTTCAGTTCTGTACAAAAATCAACATGAGCCATAGCTTATGGGACCACAGCCAGAAGCAAAGCTTCTAATGCTACACAATGACATCTGAAGTCTCTCCTACTTTTCAACTTACTTTTCAATTCCAGATTTCTGTGGCTGGTGGCAGTGGTGCTTTCCCTTACTTCAGAGCTGTTTTTAAAATACTAATACTCATTTCCTTTTCTACAGGTAGACAAACACAAAGGCTCTCTACATCACAAGGTGAACAGCAACAAAATCTGCTGAGTCTCCTGCATGGTGTGTTTCCCAACCACATTTCTGGCCAATGCTGAGTCTCAGGGTCAGAGTGCTGAGTAACAGGCTCAGAATACCCACCAGAGATCCACCTGCATTTGGCCTTATGAGGGTACATTTTGTCCATTGGTGGGGCACAGGAGAAGGAAGAAAAGAAAAAGCAAATAAGGAGAAACCCTCACTTTAACAACTCACTTTTGGGACAAAACATTCATAGGCTTCTCTGTTCCAAGTTTGAATTTATGTAAATGCTGAAATCCATGTCTTGGTGTAAACAATGTAAGTTACTGAATTTGTGAACTAGATCCTAATAATGGAGATTTTTTTTTAACAGAAATAACCACGCATTATTGTGGAACACGGTTGTCATATTCTGAGGGGCAAAGAGATAAATGAAGTAATCCCTACATAAACAATCTGTAAATTACTTTGCAATCTTGGAGACAAAAACCTATTAAACATAAATTTATACTTCATTAATAGTTAATGAAGCCAACAAGACTCTTCCTCTCTAATTTTTAGAGAGATTAAGGGTTGGAATCCGTTCATTTTGTTACAGAGCCAAATTCTACCCATTTGCCTCTGCACTGAAGCATCACACACTGTTGCCTTTTTGCTTGGTGGTTTTTTTTCTGTTCCAACACTTCATTTGCACAAGCAGAAGAGCAATTCCTTGGGAGGCCAAACTCAGTGGTACCAGCACACCACCCTTCACTGTAGATCCTATTATTCTGGCATTATTATTCACCCCTCCAACAGAAGTATGCTAATAAGGGGCTTGATGAAAAGCAAACAAAACTATCCTTCTAGAAATCCATGTGAAATATTGACCCAAGAAAAATAAAGTGTGCCTCTCTGTTACATATCTGTCCACTTCACACAGGAGATAGCAGGGGGCCTGCTGCAGGTGCTAAGGAGAGGAGTTTAAGCCAGCTTCCAAAGTTCATATTGATAAATCATACGTGTATCACATCAGCCATCTGTACACACCTAGTCACATCTGCAAGACATAAGGAGGCCTTGCAAGGACCTGAGGGAGGTTTTACATACAGCTGAGCAAACCCTTCCTGCCTCCATCCATGCTGGAATTTCCAATCCCTCTCATTAGATTGACACTTTCACACCTGCCAAGACTCTCCCTTTTTTCCACAAGTCTTGAGACCCACAAAAGATTATATTGCTCACTAGCACCATTTTCAATGGATTTTACCTCTTTCTTCCTAGATATAGATACATATATATATATATACACACACACACATTCTACTGGGACTTGATAGACATTTTCTCCCACTCCTTGAGACTACAAACCCAAATTTACTCAATGAAACTGAAGGACCAATACAAACACATCTGACAGCTCACTTTGCTTATATCCCAATCCCGATTACCCATTTCCTTCTTTCTGCCAAGACTCAGTGCCTGTGTCCACAGAATAACATCAGAGCATCAGGATAAACATGCACGATTCTCATTAACAGCGAATGGAATAAACTTGCTTATGTTGTTTAGCAGGTACAGGCACCAAGTCCACAGAGGACTTTAGCATATATTTAATATCATTCCAATTATCCAAACATAAAACCAACATTTAAATTTAAGACATCTTCAATGCATTTTCTGAATAGGGACAAGTAATTTAAGTCACTTGCATGGGTGCACTGCTGAATTAAGGCCATAAGGCTGAAATCTCAGACTGACAGAAGTTTTGGTCTTATTCTTTCATACCCCTAGATTAAACTCCCTTTTGGATAAAAAACACCTAAATGAAGTTTAACTTTTGCCAACAGAATCCACTTTCAGATTATTTTGTTTTTCTTTTGCGTAAGTCTGCGACTTTCACATAATCCACAAGCAAATAGCTCTATTCTGTAGATTAGAAATTATAAAAGACCATGTAATCAGCTGACAAAAGAACTGAAAACAACCCCTGAGGAAACGCAGAGCTGCCCTCAAGGGCTCACAATGTGCTGCTCTGTCAGCCTCCCACTCTTTCAGCAGATACTCCTGACATTTCTTGTGTCCTTACTGGACTTTATGAATGGGACCATAGGATGTTTTCTGGTGAATAATCAGAAAGGGAAGGGGCACAGTATCACGGACAAGGGAGCTGCTTCACTGTCTGCTGACCAGATCCAAGCAATTAGTTCACTGCTTTCTTCTACCACCAGCTATGAATCACAGCTCGACGTTGTATTAAAGGCTGAATTGTTGCTCATTTTTGAACAAGGATGCTTAAGAAATTAAGCTATTGTAACCTCAAATAAATTGTACATGGTTCGGTGGTTTTATTTAGTTTGCATATATCTAAATGTTTAGGTACTTACACAAAGTCTCATCAACTCTTTTTGGATCAGGAAAGTCAACTGAAACTCTCACCAAAGAAAGTTACCCTGCAGAGGCTGTAGCTCTTCCCACTTTGGTGGAGGACAGGACTATGCCAAGCACAGTTCCTGCCAGTGAATGTCCCAGATCCTGCTTAGCTCGCTCAGCCATACACAAGTGAGCTGGAAATTGCACACAAGTGAAGGGAAAGCCCTTGTGGAAAGATTTTAATTGCAAGTCTGAGAAGTAGCACCACTGCTAGTTGGTGGTAAAATATCAGAGACAAGCTTGAGGAACCCAGTGAAAGCATTCCTAGTGTCAGCTGCTCTTTCTGAGCTTGAGGAACAGTTAAACAAAGTTGAAAAAGGTCTCTGGAAATGGTAGCCTTACATGTTTCTGGAGAACAGCCAGTTCTGATGCAAGGAGTGTCCCAGTAGACAGAAAGGATGCAGCACAAAAACTGCAGCACCCACGCAAGCAAAAAAACCTCATGATGTACCCTGCCTGCAGGACGCATTTCTGCAGAGTTTAAAGCCCCACAGAAGTCCCATCGAGATGAACAGATCCACATGAGAAGTTTTCTTCTGCTTGTAGGGCACCTCATTTTGCCTCATCTTTTTCCTTCATTGAGCTGAGACAGAATGTCTTCGGTTGGAGGAGACCTTCAAGATCATCCAGTCCAACCTTTGATGCATCCTGAGCAATATCTGGCTCATAGATAAATATCAGATATTATTAGGATCTCAGCACCACCATGGCTGGGTTTCTAAGGTGTCTGGTGAGGCCAGCCCTATGGGATCACAGGCAGAGCAGTTCCCACATCCTAACAGAGCCATAAGAGATCACAAGGGCCAAGAAGCTCATCAGCAGGATGTAGGGGCAGGATATCTTTTGATAACTTGAGAATAAGGCAGCCATCCAAGGTGATTAAGTATTGGGCATTTTGAGGAAGGAACATCAAAATGCCAGTTCAGGTTAGTGTGCTTTATTGGCACCAACCCCACTGGCTCAGCACATCTGGACAGATGTGATCACTTGTGGTGGCAAAAGCAGAGTCCTGACCACCAGTGGTCATTAAAAATCCCATAGCACTTTGCCAAGGGAAGGGCTGCTGTTCATCTGAAGAGTTGCTATATATTCACTAGATTTCTTTGTAAGGTACATGCAAGATGCTTACTTTGGAGATAAGCAAACAGAAAAAATTATTCATAGGCACCTACTTGAATACAAAGAAACCAAGTTTTAATCTCTTTATAACCTTTTTGCACTCGTATTTGCTAAGCTTTAGAGTCTTATGATTAGCGGAGAACATTTTTATAAGTGAAGTTTAAGTTTAAATACTAGACTGTTCAATGAAAGTGTGAGGACGATATGATAAAACTTGTAATTCATTATGTCTTGTGGAGTTACATAAGCTAGAAAGGAAAGTAATACCATCTGCCATGTAATTGCTCAGCATCAGCAAATGACAGATTTTGGCTGGACCAGGGATAATTTTAGTAGGGACACAACCATTACAGGATATTTAAAAAAAAAAAAATTAAAAAAATTCACATTCAGTATTAGCTCCCCACTAAGTCAATATATTTATTATGTTGTAAAAACACATATACCTTGTATGTATTCTTAATTATGGAATATAGTTGCCCAGTTCACAAAAGCAGAGTTAAAATAACAAGTTCAGGGAAACTAATATCAGCTGAAAATGCTTTAAGAAAATGGCAAAGAAAAACTGATACAAGACAAAAGGAGCAATACTAAAGAAAATTTGGACAATCTACAATAAATCCCCTTTGGCCTTTCTATTAAGCATCTGGCCTGTTTATTGTCCAGTTTAGTTGTTCAGTCTTTGCAATTCAACCTTTTTTCAATGTCTTTTGATATCTGTTTAGTCAAAAATGTTTTCATTTTGCCTGCCTCATGACCTGAAGAGATGTGCCCTCAGACACTGAGATTTCTACAGCAAGCAGAGCTGAAGACTGAACTGATCTCATCACAAGCAAATTATTAGCTTTCTGACTGTGGAAGCAAAACTTCACTTAATCTGATGGCAAATAATGTGTGTTTCTCCAGCAATTCCTACTCTGACTAATCAGTCAAGCTGATGGATGTTTAGCACTTACCTTAATGCAGATTTTTGCTTTAGCTAACATTTGTAGAAACAGAATCAATTACAACCTGGAGATTACTGGGCTGATGGGCTTTCATGCTATTGCAGTTGACCGTGCAATTGAGTTTCTAAGTGACAGACACCACAGGACAGTCTCAGCTTGGCAAAATCCTCCTTACTTATCTAACTTATTCTTCATTCAGCACTTCACTTTCCCACCCATTGCCTTGTTTTTCTGAGCCATCTGAGCAGAGTGCATGCGTGTGCATGTGTTTTCCTCTTTCCTGAAGAAGAAACACCTGCATCTAGGTGCCTTGAGCACAGCAGGCCACCACCTGCCACCACAGCCATGGGGACAATTACAATATTATCTTCATGACCAGTGAATGTTCAAATGTGGAAGCGCCGCATGAGGGAAGACTTCAAATGTGGAAGTTGCACAGAGGGCTGACGGGCAACACAAAGCACAGCCTAGCAACACTCAAGAACATACTAAAAGTTTTTGCCATAAATCCTTTTAATCAGCATGATCCAAGGCAAAAGAGCATTGTTGCAGTTAAACATTTGTAATGACACAAATGCTTCCCACTTTCCCTACTTCAGTGGATTGTCATTGCTCCCCCCTACCCACCCCATCTCTACTAGGCTATGTATTTACTTGCAATTATCATAGCCCTGTCTTCACTTGTTCCTTCCCTCAAAAAACAATTAGGAGTTCTCCCTATATGCAGCAGAAACACTGGTACTTAAAATCAAACCTATAACTCCTGTTCCCCAGCAGCAGTGGGGAAGGCCCAGCGCTTTACAGAATAAAGCCCAGCAATAAAGGTAATATGAATTTAACTGGTTCCAAAAGGTCTCATACATAGACTAAATTAGTATCTTCAGGGAAGAAAGCCTATTAAAATTTAAGCAGGTAGATGGCATACAAAAGTAGGAAGGTTTGAAGTTTTTTGTTTCGGTTTTTTCTCCAATTAGCTAACTGTCTCTAGCCTGGAGCTAGTCCCAAGTGTTTTCACAACACAGTGATACTCCAGTTCACATCTGTCAGATAGAATATTTACAGCTTTGTAATTATTAAAATTGTCTGAACTCCAAAGCTGCAAGCTGGATGGTTTGCGTGGGGCAGTCTGGCATAAGGTTTGGAAAAAAGATACTTGCATCCAGTAAGGTCCTAAGTTAGTTTCAAAAAACTAAAGAGCTACAGAAACGAGGTTTCCTGCAACCTGTTTCTTGGTTTTGATTGTCTCATCTATGACCATTTCTGTGGCTGACCCACATAGTTTATTTCCTCTCCTCCTTCCATGGCTTCTTTACTATTAGAAGTGACATTACAGATTTTTCAGTCTCCAATTAGGAGACTTCCAGAGTTTCTCTGCCCTACTGGTAGTCTGCTCACAATAATCTTGTAGAAACTTGCAGCTCTTTACCAGTTGATGAGCTTTGGCTGAAGTCAACCAAAAGCATCAGAATTTGTTGAAAGGAGAGAGGCAGACAGACAGAATCCTCACCTGGCCTTGACTGCATAGACCTGCACTGGAAAAAAAAATCTACCTGTGGATCAACACAGAATTGATAAAGCTAATCCAGCATCAACAGAAAGTGATTCCTTTGAGCTAAGTACCTGAAATTGGGATAAATTGTGCCCACGAGAGGAACATCACTGACAGGAGCACAGATCAGATTCCAAGGGTTTATACAGGTGAATCTGAAAGACATGGTGAGGCCAAGATCTCATCCATTACACTGGGATGTGCTTTACTAAACACTTGCATAAAATCAGATCTATAGAGACAGAATACTTTTGGGAACTTTTCCCCCCTTAAGAAGGTATTATCAAACACACTATCTTCTGTTTTAACATCAGCAGCAGCTCCATTTGTAGCAGGCCTCCTCCTCCTCCTGAAATGATGTGTGGCAGCACAGTTGAAAAAAAATAAATACAACCATTTTCTACCAGTTCCTTTCATAACAGATTTTCCCACTGCATCACCAGTTCTTTGACAGGCTGGTGCTAAAATGTGTCACAGGAGTGGGAAGGACTCACAAGTAGAGACCATGCCAGGATGGCAGACACCTTCTTCATGCAGAAGATTCCATAAGTGATATTTGCATTGAAAAATGTTTACCCTTTGTGTGTTCCTCCCTAGGAACACCACAGATGTGAGTTCGGTTTTTTAAGACACACTTGGGTAAGTGCAAACACATCTCTTTTGTAATCAGCCTGGGCTGACCCTGTTTAGCCTGAGGTCAATGACCAGTGGCATCTGACCTGCTGAAGTTAATGCAGCAGAACAATAGGAGAGGGTTGGCGAGGCCTTATCCTATTACCTTTTTGATACCAAATTAATTGTTTTTCTCCCTCTCAATGATTCTCTGACCCTTCAGCTATATGTGTTGCTGGCACAGAGTGATGGATTAAATTTAAGCAAGTACATTTCTTGACATTGTCTCACAGATTTAAAAGTTATTTGGGTCTTCCTTTCAGTACTAAGAGGTTTAAGAATGTGCTTATGATTGCAAACCCATTTGATAGTTAAAGAAGACTGCAAATATTAATTAGCTTGAAAGTATCAGACAAAAAAACCAAAAGAAAGATCACAGCACTTACTAGTAAAAAAACCCCACAAGTAATGTAGAGCTTGAGATGTCCTAAAAACCATAGGCAGGCAATTCTAGATGCCTCGTATAACCTTAACTGGTAATACTTTATTTACTGACAAACCCCAAAACATAATTTGTATGATAAATTTAATTAGATATATTTTTCAAATCAAGAAATTACCCATAATACTTAATTGGATTAGGACAGTTTACATGGGATAGATACTGATCTACTGATTAAATCTAAAAGCACAAAATATTAATATATGCCTGTAGGTGAATGTAGAACATCAAGGCAGCAGGCCCAGATGCATGTTCTTTGCTTGATTCAGCTCTCTACAGGCAGATCAACCTTCCCTGCTCCACACAGCTTACAATTCATGACAGCAAAATGCATGTGTCATGTTTGATGTATGGTTATAACCACCCCAGGAGGAAAAACTTCAGAGAGTATTTTTCAACTGTGTTAACTGGCAAGGGCTAAACCATCAGCCAGATACAGCCTGGACCAGTTCCTCTGACTTCATCTGAACTGCTCAGTTGGATATGAATCTGGGGCTACGTCATTTGTGGGTTTTCTGTGTTTTGGGAAAATAACCTAACCTGATTCCCAACCTCCTTTAGCTTTTTTTTTTAAAAAAAAAAAAAAAAAAGAAAAAGAACAAGAAAAATTTGTGAAGTTCTGTTCCAAATAAACAATGAGAATTCCCAGCTCCTTCAAGCATCTAGCTGAAGTAGCACTATAATGTTAAGCATTTGCTTAATTGTTTGCAAGATCAAGCCAAAACCTATTTATTGAAGGTATTTTCAAATAAATATGCAAGGCACTCTAACTGGTGCAGTATATAACCTGATAGATGCTATCTCAAGATAAAGAAAAAACTTCTGACTGGGTATGTCACCAGGAGCCTGGAGAATTATACATTTAGTTACTCATACCTCTGAAAAACTGAATAATTAATCCATTATAAATACAATTATTCTGATTTAAGCAATATTGGATCACAAGAACAGGATCAATATAAAGTGTCACACCAGCAGAACCACTAACTTATTCAGCACACTTTCAATATTCTCTTAATTCATACACCAAACTTCAAGTACAGATGATTAAGCACATATGTATTAGCAAGATGAAGACTAAAGGATTTCCCATGACAGCTCTGCCCAAAAGCAACAAAAAACCTGCCTTAGGGAGAAATTGGGAGAGAGGTAGTAAAATACTAATCTTGTTAAAATGATTTATGAATAAATTCAGTCTAAGCTTCTTTCAGTTTTTCAAAAACAACCATACCTACATTTAAACACTCCAGTAAGAATAGAAGCAGTAACCTCTGCTTTCAGACAAAACAATATAGTTGATGTAAGCCAAAGCAGAATTTCACAGGAACATATTCTGAATTTTCAGAGTCAGACTAATTTGGTGTTCATAACTGACAATGGCAAGCAAAATTACACAAATATGACCATGATCATCTTCACATTTAGATGCCTTTCTAGCTACCCAATACCTACAGGGACATACTGGTATAAAAATATATGCTTTAAAAGGCTGATGCATTTTAGCTAATTCCCCATGAGCTTTCATTTTGGGCCCAGATATGGTATAAGTGATCAACACATGACTAACAACCCATGCAAGTCTTTTCTTAGATGAAGAATTTAATAGGTAACACAGGTGGAAGGACTAATAGCATTCTTAAATGATGAATGAGATCAAATCAGACTTGGCAAGAAATTTTCAAAACCTTTCAACTAGAGGAGACAACTGCTGTCTGCCTTTAGTAAAACCTGGTGTGAACTAGGAGGGGTGGTAATTGTTGTAGAAGTCCTTACAGAGTATTTCTGAAATAAAAAACTGAGGGCTGAACTCAAATAGAGAATAATTGCATGTATGTGATGCAGAGATTAAAAATATCTATCTTACTATTCTAAGTAAGATGTCTTCTAAAGACATCCCATATGAATTCTATGTTATCTCTAACTTCTAAAAAGCAAGACAAACGAAAAGTTGCTGCTAAAATTACAGTAAAAACATTAATATCACCATTGCCACAGTCCTGAGTACAGGATTTCCTTCCTAGACCATTAAGCAACTTAATAAATGTAACAGCTGGCAGCTATAAATACCCAGAGCTTCAGGAGACAGCCACACACTGCAAGATATATTTCTCCCCAAGGTCTAGCACCATACCCACCAGATTTCCATGCAATTTCAGTTTCAGATTCCAGGAGCAAGGCTTCACATTACCATTATGGTCAACCCATCAGCCACAAATCAGCCCAGCAAGGCAGTAGAAGCAACCACAAATTAATGCAGAAGAGACCATAATAATCACCCTTCTTTCTATGGCAATGTGATGCAAATTGTTGGCAGCCAATAAAGTCACCACAAATAACATCATTTTCCTTATTCAGAGAGTGAGGCTAATGGGAAAAAAATACAGTTACAGAGAAAAGGAAAAGCTTGTACTAATCACACCTTTCCCTTGAGGGTGGCACTGCATGGACCTCAGGCAGAGCTCATGCATCACAGCTGCTTGGGGAAGGCTTTAGGGGATGGCTCTGAGGGCATCAGGGTGGGAGGTTCACACAAGCATCTAAGCAGTTCCTTCAACAAAGCAAGGTAAGCTTTACAAAACTATTATTCTGGTATAATATGACCAGCAAAACAAAGGAAAATTTGCCACTACCACCAAGAGCAGTTGTCCCCTTAGTGGGTGCCCTTCTGTCAGATCAACATCAGTAACTATTGCTATAGTCAAAAAGTCTTGAGCTGGGAAACTTTTCCAGGCTGCCCTTTGTCTGCTCAGTGACACAGGACAAGGCATTGCAACCCCCATGCCTGAGCCATTCCATCCATAAAGAGGATGAAACATAATCACCTCCTTTACCAATGGATCTCTTGAACACCTCAAAAATGGAGCAAGGAAGAGAAGCGTTACCGAGTTCAGTGAAATGATTGCCTGCTCCAGTTCCATTTTCAAACAGCCACCTCTGGTTGATTTTGCTCATGCATCACTTTACCAGTGCAATAAAAGCCCTACAAAAATCTTCTGTCAAAGCTTTTGGTTAAACATAAGATTTCATTGCCATCTTTCACACACTTATGTGCTTCCATCAACTAGAGAGCGCACCAGGTTGTGGGGAGAGGCTGCACAGATGGGCACCCCTGAAACCTCATCCTCAATCCCACCCAGCCCCTCTCTCTTGCTGACTTGCCCAGCCCAGCACCATTTTGTTAAGACTGGGGCTCACTGGGCATCCAACAGCACAGCTCCTCACATGCTTCAAAATAAATCTGCACATGACTGCTACTCTGCCTCCCTTACCTTCAGCTTTCAATTAAATTTAGAATTACTTTAAAGGTACAACCTGAATGTACGTGGCTCAAAATGACCTTACCTCCCTGAGCAGGGCTCTTGTACTCCAGGCTCAGGGTTTAAAACCTAGAAACATGAATTTGCTCTAAGCTCCTGTGGCAAACTACAAGTCTCAAGCTGTTTAAAGTCTTTAAAGGTACATCCAAAGCTAAAGAGTGCTCTGCAGAGAGACATCTGGGAGCCTGGGTCTGGCAGCTTTCAGCAGGATACTTAAAATCTTCCTGTGAGTTTTTTCCAATTTATTTCCTGAACTCTTAGCAGTAATAACTACCTTTTGTTACAGCATCATATTAGTCATTATTAAAGTCATTACAGAAATGAACACGTTCCACATATATGAAGAGCCAAAAACCATATGTACACAGCATTTTAACTCTCTTTTCTTTAGTTTCTACCTCGATTTTGTTGGGAAAGACAGACAACTGCATCTGAGATTTCTTTAAAAATAAAAATTAGCAGGCATTAGATTAATGACACGCTTCTACTGTTTTGGAACTGCACTTAGAGACACCAAAAGATTTATGTGGCAATTGCCTTCCCTGGGCCTCATTTAAAGACAACAGGTGATCCTGAAATATTCACTCAGCTAACACACATGAGCCCCAGCACCAAAGCTCTGTCTCTCCTGGCTGGGCTCGGTGGGTCAGAGCAGCACTGTGACCCCTGGTCCATCACCAAGAAGCATCAGCCCTCCTTTCCCTACCTGGAGAAGCATTTGTAGGTGTGATGGGAGGGTTTGTGGAGCTGCCTGCTCCCCCAACCCCTGAGCAATGCAAAAAAGCACTTATATGGGACAGCCAGAAAAGCAGCTGCCTTCACCCAATCCACCACACAACTCCTCTTTAGAGGCAGAAAGAGGACTCTGGTCTCTGGTCATTAGTTTCCCACATTCCCAGTGCCCCTACTAAAGTCCAGCACAAGGTGTGCTCCAGCCCTTGCTGCAGGGAAAGGAGAGAGGCCAAGAGCAGGAGAACACCCACAGCATGTCTGCCATTGGCCCCACACCCCCCCTTCCTTCTGCTGCTCAGAGCATGGACCCCACCTGCTGTCAGGAACCCCACAGGCATCTGGGGTGGGCTTTAAAGTCCCCATTCCTGCAGGTACAAATGTTTCTATGGCACAAAAAGGTTATGTCTCCAGCCCCAGGCAGAAGGGCAAAGCTGGAAAATGTTCCTTAACTGCATAAACCAGCAAGCAAAAAATCCAAGGGTTAGTTCATATTGACATTTCTGTGTAAAACCCAGACCCAGGATTTTTGTTAAGCAACACAACTGTCTCTTAACATACACCTTTCCTGAGCTTTGGATTGAGAGGCTTCACCATCTACAGAAGGACAAAACTGAAGCTCCCTATGTAATTCCTCATTTTTACTAAATTAACTTACTCTTCACAGTATGCTTCAGCATATCCTGGGGATTCCTAAAACCACTCACCATTTCAACACCAACACAGGCCACCATTACAATTTTCTGTAATCATCAAGATGCAGTATGGTTGTTGAAAATGTATTTATTATCAAGGCAGCAAGCTTTGTTCTTTTCCACTTACAGTCATGACACAGCACTGCTATCTGTATTCTCTGAGCACAAGCTTAGTTTTTCAGCCCTTTGAAGCTAAATACATTAATTATTTTAAACTTCAGTATAAACTTACACATTAAACTTAATTGTTTCAAGAAAAACACTACCAGATTGAGGCACATTTGCAACTTATGCACAAAGTACACTTACAAAACTAAACAAAAACAAAAAAATAGAAAACACTTTTCACAGACAGAATTTAATATATACCCATCCTTCTCCCAGTCTATAATTTTTTTTATTTCCTCTCCAGAAAAACAACACTACACATTCTAAGTTACAAGAAAATTCATACAAATAAAAGATAAAAAGTAAAAATAAAAGTAAAAATTCTTACCTGGAAGGGAAGCAGCAACTGTTAGGCACCAAGCAGAGCCACACTGAGGAACTAGAAGCAAGCAGGTGGCAGGAATTTTCTACTAATGGAAACCACATCTGGGACTTATTGAGTTGGGTTAAGTAGGGTCTTCACAGCAGAAAAGGTTTCCTATTTGCAGCTTTAGCTGATGCACCAACAGTGAGGCCCAACATTTAACACCATAACAATAAAATCCGACTGCTTGTGCTCAAGATGTTACCACCCATAATTACAGTTGTAACAGGCCTATGCCCCACATTGACCAGAGAATAGAAGTAATCTTAAATTCATTTTGTACATGGGCAATCTCAGTTCTATGGCAGTCACAGTTTGAATGGCTCCAGCTGTTGGTAATGTCAGAGGTTATGTCCCCAGCCAGCTGATGTTGCACCTTCATCAGGAGCTGCTACCACTTGAGATGAAGGACAGCCCCAAATTGTGCAAATCAAATATCCCATATTTGCAAAAAGTAGATTGACATGAAAACATATGGACAAGACTGGTCAGAGCACCTGAGAATGATCTCCATACATGTGATGGGCCAAAGAGAGTGGTCAAGACTGCAGATATTTATGTAGTCAATGGCATTATACAGATCTTGAGAACATGAGACTGTGCATTAAAGTTCTCTGCTACAGGGAAAAAAAAAAAATAGTGTGACTTTTTTTTTTCCAACAGATCAAGTGCTTCTATAATCTCCTGATTAAAAATTCAAGAACATTAAATGTGCCCTGCCTATTCTCTGAGGGTTCTAGGCTATATTTATTTTCTACAATACCACCAGTTTAAATTGTTAAACCTCGTAGAGCACACCATAATAGAGCAGCTTGGACCTGAGAGCTCTGCCAAGCATAACATCAGATCTTCCAAGGAGTGAGGTTAGATAAAGCACCAGATACACAGCATATTTTTGCTTGAAATAAAACACCAAACATTTCTCCTTGGCTGGCAACAGGTGAATTCACAGGATGGGTTTCCTTATTCACAGAAGCTTCTTTTATAGTAAATTCATGGGTTTTCCTGCCTTCCAAGGAAACTCCGTCTTGCAATATGTTTAAAATGTTATCAGCTTAGAAAAAAATAACAGTTTTTAACTGATGGGAAAGGAGCCCGTTGCCTCTAAAGTTACCATCCCCAAGTCGGGTGCTCAGTGCTGTTTGGGGCCTTTGTTCAGGGCAAATCAGCCATCGAAAATCAGCCCTGCAGCTCACTGCCTGTGCTGTGGCAGGATGACCAGGATTGTTTCCTGTAGCCTGGTTTGGGACCTAATTATGTGAGCAAACACCTTGTAAAAAACCTGTCAGAAGAGGGAGAGCTCACCTGAGGGCTGGGAGGTGGCCAGCTGGGGCAGCAGGACCTCACTGGGGTCCCCCTATAGCCCCCTGTGCTCCCCATGGCCAGGCCACTGCAGCCACAACAGCAAAAAAAAAAAAAAAAATGTTTACAGTAAGGACAGGAATCATTTCTTCCCCACAGGGATGTGGCTTCTGTCTTTCCTCCTTCCTCCCTTCCTTTCCATGCTGATGATGCTTTTACACACCCCGTGGATAATGTTCAAAAGATGTTTTACAGACCCTAAAGCTGAAGGTGGAGGAACCACCAGCAAATCCTAGCCCATATTGGCACCTCTTCCAAAGCAGAAAATCCACAGGTTGTTTTGGCTGAGGATTCATATTCCCCATGATGGTTAAAATCTAGCAGGCTTAAACATAGCCTGCCTGAATAGGATGAGGGAGATGAGAGTGACTGCAAGGCACAGCAGACACGGAGAGGGAAATTCATTTCCCAAATGAATACCCATTAAATGAATATGACTCCCCAGAGGCCTTCATCCCTCAAAAAAATAATATAGAGGTGTCTCGAAAAGTATTGATGAAAAAAAGTTTTAGTATAACCACTGAGAGTTTTTACTGTCTCAGGACGAAGGTTGTGTGAGGCCCCTGCCTCAGCAAACCCCCAGGATGGCTCAGCAGCGCTCTGCTTTTCACCTGGACATGGAAATGAGTCGCTCATGAGCTGTTTCCTGGCAAAAAGATTTACTTTTTTTTTTTTTTTTTTTAATCAAACAGCAGCCGGGGTGGTGGGCGCAGATACTTCCCGCGGGCAGCATCCCCTCCCCGGCAGGGATGGAGGTGAGCTCAGTCTGGATGTGGCACTGTGGGATCAGTGACCACTGCTGGGAAGCAAGGAAAGGAAAAAAGAAAAAAAAAAAAAAAAAAAAAAAAGGAAAAGAAAAAAAAAAAAGTAGCTGAAAATTTTGCAAGAGAAAACAATCCTCCTGCGGACAGCGGTAAATAAAATAACAGCAGTGGGGTGATTTGCAACCATGTAACGGGCTTTTGTCTAGGCCTATTTCTCTCTGCCTTGAGGGTTGCTGTGTTCCCTCTCTGCAGGATCCCAATGTTTCGCCCTCCGGCTTCAAAGGCCGGGGGCTGCAGCCCCTCCCCCGGCTGCTCACCCCCAATCTGCCCATGCTGCGCCTCCCTCCAGCAGCCTGAAGGGCTCCGGGGGGGTGCAGGCTCTGCAATTCAGGATTTTCTCTCTAGTACTGGTTGAATTCTCAAAAGTGCTGGTCTAGGACTTGCCAGGTTTAAAAACAGCTTTTACTCGTTTTGTTTAACTCGTCCCGTCCACCTCCCCCGCCGCCCCGAGTTTACATTAAGCTTGTTGGGCATTTTGTTCCCTGTAGGAAAGTTAGAGGTATTTATAAGTCTAATTAGAGGCATTTATAAGAGTGATTAGTGTGAAGCATCAGCTGCTGGCAGCTTCTCTGTGTGGCTGTGTGTGTTCACACATGGATGCAACACTGCAGTTTACAATTTGTTCCTGTGTCTGAAAGCTGTGAAATGCCCTCAATTCTCCCGGCCCTGGCTGGCTCCATGCAGGGGCTCAGCACTGCACAGGATGCCAGCCCTGGGCAGCTGCTGTGGTTTTGCACTGGTTGTCCCCCCGTGTCTTCATGGAGGGAACAAGTGGCTGAGCAAAAGACAAAAAAAAAAAAAAAAAAAAAAAGGAAGAAAAAGGATGTACGTGCTATATGCTTAAAGGTGCTGTTTGACTCCCAGGGACAGAGGGTAACATGGCCTTCACCCCTGCCTTGCCATCCCTCATTTCACAGGTGCAATGTTGTACTGCCTCTCTTTTCACTTCTGTATTCACTCTGAATCCTCACCCTCTGAGGACACAGTTGTGCAACATGGCTGTCCCTTGGAGAAGAGGTTCCTACAGGATCTGCTTTGGGGGCCAAAACCAGCTGAGAGCAAAACCAAACAATAATGTGATTTGTGGGGCTGGGTAAGAAGCTGTCCCAGAGGAAAGGGAGCTCAGGACCAGGCAAGGCACAGCCATTGAGCTCTCCCTGGAGAAAGCTCAGTGCTTTTGCAGAGCTGTGCAGAGCCCCATGTTACTGAGCCACGTCCCTGCCAGGGGTGCAACACCCACCCTGCCTGGGTGGCTTCTCTGGGTTCTGCTCCCCTGTGTGGGGTGGCAGGGAGGGGGATGGCAGCAGGGAGGGTGGCTGGTGTGGCAGAGGGTGCTCCCAGAGCAGCCAGCCTGACAATTTCCACGCTGCCAGCCTCGAGTCACACTGCTGGGCAGGATCCACATGTTGTTCTGGAGCCAGTGAGCACCCACCAAGCACCTTGGCCCAATGCAAAGAGCAACCCAGGAACCATGGCCCCAGCACCAGTCTCAGCACTGGGCTCCAGTGCTGGCAGAAGCAAAACAGCTTCTGAGAAGATGTTGAGCCACACGTAAAGGCTCACAGGCACAGGACCTCAGCACTGTCCATCTCTCAGGCCTACTGGGACAGCTCTTTGTGCTTTTGTATCTCCCTCAAATTGATGACAACCACAGAGGTGCCAGCTGGGAGTGCTGGAGCAGGGCTGGCTGCCTGCAAAAAAGCCTCAAGTTGGAATCACTCAAATGTCTTGAGCCAACTCCTAAAAGTTCAAGTCCTCCTGGATGAGGGATTTATTTTTTTTCTAGTCATCATATAAACAGAATTAAAAGGTCAGTGCTGCCCCCACACGCTTACAAAAGCTTTTGGTTGGAATGGCTTGAGAAAGATAGGGAGATATGTAGAGAATACTTTAATATATTTGTGCTGCATAGCTGTGGTCTGTTTTCCCTTCACAAGTCAAATAAACAAACAAACAACAACAAAAAAAAAACCCAACAAACACCTTCTGTGATTTGTATTTTAAAAAATCAGAGAAAAATATTCACAGATTTGCCCATATCGATTTCACAGCTGTGTTTCTGCAAAACTAGTTTGTATTACATTTACACTGGCACATAGGGATGTTTTAGCTTAATTTTTTTTTTTTTTTTTTAGAGAGACATTGGTAACCTGATGGTCCTCAAAATCACCTGAAAAGCAATCTTCTTTTCACATAGCCCACCTGTGTCTAGCTCATGTAGCTCATCTAATCCACATAGTGATTGTTCTGAGGGCAGACTTTACCTTGCTTTTTCATATTTTTTCTACTCTGTCCATGTCTGTGCAGCGACAGAATGTCCCATGTAAACTGAAAGGTGAAACACAAAGCAGCAGAGTTACAATGAACTCACTTTACTCCACGTAGTACCAAGTGACCATGTGAAGTGATATACAAAAACCCAAGCTATTTTTCTCTCTAGTCTTTTCAAGCAACAGGGGGGTTAAGGTATCCCTCCTGGTAGGGGGTAAGACTCAAATGTCACGCTGAAGAATGATGTCGTGTATGTCCCTTTAAAAACTTTGAATAGCAACTAGTTTAAATTTGAATCTAAAAAGAAAAAGTGAGCTGGTTTCAACCTGGAACTGGCTAAAATGTTTCCTGCAACATTTCTGTCAGAAAAACAAAACCAGTTGATTTTAAATCTAAATGTTGTTTTTGATCATTTTCAGTGGCAAAAGGTTAAAACATTGCTTTATTTTCTTACCACAGATTGTTCACTCCAGAATTACAGCAGTAAGAGCCAAACCCTGCAAGTGGTGGAGACACAGCTTGGAAATCTGTATTTCTGGCTCTGTTTAGCCCTGTGCTCAAAACCAGGCACCACAGCTGATAAACTTGTTTCTAGAAAGCTATGTTTGCCCAGGACCACCCCATGTGTGCAGATGGGACATGGGCTGGTGCAGGCCACCACCACCTGCCTCATCTCGGTGACAATGAAAGTTTCATCATCTCTGGGCTGTCCAAACACCTCCAGAGGGTGTCCTGGGGTCCCTGTGGGGTATCAGCCCCAGGCCAGGTCTCTGCTGTGCTGAGCACATGCTGAGCCAGGTCTGTGGGCTGGACAGGCAAAAAGCCATTCCCTGTTTTGTCCTAGGGAAGGAGGGATGGGAAGGTGCTGCAGGGAGGAGGGAACAGGGAGGTGTGGGCAGCAGGGATTGCAGAACCCCCCTGTTACATGAAGCTGGGCTCCCACAAAAGCTCAGCCTGAGGAGAAGGAAAAAACAAAGCTTTACCTTGGCCTCTAACACTGACTGTGTCATTTGTTGGGCCCAATTTTTGTCCATGTACAAAATTCCATAACCAGGTCACAACATGGCAGTGTACAAAGTACCAGCCAGGAATTCTCTTTGCACAGGAAAAACTAAGTCTCAGATTTCGCAAATTTTGTTTGGGCTTTTTGTTTGTTTGTTTTTTGTTTTTTCCAAGAGAAGGGTTCAGCTTCAAAATGAAGTTTGCAAAACTTTCTTTGTCTGGCTCATTCTACATTTTTTTTGCAGCCCACAAAGGAAATTTTGACACAATAAATTTCATTCAGACTTCATTTTCGTCTTTGCTGGAGACTCATTTGAATACAGCCACTAAACAAACTACTTCTCTTGCCCAGTCTTCTTTTACCTTTAGACATTCTAAATGTGCAATCTACTAGTTGGAACCTCGGGATTTTAGCAGAAAAAAAAATTAAAACAAAATCCAAATAATTGAATTCAGAGAGTACTGAAACCAGCAGCAGTGTTATAAAAAAGACTGACTTGTAGAAACAATAAAACTTTTGATCCCACTTTCCTTAATTAGCCTGGGAACATAGGATCAGGTACAAAATCTTAAATAGAAATATATAAATGTCATGAAAACACACAAAACCTAATACAAAAATATTTTAATGTTATCTGATGAGAAATTCTGGTTTTAGAAATACGGCAAATACAAATGGCACAATTACTCTGTAAACATCTTCTCTCATACCCTTTGAGATATCAGTGCAGGTCTTCAATACAGTTTCATAAAGAAAACAATGTAGTAGTTACAACACATTTGAGAAAAATCCTGTAATAAATTTTAAAAGGACATGACAATGATAAAAGTACCTGTGGAAGAATGGCATTTTTGGTTTGTTTAATAACCCTCAAAACTTCCTAGCAGGAAAGCTGGATGGGTGTTCTCTGTGTCATTTCTCATTTTCAATTAGTAGTTTGTCTGCCAGTGGGTAATAGATGTGAAGTTACTTTGACTTTGTTGCCAACAGCCAGTGGGAGTTCTGAAGAAGGTGTATGAAATACCAAAAGGAAAAAGAGAGACATGATACATAATGGTGCCTGATCCTGCTAACCCCTGCTCCTCCGAGCAATCCTCTTTCTTTTCTACTTACCATACAGTATAAGAGCCTCAGGATTAAGTCAGATCTTGGAACGTAATTCCGTTTATTTGGAGAAGCAAATGTGCCTTTTGCTCAACGTAAATGTTTTCATTTAAAAGGAGGCTGTCAAGCTTGAAAGCATATTAAATTAATGTTTAGAAGAAACTTTGTGCACATGGGCCAGGGGACTGTGCAGAGTTGTAGGGATGGGCTGGATCTCAGCAGCTCCAGCAGCCAGAGGAGTCCCAGAGCCAACCCCAGCCCTGGTCACCAGGAGAGCTGGGCCAGCAAACACCCAGTGTGCTCACACACCCAAATGCCCATGAAACAATTCTGCCAGAGCCCCCTCAGATATTCAACACCTGCAGGAACACCAGAGCCCCCAATGCCTCTCACTGCAGCACCCGGAGAGCCCTGCCAGCCCCAGCACAGCCCCTTCACCACCAAAGCCATTTCTGCTCCAGGTCAGCAGTGGGAAAAGAGCTGGAATTTCAACATTGCATCCCTGTCACGAGGCTGGTGGGGTGCTGACAGTGCTGCAACACGTTACGCTTGCTTGGGGTGGGAAAGAGCAGCTCATGAAATAAGCAGCAGGCACCACACAAAAACAGTCTGCTGTACACTTTATGGTAAGTCACCCATCAATGAAACTTCAGCTTGAAAACAAGAATGCCACGAGCAGTACATGCATACACACATGCATACAGACACACACAGAGTTTGATGATTAATTTTATGCGGGGTGGGGTTTTTTTCCACTTGAATTATCTCCTGTAGATAGAAAATACAGAACAGAACAGAATTTACTGTTCTCGACATTTTCTATATAGTATTACACAAGTTACCAACAAAAAACCCCCAAATGATAGCAACCTGCAAGTCCTTTTTACCTATATTAGTAAAAAGCTAGTTCTGAACATACTTTTTGTGGTTGTAAGTCTCAGGTCTGAGTTTTGTTACATTTTTAAAATTGCATCATAAATTCAAATTTTTTTGCAAGAAACAGTTCAAACCATCCATTAAGAGACATTTTTAATTAAATACCCTCATAGTTCCCTGCAATGGACTAAAAATATCCTGTTCTGATTAGTCTTTATCATTTTACATTTCATCAAGCTCAGGAGTGCTGCAAAATAACTCAGTAGCTGTCAACCTTTCACAAGTAATACACTTTCTAAAAGAAGAGTTTCTATCATAGTTTGGATTCAGCTAATGGATGTATATCATTGATTCATATATCTTTTTTTAAAGAAAACTAGGCTGAGTCACTAAATAACCCAAAATAAACCATTTTTACCCTCAAATTATTAGGCTAGTTTTCCTAAAAGAGCACTAAGGCTTATTTTGCCTCAGTTTCACATAAACCTATCCATTTTCCACAGTTTCAATTGGTTAGATATGAAAATCTCAGGACTCACTTGGGTTTTCTCATTGTCTCATGTAAGAAGAGTCTGGTTGCTCATGTTTACCTCAGTCAAAGAGCAGTTACAATATAGTCCTTCTAGCAGAACACATGGAATAAAAGCAGTCAACTGATTCCCAGGAAATTCATAAAATATCCTCTTCTAGTGATTTAAGGTATTTTTGCAGAGGCAGATTATTTACTTTTTTTAGCTTTTCCCATTGTCTAGCTTGTCTAATTGCTCCTTGCGTGAGTGCTCTGGCCTGGGGGTTATTTTGCAGCTCTAATTGCAAAGAGAAGGATTACATGGCTTTGCTGGTGCTGGAGACAGGCTCAAACCCTCAGAAAAAAACCCTCCCTCCCCTGATTTCATACCTACCCAGCACATTCACTCACTTTGCTGGTCTCATCTCTAACTTCCACGATCACAGGCAGGTATCTGTTGCATATTGTCTCCTATCAGAGGATCGTGTCTGTCCAGAAAGTTCTTAATTCTTGATAATTCCTGGATGATGTATAACATTATTTCACATGAAATGCACAAAGACCAGCATTTGTGTTTTCCAATTGGCGGTGCTCTGCTACAGACCCATCTGCTTAACCAGTGAAGGAACACAGCAAATACCAGAGTTGTTCTCTTTGTTATTTTCTTTGGGAAGTCATGGATGGATTCCCATAAAGTCCTTCTCACTGCAACTCTTGCTGAACAACCTGGAAACAGCAAGTGGCAGTGAGATCAGGCTCCATGCTGGAAAGGGGCACTGACCAGAGAATTTAGATTATAAAATTATCTACCTACCTACTCACCTTTCTAAGTTTGGGAACAAAATCAAAATGCCAAATTATTTTGACTTTGTCAAAAATGCCAAAATGACACGATTGTAACACATAAATTTCTCTACCTAGAGTTTCAGATGATGACAAAATCATTTTGTGCCCAGATTTAGTTAGCACAATTTTGTGGATGCATGCACAGGCTCTCTGAGACCTTTTTACCTCAACCCACTGGGTAACTTTACTGAGCAGCAGCCCAGCAGATAAACCTCTCACTTCAGAGCTTAGGACTGGCACAGCTCCCCAGAAGGTCAGGGGAGGAGAAAGAAAAACAGACCTCCTTCAGGAAAGTGGAAAACCACAAATCTGAGCCTTTGCCTTGTCTGCATAAACAGTAGCTGCAGTTTGGCCCAAGCCTGAATTTGCCATTTAAGTAGCCCTTGTCTATACAAACATTAAGAGGCAGTCCAAGCACCGTCACAGCCTGGCACATCCCTGTAAAAAAGCAGTCACTGTCATCTCCTGCAAGGGTACAGTGGTCCTCCAGAGCAGCATCTGACTGAAAATAATTTTGTTTTCTTGAAACAGTACAAACTTTAGCACAAAGGGATGGTCTACAAGAGCAGTTGTGCAACATGCAATCATTTCAATTCCTGCTCTGAAACGTCCTACAGGCAGCTAGAGGGTCCAAGGCTGAGGTCCTATAGCACCAGTGTGGTCACAGCTATGCAAGTGTGACAGACATTTCAACACATTTAACATCTTAGCAGATTCCATTTAAATTCACAATGTCTATAGCAGCTTCCAATAAAGTGCAACAGGAAACCATTACACTCATTTAAATGTTTCAACTTGTGAAAAAACAAAACAAAACAAACAAAAAAAAGCCAGTAGAAATTAGTCCAAATAATTTTTCAGTTATTTGATGTTTGGTTGGGGGGGGGGGGTTGCCTCTTGGGAGATACATGTTTCTAAATATTCCACCAGACTCTAAATCAGTAACAACATCCAAGATACTCTGCTCCTCCCAAGTGCTCCCAAACTACCCATGGGTTTAGTTCCTGTCCCGTGCTTGCTCTGCAGCTCATGTGATGCTTTGTTTACTCACTGCACAAGCAGAGATGTGCAACAGCCCTTCCCCAGCAGAACCATTTGTCTGATGGGGCCTGCAAACATTGGGTGGCCAACATGCTCCCCCTTCTCCCCATTCAACTAACCTCTGTGTTTTGGGTTTAAAGCAAAACTATCCCAGGGACCTTGAGAGAGCAGGGCTCTCAAAAGGCAGGGAGAGGCACTGAGGGCACGAGCGTATTATCAGAAAGAATTTGAGTGCTCCCAGCAGCCCGGCAGCAAATTAGAAAGTTTTGGCTCCCAAGAATGAGTTGTGTTGTTTGTTCCTGCATGCTGCAGCTGCTCGTCCCTCTCCCTACCCACCCCTCCTCCTTTGGGTGGTTTATTACACACAAGCTACTAATGAATGGGAGCCGCTGTTTTACAGTACACCACACTTACAGGACTTATCTCTAGGCCTACCACAGATTTGACTGATCAACAGCAGGGCACCACCACCATAATTCTTCCTAGAAACAGGAGGATAAAAAGGGGTTTGTTGGAGGTTGGCTGTGTCTGCAGAGAATCCTGCCTGCAGGGCCTGCTGATGCCATCGCTAGCTGCTGTGGTCTTTGGCCTAATAAGGTACAGAAACAAAGATTGTTCACTTGTTCAAGAATACTAAAGTACCCAAGTGACGGAAAGTGGAGGCAGCAGGGCACACATCCAAGTGGGATTAAGGCCACAAATGCAACGTTACAGGGCTGACTGGGTGGCAGAGGGAATATCTGCCTCTGAAAAAAGAATCCAGTTCAAACATAATTTATAATATGTCACTCACAGTCAGAGGTGGCTGTCATTAAGAGTTAAATGTTGCATTGTGTTCAACTTATTCTGATAAGAATTCTCTAAGCTGCTTATATGTTATCATAACTCATGAGTAACCAGAGCATGAGCATGGAGAGGGGGGAGACGCTCTCTGGGGCAGGATGGGACCCAGGCTGGGAGAGAAAAACAGTGGAGCAGAGCTGGACTGCTGGTACCTGAATACTGAGTACATGCCTGCTGCATGGTCTGAACACTCCAAGGGCTCTGCAATAAGTCTTAGAGCCTGCCAAGCCCATAATACCCATCCAGGTCCAGACTTGGACGGATGCACCTTGATTACTTTCATGCACTTCTCCCAGCCAGAGAGTCAGGCAGTAACACCAAGATGACCTAAAATGGTGCAGTCATCCTCTGTTCAGCTGGAATGAAGAGAACAGCCAGAGAAGGTCTGGCTGTGCTGTCTAGGGAGACCTGGGCTGTGGTGTTGCAGGAAGAAAAGGTGACCAATATTGTAGCCAGGTAAGTAAGCCCTTTAGTTCATACTGCCCGCTGGAGACGGGACTGGGAGCCCAAGAGAAGAGCAGGGAAGCAGCTTCCTTGGGAACAATATTAAATGCCACTGCCAGGTTTGGCAATTTTGAAACAGTAGGATTGTTCACTCTGACTCAGGGAAACCCAGCAACAGACCCCACTGAAGTTCAAGGAGACAGATCAGCCCCAATCCAACTAAACTGTTGGATCCAACTAAACTGTACAGGCTTATTAGGGATATTTTTCCCCTACATTGTTTTGAATTTAGAAGGAAAAAACAGTGGAGAGTAAAGAGAATTAACAGTCACAGCAGCCTGTCCATTTTCACAAGTCTTTCAATAGCAGCACAGCTCACTTAGCACAAATATCCACTGTAATTCCCAGTTAGGAGCATTTCCCTGGTGCAACCTGTTCAGAAAGCAGGAGTTTGTTTACTCTCTGGCTTGGCCTGCTGGATCACATTACACCTGCTGGGGCTGAGGGTAATGCAGGAGGTTGGTTTTAAACTGGCACTGTTGCTTTTATAAAGCCTTTGCTGTCATAGGCTCTGCCTATGTTCAAGATCTCATGCATCAAGGCAAGGCTTAAAGCAGTTTCAGTAGAGACATCCCAGTCTCCTAGGTCCCTGTCCCTCAAGCCCCACAACTTTGCTGCAGTAGCTGTGGGAGAAATGTTTCAGTTCCTGCTCTATTGCTGAAACAGCCACATCCACCTTTACAGGGTTACCTATAACTTTCTCATGGTTTTTCCAACTGCATTTCTAAGTTACTCTTTCACTGGGATCTTGTGATGTACCTGGCCCTGAGGGCTCTGCCAGGCACCAGAGGATGAGCTATAAACATGAAGGTACAGTGAGTCATAAAAGAGATATCATTCCCTAGCTGTCCTGAGGGAGCAGTGAACAGTCTCTGCACAGCTTTGCTCTGGGTGGGAACAAGATAGAGGACATCAGAGTATCAGTGATGAAAGGTCTTCAACAATTTCTCTGTCTCCAAATCCTTGCTCCCCAACCTGTTCTTGGTGCATCTCCATAACTTTCAAATTTACTGCAGTCAAGGGAGAAAGAATTCCTGAACATCTTCCATGTAGCATCATTTTGGTATGTTATCTGTACCTGGTGTGGCTAATGACCAAGGGTGTCCAATTTGTCCACACTACTTTGGAAACACTCTAGGAAGTACTCAGTTTTCTGGGTACAAAGCTGAAACAAAAAAGTCTTACCAGATATCACAAGCACTGGCTTCAGACAGGTTTGAAAGCCAACGGGTGAATCACAGTAAGCTTTGGTACATAAGGGCTTTCCAGCAGCCAATAACCACAAATCTCTGTCCTTGGAAGAGCAGAGAGTTGGCCACAGCCACAGATCTCCAGGGTGAATCAGTGGATGAGATGGGAGCTGTGTGCACCTCTTCCTCACACCCACTCCCAACAATGTCTGGAGCACACATACTTGTGAGAGGTGAGCACATGGAAACGTGTGTGTGTGTGTGTTCACTTGCCTGTTGTGTAGCCTTAAAATTGTGCGTCCTTAAATACGGGACGAAACTTATGGTAAACAATCACAATTTAGAAAATAAAAGTTAAAAATAGAACTAATTTATAATCTCTGAAGATGTGTTTTACCCATCTGTAACTTCTGTTGGATACCTGAGTAGAGGTGAGTAGTAGATTCACCGTGCAGCTACAGAGACCACACAAGAACAATTAGGCCACAACCTGCATTTTATAGCACAACTAATGACAAAGATTTCTTCAAGTAAGTATCTCCAGCTGATCTTCGTCACATGAAAGTTGTAGCCAGTATGTGAGAACCTGAAAATGTGAAAGACAATTTTTTTTTAGCAAAAATGAAACTCACTGGTTTACCTTCGCCATCTGTTTGGCATATAAACAGAGAGAATACACAAATAAATACTGAAAAATACATTTGTTTTAAATATATGGGAAAAAAGGGTTTGAAGCATTTGCAGTATATAATACTGTTTTTAAAACACGATTTTAGCCACCTGACACATTCAATCAAATACAGAAAACTCTCCAGGTAGTATTTACATTCTGGAAGAGCAATAACAAAAGAAAATGTAAGTGCAGCAAATCATTCTGAAAATAAGCTCATTTAAACAGGGAATGAGGTCCCCCTGAGAGGCTGTAGCATGACTGACTCTTAGTATTACTTTAAAAAGCTGCAAGTTTTTCCCCATAAAACACACCCACTTTAGGAAGGGCAGACTGTTTGGTCTATACTCCAAGAAGCCAGGAGAAAAAAAAATCACTTCTAAGAGCCTGGTATTTTCAGTTAGGCCTCTTTTTGATCCAGTATTCAGTGAAATTCCTAATGTAGTTCATAGTCTTTATCAAGAAAAAAAAACAAAACACAAACAACACAAACAAACAAAAAAGCAGCAATAAAGGGTGGAAGAAAGCTGAATCCCTTTTCCAGGCGGTGACACTGCCACTTTAACAGTTTCCCACTGTACTTGAGGTTAGTTGCCAGAGAAGCCTTGTTCAGCCTATTTGGGGGCCCCATGAAATGCTGCAAGCGTTACTGAAATGAGCACTTGTCTTTTGTTGTGCTGCATGCGAGCACCATACAGTGCTGAGCTGATAAATCCACTTTTTCTAACACAAGCATTTTTCAAACAAAACTACCATGAGACTGATGAGTAATGCCAGCTTGCCAAAAAAAAAAAAAAAAAAAAATACAAAACACCACATAGCCCCCCCAACCCCAACCCGCTGCTGACACTGCCAGCTGTTAAATTCACATATTCACAAACCCCATGGGTTACATAAGTGGAAACTACAAGAGCAACTCACCAGGCAGAGGAACTGCTACACACAGCGGAATGGGGGCTCAGGAAGGAACTGGGCACACAGTCCAGAGCTCACTAATGTCCAGGATAAAGCTGGGTGCTGCCCAGAACACACCAAGCTTACCAGCACTCCAGACCATGCATCATCGAGCTGTCTGTTGTTTGTTCAAAGGTTGTTTTTTTCAGCAAAGTGAGAACACGTGTGGAAAAAAAAATATATTAGCCCTGCTATGTGTGGTATGAACATAAGGGGCATTTTAAAGCCAAAATGTCCCTGTCCATGCAGGGGAGGGGGTTCAATAGGATGATCTTCAAGGTTACTTCCAACCTGAACCATTCTGATTCTTCTATATGCAAGGCATGAAGCAGAAGCCTGACTCTAAAAGGCTCATCAGCAAACCTTCAGCAGCTAAAAGACAGCCGTGGAGAAGGTGGAGAATGTAAGATACAGCCAGGCTGACAATATCTAGATAGTTTTTAATTTTCATTAAATCTTTCAGATGTATAAAAGCACTTTTCAAAGTTGTTGTTATTATTATTGTTCTCCAGCTGAGCTCTGCAGAAGATCTGTAATCTGCACAGGGTATGGCAGAAAAACAGCTTCAGAACACCTGCTTTCATTTCAGTATCTGCTTCTAGACTGGTTTAAAAAACTTTGGCAAAGACTTCTGATTCTGGAAGAACCGTGAGGCAGATGATGGAGGAAAAGCATCCTTAAGGGCTTCTGAGAAATGACAGGATGTGGAGCTGCAGTAACTGTGCAGAAGGAGCAGTGCAGGGAAGATGACAATGTCTGCAGAAGCTGCTAGACCCCCACGTGTTGCTGAGATTGCCAGAAATGGGGTTCTGAAGGGGGCTGAGCTGGAGATAAATCAAAGAAGAAAACAATAGTTGTCTGTATTAACAGCAATGAAAAATCCTGTAATTAAACCACCACTAACCTCAAGCTAACTTTTATATATCCAAAATAATCTACAATTCCTTTTGTCTGCTCATGGCTGAATTAATTCTTGCTATATGGTAATACATTTTTAATAAAAAGGATTTAATCTTGTGGAAAAACAACATATAGAAGTTATTTGATAAGACAGCGTGCCTGTTCATCAAATAAGAACTGAATGTGAAATGTCAATCTAACTGCAGAAAGTTCCATGTGCTTTACCATGTTGCCTGTAATAAACTAGATTAATGCAAAATCAAGATGCACAGACAAATCAGGAAAAAAAAAAGAAACACAGAAATTAATGTTTTAGAATGATGTCACCTAAACCAATGTGTAGGTACAGTCTGTTGCATGGGAGAGCAGTGAAAGCATAAACAGAATATTAGATGTGCATTAAGACACAAACTGAAATAGCTGTGAACAATGGCAAAGTCTGGTTGCTCTTGGAATCTTAATGTAATGAAACATCCTTATAAAAGATGAGACAATAGCAGGTCTATAAATGACAGTCTCGTAGGCAGGGAAGTATTAAAAACTTCCTGTAGCTCCTAAAGTATCATCCTATATTGTAACCCTTCTACAAAGGCTGCCGTGAGTGCTTTCTCCAACTTAGTCTGCCCAGAATAGGGGAAAGCATCAGAATTAGTTTGACTTTTCCTCAGCACGCCAGCCATGCAGACACTCAAAGCAGAGAGGAGAGGTAAAAGGAAACGGAAATGTGGAACTTGTTCAGGACCTTCTGCCAGCACACCTGGAAGTCCTGGTGCTTGCTTCCCATCCCCTCTTCCTCCAGAACACAGGGACTGGGCATGATCCGGGCTGGGACCACACTTTCTGTCGCTTTCTAGACTGCATTTCTTGGTGTAGGCTGTAGATACAAGCAAACACAAACCAGGATAAAACTTCAGTGTTCATTTATTACTTTTATTTTATTAGTTTTATTTTGTGGTTTTTCTTTTGCTTGCTTGTTTGAGTAATAAAGTGAGTTCAGTTAACTGGGCACATATTTAATTTGAAAACATTCTCAAAATACCTCCTAATGCATCATGGACCACAGGCTGAGATACATTCCTGTAAAGCAGACATCCTCAGAGCTTTCAGGCTAGTAGATCACTCTCAGCCCTCAGATTTTCTTGCAGACTGCCACACACTCTTCTCATCAAAATTTTAATTGAAGACTATGAACATTATTATTTAATACAGCTCCACAGACCACCTGCAGCAAATTTGCCAAGGCCTCATGGATTATCAGTGATCCATGTAGAAGAGGCTGGGGACCACCAGTCTGAAGCCTTTGGCAATTCTGACCGCTTGTCTCTAACACTGTATTAAGCCCATTCATATATTTCAGCATGTTAAAAGAGCCTGCACTTCAGAAAATATTTCAAGAACCAAATGAATCTGAGCTGAAAGGGGTGAGGAAGATGAATAATACCACTGCAGCTACTGCAAATATGCACCTCTAAGCACTCCACATCCCAGCCATACCAGGGACAAACAACTGAAAAAAGGTGAAGAGGTACAAAACATGCAAGCCCAGGATCTTTTTCAAGTGACATTGGCAGACTTGCAGTTGATTATAAATTCAATGGGATTGACAGAAATCAACTCTATGGAACTTGCAGCAAGGTGAAGCTCTTAAGACCCCCTTATCATTCCTTCTGCCAACAATATCTCTCTCTAAACCTGAGGTTTTGAGGAAAGTTTGGGGCAATTTTTGTACAAAAGTTCCAGTGGAATAGTTGTATAATCTGTTTTAGAAGTGATCTCCTGCTTTTCAGGTAGAACTGGTGCACTCCTAAGAAAGGAGACCTAAGTATATATAAAAAAATCTGCTAAAAATTCTGCAGATGCCTTTGAAAATACTGAGGATTCACACTTCCTATTTTTAAATGTGGTTTGGGTTTCTTTCTGTGTTTTGTTTTTTTTTTTCTGGAAAACAAGCAAATGTCCTCACCAAGGGCTGCGAGCCGTCTTGCCAAGCTCCCCTGCATCAATATGCTTGTGAAGGTGAATAAATTGTTTTGGTCTGTTAAAAAACAATGCCACAACAAACTATGATTAGTATTCAGCATGGAACTTAACAGAGTGTTGCCACTAATATTTGCATGTGCAGGTCTGGCTTAAATTATTTTAGGGCACAGTTCTGCCTCCCTTCTTAAACCTAGAAATTAATATCCTGCTCTTCAAATAATCCCACCAGAGCAGATTACACCAACCTGCAAGGTGGGATTTTGGCCAAGAGGCATCAGCGGATTTGGGGGGACTTGCTGCAGAGGAAGGTGTTACTGCAAGTAAAAGCTAGAGGCTCCTGCTGCTCTGGCCTCTGGGTCTTCTCAGTAGTACAGAGATATTTAGAATGTAGAAAGGCTCAGACACTCCTGAACCATATTTTATAGCTCCATCTCTGTGTAGCCCTTCCAACCTCAGGGGAACAGCTCAACAGGTGACTGGGAAGAAGGACGTCAGAGCCAGAACTCTCCTGTGAGGCACAAGAAGTGGTTGGGCAAGATTCCCACTGAGATAAGTTTGCATAATTTTTCTAAGACTGGGAGAAAGTCTTAATGCAATTTTCTTCCTTCAGAGCAATTTTAAAGTCAGTTAAAGTCTGAGCACATTTTCCACCTGGGAGACTGGACTTTGTTCCTCAGTGTAGTTCCACTTACTCATCTGATGACTACAAATTACTCATGTGAGCAATGCATGGGGAGATGAAGTTTTGTAGGAGTGGGAATAAAATAGAAGAGCAAATCCACTTGCTCAGAAGGGCAAGTTTCTAAATCTGACAACGATTTCTCCCTCCCCCACAGAGTTTGTTGCTTAAAATCATAAAAGGGGGGGAGGGGGGGGAAATCATATTCTTTATAAATATGATACTAGCTTGACCACAATTTTCTTCTACAAAAATGCAGAATGAAATTTGTGGCTCACCTATTGGTATTACAAATCAGCAAAGGAACTAGCCTGTGAAACACTTTCATTCCATATTATTGTGAGTGATACATAATTTCCTGGTTTAAAAATAAAATTACACAGATTAAGAGCCTTTTTTATCTAAAAAGAATGTGCCTATTAGAGACGTTACTTCCTAAAATGAACAACCTGCTTTAATAAGCAGCCTCTTGGTTTTATGATATTAAGAGAAAAAAAATCTTCACATCTAGTTTAACACATGTCAGAGGCTTCATTTACAAGTTCAAAATCCAAAGGTAGATAAAGTCTTAATTTGGTTTGGAGTACGCAAAGTTCCAGTTTTTCATATATCAATGTATGGAATTACTCATTACAGTGTTGTTAGGGAAGAAAAAAATAGTTGCAAGATTAGTTTATTTAAGGAATAGTAACTGCTAATAAAAGCTTTCCACTAACAAGGATGTTTTAAATAGTTTTTTAATATGCTTTTAATGACCTCTACTTCTCTTACCTACCTCCTTGCTTCCCAAACTGTTTGTACTGTCCCCAATAACACTCAGTGGAAAGCTGTCGTTCCTGGCTAAATCCTTACTTAGGTTGGATGCTATGCCTCCGTTAGACAGGGTCACAAGGTCACAATCGATTTTGGAGGCCACCTGGAGAGTCCAGGCCGTGAACTGACTCAAAAAATTTATATCAGAGCTGGAATGGCCCACCTCCCAGGGCTCAGCCTGCTCTAACACCCCAACCGCAGGATGGAGCCTGCCAGGCCCAGCTCAGGGAGAGGCCAGAGTTGTTGACCCCGTTAGCTGACCTCTTCAAACTTCAGGAGAATTTTTCTGGCAGTTACCACGGTGACTGGGCACTCCAAGCTTATCCTTCTTACTGAAAAAAAAAAAAAAAAAAAAAAAAAAAAAGGAAGAAAAAAAATGGTAAAACCTACCTTGTAGAGATGTCTATCAAAAATCAAATACATAAATGTTTTAATTGTTTGCTTCTCTCCTTGGGCTGCTCTGGTTCTAACTGCTACATCCGAAACAACCATTGAGAAAGCAGTTTGGCTGGAAACATTTTGACTTCTGAAAAAGCAATATTCAGTGGATTTAACAAGTAGCATTTCTAGTATCTGCCTGCAATCACAAATGACACACTGAAAAGTTTATTGTGAAATAATATTTATTTTTCTTTCTGTATCTGTCTCCAAATTATTCCTTATCAAATTCAGAACAAACTGAGAAAAGGCTCAAGGAAGGATTCCAAGCTGCCTTTGGCTTTTTTTCCTTTTGAAAAATAGCTGCTGGATGAAAAGATTAAGCATGCCTCAATATGTTGCTTGGGTCTCTTAAGAAGGGACTGCATAACCCATTTAATGTACCATGAAATATTATTTGAGGAGAAAAAAAGAAAAAAAAAGTTGTCAGGCATCGTTATTGTTGTTTGTTTTCAGGCACTCTGAACATTAATAATTTCACACATAAAATGTACCAGGTAAGCAAGGTCTCATGATGCTGACAGAAAACGCTTGAAACACATCAAGGGATCAGAAAGTGCACTAAGTAAACAAGAAAACATAGTGCCCTCTTCATTCTGAAAGAACAAGGGGAAAACTGGTGCTCCTTAATTTCAGAGCAATCACATATTACATATGAAGCTTTTATGTAAATTTTCCTCATGCTTCTATACTTGAAATAACATCTTGCAAAAGGGAGCACAGAAGAGTACACTGTGTTATAGCTGGAAAAATCTGACTGATGGCAAAACGTCAATCAGAATTCCCTGTTTGTTACCGACTGCTCCTCTCTGGAGTACAGCTAAGCAGAGGTTTAGTGGTTGAAAGTGTCATTTTGTCTCACATATGGTTTTGAAGTATCTTCTGTTGTTTGAAGAGTTAAATAGGAATATTCAAATTGCTGCTCAGCCACATCTCTGTGCTCCTCCTGGGCTTCTCCTCTGGCAGAACTGAGATGACAGAGGGGACCACACTGAGTTGCCTCTCACAGGGGGAGATCCTGCAGACCCTGTGGGTGAAAAAACAAAGCGGGAGATTTGGGTGTGAAAAGCAATAACTGATCTTTTGTCAGAGATTTATTTTTCATTTCTACTGGAAGGATGAGAAAAAGGCAGGCCAGCTTGCGTGTATGAACCAACATTTTAAAAAGTGAATATAGGCATAGTAAAGGAACCTTTTTCCTTTCAAAATCGATTCAATTACTTTGAAATATCATACGCTCAATGATAAACAGATACATAGACACATGATAATAGTGCAATTCTGAATTAAACGTGCAAACAATTTAATTTCCTTTTATGAGGGATGTGTAAGAAAAAGACTAAGCCTCTCATGAAGAGATGAATTTGTGATTTTATTATGGCTATGCAAGATGGTTTTATGTCTTCCCTTTATTTCCTGTATGAAATAATGTAAACTGAAACAATCTGGTGACTGATTAATAGGCCAGTGGGAAGAAAATAAGTGTTTGTTGCATTTTATATTTTTTTGCATCCTTGTTGAACAACACTGTATATATAAGCATGTGCCTTCCAATTAGATAGCATGATTTATGAAGTCATGCTTAGGGGTAGCCAGGTTGTTGACTCAGATTAGAGCTATGATGCCAGCTCATTCCCTGGTGACAAACACTGACTGTCCTTCCCACAGCCAGGCACCCCTGGCAGCTTTATGAAAAGACCTTGTGGTTGGCAGAGCACTGAGCAGGAAATGAGGTCCTCTCCGGTTTGGGACAGAGATGACTGGAGTTACAGAAAGCTGTAAAGCAAAATCAGCATCCCCTGAGTCACAACTTCAAGCTCTCGGGGGCCCTGCGGTTCCCAGGATGCCCTGGCCCACCAGTGCTGCATTGCTTGGGCACCCTCCAGCCTCCCACTGACTTCCCAGGGGAGGACCCTGAAAACTGACAGTCTGTAGGGAGCAGAGGGGAGAAATTTCTCGTGGGAGATGAGGGAAGTCATCCCCCTCGTGCTCCCCATGCACCCCAGTGCTCAGCACTCTCTCAAGGGAATGCCTTTCTCCCTCACCCCTACCAGAGAATTGTCAGCACATCACATGGTGTTTTTCTAATGATGTTACAACGAGGCATTTACCTCAGCTTATGGCTTGGAGATCTTTTGTGTGACCTGCCCTCTTCTAGGAATTTCACATATAAATCACTGGAAAGCAGGGAATCTTTAAGACCCAGGGAGAAGCTGCATGCTGTGTTTGCCTCTTGGCATAGGTAGCTGTGGACCACAGAGCATCTTGCCTTCTAGGTGCTACAGCAATTCAGACACCTGCACCTGAAATGAGGGGCTCGGCCCCTTGTTTCCAAGATCTTTGAGCCAGAAAGCGAGCCTGTAGAATGAGGCTAGAAACTGCTGCTGAATTCATAGAGGACTCCCTGATGCTCTCTGTGTAACATTTTCAGCCTGAATTCCCTCAATGTAATTGAAACAATAATATTTAGACCGTTTGGGGCTGAGATTATTGCTCTAATAAATTGTTTTTTTATTGGTTCATTGTGGCAAATAAGCCTCCGATTGATTTTTCTCTTAATCAGCATGGAGAATGCATTCTGCTGTAATTAAATCCTGTGTAACTGGGCACTCTGTGTTCGCTTGTCTCTTAGCTTTCAGTGGTATGAGATACAGTACATCAAACGTTATACTGTACACGATAGGCACCCTGCCAGCCCGGGGAGCGATTATACTGCCTTGCCTTTAGTGTGCTTACAAATGAGTATAGCCGGAGCACGTATGGAAAAGTCTGCGTCGCTTGGGAGATGTAGGAAAGTTATTAGAGGAAGATGATGGCCACGGATAAGGTCTTTCCCCTTGAGGAAAGTTTGACCCCCCTCTCTGAAAAGGCTGAGAGAGACGCGGGGACCGCCGCCCCACCCCGACCTCCCCGGCAGGTCCCCGCATCCCTCCCCGTGCCTCCCACCCCTCCGCCCGTGGGGCCCAGCCCAAGCTCCCCCTCGCCCCGAGGTTCCGTCCGGTTCCGTCCGGCCCGCCCCGGGGCAACCGGTCCCCTCCTCTGGCGGGAGAGGGGCCGGGATGCCAGGCGGGCAGTTTTGAAGAGTCGATCTTCATAATACAAATCCCCCCGGGTTCGCCTCCCCGCCAGCAGCGTGAGCCAGGTTTTTAATTGAATCCCGAGGATTTGGAGGCTGCAGAGAGCCCCGATTCGGGCCCCAGCGTCCTGGGTCCCCCCCACGTCCCCTTTCCCGGGAGCGGGCCTGTCTCTCCGGGGTTGCAGGAGGAGGGGAGGACCCTTGTAAGGGCCCTTCTAAGCCCCCAGCCCCAAGCACCTGGGAGGGGAGGGAGGGAGGCCGTGGGCCCACGGCAACTCGGGAAGGGCGAGCGGGGCTGGGGGCAGCGCGGGGGGCTGTGGGGGGCCGTGGGGGCAGCTGGCAGGGCCGTGGGGGGCCGTGGGGGCAGCTGGCAGGGCCGTGGGGGCCGTGGGGGCAGCTGGCAGGGCCGTGGGTAGCTCCTGGCTGCTCCAGCCTCTCGGCCCGGCAGCGCTTTAGGGGGGGCTCAGGCCGAATCCTGCCCATTCTATAGGTTAATGCTCTTTTCTCTCCGGCTGCGGGGAAGCAGGCCAGCGGATAATTACCCCTCACTGCAATCCGCAGAGCTGGCCTAATCCGAAAGCTCAAGTGCCCGTAAGTAAAACTTCAGGAAAAGTTATTGAAACTGACAAATACAGGGTGACAAATAATCAATAAAAGCCCAGTCCCACATCCTTTATTGTTTCCAGGCACTAACAACAAGTAATGAAACCTCGGCGAGGACAGGGGGAGGGAGAAGCGGGAACCGGGAGCTGGGCTGGCTCCTGGAAAGCCCCCAGTTAAAAAAAAAAAAAAAAAAAAAAAACAAAAAACAAGGGAAGGACCCGGCAACATAACGGGGCCGGTACACCGTCTCCGGGAGGAAAAAGCCAATAGTCCCCCCTTCCCCAGCTCCTCCCTGCCGCCCGCAAGGGTCTCTGAGCCCGCAAGGTGTTTGCCCCAAACCAGGAGCTGCTGCCGGCCCCGCTCCACGCATGTGTCTCCCGCACCCGCACCAAACCCCAAGAGCTGTAAGCTGCTTTCTAAAATATATAAAATATCTGGACACCAAACGCGCTGCTTCTAACTAGCATTTCGTCCCTGGATTTTCCGCGCCGCAGTTTCTAAAGTTACAAGGAAGGACGCTGGGCAAGATAAATCCGTGCTGTCGTTTTTCTCCCTCTCTGTCTCTCCGAATTAAGTTCTGATCTATCAGTTTAAACACTGGCCAGAAAGTTGATTCCCTTTCTGTTAAGATTTCGGGTTAAACCGGGGGCTCCTCCAATGTCTTTAAGCTTTTGAGCTGTGTAAATGAACTGCAGTGTCACATAATCGATAGGGAAAACTCAGCTGTCACAGATCCGAAAGCAGCCTCCTGCCACAGCAATAACGTGATTTGGCATTTCAAAGTTTGGAAACGTGCTGTCTGCGCGTCCGGGGCTCGGGGAGAAAGAGCTGAGCAGAGGGACGGGGGCGATGAGCTGGGGTGCGGGGTTGGGGGGGCAGGCAGGGACGGGCCCCCCCGCACAGGCGCCCCGCACCGCGGCACCCGCTGCCGCTCCCTCCCTCCCCGACACACGCTGTGAAAGTTGTTTCCCAACTTTGGCGTTTGGGGAGAGTTGACCCAGAACAAATCTCAGTGTCTCGGTGGCCTTTGCGAAGAAACCGTGCCCCCCCACTCACACCCCCCCCCTCCCCCCGAGCCTGCGGGACGTGCCCATCTGGAGCACGCACCGTGAGAGCAACTGTGCCGCGTACAGTCAGCCACAGCGGCCATCAGTCGCTAAAAGCCACACGCTTCAGTGGGCCGGGAATAAAACCAAGTCCTGGTGACGCCTGGTTAAACCACTGACCCTCCTGCGAGGGCTGAAGAAGGGGGAAGGAGACCCCCACCCCACCCCCGGCAAACCCAACGTTGGGGGCCTTCTCGCCGGGCTTTGCAGGGAGATGCCAGCAGCGGCCCTGTCCCCCCCCCCCCCCCCCCCGAGCTGTCAGCGCAGTGCCGAGGGGGTGTCAGCCCAGCTGTTTGGGGGGGGGGTGGTCAGGGAAGGGCCCCGGTCAGAGCCCACCGGCACAGGCCTGGGACGCAGGTGAGGCGTGGGAGGCGATGGAAGGGGCGGTAGCCCGCGTGGGCACCGATTTCCCACTGAAACACTTATTTTTGTGTCTGCTTGGGTGGAAAAATTCACCTGTGGGCAGGGTGTGCCTCAAGGTGCGGAGTAATCGGTGCCCTCGCCCCCCCCCCCGCACTCCCCTGCTTACACACAGGCACACGCACAAGAAAACAACCTACATGGGGTGTTGGGATGCTGTCTGGAAGAGGAGGGGTTTAGCTTCAGATTAGGAAGCTCTCTCAGATGAACGATAAATTTCTCTTTGGTCAGGCGATGGTGTTTGATCACATCTTTGTGTTTTTTGTCCCCACCACAAAGGGACCCGCAGGCTGAATCAAGAAATAGGACTTCAGATCGTTTGATTTGACATCAGGAAACTGTTGCGTTTGTAATATTGTAACACCCTGAAGGGGGAAAATGAAACCTCTGTAGCTGAGACAAGGAGTGTGCTTAAGTACCACTACGTTTCAAAACCCATTTGGATATAATTTAAGTCTTCTCTGGCTTACAGTAATATACTCTCCAACCTTGAGGCTATCCAAAAGGGGGGATTTAATGAGGCCGAGTTTATACACTTATATAATTTAGAGGTTTTGCTGTAGCTGTAAAATGACAATTGGTACATGTGTAGTGCAAAAGAGCTGAAATCCCATCCAGGGACCAAGTTGGCTGTTTCTGAAGGAGCTGTCATTTCCAGCAGGGGGGACACAATGAGAAGGCCAGGAGCAACGGAGCTCTGATCTCCACCAAGGAGAGATAACCACCTGATTAAAATAGGCCTCTTGTTCCCTCGTTACTCGATCATTGTGTGAACTTACCTTATTTACAATTACAGGCAATGAGTGAGTTGCCCAGATTGCACTACACCTATAGGTTTGGGTTTACTCCTCACTTTGTTATCAAGACCATCTCTTGGACAGATTGCTGGACTGCTCATAACATGGGGGTGCAAAAATGCTCTTAAGGACAGGGGGGCTTTATACATTCAGAGCCTTATATGTGAGCACAGCATGTACACACACACACACCACTGGGAACTGAGGAAGGGGCCAGGCTCTGCAGAACCAGCTTGACAAAATCAGGATATTTACAGTACTCAGATACATGTCAGCATCACCAGGAAACACAGGGGCACCACACAGCAAGAAATATTATTTTGTATTCGACACCTGGCACCTGCTCATTTTTCAGGTGAACCCAGGAACAGTGGCTGCTGTCCTCACCTCTTTTGGGATCACTCTGGAGACCGGGCATACACCAATGGCATTGGGCAGTGATATATTAAATCTCTGCTGAGATTTAATGCACTTTGTTCTCCATTTTAATATTTAATGGTACAGTGTTTGCCAGATTATTATCCCACTATTGCTTGTGCATTTGTCTCTTATGTCTAGTTTCTGTCATTACACAAAGCATTTTGAAGAGCTAATTTCAAGACAGAAAGTCTACACTTACTATAAAAGTCATTAAATTAGCATGACAACCACAAAGTGCCTAGGTTATAATTTAGCTATAGATCTGAAATATTCCCTGCTTTCTCTCTCCACTTGAAGTATGAAGGCTGCAGCAAGACACTGTCTTGAAGTTAGGACAACTGAGATGCAGAGTGCACTGTGCAAGAACAGGGAAGGAGATACAGACTCCATCACCAGCTTTTTGGCAGAGTGGGGGGTAACCAGAAAGATCCCTGATTTCCCCTCATGTCTCCCAGCATCCAGAGAAAGATGTTATCAGATGGTCTTCTACTACAACAGGTGGGAAGAAAAAATAAATAGATCTTGATTCATTTCACATCGATTAAATAGTTGCTTGGATAGGAGGAAGCACTCTTGCCTGTTAGATCTCACTGAATGCTAAAGATGGGAAAACGTGTTACAAAAGCAGCTGTTTGCACTAAAGCTGCAACACGTCCCATTTCTTTCAATCGTCTCTTCATTTCATAAGGGAGCTGGGGAGAGGAAGAGCTGCTCCTGCCAGCTGCCTGGGTGTCTGCACTGCCCTAGGGGGCTGAGGGACCCCCGGGGGTGCCAGGGCAGCGGGTGCCCAGGACGCGGCTGAGGGAGAGTTCGGTTCTGCCCGGCCCAGCACCTCCCTGCCTGCCCCGTTGCCTTTCGAGAACGAGAAAATTAGAGAAGAGACAAGAGAAAATCAGAGAAGAGACAAGACGGGGCATAAAAACGCGGCGCTCGCTCGGAGAAAACGCAGTCCTGGTATTTATTTAAGCTAAAAATCTTCTAACAATTTTTTTTTTTTTTTTTTTTTCCCCTCGGCCAGGCTCAGCAAGGTGCGTTTCTGTGGACTGATTTGTTTGCTTTTAACCAAGCAGGCTGCGAATAGTGGAAGCTTTCCATTTACCTTGTCTTCTTTAAGCGTTTTAATTATTATCACTGACCTGTTGGGCATACCTACAGTATCAATGTCCCTTTTACATCTCTGCCTTCCCTTTCTCTGCATGTTTCTGCTATTTAACACTTGCTACCTTTGCCATTAGAGTCCTAGAGTGACCCCCATGGGTATCTTGGAAAGAAAGACCCTCTGCATTCCAGCACTGCCTCCTTACCCAAGTAATAGCAAAGGGACCATTCAGACACATGGACCACACTGAAGCATTAATTAGGCTGATGAAATCCATAGAAATGTATGGATTCAGCATAATCGAGTTTCTTCTGCTGACTATAGTTAAGGAATACGTGAGCAGCTGGGAGAATAGAAAGTACTGTTAGGGTGAAGTCATGCGTGTAATTGAGTATATTTAACATAACCATTTTAATGATCGGTGATTAAAAGTGCATCTACTTAAATTGTATACCTCTGCAATTTGTCCATATCAACTTTAGAGCACACACAAAGAAAAGGTCGTCATATAAATTTATAAACAAGATCCCTTCCTGGCTACACATGACTCGAGCTGGAATGATAACTCGGCAGCACCAAGGGGGGAAAAGGCCTTTTGCAAGAAAACAGCTACGCGGGTGCGGTATTAATTAATCACTGGTTTGGCCCCCTTTCTCTCCTATGCAGTCACAGTATTGGAAGTGCATAATAAGTGAGTTTGCTTTTCAACCGTAATTATTTATAACAATTAGATCACTCGGGGAAAAAAAAATCCCTGGGTTTCTTTCCCATATTAAAGGAGTTCCTTTTCCCTCGCTTGACAGTATTGTTTGGACGCGTGTGTGTGTACATATCTTGAAATAAAATGTTTTGGGTTTTTGTTTTTTTTTTTTTTTTTCTTCTGCAGTAACGTTGCTGGCGGACACCCAGCAAAGAAAGGATAAATGTTGAAACTTCTCCCCTCGCTACACTTCTACAGGGAGAGCTTGCTGCCTGTCAACAGGGGCGGTGTTTGGGGAGGCCGGAGCTGATGGGCACAGCCGTGTCCCCTCGCAGAATGGGAAATCAGCAGAATGGGATCTGCTAGTGGGGACTGGATCCCACAAAGCCCACGCGTTGGGAAGGCTGAGTGTCTCTCTCTCGCCTATTCAATCTGCCCAGGCTGCTTGCAGCGAATAAATAGAGTCATTGTGGAGCCCATACACAAACCGACCCAACTCCCTCCCCCCATCCCTTCTCGACCTCCACCCCCCCGTCCCTTTATGCTTAAACGCTCACAAATCTGCAACCGCTTTGCGCTAAAAAGAGCCCAAACTTTTCTCCCTTTTAGTGCGCGACGCCTGTGGGAAAGGTTTAGTCCCACGTATGGAATATGTAGGTATGGCAGAGAGACGGGGGTCAGGCTGGGTAAGGGAAAACAGGACCCATCCTGCCCTCTCCCCGCCGCAGATAACGGTTCCGAGTACCCAGATGCATTAAAGAGCCACAAAAGCAGCGGAGGGGAGGGAAGGTTCACTTAAGTTTCGGGTGGCCAACTTCAATCCTGCTGTCTCCCAGCATCGCTGCAAGGTGAAATCCATTTGGAGGCATCCCTGCCAAGCGGGCGGCAGCTCCGCACCCGCGGAAGTTACTCCCTGCAAGAGAATTCGCAGCCTTGAAAGCATATTTTTCTTCCAGCTATAGTGGCACTTAAATGATAATGTAGGCAATGAAACTGGGGAGATTTATATCTTTTGGAAAGTAGGACGAGCCAGATGGTAATAGCGTCATTAACAAACAAACTTAGGATCTGCAAGTGAAGCTTGAAATTGGGAGAGAGATCTGGAGAACAAAAGGAGCTGCTGTTGAGGGAGGGGAGGGGAGGGGAGGGGGGGGAAAGTCCCTCTTCTGCCGGCCAAATCTAAGAGCACATTCTGGAGGGGCTACTCCTGCCCAGCGCTAGATAATAAACGACGGCTTTTTCCTCCCCTGTTGTGACTGAGAAAGGACAGAGAAAACTTTTGCAATAGGCAAATGTGGCATTTATTTATGTGTAACCCTTTGTAGTCTCAAGTGTCCCAAATGGGCCTTTAATTCAGCTCCCTAGTTCGATACGGAGGGATCGCTTCTCCCAAGTTTATTTTAGAGAAACAAAGCGCCGCTTGTGGAAGTTGGAGGGCCAAAAGTTCAGTAATTATTTTTTTGAATTAATAGTAACGAATAAATATTAAAGGTTAAACATTATTTGCGGAGAGTGTTGAAGCATCTGCGGGACTTATTGCATCCTCTAGAGTTTTTTTTTTTTTTTTTCACCAAAAGAAAAAAAAAAAAAAAAAAAAAAGAGAGAAAAAGAAATAAGAAAAAAAGGTCAGTGTTTGTGAGGAGGCACCGACACAACAGCGGGCGGAGATCATAGGGCAGGGTCGGGGTGCGGGAGGGTTGGTGGGGGAGTGGGGAGGGCCCCAGGGGGCTCCCCTCGCCCTCCACCAGGGCTTCTCCCCGCAGCACCCTTTGGGTTTGCTCTCTAAAACCACAACAAGGGTCTCTCGCTGGCGGGAGAAAAGACCATCAGCACATCAGCAGAGATTTACCCAGCAGAGCCCATAAAGAGCGGAGACCCACCAGCTCCAGGGCTTCAGCAGGAAGGATGGGGGGGTTGCCTCCTAAATTTTAACCAGTATGGTCCCAAAATCAATAGAATAGTTTGGAGATCTTTAGAAGATCCTCGTATTTCCTTTCCATAGCAAAGTTGGTGGTTATTAGATGATTAATGATTTAAAAGATGCCTGTTAACAGCCCGAAGTTGAGAGACACGGACCCACGCTCTAAAGTAAAAATCTCACATGATTTTTTTTTTTTTTAAATGTGCTGGAGATCTTTAAAAGCCCCGAGGACTTACCCTTAAGGCATTATTCAAAGAAAAAAAACTGAGACTGGCGGTTCGTCACAGGCAATTGTAAAGGGTTTCAAAGGACCGATCAAACGAGTTGGAGAGTAATCTACATTAAAGTCCGGATGGCAGTGTTACAACATGCACCTGCAGGGTATTTGCTATCCCTGCCCCTTACAGAGCTACAAATCACCATTAAAGAAAGCTGCTTAAGCTTCCTCCTCGCTTCTAGAAAGACTTACTCGGGCTCCTTCACTTTGATATTTATACATCTTATTGATAAGTGTGGGGCTATTCAGCGCTCCCTTCCCCCTCCCGGACTCTCCCCGGGCACTTTTGCACCTCCCGCACCCGCGTAAAGCTCCGGGAAGCCCGGCCTCAGGAAAGACACGCGTGGATGTGGGGTCGATTCCCCTGTCGGCGGTAAACTAGGAGCTGCCGGGGCCAGGGGAACTTTTATTTTTGTTTTATTTCTCTAGTTCCTCCCTCCCCCACCAGGCAGCGCGGCCCTCCCGGGCGGGCGCTGTCACCGGGGAGACCGGGGCAGCCCGGGCCGCATCGGCACGCTGGATGTCCCGCAGGATTTTCTCACAGTTGCGGGAGGTGCAGACATGGAAATGAGCTCATTAGGGGGGGAGTGGCGGCCGCCCAAGCCTCCCGCCCCCGGCCCGGCCCGGTTCGCTGTACCCCGGGGGCTCCAGGACATCTCTCCCCTGCAGATGGCTTTTTGGGCACAGTCGAGGCAGTGTCACCCATTGCTGCAAGGTTAACCCTTGGCATGCCGCGGCTGACAGCTGGAAAAACCCCGGCGACCCCCCCGACCCCCTCCCCGCTCTCCCCCGAGCAGCATCCAGCGTGGGCAATGCTCCCCCCGCCAGGGGATGTCAGCGGGAAAAAGTAAAGTTGTAAAACAAATAAAAACAAGCCGGGAGGAGTAGAACTAAAAAAAAAATAAATAATAAAAAAAAAATAATCACGATTTTCCACCCACTCGAGAAGAAAAAAGTCTCAAAGGTCAACAGGGATTCATCAAGCGCTTCCCACGGCTGCAGGCAGGGCTGGCAACCCCCAGCCCCTCAACCCGGGGTTTTGTTTCGGGGAATTTCAGTGCTCGAGTTCTGTGTTTTCAATACTTTCCTCGAGTGGATTCTTGCCAACGAACAAACCTCAGACCCCGCCGCAGGTGCGAGGCTGTTGCCCCCGCTCTCTGGGTGAGCCCGGAGGAGCCCGGAGGCATCAGCCGGACACCCGCATCGCTCCCGCATCGCTCCCGCTCCTGCCCTGGGCAGATGCGGGAGCACCCAGGGCGGAGGGGTGGGGGGTGGGAAGCAGAAAGGGGCTTGACCGCTCTTGCTGCGGAAGAGGATTTAGTTACTGTTTGTTAAAAAAAAAAAAAAGCTCTATTTTGCCTTACCCCCCCCCGCTGACGGGGCCCTCATCATAGCGCGGGGCTGGGGGCGAGCGGCAGAGCGGGGCAGGGGCTGGGCACCAGCCCAAAGTTTGACAAACCCACTTCCCTGCGCGGAATTGTCCCCGGAGAAGCTGGATTTGCAGGGGAGACCGGGATCTGCCCTCACCCGGCCGATCCCAGGCAAGTCGCCTCAAGAGCAAGGGAAAATCCGCGCACCGCCCAACCCGCGGAACAGCGCGCAGAGCAGAAGCAGGAGATCAAGCGGGGAGAGCGGATGGGAGCTGGGGTACGAGGCGCCCCATCTCTGAACTTCCCTCGAAACCTTCTCGGGGGGATCTCTATCCCCACAACCGTGTCCCCCCCACACCCACGACGGGGAAAGGATTTGCTGATGCCACGGTGAACCTGGGAGTGTTTGGACCAATTGGGCCGGACAAGGGAAGGGAGACAAGCAGGAAAGCCCGGGACAGCGGTGGCATATCGGGGTATTCCTCCGCGGGTGCGTATCCCCCCTCCCCGGTGGCAGGCAGGCTCTGGCACCTTTCCTGTCACATAACAACGTGCCCAACTTCCAGTCGCCTCCAAACTGTTGCAAAACAAACCTCCAACATGTCTACAGGGCTGGCAAGAAAGTGGTGAACCACAGAGCTGAGAGCCCAAACCCCCCCCCCCGGACCCCCCTCCTGGGCCCCCCCCAGCCCGCAGCTGATGCGGGGGAGGGGGCTGGGGGGGTGGGGAAAGAAAAGCGGGCGAGGGGCGAGAGCGCCTTCGGCCAAGCACTAATTTGGTGTGTACGCTTAAGCCTGCCATCTGAAGTGCTGTATAGCAACGAGGGGAAAGGGGTGTATTTGCAACTGGAAGATTTAGGTTGTTGCTAGGATGTGAGAACAAAAAATCTTCAATAAGTCGGGGAGGGGGAGGACGGGGCAGGGGGGGAAGGAGGGGGGGTTACAAGGTTTGTCACAGGGAAAAGTGCAGACATCTGCTGGAACTTCCATATCTAAGCTGTTCATTTACAGGAGCCAACTTCTGAAATCTCCACAATTAGATCTGCATTGTTCTTTCTCAACAACACTGCCTAGAAAGAAAAGGTCTTCTCTGTCGGGGCCAATCCAACGAAGCGTTTGACGTTATTAAATAATAAAGCGATTGTGATTTACATTGTTGTTCAGAAAAAGGGCCAATTATCCACTGTTATGTTGCCATAAAGATCATATTAACTCGAATTAGTAATCAAACAATATGCTAGCGTTAAAAGTATAGAAGGGACAACGGGACTGGTCTTGTTGCATCCTCACTTTTCCTTGTAAAACCAGAAGCATAAATACACTTCCAGGAGGCGCAGAAAGTTCATCCTGGACACCAAAAAAGTGAGAGAAGTACCAGTGTTTGTGATTGAGGGTCCCGGTGTTGATTGGTTTCAATAAATTCAAAGCCACCCCAAATTAATATTGATTTTTCTGTTTACAAATTAATTCTTCTGAATATGGTGGGAAAGCTTCCGCAACGTTCCATGAATCGAGAGGATTTTTTTTGGTTTCGATGTAAGGTTGGTTTTAGGATTAAGATTTTGAGGACCGTTTTGGTTGTTTTGTTGTTTTGGTTTTGTTTAGTTGTTTTTTTGTTTTTCTCCGAGTAACGTTTTTAAAGGATGTTTGAGTTCAACCCAAAGAGCCTCACCACCACCAAAACGCATCCTTTGCACTCCAGCAAATTCCCTCGGCCATAATCAAATAATTATTTTTATTAAAGCAGTTATTAGGTTTATAACTCATTTGCCACTTAAATTTGTGCAACCAACCAAGGCGATCTAAATAGGTTTGAGTTGCCCCTTGGGTCCAGGATGTAAGCGGTAAGAAGGAGGATTAATTCTGGGTGTGTGCAGCAATAGGACACAAAGAAAGTGGGAAACCCGGAGCAGCCCCGATTCACACCTCCTTCCCCGGGCGGTGCCGGACACCATTTCGGGGGGGTTCTGATGGGGGAAGGGGGTACCCCCCGATTAAACTCCCGGCTGTCTTGCTTTTATTATTAACCAGGGAAGGTTGGTGCTGGGAGAGCTCCAGCTCCTTGGCAATAAATAAGGCGCTGTCAGGTGCTGTTGCTCCGGTGTGTTTGAAACGTCCCGAACCCAAAGTGTAAAGGATCTGTATTTTCCATCCAGTCCCATCCATATGATCTCATCTCTCCTGTGTAGACAAGATCCGTTCTTTTGTCAGCGGGATGACAAGATCTGACCCCTGGAAACGTGCTCCAGGCACCCACCGACATCTTGACTGTTATTTCTAATGTCATTTACTGCCAACACGTTTTGTTATCATCTGGGGAGATGCGGGGGGGGGGTGGGGGGGGAGTTTACTCGGCTCTCAGGTAATAACTGGTTAGCTGTCAGCTTCTCCCGTTTAGCAGGATTCGGGCAAAGAATGGCTTTGCCTAACAGTTCCAGGAGCTGATGCTATTTATTACTACGATTAGGGGGGAAAAAAGGACTTTCACACTAACATGGGTTTTTATAAGCAAACGCCGAGCAATTTTGCTCAGCGCAATGCATCAGCAAGTATAGCCAAAAGAAGAGAATCTTCTGGCGGGATAGGTGCAGGAGGAATCAGCAAGGGCTGCTCCGGGATGCCATGAAAATCCCGGCTCATTGGCTTGGCCGGGGGACATTCTATGTGACACGGAGAGGGACAGAATCAATCACCCCCCTGGACTGAGGCGTGAGCCCTCGCTCTGGAAACAATTTCGAATAAAACTTGAGTAACCAAGTGAAACAATCTAGCTTACTCTGAGCAGATCATCGAATAAAATAATAATAAAAAAAAAATTACGGAAATAAGCCAAGAAAAAACGATCTGGACCGAATTAATATGAGCGCAAAGTTTTTATCCGTGTATAATATATTAAGCCAAAAAGGAGACAGGTTATCTCTAACCAGGATTAATATGCTTTCGTGCATAGAATTAGAGCATCTCAACAATTTTAAAACAGTGTCTCCTCCTCCCTACATAATTTTATTATATATACTTGAAAAACCAAAAAAAAAAAAAAAAAAAAAAAAAAAAAAAACCCACAAAAAAATCACAAAAAAAAAACCCTAGAAAAAACTTTCCCCGTAGGGGCACTTGGAAAACGCGTTTTATTAATCTACAGCTTTTTTTTTTTTTTTTTTTCCCCAATCAAATGCAATGATGGCCCTGAATGAGACGCCTTGTGAGCAAACGGGCCATTTTTTAAAACCTGTGATCAAAACAGACCTGTCTTCAGAGAGAGCACAGCAGATTTAAATGTTGGTCAAAAGGAGTCACAACTGTTCATTAAAAGCAAACCCTAACTAGTGCTAATGTATAGCCATTTTGTGAGCTCAGGACTGTGGAAAGAGGCGAAAAAAGTCTGAGAGTGTGAGCTGATGCCGTGCTGGCTGGCAGTGTGTGGTCTATTGTAGGGAATGTGCTTTTTCCACTGAACAGAGAGCCCCCCTCTTTTATTCCCCAGCTCTACTGCACCTGCACTGGATCAGGGAGCTACTGCCATTCACCACATCAACAGAGAAGACATCTCTGACAGCACTCAATTCATTACATTTCTTCCTGCTTTTCAAACCAACACACACACACACACACACACACAAAAAAAAAAAAAAAAAAGTATTGCCAATCAGCGACGGGGGGGCAGGGAAGAAACCTTACAATACTAATACTTTATATTCGCCACTCAGTTTGTATTTCATTACTCAGAAAACTCACTTCTCAGCCAGTTACAACTTTTTCCTTTCTTTCCTTGGGGGGCTACTAAAGAAGGAGCTGGGGCGAGTGCCATCTCCCCCCCTGGGGCCGGGGCCCAGGCAGCCCCCCAGACCAGAGCCAGGGGTGTCCCCGGGAAAAAGAGCTCCAAGTTTATCCATAATTCATGGGAGCAGAGCAGCCTGCTCGAGGGAGAAAGAACCAGCGAAAGAGCCCGAAGTGTCCTTCAGCATTTGAGGGGGGGCTGGTGAGGGGTGTTAGGGTGGGTGCCTGGGCAGCGGGGAAGGTGGGGGGGGGGGGGACAGGGGGGGTGGCAGGGCCGAGGGCCACCGCGGGCAGGGGGGAGAAAGTTGTCACTGGCAAAACTCCTGGAAAGAGACTCCGGGGAATTCAGGGTTAGTTTGGTTCCTTTCAGAACCGTTTTTCAGAAGCGAAAGAAACCGAGCCGAGGGGTTTACATTCAGGTATTTGATCTCGCCGGATCCAGACGTCTAATTAGAGTGGCCTCAGCGACTGAAACGGTGTTAATTCCCATTGTTCCCCGCTCAGATCCCTTGGCCCTTCGCCTCTGGGCTACTCTCCTTTTCAAAACCTTAAATAATTTTTTTTTCTATTTGAAACAAACAAACAAAAAAATCCCTATGCCACCCTCTCCCCACAGAGGCCCATCTTCCTCTATCGCGAGTGAAAGCAAACACTCCTGGGGATTTTTTTCTCAGACGCTGGCAAAGAATTACACCCCCTCCGTGGGATCTTAGCAGAAATAAATCACAAGGAGCTCTTGCCTACCTGCAAAGTAGGAGGAAATCCGATTGTCTGGTTTCGGGTGTAATGTGTGTATCGATAAGGAAGATACAGCCGTCTCAGAAACGGGACCAAATTAATTTATGCTTTCTTTACATCAGCCCCAGTTCGGATGTGTGCTTTGGAAATACTCATTCATGTGACGGGAAAGTCTCAACTACTGTGTACACAACCCGGGGAGGACACGGAGTGAGAACCAGCATCAAGGCAAACCTCACTGGCAGGAGAGCCAGATTGCTTTTTAAGCTAAAAACTAATAATTTCATAACTGATTCACATTCAATCTGGCGCCGGTGACGTCACAAGGTATTAGCATACGAGGAGGGATGAAGCCAGTGTGGCTGGAGTTGATAAGGTGCCTCCTGAGGAATTCGCTGCTTGTTTCAATACATTAATTATTTCTCTGTCTTCCACAAGTTCTGCAATTTGTAAGAGCTTAAAGGAACCATCATTCCAAGAAATGCCAGAAAGGATACGGTGACAGGATTCTCCCGTGCCACTCGCGGCCTTGGCAGGGGCCTGGCAGCTTTGGGGGGGTAGGGGTGGGATGGGGTGGGGGTACGAGCCCCGGCCCCGTTCCCCCGGGACCCGGCTGCCACCCTGCCCGCAACCAGGCGGCCCGGCCGCCCTGCGGAGCGCGGTGAGGTTCGGTTCGGTTCTAATGAAGCTGGACGCCACTCCGGGCATCCTAGTCGCCCGAATTAAGCTCTGTTCGCCCGGCCGGGCCTCCTAAAGCAGGGAGTAGAGGATCAGGCCCACAGCCTGGGATGTTTTTGAGAGTGTCCCCAGACATGCTCCGAAGACCTCCCGCCAGAGAGGCTCTGCAGAGGCCTCTTTCTCTCCAGCACCCGGTGGGATTCCCCCCCCCTTAACCCCTTCCTCCGTTCATCACGACTCAATGAAAATAAAAAATAAAAAAAAAAAAAAAGAGCCCACATTACATCATCAGACCTAAGTGCCGCGGTGATTATGGGGTCACCGAGGTCCCGGGGCGGGGGAGCCCGCAGGGACTCGATCTTCCCCTCCTATTCCCCCAGAAGAGCGGCGTTGGGCTCGGGTCTTCGCCGCCGGTACCGGAGCGGGAGAACGTCTGGGGCGGCGGGGTGGGGGGGTGGGGGCAGCCCCGTGCCCGCTGCTGGGTTCCAGAGAGTCGGACGCCCTTTGGGGACCCGAGAGGACAGCTCCGGCTGTCGGTGCTGACAGGGATCCCCGGGGCTTGCCGGGGTCCCGCTGCCTCCACAGTCTCTTAGGAACCGGCGGCGTCTCAGGTTCGACCCCACCGAGCTCGGCCGGGCCCCGCGGGGGCTGCCTGGGGTCCCCCTGCCCTGTGGGGTCCCCCTGCCCTGTGGGGTGCCCCTCAGGGACCCCGCCGGAGCTGCGGACCCTCCCACTCCTCTGAAGAAGTCAAAGACCTTGGAGTAACAGCTCGGTGACTTGAGTCTGAAAAAGACCTAGAGGGAGGGAGAGGTTCTTTTATCGAGGGGTGGGGGGAGGAGGAGGAGGGGGCGGGGAAGGGGATGCAAACAAAACACAGAGAAATCCTAAAACAATTTTAAAGAATTAAAAAGGAGACAAAAACACGCCGCAAAAAAGCTCTTGTTCACATGGCAGAAGTCCTGCGAGGCGTCACTTGGCGCTGGTTCCCGCAGCCGGAGTTACCGGAGAGAAACTCCCGGGAAACTTCCCGGCCCCGCTCCCCGCTGCCTCAGGCTGGGACCCCCAAGGCCGCTGCCCCCCTCTCCCCGCACTCCTCTCTCCTGCGGGGAACCGGGCCGTCAGGGACGGACCTTAGAACCTGTAATAAGTGTCCGAGTGCGGCTCTCTACAACGCTTGCTAAACTCTAATACAAAAATCACAGCTCGTTTCGGCGCCCCCCACTCCTCCTCACCCCCTCCCCTCCCTCTCCCCGTCCCCGCACGCACAGGCGCACACGGGGACAAATCCACAGAAACGCACAGACACCCGCACAGGGCTCAGCCAAACCAAACCCGCTGCATACTCCAAAAAACAAAGCTCAAAAATCATCACAGCCAGACTTGGGGGGGGGGGGGGAGGGATTGTTTTGAAACCCCCTCTCCCTACTCCGCCGGTCCGCACGGCACCTGCAGCTCCGCCAGCGCGGAGAGGGCAGCGCGGCCGCTCCGCGGGCAGATGCGGTGGGTCCGCGGGCAGAGGAGGTCAGTCCTAGGGCAGAGACATCGGGGACCCGGCCTGGGGGATGGGTATCGCCCTCCCGCTCAGCCAAATGCACATTTCCGAGAGTTTCCACCCCTGGGTTCCTGTTCTTTCCAGCTCGCAAGTGAAGCAGCCCCCTCACTCACTTCAGCGCTGTACGTCCTGGCCAAGCGAATTGTTTCCTCAAAAGCAGAAGAGTACCAAACTTCTTGCAATTCCCATCGTCAAAAAAAAAAAAAAAAAAAAAAAAAAAAAAAAAAGGTTTTAATTAAGAAAACTAAAATAGCGGTGGTGCTAACTAGCAGGCGATCAAACCGCAATCAAACTTCAATCTCTGAGCAGTTAGCTATAAACTGTCAGCAATTGAAAAGTAAACCTGGTGCACACAAAGGCTCTGTTTAATTTTCTTGTTGTAATGGCTCTAAATGAGGACCCCATCACTATGCAGTTAAGCGGTGTTGCTTGTCCCCCTGAGGCGCTGATCAGTTCTTTTTAATGTGAGAAAACTGGCAGCTCGGAGCCCGTCAATGGAGCTCCCACAACAAAAGTCCTGAAAAGCTGAATGAATTGAGTTTGTAATTACTGCTTCCCTCTCCCCCCTTGCAGCTTATCTCTTATTCATTCAACATATATTATTGTCACCTAATCGCACACTCCCAACATTTTTTTTTTTTTTTAGCATCTACTACTGCGGACATGTTTGTTGTAGAAATTAAACAAAATAATCCTCCCTTTTCTCGCGCCCCCTCCCAACAACAAAAATGTTGAAACGGCAGTGTCAGGCGAGGCTGGCTAGCATTAAAAACGCAAAGACAAAACTATCCTGCCATCAGAATGTCAGCATTTTGCATATATCCTTGGAAATTTTGCGTGCGTCGAAACTGCTTCAGATTTTAATATTTGAGTTAGATCAGGATTTAAATAACTGAAGTGTATCTAATCACACCTATCAGTAATAGGCCTCTTTCTTTCAGTGGTACCTAGTTATATACTACTTAAAATTGCTGAGCTGAGGCAGATTTGCAGGTCTGCTGGCCATTAGGGAGCAGGAGGAATTCATCTGGAGAGAGAACACGATGCCACGGGGATCATTGCCACCCCCGAGATCTCCCACGGCACCAGTGGGCATCTCAAGGAATAAAAACAGATTTTTCAGCCCAGAACCGGCAGCCGCTCGCCGCTTGCCCCATCCCTGCCCGCCGCGGGCTCCCCGGGTCCCCCACCTCAAGAAGCTGTCGGTTGCAGAAATAAGTACAGCTATTACAACCAAATCTACTAACAGTCTAAATAATTAATTGAACCATTGCTCTTTGACCCTTGGAAAGTCCAGTAGGGACCCGTTTGTAGTAATAATACCCCCGAATGAGCCCTTGTCAAATATTCATTTAGTGGTTAATGTGAGCGATTTCCCCCTGGGACAGTCTGTAATACCAGATTCCCAGCTTTGGCAAGAAACCCTGCTAATCTACCTCTCCAGTTCCGCAAAATATTTTAACACCCTGGTCCTTAGAAAGCCATTAATAAAATAAATTAAAAAAAAAAAAAAATCACAGGGGGAAACTATAATCTTATCCTTGGGTTCATTTCGTCTCTGTAGAAGGTTAGCAAAACATTACATTGGTGCTCTTGGACCGAGCATCACCCTGGCAATCAAACACACAACAACTCACCGGAGGGAAAACCTGGAGAACCCCAAAGGTCTTCAATAACCAAAATAAAACATATCCTCCAGGCCTGCTACACTTTTCAGCCCGGCATAATGGCTTAAGTGTAAATAGGGTTATTGAATGTTTTTGAATATAAAATTAGCAGTGGACAATGACATCCCTCTAAGTAACACTTTAAAAATAAAATCTTTCAGCTATACGTGTAAAATGCTTTGGGTTATCTTCTCTAAACGGATGGATGGATGGATGGACGTAAGGAATCTGTCCAAGGGAGATCAGGTTACAACAACATATATTCCACATCGTACTCTGAAATCTAAGCTTAAACAAATTGCCCATATAAAAAGTTGCTGAATTCACTAAGCCTGAATATGTGGCTTAGTGCCTTTTGTTTAATGGTATTAACGAGCCTTCTCTGTACGAATTGTAAAAGGACCAACATTTCCAACTACCCCCCTCGAATATTTTAGTTAGCACTTCAAAAAGGGGGTAGGTTTTATTGCTGTTAATTGGCTAAGATTCGCTTTTAAAAAATGGAATTACGATATCGATTGGGCTTTTATTCCTGGTTCTCTTCTCTCAGCGAGGCGAGTGGGAGAGGGGATGTGGGCTCGTTACCACGTGGATAATCCCCAGATGCACTGCAAATGCTCACAGCTCTGGAAAAGAATATTTTATTCGTTGCATTAATATAAAAGAAACAGAAAAGGTTGGGAATCGTCAAGATTTGCTGTGCTGCCCTCGTACTGCGATGGTGCAGAAATAAAAGGGACAAAGGGAGCTAAACCACAAAACCAGGCGCTGAGCAAAACTCTGGCAGTGATAGTTTTCATCTGGCCAACAGGCTTCAAGGATGAAGGCCGGAATGGAGCCTAGAAAACAGCACTACCAAATAAAAGCTACAACCAGACAGATAACTTTTTTGTTTGGTGTGGGGTTTGTTGTGTTTGTTTTTTTTTCTTTTTTCTTTACTCTAATTCTTCTGTCGCCTTCGTCCCCGAGCTACAGCGAAACCCAGTGACTGACAAGAAATACTGGAGAGAAAAGCTGAGCAACACTTGCCCCCAGGCCGCAGTGCCCACTCCATGCCTTCCCCAAGCCAACCATCACATCCTTCCCTTCCCATGCCAGACGCCATTACAAGAAGACACCACCAGATCGCAACCGCAGTACCCTCAATTTCCTAGCTTTTTTTTTTTTTTTTAATATTAGTAACAATACTTCCATCTCCCTCACACGCACTAGCAGCACAAATAAAGGTTGGGGGGGGGGGATAACAGGGTCTGCCCCAGCCATGGGTGAGCTCAGCTGCCCGCCGGTCCCTGCCCCGGCCCTGCCGCCCGCGGGCGCGCAGCAGCGCGGAGCCGTGTCCGCGGCGCTTGTGGTTAGGACTGTACAAAGTAAAATTCTACCTGGCACGAATGGCGGATCTCTCCCTCCTCCTATTTGGCAGGCGGCGCCGCTTCTCTTTGGGGCTTGTGGCCGGCTGCAGAGAGTGTCCGAAAAGGGGCTACACCGCGCTGGTAATTTAAGAAATAGGATTCAAGACAGAGCTGTGATAAATGCCTGAAAGTCTCTGGTATTCGACTGTTTCTGTTTGTTTGTTCGCTTTTTTTTTTGGTTGTTTCTTACCTTTGCCCGGCTAAGCCTACCCCCCCCCCCCCCCCCCCCCCCTCTCACCTCCTCCTGTGCTGCCCAGGAGCCAGGAGAGGAAAGTTTGGGAAGTCCCGAACAAAGGGAGCGGGGAACTCTCAGCCCCCCGCTAGGCCATGAAAAGCCGGATCCCCTCCTGCCTGCCCCAGAGAGAGAAGGAAAACCTTAGGAAAAGAGAGAAAGAAATGATCTGTACATGGAAACCCAGCAGCGGCTGGCAGTGCCCCTGGCCGGGCTGCCCCTCTCAGCCCTGCCAGCCCCCGGCTCGGCCTCGCCAAAGGCAACAAGTGGTCAAAAGCAGCCGAGTCCGACCCCTCCATTGCCCCCTCGCACCCCGCGTCCTGGGAAGGGAAGGGAATTGGGAAAGGAGCTCCTCACTCCGCATCCCCGTCCCCCTCCAAGGACGCACAGGCACTTATTCCATTAACGCTATCGTACTTTATATATATATACAAAAAATATAAATGCTTTCTATATATTGCTGCATTATTTATCGCACTCTGTTCGCTAGGATGATAACTTCAGCTGCGTTAATTATTTAAAAAGCATCTTGCGTTACAAAAATAAATCCAAGACTCAAGCGGAACTTCAGTGTCCATATGTCAAAAATTTATTTATCTCAAACTGTGCATAACGGAGTAAAAACTTAACTTGAATATGTACCTGTTATAAGGATGGTATTAGTTCAAATATATACATGGACTGTCGGCAGACTGATTTCAAATAATACAGAGCCGAATCTTTAAAATACAACTACGGAAAATGAGGAAAAAAAAAAAAAGTACTTAAAATATCATCACAATAAATTTACAGAAATATTACAAACCATAAGAAAATATTTCAAACACAGTAATTTTAGGGTTGTGGGTATTTTTTTTTTTCCTTTTCTTTTCTTTGAACAGGATGAAGTCTGGAAACAAAACGTTATTATAAATTAACAAACGGCGTGTGAACCTGCATGGCAATTTTTGCTTTTTAACAAGAAGTTAAAAAAAAAATTTAGTACAATCTAAACGTTTGCCCTTTTACAGCAAACCAAGCCCATGGTTCGCAAGTAGTTATCCTACCTTTTTTTTTTTGTCTTTTGTACAATTTCTAACACAATTTAAATGTCCAAATACTTTAAAATAATTTCCTCTCCTTTCGCAGCTGGTATAAATTCAGATGCCAGAGCCACGATGCTCCGAGTAGACTATTTTTAAAAAATAATAGGCAAATTTGCGAGTTTGTTTTTTTAAATTCCTCTCTGTATTACCAATGGACATTCTGATTGCCATGTTTCTGTTGATAAATACTGTACAAAAGTTGCCTGGAAATATTAAAACATTTTCCTCTTCGCTCTTTGAGTCTAGCTCTAAATATTATTGGTAAAGACTTTTGCAAACTTTCTGCAAAGTTTCTACCGTTTTCACTAGAACTTTTTAAAAGTTTTGTGTAGTTGCTTCCCCTCCGAGGTCTATACAAGTTCCTTGTCGTTTTAATTTCTGGCCCCCTCCCCCAAATACCCTCCCATCCCCCGCCCCGAGTTTTCTCTGTACAAAAATAGTCAAAAAAAAAAAAAAAAAAAAAAAAAAAAAGTCCAGAATTTCTAATAAAAGTTTTTTTTGTTGTTTGTTTTGTTTAGTTTTCCTTCCCTCCCCCCCGCCCCCGGCCCCTTTGTCTTACATATGTGATAGAGGGAGTGTGCCATTAATGGCTGTGCCAGGAACAGGTGCACTCTGGTAGTGTTGGGACATATGAAGTCTGCTTGGGGCAGCTGGTTCTGGTACTTCAGCACCTGGTAGATACATGCTGATCATGTCCCGAAGGTCCCCAGCTTGGCAAGGAGCCCTTGAATGAGACGAGGAAGTGACAACGGGGGGACTGGAGCTGGATTCCGTCTTGACCACCGAGCCCATGGAGCCCAGGGCCATGCCCGGGGTTCCTTGCTGGGAGTAAGACATGCTGTAGGTAGGCGATCCGTTCATGTAAGTCTGCGAGCTGGTCATGGAGTTGTACTGCAGGGCGCTCACGTCGTAGCGGTGCATGGGCTGCATCTGTGCCGCGTTGTGCGCGTTCAGACCCGGGTGCTGCGGGTAACCGAGCTGCTCTTGCATCATCCCATAGCCTCCGTTGGTCCAGCCGTTCATGTGCGCGTAACTGTCCATCCTCTGGTTCACCCCAGCTCCCAAGGTGGCCCCAACCCCTACCCCAGTCGTCATGGTGTTGGTGCCCGGTGCCAGTAAGCCCCCCGGCAACGTGTACTTATCCTTCTTCATCAGGGTCTTGGTTTTCCTCCGGGGTCGGTATTTATAATCCGGGTGCTCCTTCATGTGCAGAGCTCTGAGCCGCTTGGCTTCGTCAATGAAGGGTCTCTTTTCCGCCTCGGATAAAAGTTTCCACTCCGCCCCGAGCCGCTTGCTGATCTCGGAGTTGTGCATCTTCGGGTTCTCCTGGGCCATTTTCCGCCGCTGCCCGCGGGACCACACCATAAACGCGTTCATCGGGCGCTTGACCCGGTCCGGGCTGTTCTTCTGGTTGTTGGCGGCCGAGTTGGAGTTGCCTGTGCCTCCCCCCGAAGTTTGCTGTGGGGCGGGAGGTTTCAGCTCGGTTTCCATCATGTTGTACATTCAAACTACTTTTGCCTGGAACCAGCCTTGAGCAGAGAAGCGAGGAGTAGCCGCAGCGAAGTCCCAAGCAGGACTTTTTTTTTTTTTTTTTTTTTTTTTTCCTAGGGAGGGGTAGGAAAGGGGGGAGGGGGACTCCCCAAAACCACACTTGGATCAAGATCAGGATCTTCCTCTTCACTGATGGATTAATAATGCTAATAACAGCTATTATTACCGCCGGAGCCTTGATTTTAAAAAACTTCTTCCTCCTTTTTCCCTTTTCTCTGCCTGCCGCTCTCTCTCTCTCTCTCTCTCTCTCCACCTCAGTCTTAAAGAGCCAGCAAACTACTTTACCCCCTTTTGCAAACACACACACTCTCTCTCTCTGCCTTGACAACTCCTGATACTTTTTTGAACAAGTTAATAGACAACCATCCATGTGATGGGGGCTTGTCAGGGAATAAATGTGTTCGCCCCAGCCAATCAGCGCTCGGCGGCTCCGCCACTGAGGACAAGTCTCTACCCCTGGTTTTGCATGAAACGGGGCGGGGGCTCGGAACCGCCGGGACGGCTCGGCGGGGGAGGCGGGCCCGGAGGCGGCCCAGGCAGCCACTGGAAAGCCTTTGTATCTCCCCTTCCAGCAACAGGTCACACACGCCTTTTGGAGGAAGTGGGTAAACAGCATTGTTGCTATGAGTTGTTGGTGGGTTTTTTTTTTTTTTGTTTTGTTTTGGTTATTGATTTATTTATTTATTTATTTTAAGTTGGCGTTGACTCGGGGCTGGAAGAGGCCGTGGGGCGAGAGGGGAGGCAATGGCTTCACCCCTGGCCCCCACTCCTTGTTATCAGTGTCCCTCGGGGTGGAGGGTCTGGCCTTCCTTTTGCAGCGCTCTCCCCAGCGGACGCGGGGTCTCCGTGAAACCGGAGCCCCCAGCCGGCTCTTGGGCCGCACCTCTCCCGGGAGGCCACCGGGAAACCCAGTTCGCACCGCACCGCACCGCCATGCCCTTCTCCCGGCTCTATCCCCCGGGCCCTGCACCCTTCTCATCGTGGCACACAACGCCAAACCCCATCCCCCCAGCCTCTGGCCTCGGAGAACGGGGGATATCCAGTGCAAACACGCGTCGCACAAACGCCATCCCTGCAGAATACAAATGGAGGCAGGAACCCCCTCTGCAGTGGCTGGGAAGGGGCCGGGCCCGGCGGCAATAAGGTGACCCCGCGCCCATTGCGCTGGCTCGGCAGCGCTGGGTGGGCGCGCAGCGCGGGGGGAGCGCGGCCCGGCGCTACAAATAGGTAGTTTTGTTTCTCTTGTTGTCACTACACGGGCCGCACAAAGCCCCGGCTAAGTTTACTTCCACTCTCTTGTTGGGATCTTTGTTGCTAAAACGCACTTGACGACAAAGGAAGGAGGGGGGGGGGGAGAGAGAGAGAGGACGCGGAATGGGAAGGGGGGGGGGGGGAGTCGCCGCGCCCGTCCCCGCCGCCCCATTCCGCGATGCCCCGCACGGTTCCGCGCTTCCCCCCCGCCCGGACGGGGCTTGCTCCGCCTCTCGGTCCGATCCCCCTGACAGCGCCAGCCCGCAGGGAGGGTGAGGGGCGGCGGGGACCCCCGAGCGGGGCGCGGAGCGGGAGGGGCCTGGCCCGGGGCAGCGCCCGAGCGCCCCACAGCAGCTCAGCCGCGGCGCTAGGGCGCCCCCTGCCGGCCCCGCCGTGCCCCGGGCGGGAGGCGCCGCCAGGAGAGGCCCGGGGAGGGGGGGGGAAGGGACCGGGCAATTACTCCCAGTGTAAATAATAATAATAATAATAATAATAATAATAATAATAATAATAATAATAATAATAATAATAATAAACCCGCCAGCGAACAAGGATGCGTCTTTTCCTCCGTGTGGATTATGCAAATAAATCCTATCGAGTTTAATGCGTTTAATTCGAAAATGTATATATAACCCGCAGATAAGTGATAGGTTAAAGCGTCGAAAAATAGGCGCAAATTACGAGATGTGGGATATAAAGGGATTCTGATTGTCCAGAGACTCCTGAGGCCGCGGCGACTGTTTACTTTTTGTTCTCCCTTTGGTCCGCAGATGATAACGTTATTCGGGGAAAAAAAAAAAAAAAAATTAAAATCTTGGGGATAATTAACCTTGAAAAAAGAAAAAGGCGGGTGGGCGGATGACAGTGGTGGTTGTTCATCGTAATAAACTGATAACTGAGGGCTGGTGGTGCAGAGGCAAAGGGGGTATTTTTGCTCCGGCTGTAGCTGCAGGAGGTGCGGGGGGTGTGCGGCCCGGGCGCGGGGCTGGGGGGCTGGGAGCCTTTTGGGGCCTTTTGGGGCCTAGCCCTTTCCTAATTGCATTTATCATCCGAATAAAGGTTGGAAAATGCCTGACAACTGTATTATAGGGAGTATTCTAATTATCTGCTTTGATTATGGACGCAATAAACTATGTGGCACGTATAGAAAATAAGGCACGACAGAAAATAAGGTGAGGGCGATGGCTCTTTTGGGTCATTTTCTCCCTTTCCTCCGGGTAGGAAGGTGGGCTGTGAGGGAAGTATGAACACACAGGCAGAAGCAGAGGCAGACGGGGAAGCGGTCTATAAAAATAATCCAAAAAAAGGGGCCCTGATTTCCTGTATTAATGACAATAACAACACCAGTCTCTGGAAGAATATCACCACGTCGGAAGGGAGGCCTGCGGAAGGATGGTTTAATCTGAGTGGATTTATAAAATCGTTGCCTTTGGTATAATTTATGGAAATGAAAAGTGCTTACGTTAAACAAATAGTCTGCAAATGTTCTCAGAGATGGCTCTGCACTCCTGTTTCCAGGTTATGAGAATCTTGAAAAGAAAATGAATGTTAACTACTTGGATTTCATGTATTTATTGTTCTAATACTCAACAATTTCTCTAAAAGCCTTAAGGATACAACCTATCCTGCTAACCGTATTGGAAAGAATATACACGTTTTATAATTAATTTTTTCCTTGAACCCACTAGTAACCAATCTAAAGCAAACTATTAAGCAGTCTTGTGGAGATGGGAGATTGTAGCTCCATTTTTTGTCCTTAGCTGCAAATAGAGGTTTAACTTGCAGTAATTAGGTGAGAACTAGCCAAGCATCTTACTATTATGATGCTTGTTAAAAACGCTTCTTTTCTGCATCTGCATTTGAGTGTGTTCCCCTCCACTCTTAATCTTCTTATGGAAATGAAGGCGAACGGCAGGGAACCTGCAGAGACTTAGAGAATGTCCTTGTTAACTGGAATTTCTCAGCATTGCTAATTAGCAGAGTTTGACGACCACCAGTATTGGGGAAAGCTCTGTTTAGCCACTCACAAACCCTTCCGAGGAAGAGCAGACTAATTTTATTTTGTAATTAAAATCTGAAAAGGGCCCTATTTGACAGTTAGGGCTATGAGAGTTTTATCTCCCTGTGAAATAATTACTGCCTTGATAACTCAATTTTCTGCAAAATGTCAACTGTGAGCTCCGAAAGTTTTAATTTCATTACGTTTAAAAAAAAATAAAAAATAAATGCAAAGACGAAAATGTACAGAGAAATGTCCTCTTTCCCTCTAATGCCGTACCAGCCCAGAGCTGAGAAGCCGAAGTTACTGGAGGAAGTTTTAAGAAGCTGACTGTCCCCCAGTCTCTGGGGAATTTCACATATCCCATGGTGAGTTTGCAGAACCGGCCCGAAGAACAGTTGGGATACCCGGTAATTCCCCACAATAAAAAAACAACCTAAGTTCGAGCGGGTACGGACCCTACGATGGGGCGGGGGCTTTAGACGGTGTCGGGGACCGGACCGGACCGGAGATGTCCCGCTGCCCGGCCCGCCAGGCCGCCTTTTCCCTGCCCGCTCCCAAGGTGAGAAAAAAATACGAGATTTCCTCAAAAAAGTAAATATCTCACACGGCGACGGACGGAGACCCGGCGACAACTGCCGGGCGTTGGGGAAAGGAGAAAAAAAAAAAAAAAAAAAAAAGAAAAAAAGAAAAAAAAAGGCTCAAATAAACTTCAGAAGTTTGGCGGGGCCGAGCAGGGGTGAGGGCGGAGGCTCCCCTGGCCCTCACCCCCCCCGGGCTCCCCCGGCCCGACCCGGCCCGACCCGGGCCACCCTCTCTGCGAGCCCCGGGAGCCTCTGTGAGAGGAATCTGGGGGGAACCGAGGCGCTGAAGCAAGTGTAATCCACTCTGCTTACGTTTTGGATATTTTTTTATTATTATTTAAAACGGTTTAATCTCCTTTTTGTCCTTGCCTGTCCAGCAAGTAGCCCGATTGTCGCTCTCAGAAGTGGCATTACACGTACAAACCAAGGAGGGGGGGGGGGGGGGGGGGGGCGAGTGATAACCGCTCCCTCCAGACCCCATTTCGCCCAGTAATTTCATTCAAGGGCTCTAAGGACCCTTGAAAGCCAGGGAACTCAGAGGAAGCTCCGCGTTCCTCCCGGCCTCCCCTTTCATCCTCCTTCTCCCTGAGGAAACCGCAGGGCGAGCGCACGTGCGGCCGGGCCACCAGCGCACGACCCGGGTCCTCTCCGAGCCTCGGGGCCGGGGGACACCGGGGGACACCAAGGGAAAACCAGGGGACGTCACCCGTCTGTCCTCCAGCCCGTCCGTGGCAGCGGCTACCGCCGTGTACTACAAAGTAGCCCCTTGGCCACCTCCATCCCCGGTGACCATCGCCTGCACGAGCGCTTAAAAAAAAAAAAAAAAAAAAAAAAAAAAAAAAAAAAAGGAAACAAAAAGTCCCAACCAACCAAAACAAACGGCAGGGTGATTTTAAAAACATATACATATATGAAGAAGGAAAAAAAAAAAAAAGAGCCGGCTGCCGGCTCCACCTTTCTCCAGTGCTACGAGAAGCGAAATTTAAAAAAAAAAAAGCAAAAAAAATAAAATAAAATAAAAAAAAAAAATCTCAGTTCCAGGGACGAGCTTAAGGTACACAATAAACAGCAGAAAAGCCGCCTCGCACACAGCACCTCTCCAAGGCGTTTTCAAGCAAATGGAGAAGCCGAGTGTCCAAACAAGCTCCCAGGACTCTTCAGGATCAGCCAACAGCCTCCTCAAACTCTGGGCTTTCCCCCTGCATCTAAACCGATACTCCCGGACCTCCTTCCCTGAGGAGAGTATAATTGAAGCCCATACTTTTTCTTACATGACCTTAAAAATAAATCAGAAAATCAAGCACTAGTGGCGAGGATAAAGTGAGGAATTACTGCACTACATAACGGGGCGATATTGCAGCTGAATGTAGGCCCTTTAGCAGGCAGGATCCTTTTTGGCAGTCTATTTAAAGTTATCTTTCTTTCCTAGTTTTATAAGAACAAATGAGTTTTCTTTTCCCATTGTAGTTGAATGAACTCATGTATATTAAACACAAAACCTCTCCTGAAGAACGCTAACTGCTTTGCTTAAACCCACAAAGGCACAAAAATGCAGAATTGAAGGTTTCCAATTTCTGAATGAGTCCCCTTAACTCTCTCAGGCTCGCAGGAGAGAAAGATTGGGGACATTTTCTGAGCCTCTGGAAGGGGCTATCTCAAATAAAGATGCATTGTCTTCTGCTAAAGTTGAGGCTTCTATTTCCCTCTTTCCCCTTTACCATCTTTGTGTTGACGTAAGAAAATAATGGTGTAAAAAAGTGTCTGTTCATGGGATCACACGTGTCATCCAAATAAAATGGAGTCCTCTTTGGCCCCAGAACAGTTTTGATGGAATTATTCCAGCTCTTCCATTGAATTCACACCGTTTCCCAAAGAAGCTCTGGCAGTTTCAATGGGAACGTCTGAGGCACATCCTGGGGTGCTTCAAGGTTGCTTCTCTCTTCAGCGCACCTCATACCCTGGCATCCCGAGGCAGGGCTTGAAAAGTACATTAAAGAGGGAAAGAAAAAAAAGGAAGAGGGGAAAAAAAAAAAAAAAAAAAAAAAGGGGGAAAAAAAAAAAAGGCGGGAAAGAATAAAAAAGCCCTTTCCAGTTTTCCAGTGATTCTCAGATCACTGACACGATCGCCCATAATGGAGCCAAGACGGTGACTTTTATCTCGCTGTTCCCCATAGTCCTTAATTTGGAGCTCGTTGACAGGACAGACGGTAATGACACTTTCAGAACTGTTAGGCTCTGGAGTGACAATCTCCCCATCTCACCCATGGTTTATTGACACCATGGGCTCATTGTGTCAACTTGTGATTTCAGAATTCTCCAGCGACGGGCTCGTTGGGGGGATTTTAATTCAAATTACAGACTAGCTGTCTATACAGTGAATTCATATTTAGACGGCGCGTAATCGGAGCAGAGAGACGGCGCTATAAATAATAACAACGCTTCCCATGTGTCTATCCACTGCCCTCCACCCAACCACCAAAAGAGCCGGAGGAAACCCGAGGGCAGCGGGAAGGAGACCAGGGAGCCCCTGACATCTCCCCAAAGCAGCAAAGGGGGAGCTGGCTGCCCCCTCGGCATCCTCCACACAGGTTTAGGCCACGGGTGCAACCAAAAGGGACAGGAGAGGTGTTTTAGACACGAGGATTTGGAGCACCGCCGGGTTAGGGGATGGCGCAGCCCTTTTTCTGTGGAAATGAGGGGCTTCTCCAAACACCCAGTGGGGTCGGGTGAAGCAGGGAGAAAGGTGGGAGGGGGCTGGCAGGGCAGGGTGCAGGCAGCAGCATCTCAGGGCAGCAGGTGCCAGGGAGAAGACAGAAAAGCTGAAGCGGGAACCAGGTATTTGGGGTGTCTCTTTTGGCTTGTTTCTTCAAGTCTCCCCTTCAACCGCTCGAGGTGTAGGAAGTGCCGGCGTCCAGATAAACCCCCCCTCCTTCCAAAAGACATAAATAAACTCAAAACGCACTTTTCTTCCAAATGGAGATGAAGGAGAACGACCACAGCGTTAACTCCCCTCCTGTTTTACCAGCTCAGGACCCGATCCCCGGTGAACAACTCTCCTTTTTTTTTTTTCCAGAACAAAACCGGGATCCCATTTAGGGACTGAGCCCGGGATCACCACATTTGGGTTAACCCAATCATTCGGAACCCTTGATTTTATGTGCCAACCTCTGCTTTTAGGAGGGGGGAGTTTAGGAGCTCTTTACAGCCCCCTCACAGCTGCTGTTTCTGAGAGGAGCACTGACAGTCCCTCTCCTGTTAATAATTCACCTTGCAGCAGGATTCACTACATTTTTTTCGTAAAGTACCACGACGCTGAACCCTCTGCACCAACCGCTCTGTATTTTCCCGTTTCCTGTGGTAATTGGCATATAATATCTCTGTTTATAGCTCGCTTGACAGAGCTATACAGATGTATATTTCTGTTTAATTTCAGAGTTATATATACCCAACGCATGCTAACTAAAGAAACAGTAAAGGAAATCTGGGAATTCCGCTGTGCAGGGAATCTGTGCAGGGCTCTTGCTATTATTTATAGAAAATGCTATGTCTTTATTTTGGGCGCTCTTACTACAGAAATGCCTTGTTAGGAGTCTCAAGCGCCGATCAAACTGAGGGAATGGAAAAAGCATACTTAGTGCGACAAACAAAAATACTTCATAAAAATCTATTCGTATATAATTTATAGAGCAAAAAGTTTATTGTGAGACCAAAACGCGTAGGATTCATTTAATAGAAAACCTGCGGCATCGTTACTTTCATCCAGGCTGCCAAGAGGAGATACAAAATAACCCAAATTTAGCAGAAATAATTCGGTTTCCATTAGTGTTTCTCTTTGCACGCAAGTCGCATAAAGGGTGCTGGATGTTACCGCTCCCCGCAAATACCGCGGTGACATTCGCTACACAGAGGTACGCAGATGCTTGTAAAATAAGTAGCTAATTCATCTAAAAAGTTGGTGACGATGCGGCACTCCACAAATTTTGTCTAATCGTTTTATATCACCCAGGTTTCTTTTAAATCTGTCATCTCCACAGTGAGGAAGAAAAAAAACACCCCAGGCAATCACTTAAGATAGCGCTTTTCCAGGAACTGGGGGAGGGGGTATTTATTTTGCTAAAGGTTGATTTTTGGGTTTGGGGGTGTTTTGTGCTTTTTTTTTTTTTTTTGGGGGGGGGGGACGACGACGACACACTTTATTTCTTCGGGTTTAAACGTGTGCCATTTTAGAAAATCTTTCCTTAAAGGAAAGGAAACGTTCCAGGCTGCTCATAAGCAACACCTGTCAATGCTATTTAAGACACCTTGGGAAGAAAATACAAGCACAAGCCTCTGTAAGGCTGGCGTTTTCTGGCAGCACTAGAACATCGAAGCTGGTAATAAGGAAAAAAATAATCCTTTTTTTTTTTTTGAAGTTGTTTTTTTTGAGGACGCTCAGCTGCTGGCAGCACAGTCGGGCTACCGCACCCCTGCTCTTCCTAGGAACATATCCCAACATTTCTATAAGACCCTGGCTTTAGCAACAATCGGTTGCATTTTCTTTTTTCTTTCTTTTTTTCCCCTTCTTTTTTATGTTGGTTTATCCACAGAGCAAACAGCACCAGCTGGAGGCGGTTTCCCCTTCCGTGATTTCAGGGCTGGGCTCTCTGCTCACCTTGTCTGTCTCTACTTCCCTGCATTTCCTTTTACCCCCCCCCCCCCCCTTCCCCCTCTTCCCGTCACTCCAAACCATTTCCCGCCGCCGCTTCCCGCGGGTTGCGGGCAGACCCCTGGCGGCCGATAGGGGGCGCTGCCACCCGCGCACCGCGCGGCCCCGGAAGAGGGGGAGCGCCCGGAGCTTAGCGGGGTCGAGTGCGGATCTTTAGTCTCGGCGGATAAAAAGAGATTAAAGGCTAAATTCTTCTTTTTTTTTTTTCCTTTTTTTTTTTTTTTTTCCCCTTCTTTTTTTTTTTTTTTATCAATTTTAACCAACTACGAAAATGTAAAGCTTTTATCCTTTGATGTTTCCCAGAAAGAAACTGTTATATCGGCGGGGAAATGACACCGTTTCAGAGCCGGCGAACCAGCCGTGGAGTGCTAAAATAATTTAATTAAAAATAATAATAATATGAGGACCCGAGCTGCCGCAGAGGCACTTAAAACTGACACATCCATGCCCCTCCGTCTCCCCTCTTCCCGGCTCTCCCGGCTGCCGTTTGGTGGGAATAATTAAAAATAAAATAAAATAAACCCACGCTAGCTGGGGGCTCGCACCCCTCGCTGTCCTCACCCTGCCCAGCTGGCCCTGCCCTGGAGAGCCAGAATACCGCACAAAAGCAAATCGCTAAAATCATAAATCCAATGTTGGTCTTTTACCATATTAAGCATAAATAAAATTGTAACCGGCTACCCACTTTCCCCCTACTACAAAAACTCTTCACCTGTATTTAAATAGCGCGTCTTTAATTACAGCAGTTGGGGATGTATGAGGCTGAAATGAAATTAGCAGTCATTACCAGTCCTTTAACTCTGTGGTGCTTTTGATCAGCACTAAATTAGCTTTCCAGTCCTAACAAAGGCTCTATAGCAAGCAGTGGGCTGTAAATAAGACAGCTCGACCTGCCCTCAACACCTTTTCTCTTGTCAATCACAGCTCTATCATTCAGCCTAAGATTAACCTTTATCTACTAAATTCTTACACCCCCCCCCCCCCAAAAAAAAAAAAAAAAAAAAAAAAAAAAAAGGAAGGGGGAGGGAGAAGAGGTAGAAAATCCAACCTCAACTTTACTAACTGTAACCAAAAAGCCCTTCCGTTCAAATGCTATTATAATGAGCCGAAATGTCAAATCGATCTTTTCCCAACACAAATTGCGGTGCACCAGAAGGCAGCGTTACACCGACGCACTTGAATTTATCGATTTAGACTCAATTTCCCCCGTGCACGCTTCCAGAGCCCAGCTCAGGGGTGCTCCGCATCTCCTCTCCGCTGTCACCCCGCTTTCAGCACCCGGGAACGGGTCCCCCCGCCCCGGGCCGGGCTGCAGCCCCGCACCCCCGGCAGCGCAGGAGGCTGCGGGCAGGCGCTGCCCACAGGGGGCGACAAAGAGCGCGCCCGCGGGCACCGCGCGTCCCTGCGCGCACAGGTAACCCCCGCCCGGGCCGCACCGCGCACGGCCGCCCCCGCGGAGCGCCCCGGCCGGAGACACCCGCCTTTCCCCCCCCCCGGCAAAGGAAGGTCTGGAAGTGTCTGAGTGTATGCGGGATGCACCGGGCTGGGACCTGTCCCTCCACTCTCCCAAAAAAAGTGGCGCCCCCTGAAAGACCCCGGGGCGGCGGGGGAGCGTCCCGGCTCCGCTCCAGCCCAGCGGGAAGGCAGGGAGCCCGGGTCAGCCCCACGGTACGCTGGGGAGCAGCTACCGCGCAATGTCAGCCGAGCCCAAACCCGCACCCGGGTGCCCGGGGTTAAGGCTGCGGAGCTGAGAGCGGCGGGGAGTAGGTGGGAGCTGCGTTTCCAAAGCGATTTAAAGGTCACGGGGGAGGAGGGGGAAAAAAAAAAAAAAATAAACCCAGCCCTGTGAATGTCAAAGTTGTGCTGCAGCTACTTACATGTCGGTGCCAGAGCAGGGTGGTGGCTACTTAGAGGTTTGATTGGCAGCCTGGAGCCAAAGTCCGCGGCGGACTCCTGAGCCCGGCTCAGCCCCGGGCTCTGAGCACTTTTCACCGGACAGAGGCAGCTGAAGGAAGCTCGCACATCCCCTTCTCTTCTGCTCCTCCATCCAGGACGGAGAATGAATCCATTTCGGTTTTTCTTCCCCCGGCTCTCTTCCCGTTTGCCTACACATCCTCCAAGTCCTAGCCCTAGCTTTTAACTGCAGTCCCTGGAACAAGAGGGGGAAAAAAAATCGTTTATGGCTTAAAAATTCCAAATGGCTGATTTTGTGTGTGTGTGTTATAAGAATGCACCCACAACAACAAAAAAGTCACTTCTCTGTCCCCCACCGTACAGCAGAAGAATAATAAAAAAGCTTTATATTTTTGCAGTGGGTATTCAAAGATAATTTGATGCCATTGTTTCTGCTACAGATGGTTCTTTTTAATACAATAACACTGCTCTTTGTGCATACTACACACAATAAAAATCGAAAGCGTTCTCCTGAATAACCATTTTGTTCTCGCTTGTATACAGGCCAACAAAAGCTGCCGTGAGGTAATGGGTTCTGTTTATTGAAGCCATAGAATAGAGGTTTGATACAGATTTTTTGTATATAGAGGAAAAAATTAAAATAAAGACCTCGCGAGGTCGAGCTGATCTCTGCGTGTTTATTACCACTGAAATATTTTATCAATATATTTCTTTGAGTTGCAGCTGCAGGGATCCCTCCTCCCCTCCCCCCATCCCTAAGCAGCCCAAACATCTGTTTCTTTGATTTTGGGGAGATCTGCAGTCGGAGCCAGACCTAAAAATCTCGACTTGGAGAGCGAGGGGGTCAGAGCCGCTCAGAGGAGAAGGCAGCGGGGGTCGGAGAGGCGAAGCTGAGGAGCCCCGGCTCTGCCGCCTCCGCGCCTCTCTTTCTGGGGCTTGTTTTGCAGTCTGCTGTCCACGCACACACAAACAGCCACGGGGATTAGCCCACGGGGATTAGCCCACGGGACTTCCCGGCGGAGCCACACGCCGCCTGGCCCTGCGCTCCAGCACCCTCCGCAGCGCGCAGCTCCCGCGCAGCTCCCGCGCAGCGCGGCCGCCGCCCGCAAACTTTTTCAGCGGCTCCCGCGTCCTCCTCACAAATGCGGCTCCGGCCCCGCACCCTGCGGAGCAGCGGGGAATCAGAGAGCACCGAGGGTGCCCCGAGCTCCATCCGAGTTCTGTGCGCTGCTAACTTTCTGCTAAGTGATCAATAAATGAGCACGGCTGAAGGGGGAAACAAATATTAGAAGGGAGCGCCCAAACCCACGGCTAATTTTGTTTTGGAAATTGTTTCTCAGGTCGTGAGTTCTGCGCCCGACAGTCTCCCCGTCACCTCGGTTTGGATCTGTAGCGACTCCGAGAGAGCCCCAAAGCCAAAGAAAGTGCTTAGACAATAGGGCTCTGCGGGAAAGTTGTTAGGCAGTGCCTGTGTTTGTCTACCTTTCTATAGGAATTAATGCCAGAGCTCTGGGTGCCTCTGGAGCCGGGACTGACAGTAATCCACCTCTGTGACTTCTGCCCTTTGTGTTTTCACAAAACTCGGCTCACTTGTAGCACGACAACATCACCGAATAATGACTTTAACCTTCAAACATTCTTTAATTAGCTTTTCCAGCAAACTAAAAGATGCTCCAATGAGCCCTTTGACAAAAACTGACCCGCGCCTTCGAATTCTACTTTCACTTTTGGGACTCAGACGTTATTGGTTCGCAACTCGTCTGAAGTCATCTAATAGGGGATTATTTAGGAACTATTACCCACACGCCAATTAAAGCCTCTCCGATGAAATTCGGGAGACAAAGATAAGCATCAAAACGGAAAATTAAACTATTTGCACATGGCTTGTTTTTCAACAACCCATTTTCCATCTCAGGATAAACATCTTCGCGCCAGCTCGCTCCGCCGGAGCCGGGAGGGTGCGGGAGCCTCTGCGGGGCGGCTGCGGGGCAGCGGCTGCGTCCCCGCCGACACCGCCCGGTCCGGCCCCGCACTGCTCCGCACAGGGAGGCCGAGCTGCCAGGGCACCGGGGAGCTTTTCTTTCCAGGCTTACATGCCAAAATAAGGCTTGCAGTAAGAGGCGTAGAGCTCAGCTCCACGCATAGAGTTCAAGCAAGCTTCTGATTTTGCAATGTGTGTGCGGGGGGGGGGGGGAGGGCAAAGAAGAGCCGAATGTCCTAAAGTTCAGGAAATCTTTCAAGAACTTTCCTAAAGTGGGAACACTGGGGAAGAAAGTCCCATTTCTCCTGAAGAGGTGTTTCATTTCTCAGTGTTTCATTTCTCAGAGCAGTGAAGGAAAGGGATGAGTAGGACCCGCGCGTTGTGCCACATACAGCGGTTCTTTGGGTTCAATAGGAACCAGACTGGGACCAGTTTAACACCGACTTATCAGGGAGTGATGATTTTTTTTTTCTACCTAGACAAAACATCCCAGCTCAGAAATTTCATGTCGTTATTAACCGCTGTATACAAATCTTGGGAAGAGTTTCCAGGCAAATTAGAGCAGTGTACAACCTCAAGCTGACAAAGAGATTCCGGGAATGCCACGCATCTAGGAGGGAAATAAGAATCCCTCTCTTTAGCCTGAAGCACGAAATTGGCTTAAAGCTCATTTTGCAGATAACCGGAAACGAAATCATCAGCGTGGAGCGGGTGCCCACAGCTTCCCAACGATCTGCGGGAAATTCTAAGACTTTCAGGAAGGAAAAAAAAAAAAAAAAAAAAAAAAAGTGAACCACAGGTCCGAAGGGCTTCAAAACAAACTCGCATTGCAATAGCCATTTTCCCATTTTTTTGCCCTGCTCTGCGGAGGGCTGGGCTCCCACGCGGGAATCAGGACTCGTAAGTCTGTGCCGAGACCGATCCCACGGGGAGGGAAAATGAAGGTGATGGATTTGGACTTTCAGAGTTCCTTTTAGATTAGGAAAAAAACAACTATAACAAAAACCCCAAAAAACAAACACAAACCCACTTGTACCCACGGGCATAGATAAAATAAGGGATTACTCCAAATTTGCTAAATATAGCTATATAAATATAGCTATACCTCTATCTTGCATATCCAAACAGGAAAGACCCCTGAGGGGACTGCCAGACACCATCTCCCGCAGAGGGTTGAGTGCAGGTGTCTGACTTACAACTATGTCAGGAAAATAAATACTATTTGAATTCTGTTTCTATTCCGGGCAAACCACTGGCCCTGTTCCGAAGGAGAGAGGAAGAGCGAGGCAGCTGCTGACATTTTTCTCCCCTAGCCACCAGTATCTCTGCACTTTCTGCATCTTCCCTGTGCCCGACCACTGCTCAGCCACAACCTCTGCCTGGCTCCAGCCTCACCCCCCCTGCTCCCCCCCGGGGCTCTGCCGCCGCTCCCAAATTCATCTTGCCTGGAGGAATTAAGGTTAACACGGAACAGGACGTGCCCTTTTTTCGCCTCCTGGCTGGCTGACAAGAGGGTAAAGTTGAATACAAGAGGGTAAAGTTGAATACAAGAGGGTAAAGTTGAATACAAGAGGGCTGCCCGGAGTCACCGCCTTGCCCGGGGATGCCGAGGGGTGGGCAGGGGGGCTGCGGGGCGGCCCCATCGCAGGGCCCGGAGGAGGCCGGGGGGACTGGCACCTCCTGGGGTTCTGCTGGGCTGGGGAGAAATGGTCCCCAAATCCTCGGCGGCTTCTGGCTCCGGGCAGCGAGGAGAAGCTGCCGCATCCCTTCCCGTGGGGAGCCGGGCCCGCGTTGTTACCCCCCTCTCTCTCCTCAGGGGCTTTTATTTACTTTTCCAGGGAGACAAGGGCTCCCTAAAATGACTATTCCTACAGGTTGTCTTCTCCTTCCATTTTAAGGATGTTCAGGCTTTTCTAACAAACAAGCTGAGCCTGAGAATTCTGCCTGTGCGCCACTGTGCATGCATGAAAATACAGTCCTTGGAAAAGTTAGACAAGCTTCCCACCGCCTTATAGCCTTAAAAGAACACCAATAGCAGGGGTTTTGTTGTTCCCCCACCTCTGTGGGATGCGTAAAAAACCTCTGAGGGATGGGTAAAAACCCCCAGTTATTAAAAGCAAAGAATATGTAGTTTACAAGAGTGGCATTTGAGGAACTGCAAGGTTTGCAGAGCTGGCAGGCCTGGCACTATGGAAATGTGTGTAAGGACACGAGGTGCATCTCCTCAGACTGGAGGTTTTCCGGCTATTGCGCTTCGGATTTTTTTCCATGATTACTCTGAGATACCTGAGACCTGTTCAGTTATTACCACAACATTTACTGCAGTATTTTTGCCGTGGGTAGCTGCAGTGCCAAACATGCCTTTACTAAAAGATGACTACATGGTATATGATAAACTTCTCCTGGGAAAAAGAGCAGAAGGCATAGGACCAGTAATATTCTGAATGTATTTTGTCCAAATATCTCTGTCACTTGACACCTTCACACATTATAGTCTTTAGATGGCAACTTTCTTTGGAACTAGATTTTTTTTACATACTAAAGATGAAGAGACTCCCTTCACACAAGTTTCAACACAGGCACATGGACTTTGCACGTGTTCTTACATCTTAAATGATGTGAGAAACATAATTTTAAATGCTAAGTTCTGCATATATGACCATGGAGTAAGGTGACAATCCACAACCTACAAGCAAGTAATTTCTCATTTTCCATTACATGCTTATTGTTGCTATTAATGGGCTGGAATTGAAAGGGAAAGCTCCAATCTGGGCAGGAGGCTCCCCATGAAGTCCAGAGAGCTCTTCACTGTGCCTTGCATTTTCTTCATCAGCATTCACTGAAGATATAGGGTGAATTTGCAAAGATTAATTTTTTTGCTGTGGTTTCTGCATAGTTTCAAGCAGTCTACCATCACCACCTCATCACTCATCACAGTAACATTTACTGATGCCCATAACCTGCAGAGACTTAGTGACTGTAAGATGCAAGTTTACTTGGAAGATGTAAGATGTAAGTTTACTTGGAAACACCCAGAGTTAGACAGACCCTCAGAATATTTGCTTCCTTTTATTCTCGTGTTTTTTTTTATTTTATTTTTTTCCCAGATAAGAACTCAATAGAGCAATCAGGGTCCATAGTGGGCCAGAAAACATTGCACTCAACACTTCTGCTTCCCCAAAGCAGGGATCCCTTTGCATAATTTTAAACCCTCTACCAGTATTACAGAGTAGCGATTCCGAGGCTCCTGACAGGTCAAGAAATACAGGTTATTTGAAAGAAAAATAAAAAAAAGAATATGCAGAAATGAGGGATAGTTACTTGCAGCAGAAAAAGGGCAAAAACCTCATAGTGTAGCTGGCACTGAATTAAAAAGTATACAGTGGATTAGATATTAACCACTTCTATCAAATCCAGGCCCAGGAACCTAGGGGGAGGGAAGTGTGTAAGAGCAGACGCTTAGAAGGTAAAACACCCCAATTAACCTCATTATCTGTTACAAAACTGTACTATTAATATTCTGTTTTTTTTCAAATCACTGTTGTTGTTGTCGTTGAAGAGAATCTGTTGACTATAGCATGTGTTTTGCTGCAGTCTCCCAAATCAGCATTGCCCTTCTTAAGGTCAGAAGAATGTATCTTAAAACATTCATATATTTAAAAAATATGTATTGTTATTTTAATAGGCACTGTGGATAGTTTAATTTGTATCTGTATTAAATTAAACATATGGTGAACAGGGTATAATAGATTTTCTATAATTTAGCTGCCAATGTGGCAACAGAAGCCAGTTACTCTCACCAGCAGACTTGTCAGTGGTTTGTTTACTAGCTTATTTGAATTAAAATAAAGCTTCGCTTCTGCTGACTGCACATCATTATCTATGAGACCATAATCCTGCTAGCAAATCCTATATCTTCCAGAACTGGCTCTTTTGTTTGGGATTACTGAGAGCTTAGCCTATAACAAAGAGGAATAAGGCATCCCTCTCATCCTCATAATTAAGTGTGGGGAGTAATTTAGAAACAAACCCAGAAAGATGTACAATTTTGAGTTCTGCTTCTATATAGGATTGGGGAACAGAAGAGGACAAACACTGATTAGGATAGCACAATGTTTAAACTATTAAAGTACTGTAACAACAGGAATCCAGCTTTTTAAAAAGAAATGTCAACTATCGATAAAATATTAAGTTGCTTTACACTAGATACACGTTTTGCTTATCTAAAGGTATGCTGGAAAAATTGGGTGGAGCTTAAAGATTGAAGACTTTGGGGTCTCAGTTTTTCTAAAGGCACGTGCTACATACATGTCACTTATAATGTCTCAATGTTTAAATGAAAGAGCATGACTTCATACATGACATTAGATTTGTATTTTCAAGTATCCCTTAAAAGATTTAACTATTTTCAAATATGATTGTTCTCCACAAATAGGAATATCTCTGACAGCTGGACATGCTTGTTTAAGTTCTGTATTTTAGAGCCACCAATATTTATATTTCCTCTTGGGAGAACAAGTAGTTTGAAGCTGTTAGCATTTTACACCCACCTTAGAAACGACCATAACGTTGAGTCAGAGAATGAAGAATATTTTAACATAGGTATTCTGAGGTCAGTCAAATGTACATCAGCAATCTTTTGACCGTTGCCTATCTGTATTCATGTCACCCAATTATCTTTCTGCTTGAAATAAGTTATGTTATATACAAGTTGTCAAAATTAATAAGTAGGTCACAAAAATTGGAAGTCTCAGGAGTATAGAGATACACAGTATCTATTTGCAGAGGGCTAATAAGGACAGGGGGTTGATTTATAAGTCTTCAACATTGTCACAGATGGGAATTCTGAGGACCTCTGTGAAACCAAACAAGGCCCTAGTGAATTATAAAGCAGGTCCTCAGACTTTAAAAACATTTAGGCAAAGTGACAGTTCAGAACATCTGTTAGCCTTCTGTCTGAGTATAAACTGGATGTCATGGAGTGCACAGCTGTAGGCATTTTGTGCCTCTTTTTGCCAACATCTGTCACAGCATTACAGTAATATAGGTAATTATCAACACCTCATATAAACTGTTTGCTATTTTAATTTCTGAATAAGTAAAATTAGCATTATACCCTTTTGGAAAAAAAAAAAAAAAAAAGAAAAAAAAAAACAACAACCAAAAAACCCCAAACCAAACCGTGCAGGGGAAGAACATACAGTCCCTTTTAAAGCTGAATGACAGATCTAATCATTTTAGGAGAGCTGGTATTCAGAAAAAATCTCTACTACAAATAAGGTCCTTTGGATAACATAAAAGACTTAGGTGAGAACAAGTTTCAATATTCTCTTTCTCTCTCTGTCTCTTAAAAAAAAAGACATCTGAGTCCCATCTGTCATAAGGAAAGAAGATCAGTAGCAAGAAAAGATAGGAAACCGTTAACCATCTATGTTTTTTTCCATGCACAAACAGCTGTCAAATGATGTGTGTTTTACCACAGTAACAAAGCCAAGGGCTCACCAGTACCAAGCAATTTTACTGTCAGTTGGTTATCCTTCTCAACATCTGCAGTAAGAAAAAGAGATCACCTTGCAGTGATGCAGACGTGCAACCTCACTGGCTGATAATGAGTGGGGTAATAACCTCCAGGACTTTCAGAAATTAAAGAATGTTCCTGGGGTCCCCCGACAACTGAACAGAAGGGGTACATGGGAAGAGAAGCTCCAAACAAACTGACTTTCAAGGCAGCTTTTCAGGACCATGTTTGGTCCTTTTTCACATCAAGAAATAGAAACCACTGCCCAGTCCTGAAGATCACCTACTTGACTGTGGACAGCACAGAGAAGATTTCAAAAATTGACCAGGTATTTTGAGTTCTTCAGTTTTGGAGGCCCAGGTAACACACGTTATATGAATATGATGTGCAGAAGGCAGTTGCTTATCATTTGTGATAATCAGGCTCCTGTGAGATGTCACTAGCCCAAAACCAAAGTCATCAGCCACTTCTGGTAACAGTGGCTCACTTGGTGGTTGCCTTAATGAGGGAGATTTTGTCAGCACTCTACACAGCCTTTTAGAGCACAGGATAAAGAATAGTTGAACAACAAAGCAATTCTGTCAAACAACAGCAGAAGAGACCATGTCAGTCTGAACTTGGAAGTATGAGCCTGGTGACAGAAAATAATCATGTGGCAACGAACTTTACAACATTACATGGAAGAAATGATCATATCCAGCTCATACTTATTTTGCTTTCACCACAAAAAGAATAACACCTTTGCTAGAAGTTAATGTTCCAACATGGAAAACCTGAAAAATTGCTGTTAGCTTGTTTTATAAAGGAGGCATATGGAACAAAGTGGTCACTAATATTCTATTTTTAGTGCCTGAACTACAGTCCAGAAGATAATACCCAATTACTATTGATATAGTGCTCTCTACACTATCTGAACAACAATAGTGGACTGAGAAGCAAGAGAAAGGACCAGAATATGTTTTTGAAGTCATTCAGATTTCATGTATTTTATTTTCTTCTAAAAATATGGGCTTTGAAAAGAGGTGTGGTGTTGTCCAGGTTGAAGCAGGGGGGGCCAGAGTTGAGTTGAAAGGGAGATGAGAGCAGATGGAGGTTGAAAAAGAAGAGAGAGAGACCTTGACTACAGGAAAAGATAGCTAGGGCACAGATAGTCAAAAAAAAAAAAAAAAAAAAAAAAAAAAAAAAAGCATCTGGGGTGCACAGTCAGAGAAAGGCATCCATGTAGCTGTAAGCCTGTTGTATCTGTACATGCAAGACAGACCATATTCAGGACAGTCTGCACAGCTGGGGACAATATAGGCTTTTACTAATTCTACTGTCACCCCTTGTTTCCACAGTCCTGGACTATGAACTGGGGTGCCTGACCTGCAGATGTATATATTTCCCATAGCCTCTGCTAGCAAAGAATTAATTTTACTGAGGACATACAGTACAGCTCTTCACCACTACACTTTGAGACTGATCCAGCAATTTTTGAAGACATTTCACAGGAAACTTACTATCTTGCTTTCTTATTTTCTCTTTCTCTGTTATTGCTGCGTCTTTGCATTTATTACACAGCCCCTCCCATTTTCTCCTCATGCAGAGTCAAAATCAGCAAAATTGTGGTCCTACTGCATATAGTTTGAGGTCCACCACTCTAACAAAGACAATTTAGTGACAAGGACCATTTCTACTGTGGTACTAAGCCACTCGTGAGATGTTTGTAGGTTGAGATTATTTCTTTCAAGAGCTTCATCCCAACTCCTACCACTCTGGTTTTTCTTGCCTATCACAACTCGTCACTGGATGCTAAGCAGATTTTGCCAAATTACAGAATGGATGATAAATATTTTCCTCCTACTTTTAGTTTCAATGCTAAGATTTTTAAGCATTTATTTTTATCACTCACAAATAAAACTGTCTTACATATTGCCATCACACTACTACCTAAATGCATTGTTCAAATGCCAAAGAGTGCATGAGCTATTGCAGATCACATAATAGATGCCTATAGAATTCACTATACTAGTAATATTTATTATTGAAACAGACTGTTTTGTAAAGAGCTCTGAGATACCCAGGCCATAAAAAGTGTGATATAAAACAAAATGCTATTCAGTTCAATAGATGTCTGATAAGAAAAGAACCCTAAAATTTGAACAGTTCCTCCTCCCCTTAATCAGCCCTAACAATGGTACCCCAGTCTCGGTGCTCCTGCACACAGCAATATCTGTCTTTAAAGACAGGAATAGGAACGTGCTGCTAACAGAGAGCACTCATTGGTAGAACATTGTTAGGTGTTTTATAATTGATAGTTTTCAGCACCAGCACAAAGGTAAGGGCTTTAGCCTTGAATACTACCCACTAACAATATACCCACATACAGAAAACTAGTGCTAAATGTATTTATTAAAATAAATGCTTTAAAATAGTCTGCTTTTCATACAAAGTAATTATCTTACACTATGTGTAAAAGGTACTTTTGTAATCAATGGTATACAACCAGCTTCAGATGCAACTGCACACACACCCCATTACACACAGCGATGCTCATCAGATTGCATGGGACTGAATCATTTCATTATGTTCTGTAGCTTAATTCTTCAATTCCTGTAGCTTCAGCTGGAATTTATCCAGATCAGCCTTGTTTTCTAAGATGAAATCAAAATGCTTCAAGGCTACAACCACCAAATAATACAATCAGCTCTAAACATAGCACAAAGTATTTAATACTTTTTAGAGACTCATAGTTCTTGTTCTCATAGTGCCAAGGAAACAGGTTTGTGGTTTGTTTTTTTTTTCCTAGCCTATTAATTACCAAAGGACAAGAGAAATATGCTGTGGGTATGAGTGAATTTTGTAGCAGTCAAAATAGACAGTAGCAGCCAGCTGGAGAATTTTAAATGCTCTGAATTTTCACAAGTCCTGTCTAAGAAGCTATTCACTAACAAGCTAATGCATTAATTTTTTTTATTTTTTTTTTACAATGGATAGACCAGCACAGTCTAGAGATAAAAGAGAAAATAAAGAGCAGAAAAAAAAATTATGATACCAGGTCATGATTTTTCAACTGAACTATCCAAAAGTATCTCCCTAGTAGAATGAGGTGAGTAATGAGGATAAAATGTCTTAATTAATACAAATGGTTAGTTTCACTTGGTTATCTGTAGAATCCTATCATCTCTTTTAATTAATTAATTTGCAAGTATTTGGATGACCATCCATTTATTCATAAAAATGTTTAAGAGTTGCAGGCTATGTAAATTCTGTTGCTAATTAGCTAATGGCTACATTCATCCTGTCAGTGGCTGATGATCAGGTACTTGTGCCCATAATTCTTACACCTACAAACATTTTTTTCATACAGTGCACCAGAATGTTACTGTACTTGTGTTGAGTGGACAGCACTGATCTTGAGTGGATTTCCTCCCCCTCAGGATCAGTGTTTCCATGGCGAGTCCTGTGGGGACTTCTGTCTTTTCTTCACTGCAGTAGGCATTTAAGAGTAATAAACCAGAGAATAGGTACATTCTAACACAATTTCAATAAGTTGATGATACTCAGCATTATGGTCCAGGCCTGCAAAAGGCACTGGGAAATCAAAGAGCCTTAGGCTCCTCAATACATTCATCCAGATAAACCTACAGCTCTCCAGTATCTGATTTATTCTTTTAAATGCTGCACCTTGTGGGGACAGGGGCACAGCCTGGAGTCAAGTGCCCAAAGATCTGTGGATAATATTGAAATTATGTTGTCTGATCATCAAATGACAATGATCTTGGATTTTATCCTTCATTTGTAAAGCACATGCACTATGTGGGGCTGGATTTGGCCCTCACTGCTGTTGGGTGCAGAGTGTCTGTGTCCACAATGCTTTTTCACCATCCAGAAAAGAAAAGGGAACTGTGCCATTAACTCTTTTTTTCAAGTAGTTCAGAATTCCTTAAAAATCCATCATTGCACACCTTGGGTAGTAACCAAACCTAAATTAGAAAACCAGAATGCTGCAGAAGACTGATTTAGACCCAGTATTATAAGATGCTAGGTTCTTGTTCAGCCTAACATTTATAAATAGATCCAGAGGAATAGAAATCAATTATGTGCACTTAGGAACATGGGTAACTACTGGACTGGAGCCTTGCTGAGTCAGTTCATATTAGTACTGCTCCTACAGTGCCAAATGCTTGAAGTTTGTCTTTTTGTGTCCTTTTTCTAATAATGTAACCTCACATACTAAGTATCATAATATAATTTTGCATGTTCCAATTGTGGAAAAAAACTATAAGTGAAAAGTCCTTTGCAACATACATCTCCTCCCCATCCTATTGCCATTAAATTGTTCAGTTTCAGAGGACATAGCATAATTCTCTCTCTCTTTTTTTTTTTTTTTTTTTTTTTTTTTTTTTTCCCCTATTCATTATATTTAAATTACAACTCTGGAAAATGAGTACTTCAGTGTATGATAACTGAGACTATACTCTTTAATAGATGAAGTAGCTGTTCTACTTTTCAGAATGACTAAATAAAATCTCACTAAATAAAAGTGTTACATTTCTTTCTTTTAATTAGGATACTTGTTGCAGATTAAGTAACTCACTTTACTTTTCTCACAGGAAACTAAGAAACAATATTTGATTCTAAACATTCCATACCCTTTTAAATCCAAATCACATACGTATACCCACTTTGCAGACTGGAAAAGCTAAGCCACTTGAATGGTCAAATCACACAAGCCCTCATTTGAGCTAAATTACTTTTCCTTCCCACTATAAAATAGCACAGAAATGGGAGTGCTCTACTGGGGAGGGCAAGTAATGATTTATTTCCAATACATGTAAGCTGAGTAGCAGTTTCCAGACTGTAAGCAGGCTTTTCAAATACCTTCCATGGAGTTCTAAAAGCTATCAACTTCCTTAGTTTCGGTGTGTGTGATTGCATATTCACACAGCACACTTACAAGAGGTGATTACATGAAATCTGAAATCATAAGAATAGTTGCACCATTGCTACATCTAGCCCTGTATCCCCCTCCAGCAATAAAGGTGAGTGGAAGTACAGAGAAAAGTGGCAGGACAGAGCAAGAACCAAGTGTTATTTCCCAGTTGTATTCACCCCATGTCCAGCAACTTGAAGAGCAGGAACTTTCTGAATCTTAAGAGTTTTTAGTAGGCTTTTGATAATTTTTTCTTCCCTTTATTTGCCTCCATATTTTTTTTTCCCTAATCACATAAGTGGAAAAAGTCTTTGTGTGATTTTCTGCAGCTTGCTGGCCACAAAGAGCATGAAAAACCTGGCCACAGCCTGGCAGGAAATGTAAGATGGGACCATTCCTCCACAGATAATCTTTAGACCTTCTGTACATGCAAATGGAAACAGCTCAACTGTCCTGGCCTCTATTTTCCTCCAAAAGAGAGGGTTCTGTCCTGCCTTTTTCCCCTCCCCAAGAGGATGATTTCATTTGCAGGATTAGCTTCACAGGGTGAAGTTACTTGGAGCCAAAAAAATTTAGCTTACACACTATATGAAATGAAAGGTTTATCTGCCTGAAATAAACAAGGATATCCACGTGTGCAATGGAATCCTCAACATCTGTCTGCAGTTATGTTGTAGGTAACCATGCCATCCAGATATCTTTTTCTTCCTGCTTTCTCTATCAAAGGGTTAAATAAAGGAATTGCAACATTTATTAGCTGTTAGAAGTTTCCACTGGCCTTGGTGGAGAAGCTAATGTTCCCATCAGTGGTCTGAGTGGCCCTAACTCTGAGAATGTCCCTGAAAGCTCTTTGCCTAGGGCACAAGGTATTGGAGGAGCTTCTGAGCAACTTCTCAAATCTTTGCTCCAAATACTCAAGGTATGCTGAGCCCTTGGGTACATCATATTATCCATCTTTTGTTGATGATCTATTCAGAATTTTGGGAACAGAGAAGAATAATGGCTTTCATTTCTGGGTAACAGTGTCAGGCTTGGATTTCACTTTTATTTGTTGCTGGTCATTAACTTCTTCATTTAGGTCTTGAGATATTTTTCAGATATTTGACATGGGGAAAAAAAAAAACCAAATAGAAAACCTCATATGTGTTTGGAATGGCAAAAGCACTTACTGATACAGAAACATATTCTCAAGACTTTCCCCAGAAAGTACTTCATCTTTTCCCTCTTACTATTACATTTCAGCCTTTGAGCCAATCTTCCTCCTGCCAAAACCTGCTGGAACATAACCAATTCTGAAATAATCTGATCTGTCAGTTGATAACAATAGTAGGATGTTTGGGTTTTGTTTCTTTTTCCACATTTTTTGAATACAAAATTAACCACATCTACCTTGCAAGGTCTAGACAAAACAAGAAATTAAGCAAAGAGGTGAACGCAAATTTAGAGCATTAGTTAAACAAATCACTAAGATTACTTTTCTGCAGAATAAACTGGATTTACATTGTACCCTTGCCCCCCTGACTTTGTTACTTTTTCTAATAAGTCTTGCTTTTGTTAAGTTCATTACTGTGCAGATCATGTAATGGAAATATTCTCCTCAAAGGAAAATTCTCTTCTCTCTGAGAAGACATCCTGGAGGATAAAAGATGCTTGGAGAGCACCCTCCCTTTGCTGGTCATGTTTGTACTGAGAAGTAAGGACAACTGCGTGTCTGCTTTGGTCTTGCTCTGAACCAGTCAGATAAAACCATTTCTGATCCAGAACAAATGCTTCCATGGCATTCACCATGAAGCTATTAAGTCTGCAGAGCAGCAGGGTGTATCAGCTGCAGACCAGCACTGCAGTAACACATCCAATGGTTCAGAGCTTCCCTGGCTGTACCTGACACAATGCCCTGACTTTTTTACTGGCAAAACATAAGGAGCCCTCAAGAGAACAGAATAAAGTTTTAAAGGTGCTTTCTTGCTATATGGTTTTTATCAATTAATGAGATTGCTTTCACTAGCTACTATCGCTCATTTAATCAAAGTAGTGCATATACAGTAGTGGTTGAGTAGATACTCTACTGGTATAGATTACAGAAAGGTGGAGTTGCACTGTGAAGATTCCCTCTCTGCACAAGGATTGCAGGGCAGTGCAGGCAGCAGACTGAAAACTCATTTGTCCCTCCCCCAGTACCCAGCAGCAGAAAGTAAAAGAGGTGAGAAGAGGTGATCAAATCACTGTTCTCCAGTGGTAGCTGCTTGCTAGGGAAGAAATTTGGAGTCCTGTAGGCTTACAGAACTACTTACAGAACTGCTTCACAGTTCCTGTCCTCTTTTCCCAGTCCCATGTCAAGTGGGAAACCAATCCATGTTCTGCTCAGCCAAGGGATAGGGTTTGGTGCTGCATTATTTTTAATAAGCTACCTTTCCCCAGTGCTGTATTTTCAAATCTGTAAAAATGATACTGGCTAATGCCACGGATTTTTTTTTCAGAGATTGAAACACTGGTCTCACTTTTGTTACCAGCTCTGTTTGTCTATTTAAAACATTGTTTCATTAAAAAGTTTGTTTTCCTTAGTTTAGAAACACAAGGAGGATTTCAATGAGAATAAAATACAGCTGTACATTTATATCCCATATCCACTTTTGATCTTTGATGCAAACACCATGTACGTTTGACCACAAGTAGACAGAATTATAATATTTCTTAATAGTGTGGATTTCCAATAATTACATTGAAATTTTGCTATCTACAGCGTATTCCAAACTTGTGTTAATTCTATTTATTTTTACTATACTTGGTATTAAAATAAATTACCCTTTCAAATGGCGAGTGTTATAGACTAAGATCCTTAGACATTTTCTCACAATGATAGACTAATCCTTGGGAAGATTGCCTTCTGGATGGCTAAGCTCTTCTCATGGCTGCTTCTACAAGGTGTGAGATGATTAATTCCCAACATTTTCCTAGAGTTTCAAGGGATTTTCTTTTTAAGTTATCCTGCGCTCAGATAGTTGAGAAACATGAATATGGGGATGAAGAATTTTCATTTGATTCTTTAGGATAGCCTATATTTGGTATAGCAGTCAGATGACAGATCTAAGGTTATCAGTAACCTAAACTGCTGCAGGAGCAACCTATACTACATTGCAGGTTTTCTCCACAGTCATGCTTGAACAGGCTGAACCACAACTAAATCTGTGAGTCAATTCAAGAATACTTAAGTAAGTGTAGACTATTATTACACCCAGCTGAAGATGGTAGCAAGAACTCCTCACAAAATAATTTTCACTAAATAATCTTGAATTGCAGATTTTACCCCCAGTCCAGTCTAACAGCAATACATACCCTTCTCCATAAGGGATGTAGGGAGGTAGTACCTTCATCATAACTCTAGACACCATTCAGTGCTGTAATAGGTTTCTCATCCTAGAAGTGCTACAGAATGCTGAGCTCAAATCAGTATTGAAAATGCTCTCTATTAAATTAAGAACATTTTGCAGTCACTTCATAGCTGCAGACTACAGCTTCTTTAAGTGTATGTCACAGTGTCCTTATGCAGAAATAACGCGGATCATTTTAATATAACGCCACAAAGTATTCCCAAGACTATCTCATCTCATGTGGACACATGCACAGGCTACTAATGAAATAACTAAGCACTATGCATAAGCTGTGAACCACAAAAACTCTGGGTGAAATGATCTTTGTGCATGTTAGCTCATGGCTAACTGCATCCCATTCTCTGTAAGTATTACAGAAACTCTCACTTCACATCAGGGCTGCCATTCACCATCAGTGTACAAAGGAGTTACTTTGCCCCAGAGAGGAACTGGGCATCTCAATAAAATAACTGGGAAAGCTGTCCAAGAGTGGAGAGCCAGCAGACTGGACTTCTTCCTGAAATCCACATTGCTCCATGAACCTTCTGCACCCAGTCTGGACAGAGGCAGGAGGTGAGGGCTGCTCCCTGAGCACACCACAAGGATATCGCTGGGAGGGAGTGAGCCTCAGAAGCAGGGGACTGGTTTTCACTTCATGGAAACAGAACTGGGAGGACAGCAGACTCACCCTGGAAAACAGGTCACATGTGGAGTGGTCTGCCTTCACTCAGTGTCTGATCAGTGGTCTGTAAAAAGCATTTCTTTGTTAAGACAGTGTTTCTTGCTTCACTAGCACATCACCCTCAAGACATTTAAGCATAAGGCAGAGATTCCCAGTGAAATACCTTCACTAGCTTAGTGTATTTGTTGTGCTAATGCACACTAACTGCTACCCCATCAACCTGTGTGAGGCTGCATCCCTGTCCTCACAGTACCCTCCTTTTGCATCTACTGCAAACCAAGGAGCTGGCCCACTTAGAGTGGAGATGGACTGGACGAATTTGCAATGAGTTTCACAGATCTCATCAGCCAGTATGTATCTGACTATCTAGTTAATTGCTTCCAGCTGTAATTCCTTTCTGTTTCAGTTGGCAACAAACTCCTTTTGAATCTGTCAGGAAATACAATGCAGTTCCTTTCTTTTCTTCATTAAATCTATGCTGCTTTGAACTCAGCCATAAATCATGTGGTCTATACGGCCCATTCATATGGCCATAAGCACTCTGCAGCCAAATGTGAGAATAAAGTCCCGTACACAGAGATTACTCCAGTTTGTGCAAATCTCTAAGTATTAGCCAGGTGTCCAGTGGAGGGAGATGAGTGCACGCAGAAGTGCTTCAGAAATTTCCTATGCTGTTACAGTTACAGACATATCTTTCAGAATGCTTTGATTTGGCTATATTTAATTTAATTAGATTGAAATAATAAAGCAACTAGCTACTAAACCACTTCACATTCACTGCAAAGCAAAGAAATAGATCAGACTGGTGAACTGCAGGAATGTTTGGCCACTATCATCTAAATCTTGCAAAAAACCTAAACCTTTGACCATGTATTGTGCCTTTTATAAGGAAGCCTCAAATGATTAAAAAAAAACCCAAACAACATCTAAATCTTAAAATCACAATGAATATCAGGAGCAAGAGGTACACAACACACAACACACTAAATCATGCTGAAAGTAGGGATCTCTCAGCTGTCCCAAATTTCTAGCTGGTAATTTGTATCAAGACCTGACCTACACACATCCTAGCGTGAGCATACAGCATACCTATCACCTGAGTCATGGAAGAGCAAGGGAAAGCACCAGCCCTGATGGGAAATAAACTGGACCCTGCAGGCACAATAAACCTGCCAGATCCGGAGTTGTGCTTTTCCCAGAGCCATTTCTTTCCATGCAGGAAAGAAAAGAGACTGGCAGTGACAAGGCAGTAACAGCTTCTCTGCTAGAATACATTCAACCAACACTGCCAACAAAAAGGAAAAGGTTCCTAGTTTTCTGTTTGTGATTACACTGTTTTGTCATTGCTGTCAGGATGTGCCTATGCAATATGTGCCTTTCTGATGTCTCGTGCCTGTATGTTTCATTTTTAGCTGAGTGGAATGTACAGTAATTAGCCACTCATTCTTGCTTGTCTATTCTCTGTGTTTTGTTTCATTTCCTTCACTTACAGGATTTTGGCAAGCCTTTGGCCTTACTGGCAACTCCTTCCTTTCTCCCCCATCTGAACCTCCTCTGTCAGTTTTCTTCTCACTGCTTGGGAGCTGACAGTTTATATATTTGTACACACAAGTGAATATGCTAATATGCTCCAAATATGGACTGTGCAATCAAATTACCATGAGTTTGGTGGAATGCTTTTCTGGATTATTTCCTCTAAAAATATAGCATTTCAATTGCAAACAATTTACAGCCAACAAAATATTGTTTGAATCAAACACATGTGGTGAAGCTGAGGGTTTTTCAGTTCAAGATGGAAAATTTTTGTTCCTGAGCCTTTTTTTTTTTCTTTTTTTTTTTTTTCTTTTTTTTTTTCCCCTCTCCTTTTCATACTGAATTGTTGCCTTTGGGTGGATTTTTGCTTTGAGAGTGCAAGTTGCTCTCATTGACATTACTGGGACTTAAATGAGAATAAAGAGTGGAAAATGAATAGCTTTCAGAGGCTTCAGGTTGATGGAACAATTTCATCTCTTCTCAGTTAATGCTGCACAGCACTGCATGAGTTTTTATCTCATATGTGAAGTTTTACAGCTGTAGGGACCAATTCGAAGATCCACCCTTAGGTTCCTTTCCTTCACAGGAATCACTGGCAAATCAGCAAAAGGAAAGGAGACAGAATCAGGTGCACTGAGAGCTAAGAAAAAATATTTCAATTTTTTTCACCGGTATTCAGTTTTTTAAATAATTAGTATCTTTCTCAAGTACTTATTTTTTCATATTTAATAAATGAAGCTTTACAATTTTGCATTTGCTAAATGAAGATATAACTCCTTTAGTACTGCAAAAAAAATATAATATACTTCTGAGATGTTTGACAACTCTAGAACTGTCAATGCTTTTCTCCCTGTTTAAAAAAAGATAAACTGAAGTATGGAATTAAGGAAGGGTCTTCTAGATTCCTTGTCTCAAAATTATTGGCTTGAAAACACACTTTAGTATCAGAACCTCAACAAGTTTAGTTGAATCAGTTCAGCACGTTCACATGAATACCAATACATAAAGAACATATTTGAGTGGATATATAGGTATATTATTTATTTTGCTCAGACCAGATCTGAGAACTCAAAGGTGCTGGAATGCTGACCAGTAGTGGCTTGCCTATTATCTTAAGAATAAAGCCAAAGTGTATAAATGTCAAAATTATCAAACCTATGTTGATTGGCTGTATTGATGTAGTATCAATTAAGATATAAAGAGAAAATAGAAACTGAAGAAGTCATCTCAGAAACTGAGTTAGAAAGTGTTTTATCCATGCAAAATAGACAGAAGACTATATACACAAGCATCACTTGTTTTATCCCATTTCACAAGAAGGGCGTCATCAGATTAATCAGTAGAAACCCTGACACTCCTGAGAGACACAGAGCAAAGGACCCTGTCCCTGTGTCCCAGCAACATGAGATCCAGTGAGTAGAACAACTGGGACAGGGAATGACAGAGCTACAAGGGTACAGGCCAGCAAGTGCTCTCATTACAAATAAAATCCCAACAAATAGCATGAAGATGGAAAGTAAAAACACACCCCTCAAACAGCTACAGTTCATTCTGAGAAAACAGTGACTGATTTTGGGGACCTCTATGTAGCAAACCCCCAGAGAGATACAACTTGTCACCTATAGACTGCTGTAGACTACAGCAGAGTAACACTCCTGCTGACTCAGCAAAACTGTACAGTTGCACGACAGCTGTAGCTGTACAGTACAACACAGACATGAAGCAATCACACAGCAGCATTGGGATGTGTCAAGATAACAAGAAATACTGCATGCATCATTTCCTGTAGCTTGACATCATTTATTTCTTCAGGTGCAGGCAAGGCTGGCTGGGTACTTCAGCACTTTGAACTGCTGGTCCTTAAGGCTCCATGAAGCAGCTCTTACATTTGCACTAATCTCTTTTTTTTTTTTTTTTTTTTTTTTTTTCCCCATGGTACTACACATTTTAAAGAGATGCCATATGGCACTTAAGCAGAGAAGTCATATGGTGTTTTGCCCTTTCTTTCTAATTCCATTGGCTTTATATTTCTCAAGTTGCATTCCCAGTTGATGAACAATGTCCTTAACCTCTTGAGTGGTTCTAGATGTAGACCAACATGACACTTTTGCTGGCATCAAATATATACTGAATGTCAACAACGTTACTGTCATTCACTCCAGCAGTTGATTTGCATCTAAGCATATTATCAGGGACTCTATTGTAGCACCTAAGAGTAAATTGAAAATATAGCATAGCTCCTAACAAAGTACAAAAGAGCATTTCCTTCACTGGCATCCAGTAGTCAGACAGTAGTCAGAAGTCATGATGTTAAATGGCTAAGGCTACATAAGGAGATTGAGCATAAAGCACACTTTTGCTGATGACACCCTATTTGCATGCACTTTTCTTTAAAAAGGAGATAAGTAACCACTGCTTCTGTAAGCCTTTTTTTGTTGTCTAAGGAACAGAATCACACTGGTTTTATGAAAAGTACAGTTACTTTTTTATATGACTAATTTATGTTTCATAAAAATGAGGGATCAGTACCACTAGCTAGTATGTTAGATAGCGTTAGGATATAAAAACACAAGTAATTTATTGGTAATTTCACATATGATCATAGATCCTTTGTGGCCTCTTGCCACATGAGACAAAGTACAAAATTAAAGAAAAAGAGAAATGGTTGAATTCACGTTTTTTTTTTTCTCTTCCATGTACATAACAAGACCATCACATATCTTGACAAAGAAAATGGTGTTACTGTCCCGTTCACTCAATACGCAGCATTGCAAAATGCCATATAAAAGCATGACACTCACTTGTGCCTGTGTATATTTATCTACAAAAACAAGACAGAAGACTATATACACAAGCATCACTTGCACAGCAAAATAATGGTAAATGCTCAGCTGTAGAAGTGAGTGGATACAAAAGCGACTGCAAGCGTTTATGCAGCACAAACATGGAGGTGAAGTTAAAACGCCTTTGAAAAGCTGACCCATATTATCAACAGTAATAAGTAAATCCTCCCTCTAAAGATAAAAGCGAAAGTACCCTCATTATTTAGTCAGACTTTCACACCATGAAGACCCAAACACAGAGGGGTTATCAAAATACCCTTAGAAAAATAAAACCAAGGATTGACAGCCCAAGAGGCAAAGTTTTAAAGTGGAGGCCCCCTGACAAGGCTCTGCATTACTCATAGAGGCTGACTGGTCTGATTACCACATCTGAATGCTAGCAGAGATACCATGCTGGATATTCATTAGTGGAAACTGCTGGCCTAACAAGAACATTATTGGAATTATGGCAATTAACACCAGCTGAGGACATCTGCAATTTTTAAATTCAGAGATTCATAAAGTTTAAAAGTAGGCTTCAGAATTGCAGATGGCTTTTGTAAGGGTGCCTATACCCCAAGAACCACACACTGCCTATCCTCCAGGTGTTCAGAGCTGCAAGTAGGTAGGTTAGAGGAGGTGTCTCAGACATCTTGCAGTTTTAGCCCCATGCCAGTAGGTCAGGGTAGAGGTGAGGAACAACAAGCAGTGCTGGTTCTGTGAAAGAATCCCCCTGAAATTTTCTCCCCTTTCCTTTAAATATATTTTTAGCATCCCTCAGCACAGAAATGACCAGAAGTCACTACATAACCCCCACACCATGTGTTTTTCTTGTAACTGGGTTACAAGCAATACCATGCAGGCTGGGTCATGACTTCAGAAACACAGGCAGAATTACAGTGGCACTGCTGGCTGGCTCAATATGAAGCCAAAAGGTCCATTTTTAAAGTAATTGTAACTGTTTCTTTATGGGCTACAGCAACTCTTATCTGATCACAAATTACTCTAGAGACTAGTATTAAAAAATGTGACTACTTGAAGCACACCATTAGAAATAGACTCTTCACAAATATGACAAAGGCAAACCAACACTTGCAGTCTTTATTTCTAAAGGTAAAATACCTTTGTTTTCCCCTTAGAATATTACTACTCTTCTTAGGGTTTATTAGGTAGCATAAACCCAGTTTTGTGACCTAAAACCTAGCAAACTCTAAACTTGATTACCTCATATTTGATAATTAAACAAAGAGATTTTCAAAGGAAGCCAAATTTTTCACATTCCATTTGAATTAATGTATCTGTAAACTTCAGTGTCTTGAATCTGGGAGTCATGGTCTTCACTGTGTTCACTGGAATGGAACTCAAATAATTTGCTGATGATACATACGGAGGCCCCAAAGTGCTTTTTGGTGCCAGCAGAGGTGTTTTGGTTTTCACCTGGCATCATATAGGTATTCAGACAATACCCAGAATGTAATCTTAAAATATATAACTCTCCATGGTCCCTTGCTTTTGGTAACAATTAAAAAAAAATTTTTTGTCCACAGAGCAAGAATCATAAAATCACCAGTAAAATAATGACAAATAGAAGAAAAATGACAAATATTTTATGCTAAGATTTTTTGATTACTTAGTGCTGATTTTGGCCATACCAAATTAAAACTTGGCCAGGAGATTCCCAGACACAAATATCCAATAGTGCTTTTACATTATATGTTCATCCTGATTTTGAGAAGCTGCACTTCTTAAGTTTTTCCTTGCTTACGATGGAGTTCAGTTCAAGCTCTGTTAAAGCTATAAAAATCAATATTGAGTATATGTATTATGTGACAGTTCCATCTAAAAGTATCTGCTATAGAATATGGGCCAGATACAATAGAGCAGCCAAGCACATGTAATTTACCCAACAAATCTAAAGCACTCCCACATTGATTTTTGCAGTTTTGTAGCCCCTAGTCACAGAGCAGAGAAAAAATGGCTTACTCATAGAGTGCACTAATACTTGGGGCTACATCATGTTTATCTTAGAGCCTCTGATTTGGGTTGTCTTGTTACCTTTGTTGATGGATTTTTTTTAGGTCACTTAATGCAAGTCTCCATTCTAAAATGTCTACTCCTATGGCAAGAAAATAAAAAGGTTTTTCTGAATTTTTCTGATCTGCTGATTACTTTTCCCAAACTTACAGTGTACAGATGGAATATTACAATGTTTTAACAGCTCCTAAACATAATTATCTTAACTAAATACGAGTAGAAAATTGTGTATAAGTATGGGGATAAGCTTTCAACATTGTCTTTATATATATCACACAATAACTAGTATAAAGGGATATAAAAAATATATATTTAAGAATACAATTACAGTTTAAAAGGACATTTTTGAAATTATATACAAAAGTATTTGTGTTACAGAAGAAATATACATATATATAATAATCACATATTTTAAATGTTTTCAAATCCTAAGTGGATAATTCTTGCCTATCTAATATATGTTCATGCTCAATCAGAAATAATAAACAGATTTGTCCACATGTATTAAAATAATGATCTGTTAATCAATACCTGCTATATTAGGCAATATAACTAAAAAAAATATAAATTCATTAATAGATTCTATCAGCGTTTATACCTAGGCAGCAGGCTATGATATATGTCCAGATTAAAAAACTTGAAACCCCAATTTAATGAAAAAACCTACAGGATTTAAGTATGTTGCATGTCTGGTGCTTTTTCCTATTTTATTTACTCATAAGTATCATTAATACCAAAGACTGACAACCTTTGGTGCCATGTATGTCACTCTCTCTCTTCAAGTCTTTAGTAGTTCCATGCTTATCTATTTCAGTCAAATGTATTTCTTATCGAAAAAAAAAAAGTGAGCAACCTGACAATACGCTGTTATCGAATTTTTTCAGCTGAGACCCACATGTCATTCAGCATTCAGACATGCTTGTGCTTGATTGATGGATGGGTTTGTGACAAATAAAACTAGGATCAAGAGCTTTGCACCTTTTCCCCCATCAGGAACCAGAGTAAAGCATAACTCTATAACAATGGTGGGATTAGGGATGCATTAGCTCTCCATCGACCAAAACCATCCATTCCCATCAATACTTTGCACTTAATAACCTGAAGCTATGATAAGAAAACAAAAGAAGGAGAAAGGGACAGGAGAAAACAAATCAATAGAAGAAGGGAATGTCTGAGAGATGCACTGTCCAAATGAAGAAAAATTTTTGCTGAATTGCTGGGATAATGCCCCTTGACAAGAGAACAATGTACTGTCAAGGTTTATCAGAGAGGAGGCCAATTGGCACAATGTTAAGCACAGGTCTGGCATTTGAGTGGTGGCACTTACACTAGATGTGAAATGCATAATGCCAATATGCAGATAATAACTACTCATATTTGTTTTGGATTAGCAGTTTGGATACCCATAAGGAACATGATTACATTTCTAGATGTCCTGAAACAGATGCTACAAAGCCAAGAACTCATCCTGTCCTCTCAAAGTGCACATGATCAATACTGGCCTGATGTTTTTGACTGCATCTTTGTGTTAAAGATACTTTTAATTTCTACTTGTAATTATGTATTTTCTTTCATCTTATAAATCAATATTGTATCTGCTTTTACAAGCTGACCTGAAAGACCAGGAATGCTCTTAGGCTTTAAAAGGTCAAGATTATTGCCTTGTTTGAAATGTAAGAACTAGCACTGAGTCTGGATGTAAAAGAACAACCAACGTCCATTAATTTCTCCTCTTCTTCAGAATGAAAAAGAATACATATTTCTTAAAACTTGTAGAGCTTACTCAGGAAGATAATGAAGCATCAGTTAAGAAAAAGCTTATCAAATCATAGAATATTAGGTTGGAAGGGACCTCAAGGATCATCTGGTCCAACCCCTCTAATATGCATCTTAGTACAAAAATTGATTACTTTTTTGCAAGACTTGGTTCTTAAGATTGCCACTGTGATGGGTTAAACTAGGAAATAAGTTTCACTAATGCTGTGCTTCTAGTGTTGAAGGGGGGATATCTATCAATTTTCTCCCTTCAATATCCTGAAAGAAAGGTCAACCTCAGCACACAGCTCTAAGGCCAGCACTGGAGGTTGAATTTTCTACCTTGTCTCTGAGCCTCATGCAAAATACCTGTGTTTATCAAGGAAATCTTTTGAACACAATTTTGTCCTTCTCCCCTCTGATATGTCACATTGTACACTGTCTAGTTATTTTAATTAAATACTGTTAGGCTGAAGGTCAACAAAGAACGCAGTCAGGAAACAGGACTGCTGTTGGTCAATGCTGCTGACATGCACTGTTTCAGTCAGTCAGATGACTTGTTTTCAGGTAAGTCTCTGATATACAGAAAAAAGTTCTGATATTCAAGATATTAAACAATGTTACTTGAACTCTTAATTTCATTAAAACAGAAAATATTTAAAAGTGCTTCCCCTATAACAAATTTTTCAAATCCTCTGACAGTTATAAGAACCTCCTCACTATATCAATGTACATATGTTTTAATATCTCCCTGTTAGTCAGCTAATCAGCAGTGTGTACTAGAAAGGACTGAAAAGCCAGTCCAACAGGAAAAGCCCAGGACTACATAATGGGCAACAGGTTCTGTGCACTGGCTCTGCCACACTCCTTTCTTGTCACATATGGAAAGTCACAAAATCTCAGCATCCCTCCTTCCTTCTATGTAAATAGTGATTATGATTTACAACTTCAGCTCAGCCTATTCTCTTGCTGTGATCAGAGGATGTTCTACAAAGTAAAACCAATAACAAATTAAAGGAAATGCCACAAGAAACAAGCATGTTCCTAGAAGTCAATACTCTCTTTACAAGTTCCTTGATGACTACATGAAGTTACTGAAAGGATATGGAATTAAGTAAAAGCACTACAGTGGTTTGTGCAGAAACTGAAATGCATTCACATAAAGTGAGAAAAGAAGAGCAAACAGAAGAATATTTTCAAGACGTGCTGGAGGGTACTGTGATAAAGGAGTAAGAATAACTGTGGTAGGAAACCACTAACTGAATTTTTCAATTCCCCATTTACGACAGAAATAGTCAAATACAACATAACACTTACACATAATAAATTTGTAAAATATGCAAGAACTACATGCTAGGATAAATTAGGAACTTTTCAGACAACAAACCCTTCAGGTTTTTATTGCTGCTCTTATAATTTTAGAGTTGCGTTGCATTGCATTGTCTTGAAAAGAAAGAAAATGGTGTTAGTGTCCTATCTGCAGTTGATTTCCATGAGGTAACCAACCCAACCTATCAGTTATTTGGTTTGATGGCATTGTCACTGCCATTGCACACTCTCAAAAGGCCATAGCACAGTTTGCTGAGCAACATAGATTTCAACATGTCTAACTTACCCTGGTTCTGACAACGGAACACAGAAATGTGTTTTCTCATGTCAAGCTGAAAACCTTACTGATTTTACTAGACAGTTTCTCCATATGGAGCTAACACAAGCCCTCAGTTGTGCCAAAAATGAAAAAATGCTAACGTAGGGATCAGATAAGTTTTACTCTTCATATCATTTTTTTGTGGAAAAAATTATCTCAATACTATTACTTATAGTAGGACTCATTCTGATAATACCTCATTAGTAGAAAACTGAAGTGTTAAAGGAACCTCTTAATTCATTTCATTACAATTCTTCACTGTTGAAATGTACCCCTCTTCCCATAAAATATTAAAAAATCTATTTGCTCTGTTTCTACTGGAAGGTTCCAAGTATCTGTAGTCTTTCACTCACACAGAGTCTTAAGGATAACTGCCAATAACTGAAATAAATCAAAGATTTACTTGAAAAGTTCTCAAAACAAGTAACTTTCCTCTCCACAAATAAACATAAATTTGGCAAGCACACAACATATAATTAGCACAGAATGAAGAAATTAATCAGTTTTAAGTTCAAATCTCCAAGCTATTTTAAGTGCAGCTCAAGCACTTTCATAATTAATTACTTCCTTCATACCAGAAATAATAATGAACTGATCAAGGTATCAGCAGTTCCAATCGGACAGTTATTTCCTAACCAGTTTTGGGGACTGACATGCAAAAGGGAATGAGAAAGTAGTGTGTGCCACAGGAGGTATGAAGAGGCAGACATTTAAGCACATTTAAGCCTGGTGATTGTATCTAGACCTTATAGCTGTGAGCAGCACATGTTGTTAGATGCTCTATTAGTTTATGCCTTTTCTTCCTATTGTCTCTAAAGCTTCAAATAGCTGTGAAGCAGAGAATAGCTCCCTCAGTGGTAGCTAAAGATTTTAATCTAAAGTTACTTCTAGCATAGAGCACAGTGGTAGGACCTTCCCTTCTTGTATGATTTTCGATTGTGCAAAATCTTCTTGTAGATCTATAGACCAATTTTTTCTTCCAAATACAATTGACAGGGCTAGGCCAATGTTTCTGGTCTTCAGCAGCTCCAAGATTTTTGTTCTTCCTCTTTAAATATATTTGGATTAATTTTCTATATGGACCTGAGTGGAATATGCTTCTAAAACCATGCTTTGTATCTTTCCTTAAAGTGCTCATATAATATTCCTCAATCTTAGCATTATTTCCCTCTAAATACACATATCAACACAGATTTGCAAGACACTTGACAAAGAATTGGTACAAAAGCTTGTTAATTCTGATGTTCTCTGGTCAAGTTGAATTATCAGAAGACAAAATCCTGAAGATTTGCTTAATTTTTCTCCCCCAAAGCATCAGTAACCCTAAACCCAACAATCTTGTATTCAGCACTGCAAGCTGAGTTGCATTCTTACGAATTCAGTGAAAAACAAACAAACAAACGTTTTCCAGTGCTTTAGCTTCAATATATATAAGGTCAGGTGTTGAACACAATGCTTAAAATAAGCACTGATGTCAATAAACATCCAACCTTGGTCAGTGACCCACTAGGAACATTTTCTATTTTATTTGTAAGACTGTAGCTTCTGAATTACTTCAGCTGTCATCTAAGGTTCATAACACGCAGAGCATTTTTTAAAAAAAGCATTTTTTTCCAGCTACATATCTCCTTCCATTTATCAGTACAAGAAAATTCTGTGAAGTCACAATCAGCAACTCACGTCCTAATTGCACAGATATGCATGGGTAATTCCTCTTTGTTCAACTATTTCCAAACATCCAAGAAATAATCCCAGGGAAGTTCCTAAGTCAATATATGATATGCAAACATTATGTGTGCACTTCAAAATGATGATTAAAATGTATTCCTTGTGATCAAAAGATAGAATCCAAAATAACATTTAGATGGCCATGAGGAGGTCCATCAGGTTATGAAGTATTTGCCAGTTAGATCTTCAAGTCTTCATTTTGGAATCAATTCTTTTTCTTTGGTGGAACTAAACGCATATGCTCCAGAGGGTTTGCCCAACTTCTGAAGGACATGTGCCTATAATAGGCCTTTCTCATCTCTGTCTTGTTAACAAGTATATAAATAAGAGAAGGCTTCAGTAATTGGCTCAGAGTTACTAATGAATTAATTAACTTCAGTCTATTTTACCTAACCTTTAATAATAAGAATCTTTTTTTGGTCTAGCAATAGGTCTGACAGGCTGAAAAAACAGACATGCAGCAAAGCTCTTGAAAATTAATGAGAAACGAGGAAAGAATCAATGTACATTCTGCTTGCAGAGAACTGACACAAAAAAGACACAATAAACCATGAACAAACACAGTCAGTTTAAAAAATAGGTTAGAAAAAGTGGGCAAATTCAATTATAGAAGTAATTAGAAGATATAGGGCAAGGCTGCCTTTTGGGACTGTGCCAGAAAACATGAATTAATAAGAGTGAATAGAAAGCGCCCATGTAGTAATTAAGAGGCAATCACCTATGGCAATGAATACCTGAAAACAGGCTGCAAACTATTAATTCAGTGATCAAAAATATTTTTAGATGATTAATATGGCAAATTTATTTTAAAAGACTAATTTCTGGAAAGATATCAAGACAATAGCACATTATTTGTTCCTCTGGCATTTATATAGCTAATTAAATTTTATAATTTGCAACAACATTAAGCATTATCTGAAAACAGTAAAAGCAGTATTTCCTCCAGTAATTATTATAGCGTCTTCAAAATCAGTAAGTTAAGACTAACTCAACTTTTAAAAAGAAAATTCAAGCACCCAAGGCAGATTGCTTCATTTATTTGAATGACTGTTGTTATTGTTTAATAAAAAGAAACCATGCATGAATTTTACACAATAATTTTCAACTACTTTAAATTATTTCGGTACCTGTTTTAATTATAATTTAAAGAATTATAAATGTTAGCAGTTCTTTGGTACTCAAATAAGCCATCACACTTGGCCAAGACAGAGTTTTCTTCATTAGAGCATGTCCTTCTCCTTCAGATGCAAAATATGAGCAAGTTATACTTAAGATGTGCAAAATCATACAGCAAAAATAATAATCTAAAAACCTGCTAACAAAAATGTCTTAAAGTTATTTGTTTTTTCAGTAAATCAGATAAGGGCTGGCTAATTGTCTCAAGGCTGCTTTCTAGGTCATTACAAAGCTAATACAAAACATGCATAATCTTCAAATAATCATCGTCAGTAGTGAAAACTTACAAAAAAAATGGGCTTACCCTGTAAAGCAAATCTAGTAGAAAGCAGATGCATGAGAAGTAAAACAAACCATAAAAACTTTACAATAATAATAATTTCAGTATAGCTATGTTAAAATACAGATTAATTTATCTACATTCAATTTATCTAGATTTCACTACCATTTCTGAGGATTCTAAAAAAGTCCCAGCAGCTTTCTAATAATGACCTAGAAACAAAGACTGATGGTAAGTATCTGTACTAATACTGATCATGACAGCTCATTGCTTTCTGTTTGTATCTCTGCAACATGGAAGAACTGAGTGTTGTTTGTAACTACTGCATGCCTTGAAACATTTACATATTTTTCTTTTCAGTGTAATTTTAAGTAGTATTACTACTCCCAATTAAGAAATATTATCAGAAAGATAAGTAACATATAAAAAGGACATAGCAACTTGAGATAGAAAAAATGGTCTAAATTAAAGCCTCAGATTTCATGGTTCAAGAGTTTGCCCTTATCTTAAACTTCCTTTGCCCTCATTTTCTCCATAGGAAGGATTTTGGTTTGTGAGTAGCAAAAGAAGTGAAAAACTACAAAAATAAAATAGTGAGAGGAAATTAATTGAAACAACTGAAGGAACACATTCTTAAAAGAAGGCAAGTGTTAAACAAAGATAAATGCAAAATGACTCATGTTCATGAGATTTAGGGATAGTGTGTTCACATACTAAAGGTTTCCTATTTCAGTAAGAAAAACTTGGGAGAACTGAATCTCCTCTGAAAACTACACAGCTTATAACTAAGGGTAAAAAAAGTTAGTGAACTCACACTGTTTTTTTGAATGCTTCAAAATGAAACACAGTTTGAGACACTCCTGCCACAACTGTAGCTCCAGGTAGCCTCCATGGGTCTCAGAATGGGTTGTTTTCTGCCACAATGCTCAGAACATAAAACTGAATGTGCCATGTCTGGAGAATGTCAGTAATTTACAATGCAGAGCAATGCCTGAAGAATATATGCTGAGTTGCAGAGATGCTATTTTAACAGAAGGGACAATTATTTATCATCTGGCATAGGGTACAGGTACCTGGTGGTTTGACTACAATGCTGATTCTGAACACCACCTAGTTTTATAGTGCTGTTCTGCTGGGACCTGATCTTCAATCCCTTGCCAGAGTTATGTAAATATGCCAGGAGAAGAGCCTCTAGGTAGGATTTGAAGCTTTCTATCCTCCGCATCAATCAATTAACAGAAGTCGTAACATAGGAACTGATTTCCATATACCTGACCACAGGAAAAGTACAGCCACTCAAAACTATCCCAGTATCCATGTCACCCACTGTTATGCACCCAGTTTCCATTTCCTTGGCTAACCAGTCTCCTGGTGTTACCTTTTTAATTAATGGAGACAGAGACTGTTCATGTCCCAAATGGAGAAACTTTCACTCTCCATTGATTGCCTAAAAGATCTAACAAGATTCAACCAAACATATTAAGTGCCTTGTGAATAGTTGGGTGTGCCCAGGTTCTTAAGTTTGTTCCTCAAACTTGCTCATGTTGTATCTCAGCAAGGTTCTGATTTTAGAATTTCTATTTGATTCCAGCTTTCATCCTGGGAGTCCACCATCTCCCCACTTGTACTAGATCATCTGTTTCTGTCACGATACTATAAAACAAGCTTTTGAATTGATCAGGATCTGGAGTCTATCAGCCTGCCCCAGAACAGGTCTTCAACATATTCCTTGAACACATTCTATCATGGGGCACCATGATTTCGTCAGTTTTTGATATTAAATCTATTTAATATCAAGATCTCATTTCTGAAAAGAGATAGCTGGTTCCCAGCCCATCTCTCTTTACATACTTTCCATGTAAAGAGAGTAATTTTTGAAGTGTACCATCAGCAAATTTTGTTCCCTCACTTTTCCCCCGTTTATTTTTCAGATCACTTATGAGGTATGTTGAATAGCACAAATCCCCATGGGGTTTCCAGTGATGACCACTGTGAAAACCCCATTTTTCCCTATACTCTGATTTCTACTGTTACCCAGTTGTTTACTGATGTAAGGATCTTTCATTTTATTCCAGCACATTTTATTTTCTTAAAGGCTTTTTGTTGTTAAGCATATTTTGAACACCTAAGCAGGTGTTATCAGCTGGGTCTGTGTTCTCCTACTCATAGATTTTTCCAGAGAATTGCCATATGTTTTTAAGCCAGGAAGGAATTTTTTTTTTTATATCTTCTAACTCATTTTCCCATCACAGCTACCATATTTACTGGACTGCAGATTTATGGATCTGTCTGAATCCCTTTTTGAGATCTGAGGCTGCATTAGTCAGATTTCAATACTGTGGCTCAAAATGAGTTGAACAGCTGCAAACCACAATCACCTTGTTCTCTCCTGAATTTCTTGAGAATTTCTGAGTCAACTGTTTCTGATGAGTTGTTATAGCTTGTTTCATCTATTTATTCTAGAAACTATTCATGGACGCTTCAATTTGAAACAGACCCAAAATGCATTCCATAAATTAAGATTCTGAGATGGGAATTTCTCCAATATTCTCCCACACACACAGCCATGGTAAGAAGAGGCACAAAAGATAATAATAATAATAATAAAAACCACACTCTGTTTTGAATGCTCCTTTCACAACTTTAGCATCTTACAGATTTGCTGGCAGTAATCACGCTCCTGATGTATTTCAAAAAAGGCTATTATTACTTTGTGTTCCTCGTGTAAATTGTTTCTCAGCTTCCTTTGGATACTGTTTGTTAAGCTACTTGTTACCTGGATTGACTCAAGGCTCTAGTTTACCGTGCAGTCTTCAAAGCAATACACTCCAGGAGGTACAACTTCATTGCAGGCTTAAACTTTACCAACACTGAGTTACCACCTAACAAAAGGCCACCTTCCCTTCCACAAACCACACATTCCCACCAGCTGTCAACGTGCTGGCACTAGTGCTCAGTTTTATTAATGAGTGACTGGACCAAAAAACACCTCTTGTAAGAAGCTTAATAATTTTCTCTGACCACACGGTCCCGTGGCACTTGTGTTTTCTTGGGGAGAAGGGAAGAGGGAGATAAAGCTCAGGGTTTAACAAGTCCTTTTATCAGCAGTGAATATTTAGATTAATTTAATTCTGAACCTGTATGCAGGGCTAGAGGGGGCAAACCTGGAGCATGGGCCGGCAATGAGTGGGTAGGTTGGAATGGTGAGGTGAGAACACCCACAACTGTTGCCAAATCCTGCTTCTCATCAAACTACCTGTTTAGTGTAATGCAGAATTCTGACGCTCAGGGGGCTTAAGATAATCTATTACAATGATCAAACATAAGCCTTTTCTAAAGGGGTATTTGGGAAAACTTGCAGGGTGTATATTCCCTGTCTAGTGAAGTTATGTCTTGATTTTCAGGTTTAGGAGTTAATTTATGGGAAAAGCAGGAGGGAAGAAAAAAATCAGGGAGTTGGGAACCTTCAATACGATTACTAAAGTACAGAGAGCTCGGGGGATACTTAATCCCCATCCTGCACTTCTGCCATCAGCTAAACATTGTTTCCTATTGTGCACACAAGAAGAAGTGCAAAGCTGACCCAGCAGATCGAGATGAAAAGATTAAAAGCAGAAATTAAAGTCTCCTGGAGAGATTGTTCAGCTATTATATACTGATAAATTTTTCATGGATTTCCCCATTCTTTAAAAAAATCATATTAATCTGAACTTGGGAGCTTTAAAAACATGTCTCTGTCAGTATTTCCCTCTGCCAACTAGTTCCACTATGGAAGATAGACCCTTTCTTAGCTGAAGAGGACAATATATGCAAAAAGACTATACAAATTCCAGTATTCAATCTGTAGGTCCACGTTGCTTCTACACTTTCTGATCTGTCCTTCATTTGGATATGAAGAGGAAGTGTGAGCTCAGGACATAAATAAATGGCATTGTAAGAACATAAAATGGCTCTACTGGTTGAGACCAAATGTTCATCTAGCCAAGCAGTGTCTCTATCAGTAGCCAGGAGTGAGTGCCTAGAGAACAGAACAGGCACGTAATAACACTTCCCTCCCCAAAGTACTCTTCCGATCTGAGTCTTGAAAACCACCTGAGTCAGATAAAGTTCATGGGTTTTTTTAACCTCTATGGACTTTGGGGAACTTGTGCAAGCTTCCCTTGAACTCAAACTTTAAACACTCACAGAACCCTGTGGCTGCTTATGTTATATCTAGACATAGATGGTTGGGTTTTTTTGTTTTTTTGGTTTTTTGTTTTTTTTTTCAGCTGTCATATCTGTCTGCCTTAATTCCTCATCCTGACAAAGACTGTGCACAAACAAAGGGTAGGGATCCACTTTATGATGCTCTAGACTTAGATAGATTTGTAATCTCTCCCAGTAGTTTGCTTATCTAGGCATATAAAGAATCTACTTTGCTTGGTTTCTTTTTAATGGAAATTTTGATTTCTGTGATCAGTTGTCCTTTTGTGAACCTTTTGAAAAGGTAAGGGTGGGCAATATGAAAGATATGGGTGCACCAAGAGTTTATACACTGGCATAAGAATTCTGTACTTCTGTCCTTCACCTCTGTATTCCTAACATTCACTGAACACCACTAGCTAGTAAAGCAGATTTTTTTATGGACTTGTCTTTTATAATGCCAAGATCTCATTCCTTATTGTTAAGACAGAAGAAGGCCCATGATTTTGATCGCAAAGTTTTGATTATTCTCAGACGCATACATTTAACTCTTATCTACAGTGAATTTCATGGCATATTTAAGGACTACTCACTAAGTTTCACAAGATTCTCCAGCCAGTCCTGCCAAGTGTCCTCATCTTTACTGTCCTGAAAAAAACTGGTTTTATCAACAGACTGTCATCTCACTAGGAACTCTTTCTGCTTTCCCCATGAATTCAAAAAGGAAGTTTTTACATTTCTAGACATAAACTCCTCTTTCAAACTAAGATACCAAGAGTTATTTCTCCATAGTGCTGCCTCCTTCATTTTATCATGACAGTTCTTTGCTGGAGAGACACTAGCCAGTTTTGAGACTATGTGTCTTAACAACACCCAAGTATTTTTGGTTTTGATGGGTGTAAGGCACAAGACAATAAGATTTTCAAATCTTCTCTCTTAGAAGGATACCAGTTAGAACTCTTCAGTTTTCTTGGCATTGCACACACTGTGCAGTGCTTAGAAACTAATTCTTTTCTTGGTTAAGCATCCGAGGTCAGTGACAAACACAGCCTTGAAAGAAGGGTACATTTGAATCCACTCTTCTTGTCAGATGAATAACAACAGTAAAGTGATGCATCTTTAACAAAACACCCTAAATAAAGGTTTTAAAGCCTGGTGATCATGGGAATTAGCCTGAGAGAACATGCAATGTACGAACCAACTTAATCTAATTATGGCTCTAGCCACAGAAGTTAACACCTCTCCTGTCAGAAGTAGCTAACAAAATAAACATTCTTCCAAAGAAAGAAAAGGAAATTCTGAAGGGCTTTGGAAAGTCTGGAACTGGTGGTGTTCTTTTTTGTTTGTGTTTTTTATTTTTTATTTTTATTTTTTCGTATTCTAGTACAGTGTTTCTGAGTTTTTAAAAATAACTGTTAACATTTTTACCAAAAAAGTTATAGAAATGTCTGTTTGAAAACGACATTTTAATAATTAGAAATTGTTGGCATGTTTGGGATTGTTTTCCATTAAAAAAAAAAAAGACTACAAAGAACTAAATCAAAATATAAATAGTGCTATTTTGCTGAAATATCTGTGTCAGTGTTTTAGGCACCTGACAGAATAGCTACACAGATCCAGAATGGATCTCCTCCTTCCTCATCAACATGCTTATGCTTACAGATCCACAGAACCTTGCAGAAGGCAAGAGTTATTTTATCTTTCCTTTCGTCAGAACCAACATAACACAAACCAGAAACACTTTTTAGCTGTGTCCTCAATTCAGAAACTGGCATGAGAAGATTTCTAATGAATAGGACTAGATGACATCAAGGAATATTATACAGTGTGAACTGAAGAGTTAAGCATTTTGAATGAAGGAAAATCCATAAGACTGAACTGAAAAGATAATTAAAAGTACAGAAAGAAATAGAAATGGCAATCAGCTATGCAACTAAGAAAGATGTAGAGGTAAATGAAAAATTTAAGAATTATTCTGGGAAGGGGTGAAATGGAAGTGAGGGAGAGGCCAGCTCTGAAATTCATGTCCAACAATGCCAATGAATCACAGGAAAAAAGTTCTGTGGGGGATTTTGAGTGTTCATGTCATTTACTGTTCCTGAGCCTGTCACAGGTGAATTAGCTAAAGGTCCATGTGAAGTGCAAAATAACAGATGACCTATGAAAAAATTCAAGTGTTCCATATCTTCCTGTAATTTCTCTTATTTGTGTTAGCCATGTCTTCACAGATAATTTTGTAAAAAAGTAAAATATATGTTGTAGGTATTACATTTATTTATTACATATTATTTATTACCTCTTCATTTTCAGTCTCATTTGTCAATGACATCACCTCCTTCTGATGATCAGCATCAGATGTACCTGAGGTACTTTGGCTTCCCTATTGCTTTGAATGCTTATACAGTGCAGTTTCGTGCATATTGCTGGCTGCATCTCATTTTGTATCTTGATTACTGAATTCTATTTCTGTAGGGTCATGATAGTCCTTTAGGCTTGCCATTAATAATCTGATTACTGTAAAATTCTTTGAGTCCTTTTTAACAAAAGCTGTCTCTCAGTTTATGGCCTGTCATCTCCTGCAATGGTAGTTTCTGCTTGAGCCTTTGGTATCTGTTCTTTGAGGAAATACTATCACCATGTCTTTATTAGTAATTTTTCCCTTCTCCTTTATGTGAAACCAGTCATTTATATGAAATGCCAATTGCTTAGATTAATATAAAATCCCATGAAATACACTGATCCAATCTCTTATTTCTTAATGCTTGTGACATCCCACTAACAGCCAATGCTCACTCATTCCATAGCCTGCTTTAAGACTTGACAGGACTTTTCAATGGCATAAAGGAATAGCATACTTTATTCCTATTTAATTTCATTTAAGTGATAACTGAAAGTCAGTGGGAAGTGGGAGCCCGACACCCTGTTATGTGCCTAAAGACCTCTTACAAGGTAAGGTTTCCTGCTGCTTTCCCAACCCAAGGAACAAGCATGAGTGGAAGGGATGAGCAAGACCTGTCATGCAAAAGGAACACCTCCAGGAGCAGGAAAGCTGCTAGATCGTGGCTCAAGAGATGGGCTTGGTCTCTTATTCTCTCCCATATTATAAAATCTCTGTGATTTTCTACTAGTACATTCAGCTCAACTCATTTCCCAAATCATCAGACCCAGCAGCTGGTTGCCAGATACATTTAATGATAGAGCAAGGACAAAAGCAGAATGCAGAAAGAGTGGAGCTGCCCAACTGGCGACCAGCTTGCTCAGTGCCTTATTCTCTGAGGAGACAAGCTCCTACATTGTCACTGAAGGTCCTCAGTGTGTCAGACCTGAGATCTGCTCCTGGGTGCACACAAAAGCCAAATTAAACCACAGCTACACACTCTTGTCCTTCATGATGATTGTGGGTTTGGGTTTTTTGTTGGTTTTTTTTGTTTTTTTTTTTTCCCCATAAGATCAGAAAACAGAATAGCAGAAAATAGAAAAAATAGAGAACCCAAGAAAAGATGTTTCTTGATGTTATAGATGTTGTTACACAGACATGAAATATAGTACTTACTTATATTTCTTACTTTATACTTATATTTCTTACTTATACTTTATACTTCCATCATTTTATTAATGGCACAGGCATACCCCCCAGATGAGCTCTACCAACATGCTGCTTGATTTTCCAGAATAGCAGTGAAACCAACCACTGAGCCAAATTTTTGCAAGACAGTCACAGACTATCAACAAACAAGGTTCAAGAACTAGACTGTTGTTGGGGTTAAACATTACAGTCTGATCATCATCTCACTGCAATCAGAGAACTGCAACACTGATGGTAGTAAGAACAGATCCTGCAGCTGGTGAGTTTATTTTGTTGAGGTGGCAGTTATTAAGAGGTGAAGACAATCTAAAGAGTATGAAATCCACAAAGCAATTATCAGCTAGTATCCACTGAAAAAAAGATGTTGCAATGCATTCCAAACACCCTGAGAAAGCAGCAATGCACACCAAGATTTAATGTCACTCAGACCTTCTAACCCTCAGTTTTTTCATATGAAAAACAGCACTTTGAAACTTGAGTTATAGGCAAATATTTAATAGGCATAGCAGTGTTTGGAAAACACTTTGGAGGGAAAGAGCAAAACACTTGTATAGAACTAATATTATTCTACAGTAGAAAAGTGACAAAAGCCAAGAACAGATCTTTATGCCTGTGAAAATAACTTCACAATTAAACAATCTGACCCAGTGATTCACTCTCAAAGCTCGCAGCACAACCGATTGTGTTGATGTAGTTAGTCTGAAGGCCAAAATGTCGTGACTGAAGGGTTACAAATCACATTGAGGTAGTCCCTGTTTAATGTCAAATTTTCTTGGTTAAAGAAGACAAACAACTAAAAACAATGGAAAAAATCCACCTGCAGTGCATTGGAGTATGTGTAGTTCAGTGTCACTACTGGCTGACTGTCAAACTGTGAGTGGTGGAAAATTTTAACTGCTCTTGTGTCTTTTTAAACAAGTTATTTAGGCCAAGAAAAAATTAGTTATTATTTTCTTTTCCTCTGCACTTGAATGCAAATGACAATTTTGTTTGTGTCTCTGATAAACAAAAAAACACTGGCAGATATTAATAGACGGATGATCATTCTACATAATACCTGCCTAAAGCATCACCAATGCATCCTCGGGCAATACTTTTATGGATAACCAGATTAGATTTTAACCTGCAGCGTGTTATCATCTGACTGGTGTAATAAACAACACTATCACATCATTTCCCATGTATGCTATCAAAAGATCTACAAAAAGAGATACTAATTTGTTACTCTATGTAGATTTCCAGTGCAAATGACCTATTATGGAATTCAACAACACTGCTGACATCTTTAAGGAAAGCTCTTTCTCCTTGTAGCCAAAGAAAGATGAGTGACAGCCATCCGTCGGGTGGGAAAGATGAGTGATAAATACAAAAACAAGAGGTACAGGATTGAAAGTGGGTGATGTGCTAATCTTGTCATCATTTACAGCCCCTTCTACCATACTTCTTGCCATTAATACAGTAAAAGAGGATTTTGCTGCTGAATGGAATATTCTGCTATCATGTGCCTAAAGACACCTTTGAGGATTCCCATAGTTCCACTGTGCAGAGACAGACAGAATGAAGAAAACCCGACAATATGAACTTTCAATGTGTATTTGTAATATTTCATGGATACATATGAAGATTGGATCGCACGTTTACTGTTTCACAGCTAGCAGAGATGACATCCCAAATGCACAGTTATCCAAGCATAAATCAGAAACTGCTGACTCTTATGAAAACAAAAACCTCTTGCAAACAAAACACCATGGTAATGGTCGAACGCCCAGTGGTCCTATTATTTGGCAACTGCTTGCAGTGCTAATTATACTGCATTTTAGCTCTGAACAAGATTTGACTGAGTACTCTCTCCATATATCCAGTGAAGTTCCCAGCTTGCCTGGAAATAAATCTACATTTTTTAATTTGGCATAAGTAGCTCTTCTTCAAAACTTCAGTCAAACTTATGCCAGGTTTTTTCTCTCTTAGGACATCAGGAAATATCAGTAATATCAGACTCGGTGATAACTCTTGCGAATGTTGGTTACATGTGAAAAGCCCTGACTCCTGTATGTTACTTGCAATTTTTCTTTAATTACTAGCCCCTATCTTAAAATACCAGATATTTAACAAGTTTATGTACATGTACTAATTCACTAAATATTTGTAGTATCAAAAGAGATCATTTCTATGATGAACACATTAGTGAGCTTAGCTACTTTCATTTTACTATACTGATGTAAATAAAGAGAATTTGTATTGCAATTTATTTTGGAAAATGCTAGATAGGTAAAAACAAAGGTCGAAAGTCATAGTGGATAATAGCTGATGGTTTTGATAATGCTAATTATATATTACTGAAGAATAAAGTTAGAAAGGGAAATATGAGCATTAAAAGAAAGATAAACATCCCAATGCTGAATTTAAAATGAAAAAAGAAAAAAAAAACTTTAAATGTCTTTGTAGCTCACTGTCATAAACCAAAGACATAATGAAGCCTGAATTAAAAATGTCAGTTTCTGTGAATGTTGATAACTCGCTTCTTTGTTGTACAAGTCAAAATGTGTCTGTTTGATGGGTTAAAATGACAGTCTGCAAATGGGAGAAGATAGAGCTAAAAAAAGAAGACCCCCCCCCACTTCCCAAAAGACTTAAAAAAGTAGGCCCATAATGTAGTACTTTAAGGAGAAGACCTGTAGGGTAGAAGGGCCAGTATCTTTAGGAAGTAACCAAGCAGCACTAAAAGGCAATGTCCATGGCCAATCAAAACTATTTCTCTAGCTGCTGGGGCTCTTGCATCTCTGTCTTCACACTAGACTGGAAAGCCTTTGTACTAATTGCCAGACTGTACCAGATTTTCTGGTTCAGTTCCATCCCATAATTGACCAACAATGATGGGCAAGGAAGGGGAAAAATTCAGGCTCACCACTGCAAGCAGAGGGTCAGAAATGGTTTCATAGGGAGCACATCACTGCTTGGCACTAAATGCAGGGTTAAGCAAGCATCATCTGTACTTTCTTCTAATTCCTAGGTTAAAAGGGGGATGGGAAAAACATTCACCCCCTAGCAGGGTAAAGGGAAGATTTTTGAAAGCTACCTTATCTTCTGCAGAAATTTTCCACAAGAGACAAGAAAATTTCTGGATGATTTTTGGAAGCTGGTCTCTATTTGCAATATCAGTGTATTACTAATATTAAAATACACAAAGTGATTGTGAAACAACCGTGAAATTCTTTTGCTTAACAAAACCAACCTCCCATATTTACAGTAAGCACCCAAGTATTTGCCTATAAAGTTACTTCTTCAAGGAATTAATTTAGTTCAGAATTCTGTACTGAAAAGGTCTAAATAGAAATATAGATATATAGAAAATAATTTGTAATTAAAAAAGGTAGAGATATTTTAACACAAAAGGCATATATTAAAGTTAAGCATTTAATAATACCCTTTTAAATTATCAAATATTTACTGTGCATTTAATCTAGTTCACTGCAGCTTGTGCATATATACATTCTTTTTGTAAGGTTTTTTGCTTATTGTTCAATTGCTTTAATAAATCTAGGAAAAACCTAATTAAAGAGACAAAACCCACAGATCTTTCGGAAATTGGACTAATGACAGGATCTTTCTGATCATGCATCTTGTATACCCTCAATTGTTCTCTGCCCACTTTATTTCAAGCAAACAGCACCCCCAGTAGCATTTCCACAAAACATTAAGACAGTTCTGAGACCAAAGTAGAAAAGAATGAGAAAAGGAAAGAAAAAAAATATAAATAAATAAATAAAGAAAGAAAAAAAGAAAGAAAGAAGGAAAGAAAGAAGAGAAAGGAAAAGAAAGCAATCCAGTGCTTATGGCAAGGCAGTTCATAACCATACGATTGTGCTACCCGTGTCCTGGAAATATCATGCCCACAGGTCAAATACTTTCCCTTTTACTCTTACCCTATCTTTGAAACACATTTATTTGCAGAATACCTGCTCACGAAACACCTCATTGTGCAGGTAGTGCACTCCTTACATTCACAAGTTAGTTTAATTCAGTTTCTAAAAGAGGAAAGGCACATTTCATTCAAACCCATCCCCTAACCCCTCCACCTCTCACTGGCAGAATGGTTATTTCCCCCATTAAGCTGAGACCTGCTCCCCTCCCTCCCCCCCTACAAAAGCACCAAATGAGTGATAAGCTGCAAAGTTTCAGAATTAGGCCAATAAAGTTAACATCTTAAAGCACAGACAGCAGAGGACTTAGGCAAAAGCTTACCTTTCAAACCCTGAACAGAGCTGTCTTTTATGAGGCCTATACAGCTGACAAGTCCTGGGACTTTTCTCAAACACAGGACCCATACAGGTGAAATTCTAATAGGTGGTAAACACCTGAGAACTGGACAAGAAGACTACAAGAAAAAAAGAAATCAAATGAGTAAAATGCCTTCCCAGAGCCACAGTCAGCTCTTGTGCATGGGGAGTTACGAATGCACTGGCTATAGACTTTTGTCCAAAGCTGTAGGTTTTTTTTTTTTTTTTCTTTTTTTTTTTTTTTAGTGAAGCTAGATTAGTTCATACAAAACTCAACAATACAGCACTGAAACCCATTGTTGATATTCAACATTTTTCACATAGCGGAACAGAATAGACAATACGGTATCTAGGAAACCATGGGCTGGATTACAAACTGATGATATCTCATCCTTCTGGAGGGCCTGTAATCCTTTTTATTACCTACCACAGAAGGGGGGGAGAAGAAAACCCAAAACAAAACACCGCAGCATAAACCACCCCATACTGATAATGTTAGAACAATTTTCTTAAATAAATGAATTTAACCTTTTTCCTACTTCTGTCCTAAACTTACTGGCCCCCCAAAATGCATATATAATGAAACACATGGCTTTCATGTTACTTAAATAACTGTTATAACACAGTGCTCATGCCATTCTGTCCCCTGAGGTTAATTTTAAAAATAATTTTCATATTATGTATTTAAAAACAGTACTATATATGTCTTCACAATACTACTAACAACATTGCAACTTAATAATATCTCTCTCATTCTGTAACAAATCAGTTTCCTTTACACAAATTTATAACTGCAACTACTGCTGAGCATATTAAAATATATGACATAATTTAGTTGTTCATTGCTTTTTACAAAAATTTCTCCTATTTTCAAACCTTCACTTAAACAGCCTGTATACTTGCGCCACAGCACATCTCTGATTCTCAACACTCTCGGTTCAAAGATCCTTCATTGCAAACTCTGCTTTGCCTATTTTTGCAGCATTATACTACACACACACACACACACAAATAAAAATACAGTACTCGTAGGGGATCCACTTACCCCTGCACAGATTATTTTATATATTGCAACCTCACTCCATTTCTACATGCTCCAGTTCCCATATTTTCCTTAAAACCCCAAATAGTCTAGGTAGCCACAGAAGTGATTGTTCCTACCAGTTTCTTTTCATCACTTCTGCAATTGACCAATTGACAACTGATTGATGGTTATCTTTTCACTTCCACAATGAAAGAAATTACCATCACTATAGCTATGTACAGTAAATGCCTCCAGAGTAAATTACATGATTCTAAAATTCTCCTTAGCTCACTTAGTAAAACATCAACACAAAAAGTTTCTTTTTTGCCTCTCTTCCTGTACTGCAGATTTGGCCTTTCCTGTCAGCTTCAGAAAAGAACTTGACAGCTTCTTTAAAAAGAGGAGTATAAAAGAACTTGAATAAGGGATGGCACAGGGCCGGGCTAAGGCTTCCATTCTCTGCAAGTGGCTATTCTTTGCACTGAAAAAAAAATTAGGCATGTGAGCACAGATAAGCCACATAAGAATACCCCAAAGAATATTCCCAGTGACCTTGAGATTTTGCTGCAATTCCGTATCCATTCTCTGCTGGAACAGCTTCATGAATTCTGAACTTCAGAATGACTAACTTATTTCCAGAATGTGCAACTTATCCCTTGTAGGGTGGAAAACACTCCCACAGAATTAGGAGGGAGAAACATTTGTCACTACAAAAGAAAATAAATTTGTCCTTGTATTTTTGCAATAGTTGAAGTGTATTAATAAGAATTTGGCTCTATTCCCATAGATGCTTTTAGTGACCTTGAGATGGAAAAGAGACGCAATTCTACCTAAAACCAAATCCCTCTTTTATCAGAACTTTTAGTTTCTCAATGGAAAGATAGTGAAAAATTTGATTGCTGGACAATTAAAGGCAGTTTTCAGAGGATAAAATACACTGCTGAGAAAGACAGGCAATGATTTATTGGGGTTTGTTGCTTCTTGGAGAGCACTTTAAAATAATAACAAAAATAGACTAAATTACTTCTTATTTAAGTACTGAAGAAGAAATTTAACTCTGTTTTGGTGTAGATTTTTGTGATGCTATAAAAGCCTGTTTATTTTACTTGACAAGATACAACTGCTAGCAGATCTTCTCTAGTTCAAATTAGGTCTTTTAAAACTCGTATTACTTTATGAGGGCTGATAAGCTCCATGAACTTTTGGGACTTGAGGTCACCAGTATCACTAGCTTTTAAAAACAAGCTTTCCTCTGTTTTGGTTAGAAGTGAACGACAGGACCATCCAGTCTATAAGTCACCACTAGTTTAGTCAAGAAAGGAATTTTCTTCTAATTTATATTATGCTACCTTGGATTTATCCTTTTTAAAGAGATGGGTCCATAGTGGAGGATATTTAACTTAACATAGATCATGCCACATCAAAACAGGTTACATAGTAAAGCAAATGTTTTTCAAACATTATTTTCAGTTATTTTTTCCCTTCTGAATCTAATAAGAGGATGAAAAAAAGTTCTGATAATAATTTATAAGACAAAGTCCCCAAATAATTACTGGTAATATTTATTAATTTAAGATATAAGATTGAATGTTAATAGTGTTGAAATAACACAGTATTCATGCTTCCCAGTGAGAAAACACTTCAGGAATGCAAGAAAGATACAACTGCTTTTTCCATGAGAATACTTTAAACTGAGGGTTTTCAAAGCTGTTATGTGTTTTTCAGTACACGTATCTAAGTTTGGCTTTTTCTGAATGATGATTTGAAAATTTAAATAAGAAAAAAATAAAATAAAATATAGTTTTAACTTTGGCAAGTCTGATTTCCAACTCTTCCTAAAAGAAAGACTGATTTCAAGCCATTTTTGCATCACTAGGTGTCAAAATGACAGCTACTGTGATGCATGACATGGGTTACTCACTTGAAGGTTGAATGAAATTTGAAGAGTAACCTTTGAGTCATATCAAGACATAGCTACTTCCCAGAAGAGGTGAAGGTGACAGCAGGGACCTACATATATAAAACCCCCTCGTTTCAGTCTCTCATCTCTGGGTGGAGGCTTTTAAGTATTTGTATAATATAAGATCTCTGCCTTTTTGTTGCCAAGCATTCATAGTAAGTACTCCATGATACAACAAGAGTTCTGAATAGAAGCCAGAAAACCAACTATCACCTCTGTTTTCATTTAGGATATTTCATTTGGTTTCATCATCATATAAAACCTATACATGTCCTATAAAACACCTAATCTGTGTAAATAAACTAAATAAATAATGTCTGAGTGCTAAATCTAAAAAGTAAAAGAAAAAATGTTATTAGGCCAAAATATAGGTTGGTAGCTTGGAGTTTATTTAGCCAGTTCAAGGGTCTGGTCATTTCCAAGAGGGCAAGTGTCCGTGAAGTCTTGTAGGAATAGGTAAGTAACTCATACAATGACTGCTCCTAAAGTATAGCAGCAAACTATTCCATGTCAAATGCATAACTAAACAACAGAGATTTCCATAAAGAATCTAAAACCAAAAGAAGCCTTGAGAAGCCAAGGCATTTCTCTCTGCAAATGCTAGGGATTTTTTATAAACATTATTATAAAAGATTCTATCAATCTAAGTAAACCCCTTTACTGACACTCAACAGGATGATTTTTGAATGTTTCATAGACATCAGCTTAATGAATATGATATAGGAGAATGGAAATATTTTCAATATAATGTCCTAGAAAGCCGACAAAGCTCAGACAGTAGTAATAGCTCTTATTTTAATATGATCTAATTTTTAATCATACTAAAGTACTTGAAAATTAATACACCCTTAAATTCTCTTCTCTGTGTCACCACCTCCATCAAACCAAGTTTCTTTTTTCTGCTCCTTCTCTGTGCTCCATCTGAGAGGATGAACAAGAAGGGCATGTGTAGCAAGAACTTACAGCGACAACTGTCAGCAAAGAAGAGAGGGAATGCCTTCAGGACTGCTGCAGCTGGTTTCAAAATTTAACAGCCTACTGGGTTTGCTGCTTTTAGGAAAGGTAGTGCCGTTTCTATTTAATATGATAGTCCCTATCGGGTGTCACGACTAAATACAGATTCTTAAAGAATGACATATTCTTTGCTACACAGATGATGAAGTCAAGGACCACTTAACAGTGAGAGGATGCAAGTTCAGCACACTGTTCAAAGGCATTGATAGTTAAGATGTTGCAACACGGGTTAGAAGAGGGGATAAAAATATTTACAGTTGTCACTGATTCAAAATTCCTTCTAAGCATGCGTTCAGAATCTGCCATTACCTTTCTATAGAAGAAAAACAGTCTTTGGGATCAGCAGCCTTAAACTTTTGAAAAACAGGTGACTAACCCGTGAAAAATAGATGACTAACCGGACAGTCTCTTGCAGCTTTGGCAGAAGAAATAATAATTAGTAAGTATTTCTGCTGAAATACAAATCATCTGAAAAATCATATAAGAACAATCTTGAGAGGAGGGAAAGTAAAATACATAGCAACCATTAATTGCACCGTATTACCTGATGGGATTCTATAATTTCCTTATGCAATAAGACCCAGGATTAACAAATCTACACTGCAGACTAGTCAGGGATGAGTTTCTGCTCTGGATAATTAAAATGGTTAGTCTGAATTAGAGTGCATTAAAAAGTGATCTGATTTTACTGAGTGACTGCAAATCCCATTGCTCTCCATTGGAAGCGTGTAAGCAATGTAAAAGCTAAAATTAGATGCTTTAATCCATATTTAAGAATTAACATAAGCAGTATGAGGTCTGAAGAAAGCAAGCTCTAAAACCAGTAAATATTATTTACAAACACATTCCATAGAGGTGAAGAAGAGAAGCAATGTGCTAACATTGAGTGCTGAAATGGTGATCTGAGGCTTGATCCAGCACCTAAGAAATCAAAGGATTTGTCATACACAAATACACAGAGAAGCTCTACTGTGCACTCTTTGGCCTCTGTTTTAGAGTGGAAAAATGGTAAAAGGACAGCAATTTACAATGGTAAATTGGTATCTTCACCAATTGTTATATTTTATCAAATGGAAGAATCATTTCCTTGCAAGTTGTCCTCTGGTAACTAAGAATGGACAAACCTGCACAGTGTACACTCTCTGTGGGACAGTTAGATACATCTCCACACTTCTGTAAAACCAAATGATAAATATTCTTGCTGCGTATTTCAAAAAGTAAGCTTTTTAATGTTAATACTAGTTAAGGTATTAAAAAGTATGGTTTGATGGAATGTTAACTCAGCCATCTGACAGGTGGTAAAAAGTGTAAAGAAAAGGCAATGTGTGCTTTCATAAAAAAACAGCAGTCAGTCATAAGACTGCCATAACCTTTTCTCCCCTAAACATATATATTACTAAACGAATTATTGAGAAATCTAATGCACAGTTTTCTTTACACTGCTCAAGTAATTCACACAGCTTGACTTGCAAAACAAACAAAAAAAAATTATAGAACATAATTTTATATTTTCATATGCTTGGCACTGAACACAAACTCATTTGGTTTTTTTGGGAGCATTTTGTATTCTTGGAGTACATGCACAGCAGCTATAATGTCGGATGTAAGTGCATCATGCAATGTGTTTGTTAGAACCATTTCTCTGTAGTTGCTACAAGGAAACCCCTTTGAGGCTAGATAAAAGTTTGCCAAAAATAATATTCAAATATCCTTTTAATCAAAACAAGATAAAGAGGAGATTAGTGCCACCAGTGTCAACACCACCACTTCCAAAACATATGCTCAAATAAAACATGAAAGCTTTAGGGGATTGGTTTTGCAAGCTTCAGTAGCTTGCACTTCCTCTCTCTTCCAACTCTATGTATTATTAAAATGCATCAGCTGATGATGTGTGTTAATAACAAGCTCCATCCTCAAAGGACTCTAATTCATTACAGGGCACTATCAACCTGTAATTACCAGAATTTAAAACAAAATATTTGTTTAGATTATTAATTATTAATTTTATTTAAATATAGGAGTCTAGATTATTTTTATGTCAATTAAAATAACACAAGAAATATATCTCAAGAAAAAAAACCAACATAAGTATGGCCAAATCTAATTCCAAACAGCATGAGGGCTTCTTCTCCATGAAATATCGATTTTTCCATTACTATTTTACCTGGTTAAAATTAATTTTTTTCTTTAAATCTTGCTGTTCCTTTCCTCCCCAGAGTGAATAACAATTATACATTGTGTTTTATCTCGTTTCCCAAACACTTGCAATGTGTTTAACAAAGAGAATGTTTTTGCCATCAAAATTATTCCCGATGATTTTTTTATTTAAAACTTAAGAAATTTTCACTCCTCCTGTGCTTTGGCAAAATTTCATCTGTACAAAACCTAAGAATCATATCTAAAAAGGCTTAGAAGAAAAAACCATGCTTTCTGATTTAATGTGGGAAAGCAAATTGACAAGAATCAGACACTAATTCAGATCAATGCTGGGTGAACCTTCTGGGAGCCGATTTATAGACCATACCTTGCAGGTCTGCCATCATAGAATATTTTCACAGAAGTGCCAATTCTGTTCCAAATATACATTTGCTGCCTGATAGTGGTGTGGTGTGGATTTGGCCACTAAAGACTGTAGATAAAAATTAAAGAAACACTTCAGCAGGGAGAGCCCTAGGGAATGTAAGCATCCTTAAAATTCACAGTTAACTCTGTAGACCAGGAGTGCATGGTAGTTGGGTACTGTGCCTTTTGCAGCCATGAAATCCTTTATACCACATTGTTTCCTTGGGAAATTGAACCAGGATCTCAGAGAGGTCCTCACAGGACTGCACAGAGTTATTAGCTTAGAAAAAGGGGAAGAAGTAATCATTCATACAAATCACCAAACCACCAAAGCAAACAAATAAATGAAATATATGGATATAAATTAAGCCCAGAGGCCTTTTTTGAACATCTTTGGGACAAAACTACCATCTCCTTTCTGGTAATTTTATCAGATGGAGCACCTAATCCAGCCATCACACTGCAGCGTCTCACCATGCCACATCTGCTACTGTCATTTTTACTCCAAAGATCCCCGTGGCTGGTGTTTCACAGGCACAGTGACTGCAGTGGCACGAGGAAGGGTCATGACTGGGGTCTGGCAGATCAAGTCCAATGGCTTTTGTTTGGACAAACATGGGCATCTCATTCACTTCTTTCTTGAAGGTTTTGAAATATGATCTTTCCACTGTTTGGTAGCCATCTCCACAAATCTGGCTTGTATCAAAGTAGGAAACTGATTCTAATATGCCTCTCCCAACCAGGAATTATCTATGATTAAGGTAATTACAAGGGGAGAAGTAAGTTCATCCTAAGCTTCCTAACATGCCAAGAAAGTCACTGAAAAACTCTTGATTACTTACACTGTATTCTTTTCAAGCTTGTTTTTCATATCACCAACATAAGTATAGGATACAACTATTAGAAAAAGCTCAAAACACAAAAGTGACTTTTGAAGAGCACAATTAAATAAAGCAGACATACCTCTGGAGCTGCTGATACAAGGGCAGAATCAAATTACAGAGTTTATGGAAGAAGGCGGAAAAGGTACTTCACTGCAAAGCAGCACAACAATGAACCTGTATATCAATGGCAACAAATTACTTAAACTCATAGCATACCTGACAATTTATTCTGAGAGATATACTACAAATTTAATGATTTATTGTGCCATGTTGTTGAGTTCTAGTTCATCTTCCTATGGTTAAATAAGTTTTCTTTCTATAGTGATGCATGAAGCTCCAAGTTACTTGTTTGTAGGATAAGATTACATATTTACAAAATCATAGGAGATCATTTATTACAAAATGTTTGTGAAAGCGCCTATAAAACCCAGTAAGTCTGGTTAAACAGCAGAAGAGGCTAAAGCCCACATTTTAACAGACAGACATATTACGTTTTAATACAAAGGGACAGACTTAAATAGTTTCCAAACAGTGCCCCATGATTATTCCTCAGCCCAGGTTTACTACATAGAAGATGGTATCTTAAATGTAAACAGTACATACTGCTTGGGTCTGGGGCTGAGTTAATGTTTATTATTTACCCAGGACAAACAGCCTCATTCATCCTGTGTGATGCTTCCAAGAAAGGATTGAAGAGCCCTGATTTTCTCTCCAGTGCTGAGTAACCAGATGGAGACCAGGCCAATAACCTTCACCAGAGACTATGATTTAATCATCCTACTGATGCATCTCAGAGTTTCTGCATATGTCTATGAAGCACACCAAGCACTGACAGCTTTTCAGCTCTGGAGTAAGCTTCAGTTAGCAACTTGTCCTGGAAAAGTAAATTTTTGCCCTCATGGTGGCAGAGAAAAACTAGAAAATACAACCCAATAAAGTCTACTGGTTCAGAATTTAAAAGGTAAATAAAAAGAAATGTTGTGGAAAACTTGTTAATAAGTGAAATTATAATTTTGAAAGTAGAAAGAACCTTTTAAAAGTTTTTCACCTAGTGCTAGCAGTACCACAGACCTTTATGAACAAAAGCAGATGCACAGTATAATTATTAAAGCAGATAAAATTAGAAAGGAATTCCTTTTATATTAATTTTCTTGGAACATGTTATTCATTTGCAAAAAAAAGGATTTTAATCAAACCATTCCCAAGTCTGAGCCATTAAAAACTGTTTTGAAGAACTGAAAGAACCCTAATATTTTCTTCATGTCAAAAGGCAACAAAAGGGCTTCTATCCCTAGCAATTAAAAAATGGAAGTGAATGACCTAATATGAGTTTTAATGACTATATGGGGGGCAACTGACCTTTATCCAGGCAGTAGAGGGGCAACAGTATGAAGGACCCATTTCCCATTAAATCAGGCTCCAAAGATTTCATCAGACAAAATGATAATGAGCTATTCCAGTTGAAATGAGCTGATTAGTTTTTCCCCTCAGCTGCTGTTCAATTAATGAACCACTTTTAAAAATTTTGAAATTAAGTTCATGAGTCATCTATTTTTATTTTCTTAAATTGAAAACTGATAAGTGAATTCAACCTCTTGGTGACACAAACAAAAATAGTTTGAATTTCAGATTTTTAAGGAAGGTTAGGTATTTGAAAAAAAAAAAAAAAAGCAATTTTAAACGCAGTGTGAATGTTTAGCCACAAATATTCCTAAAGAACTGTTAAAATACAGATGATTGAAGTAGCAGCCAAAAAAAAGGATGTAAATGACTCTTAAATGAAAGGTTATAGAGCATGAGAGGTGTTTAATCCAAATAACAAACTGTTGTTGTCAGTGAAAGATCTGATGCAAACTGATTTAGATAATACAGAAAAATGAACACACAATTTGACAGCTACCCTGGATTTACAGAATCATGGGATTAAATGCTTTCCACTTATTCAAAGAGGATTAGTCAGGATACATTTATTTATTTAAAGCAGATCTTTTACAGAACTAAAGAGTTTACAAATAATATGGAGTGATGGAAAATAGAAAATCCATATCAGCTTTAGCTTCTATCATTCATCCACAGATGTGAAACAGCTTACTATCAAATACGCAATATAGTGCATTAGCAAAATAATATTAATAAATTTAGTGTAGCCTTAAACTATTTAGTCAAGGGAAGAGAACATTAAAATACTTGCAGAGGCCATTTGCAGAGAAAGCTAATAAAGTGTAAACATACTAATGAATCATCCACAACTAGAGCTGATCCTTGAAAACCAGGTGCAAGCTCAGGAGAATACTGATGGAACTGCTCTAGCTACAGTCAGGAGAAGGAAGGTATTAAGCAGATGAGGCTGGAAAGCAGGATTCCTGCATATGAGTCCAAGAACTGCCAAAGACTCACTACAGGGCACTGATTAAATCACTGTTTTTCAGCTCCCATCTCTGTTAAGTAGAGAAGATTTCTACCTTGCAAAGCACTGAAGTTTTAATGTCTGATAAGTAAATCGGTCTTACAGTAAAAGCTTCTCCTCATAAGAAAAATAACAACAGCAACATTGTTTGAAAGTTTCTGGTTGTGCCAGAAATATGTCAGAGTCTAATTTTTATCTCTGAAGGATATTTATCATGCTCTGGCAGGGCTTTGCATTGGCTCTGGGATTCCTTTTCATCACCGAGGTGGTGAAAGGCATAATGAGGCAAAAAATCAAAGTCCTACGTTTAGTGTTTTTTTTTTTCCCCCCACAAGAAAATCTGAGTATTAGAGGTCAAACAAGTGGGAAATGCCCCAAAATATGAAATAAATGGAAAATAAACAACCAGCCGTAACTAGGTCACTGAAGTGTTTGCAGATTCAGGTTAAATTTGCATAGTAATTGTTTATGAATTCAATACATTTAACATCATTTTATTGCCATCCCCATATTGCTGTGCTTCTAGCACTCTCACTGTCCTGTCAAGAATTAAATCATCTTCCTGCATATCAGTTTGAGTTAATGCTGCTAAGAGGCTGTGCAACTGCAGCTTATAGCAATATCTGGCTAACCAGGTAGCCTTTCTTCCCTTCAGAACATCCCAGATCAATATGCCTGTTCCCCTACCAAACCCCAAATATGCAAGAACTGCCTAAAGAATCAAGAAGCAACAAAAGAAAGTAGCTACTACACCTAATGTCTACTCTTTGCAGAAAGCTAGTACGTACGACACCTCATTGAAGGCAGCAGTATGAGCCTTTTGAACTAAAATTAAACCTGATCAATGTGAGAGCCTTCACTTAATGAACGATATGCAGTATTAGCTGCAGTGATGTATCTGAATTAATTTGCATCACATGAAATGATCCAGATAATGACAGTGACCCCTGTGTCTGTTCTTTTCATTTCCCCAAACTGCTGGGCCTATCATTAACCAAGGAAAGACAAGATAACAGATGGCTGTGAATTAATCCTATCTTCAAATATCAAATCTGAAAAAGGTGTCTCAATTAAGACAAATTAATTTAAATTCATCATTCTAGCAATACGTTAATATGGATTTTGTGTCCACTTCAGGATATAATAATGATTTAATAAATGAACTCACTAACATTTTTGTACTGATGTGGATGCTGATAAGGCAAAAAATAACTTGCCAGATGGATTACTGCAATCATTTTCCTGAGATTTGAATTTTGACCCCAACTTCCTGACTAGATGTAAACAAATAAGAGTTGAAAATGTATCCACTCTTTCAGGGAAATTATCACCTCCTAAGACCACTCTCAATTTTCTGTCACTCAAGCAGACCTGTGAAATCAATCCAGACCTATAGGAACTCCTATAATAAATCCTAAAAAATTTTTATATAAGTATCTAAGGGACTTGTGCATCTATTTATATAAAATATATATATGTATATATATTGCTCTCTCATAATATATTCTAGATGAAGAGAAAGAAGCACTGGCAGCAACAGTAGGAAACAAAGACTGAAGCAGGGAGGAAGTCATTTGCTTTGACATGCCTATGCTTTATTGTTTCATAGCTCAACTTTTACAGAACTATAATTTGAAGTCCTCTGAGTTGTCTGGGATAAACAATGCTTCATCACAGTGCTAAGTGTCTACAGGTCACCAGTGGAACACTGCGGAGTCGTGAAATACTTCAAAAACCAGCAGGTAGATACATACATTCACAAAGCTCCTCTTCTGAGGATGCTTCCTATGCCAGCAAACAAATACAGCTTCTATTCTTCTTTGTAAAGCTCAATACACTCACAAAGTGCCAAATATTCTGAATAACACACATCCAAGATGCATAAACCCTATTTAAACTCTTTTTGACAGATAAAATTGTTATAAGGAATCGTCAGCACTTATGACTAAGCAATTGAGTGCTAAAACCAAGAATCCACCCTCTGATTTCAGAGCAAGTTCAGAATATGGTGAGCCACCATCATCACTTGGATATAAGTATATCTAATTCTGCCAGGGTGTTACATATGTCACAATCTGAAAATTCTTACTTGTGACTCTGATGTAACAGAAATCCCGTTCAGGCTTTCATTTTCTGGGTAAATTCCTGCTGCCATTGTGGTCATCATTCTCCTAGGCTTCTCTGAAGACTCTGATTATTTCTGATGTGAGATACTGCTACCAATTTGAGAGACACACAAATGGACCTCTGAACGCTGTTCATGTGTCCATAATACATGGAAGTAATGAATTCAATATAACTACAACACTGTTTAAGATTCCAGCATGAAAACTATGACAGACAGCCATGCTTTCCTGTCCCAGTCAAACTTCCAGATTTTTGCCTGGGAACTTTTATTTTTAGTACTTTTAATTTTTATTACTTCCAACACAACTGCTCTTCACTGAAGCCATTCATCCTCTTTGACCACTTTGTGTTTCCCATCTGTTTTATCAACTGCTCTGGGCTTAACCTCCGTTCCCCCTCTTGTTGAAGTCATTCACTCTGATTTTACAGTTCACCACTATATCCAGATGATTCAAAACTTCACATTTTTCTTTTTCTGAATTCCTTTAGCTGCTACTCACAGCATTCTATAATAAATTATGAGAAACCATTGATTTTAGCTGAGCTCAGTATTGGTCCTCTTATCAATATCTATATTGTTTAAGATAAGATCAATTTTCCACCTCAAGGGGAAACAGAACTACATTTTTACTCAACCATGCAAATATGATATATATTTCATTATAACCAGCTGGAGGCCTCATCACATTGTGTCAATGGGTAAAATAATATTCAAAGGCAATAGGAGTTGAAAGTGCAGGAGATAAACTGTCATTAATAACCAGATGAGGGTTCTCCTCTTTCCTGCAAGGTGCACTCTGGAGTTTTTTCAGCTGGATGTTATAGGAGAGCCCAGAGAGCAAGACCTCTTTCTTATTACTAATTATCTGATCACAATTGACATGTAAGATGTAGTTTTGAAACTGAAGAACTCAATATATAGTCACAGAAAGCAGTAATAAGTTGGCTAATCAGCTGATTTCTCTCTTCCTCCACCAAAAAGAAATAAAAATGCCTCTTTACATATTCTCTGGTGAAAGTAAAGAAAACCCACCAAACTTTTTCAAAACCAAGACATCTTCAAACCTTTAACACAATGGAGCAGCTGCTACCCAGTTTCCTTGATGGGTATATTCTGTCATTAGGGAAATCAGAGGCCCTGCTAAATACCTTTTTTGTTTGGTTGTTTGTCAGCTCAAATACTGATTAGGTTCTCTGACAACCGCATTGTTTGTTTGCAAAAATGCAAAGGGAAAAACCTTCAGTTGCAACTTGCATTCTGTAGAAACTGTAGTTACACTCAGATATTCTGTTAAACTCATTTACATTAAGAGATTTTAGTATTATTTAAATAAAAACCAAACATTATAGAAAATCCCAGCTTAGATGATCCTTTCAGTACCAATATGGAAAAATGATATTAAATCTATTTAAAATTCTAAATCTAAAGTAAATGGTAAAGTCTGCAATTTTTAGTCAGGAAACTAACTCTGCAATTAAAATACATTTTGAGTAAAACAGTACTGAGTTCTGAAGCTAAACACAGTATTGAAAAAAGATGAGTCAGAGTATGAGCTATTTGACAAAAGAAACTTCAACAAAGAGGAGTTTGTGACAGAAGGGTAAGGGCCCTTTTTTATTTTACCATAGCCTTGGATATAAATCAGAGCTGATGGGAACAATAGTATTTACATGGCAAGCTGTGAAAGCCTAAAGAGAGATTTCTCTACCTTCATCTGGAAAACCCCACATCCAAACAGACCATCTGCCATGGCCTGCCCAAAGACAGTGTATTATTGAGTAGTGTGGACATCCACAGGCACACCCAGCATGCAATTATCTTGTACCTTGCTATACTTATACTCAGCTTAGAGTGGGATGTATATGTAGACATATTATTTATGCTTGCATGCAGTTACATCTTAAACTATTATTTTTAAACTGTTGTCCCAACAATAAGCTGGCTTCAGACTATGAAATACATAAATTTTACAAAAAAACCCCTTGTTATAATATATAATTATAGCAGGAAATGTGTTAAATTATCTGGACAACAGGTATTTTTATTTATAATTTCATTAAGAATAGATTCTGCATAGCATTAAAAATACTAAATATGTTCTGAATTAAACTTAAAAATTTCTGATGGCAGAGCTCTGACTGTGTCTGCAGCCTGCTAAAACTTTTGCCAATATACGAGGTTTGCCTTCAGAAAGACAAGAAGAGAACTTGTATTTAACAATGAAAAAACTATTGGTATTTACTTAATTCATGTGTTACTCTGTGTCAGTCAGTGATCATAAATATATGCCAATAAGGTCTCTCCTGCAGCAGAGGAGAGAGCAGATAACAGTATTCCTATTACGACTTGGAAAGAAGAAATATGTGGTTCATAATCTTCACTAGAGCAAGTCTTGACATATGCTCTGAGTGAGGGGACCTGAAGTGGAAAGATGGAAGGATACGAACTGAAAGTTGCATAGGACAAGGCTCTGCAATCAGGAGTTTTATTTGTCATATTTAATGTAACAGAGGAAATGGAGAGCAAAGAGCAGAAACAAAAAAAGAGAAGAGCTGCAAGAAGAGCTCAGTCAAATCAGGACCTTGTAACCAAAGACTTATTAACAGTAAAGGGTAAGTGGAACACTACAAATAGGGTTGAAGGTGATGTGGACATTACTCACACAAAGAGAAGAGTGAAGGAATTTAAGTATATCTATGTCAAACGAATGGAGGGGAATCAAACAGAAACAGTCTGTAACATGAAACAAAACAGTATTTGAAAAAAAAAAAAGGTGAGAAACCTGTGTAGTTTTGAAATAAGCATGGGAATAATTTACAGTGCATCTTCTCATGGTCATACCGATCAGTTGGGTCGCATTTAAGCCTTTTCCCAAGTGGGATCCATCAGCCTCCCCTCTTCCTCTTGGAAGACAAATTGTGAGACCTCTGCATTGGTTAAATATATCACAGATGCAACATATACCCAGGTTTTGGAGATAAAAACAAATGCTTAATTATTTTTGCCATCTAGTTTTCCTTCAAAACTTACAATGGTGATCTTATTTTTCAGGACTTTTTCTTTTCAGTGTTTCTGAGAAGCAGCAGAACTAAACTACCTTGAATACTGCATCTTGCATTTATAGACAGCAGTAAAACCAGTTCGGAAGCAATGCCAGAATTTACACACTTTCTTTTCAAAGACCTTAGTCTTGTCTTAAGAGTAAGATAGTGGTTTTGTCAGGTCAATGTCTGACCTGTTTGTTAATGTCAGCAGGAAGCCACAGCAGTGGCCATTGTGAGGGTGATTTCAGGTGCAAACATCTGCCCGATTTACACTAAAATAATAACACCAGGAACAGAGATTCGTTTCATATTGAGCAAAGACTGATATATATTTTTTTAAAATCAAAACAATAATATACAAAGGAAGAAGCAAAAATATTTAGGAGTTCTGTTTTCCTGATTTCATTCAGCAGACAATATATGTGTTGTGTGGAGAGTCTGACAGTATAAAATGAATTATCCATCTGCACTCATTACATCACCTCTGCTTGAAAAATTCCACATTCAGTGGAAGTGTTGAAAAGCAGCTAAAGATGTTAAAAAACACAGACTGAACAGATCCGAGCTCAGATAACTCCATTTCAAGTAATCTAAATTCATCCCCATTATCACTTAAGTGAGCATTATGGCTGTTAGCAAACCCTACACAAATATTCAGATTTTTGTTTTTCCTGTCATGCTGAAGGTTATCTCCCCAGTTGCTCAGAAAAATCAGGTGACAACCATTTCCCATGATGCTTTAAGGGCTGTCAAACTGTCCATCAAACTGTCACCTGACCAATCGTTCCCATGGTTCTTTTAGACTTCTAGTATGATAAATTGAAAGGCACTATTATCTGCCTGTTGTGAAGAGGAACTGCTTAGGCTTTGATAAGATATCACTAGTCCCAGGTGAGAGGAGGGTGACAGCACATCAAGACAAGAAAACACATGGAAACAGTGAACACAGGAGCAAAAGGTTTACAAACATCTGTTGTCAGTATTTATTACCCCTTTCCTTGGTTTTAGCTCTATCCTTGCTCTGTGTCAGCTTAAAAAGAAGTCTTTCCCTTCTTTCTTGTCTTAACTGCTGCTATTTTTAAACCAGTCAGTTATAGAATGAGAAATATTTACAATATTAAAGATATCTTTAATAAATGGTTGCACTGCCTACATTTTCTGATACATGTTTCTTTTACCATCATTTTATTTGAAGTTTTATTTGATTCTCATGGTGTAATTATATCACAAGAAAAGGAGAAGCCCTGAAAAATATGAAGACATTTAAAGCTTCCAGTTATTTTTCAATGATATGCTGAGAGCAACTTGCACTTTTGTTGCTGATATTTCAGATTTGTCCTTATACAAGTATTCAAGTTCAGCTTAAGATACCTCAAAGCCAAAACAATATGTTGGTATTTATTGTGGCTTGTTAATAAAAAGAAGCTGGTTGCTAACATCACCACCTTGTGTACAAATATTTGTTTGCATGCAGTATTTAATGATTTTAGGCAGTGCTCTAATTTCATTAGACAGCACTACAGAACCTCAGGTGCAGAGAAGAACATTTAAATAACTGCCATTAAAAATATTTTTATTTTGAGCCCTTTGTGTTTAATTATATTCCTATGCTCATCTGATTTAAGATTAAGCAAATACACTGTGGACAAACCCAGTTTACTGGAATAAACAGTCAGAAATCAACAGAATGGTATTTCAACAGTGGTAAATATACTTCCAAAAGTACCAATGAAGGTAGCATTCATAATTAGAGTATGTTCAGCCAATTTCTAAAGCCTCTTTTCCAAGTAAAGACTCTTTTCAGAAACCATGAATGGGTACACCTTTAGAGGGACTTCCAACTTCCTCATATTTTAAACAAACATTTGATTTTAACAACTCACCTCATCCATGGCTACAAAGCAGCTCTGGATCAATAAACATAATGAGATACTCCCTTCATGAGCCAGGTGAAAAAGTTACAAACAGGAGGCACATAAGTACTAAACAAAGAAACCCATAATACCAACTTAATTTAGACAGAATAGGTTTTTTAATCCTGTCAGTAGAAAATCAAAGTTAGTGTCAAGTGTGGTAGGGAGAGAAGAAAAACAAGAATGAATTAACAGGACAGTTTCCCACTCTCAAATGAAAAATTCTATAAGAAAACATGGGCCTTACTGACTTAAAATATTCCTTGGGTTATTGCTGACCTGCTAGCACACACAGCGACGCTCTCTGGACACTTTTCAAAAAGAAAAAGCATGTGGTCCCTTCCTCCAGGACATTATAATGGAAAGACATGGGAGTATTGAAAAGACAGACAATATAAGCTAAGAGTGGTTGAGATGGCAGCTGACTATTTGGATAATCATGTTATGTTAAACCACATGTCTGCTGTTTCATCTTTGAAGGAAGAAGCATGAGTGAAGAGAAGGAAGGGACTTTTTGCATAATATCAGGAAAAAATTTCATGTATAAAGATCGAGAGAGAAGAAGCTGCACTCTGCATACTGATAAAAGCTGATAAATGGGTGGAGAACGGATGGGAAAGCAACTGGATGTGACTGGGAAATGGCAGGTTAAAAGAGGAAGGCAGAGTCATGCAGGACTCATCACATAGACAGAAAGCTTTAGAGTGGTGTAGGGCAATACTATGGAGGGTTTCAAAGACAGGCATGATCTTTAAAGTGGGTTTGCACAGACAGGAAAGTCTTCAGTTCAAGTGTTGATGTGTCCAGGAAGCTCCACGGAGTAAGAAGCTAGAAGTAAAGTGAACACACTCCTCACTAGAGTATTTTGATACTACACTCTAATTCCTTCAGCACTGATCCTGCAGTAGCACAGGCCCCTGACAGAAGCAGAAACTCTTCTTCTAAGAGGACATTTTAAACTATTCAGAAATAGTGAGATCAGCCTTAAACTGTGATTTTAAAATACCACAGCAAGTGAAGATCTCTATTTTTCTCCCCTGATTACTTAGAGTTTGAAGACAGAAAATAAACATATAGAATACACAACTCTATAATCCTTTATATTTATCAAAGTATATATATATATGTAAGGAGTTATTAAAGGAGATAATATACAGCTCTTAATAGTTTGGTTATACTTTGTTCATAATTCGCTCTTTTTACCACCTGATCAAGTTTTGCCAGCCCAGACTGGTAATGAAGAGCAGAACTGTGGAAAAGCATCTGATCCTGAGCAGCTCCACACTGACTGCTCCACTGACTCTGCTAAAGTCCCAGTATTCCAGTTCTGCACCCATTAAAATATGCAGCCCTTTGCAGTAGCCAACACATGCTTAATGAACCATGAAAAAAACATTACTGAACCTCTGTTCTATATATTTATCTCTCCTTTACAAGTTCCATTAACAAATATAGAAAAAGTGTCACCAACCTGATTACAAATAAAACTGATTTACTGTTCCAATGACAATAATTGTATTTGACAGTGCTGTTGACATAGCAGAAGTTGACACCTGATAGCTGCCAGAATAAAGAAAAAGGAAGAGGGAAGTTAAAATAGGAAAGAGATGAGCACAGAAAGAAAGAGGGCAAAGAAATTACTTCCTGAGATGGTTGAGAAAGGTTGGCTCAGGACAGTCTGAGGGACAGAAAGTGGCATGGAAGAGATAGTAACTGATTACAGAAACTGAGTCATCTTCAGTTATTAGGAAAGTTCATGGGCAACTTTCTTAGGATTACATCCATGTCTACTGTAAGTAATTACATTTTATATCACATCTCCACTACTGAGAGTCTCACAATCTTTGTGTATTTACATTCAGTAGGTGGAGGTAAAGGCAGGATATATTATTACCTCCTAAAGGGGAGAGAGATCCAGAGAGACAAAGGCTGAAAGTCCTGCTTTACTGATCTTCAGTAGTTTTGCGTGGGGTTCAGAACACTGAACCCAAGGAATTTGGGTGTAGTCACATAGGAAAATGCTAACAAATAACTACATTTTATCAAGAGTTTTTCTAGTCCTAATCTCTGGGTTGTTCTGCTCATGTTGAAGGAAGAGGCTGCTGGGCAGTAGAAATACAGAGTCCTCTCATTGCATTGGCTACACTGTGGCTGTCACAGGTACCAAAACATCAGACCTGGATCACCCACAGGTTTGGGTTCCTGTGTAAATGCTGTGCAAGTCTAAGGAAATTGAAGCTTTCTTTTTGGACTAAAGAGCCCTGTAGTTTACTGCAACCAAGAGAGTTCTTACGTAAACTTCCCACACTGCAGTCTACCACACATGCCAGAATAACCATTCCTCTCAGAAATTATTCCACAATGGTTTAAGGGGACAATGTAATAACTAAGTACAGACAGAAGCACGTTATATAATATGGTACCCTAGGGTGTACACCAACAGGATATTAACTAGTCTTTAGGTGACTACATACCCTCTGACCTTTATTTTGCAGTAAATGCAAGGTAGATTGCTTATGTCTCCCTGGAAAGTAAACTGTATTGAGTGACCCAATATTTATCATGGACAGTAGTGCATATAACATGATCAGATAGAGCAGCTGATGCACCCTAATTTAGTATTCTGCAGTATTTTTTTTCTAATAACTTATCACGTGAACACGTTTTTGCTTTGATAGATCCCTTGGGGTTTACAAACCTGCTGAAAGCCATATGTATGAATAGTTAGTGGTCATATAGTATAGTATGAGGCCAGACATATGGAGGAAGGCCTAAATTTTGCAAGAAATTGCAACATCCCTGAAAATATGAGAATAAGAACTTCCATCAGAAGTTACTTCAAAACACCAATGTTACTACCTCTGAAAGAATCCCTACTTTTGGGCCTTGGCACTGCCTATGTGTACCAGTAACTGAATGGAAGCAAATGTAATAGGACTACTCATGCATAAAGCTAGTCACATGCATTAATGCTGGCAGGAACAAGGACTTTCTTTTCATACTTACACTCAAGGATATTAAAAGAAATGCTGCTCAAAGAAATCCATCAACCAATTCAAATGCTGAGCTAGATATTTCAGAACCTAGTACAATGGCCATACTCAGTGAGTCCATTGAAGACCTGGAGATGAAGTAAAAACAGGTTTCTTTTTGAAGAACATAATGAGATCAATACAGTTCTGTGGATATTAGCAAAAGTCACTTTAATAAAAAGGAAATTGCACATAATGTATCAAAACAATTGCTATTTGGAAGGCCTTGAAAAAATGGATCAATGTAATATGATCTTACTTAACTTCATTTCCCATCCATTGCAGAATTCATAACAATAAAGTTGTTATACATAAGCAACTTTATGAGCTGAAAGAAGAGAATGCCTAATTCCTTTCCATGGACTAAGCCAAAAGAAATGAAGAAGAAAAATTGATTCTTCTCTGTAGCCTCCTGTGTAAAATTTTTCTCCTTATCATCTCATCTAGTCATATCTTTCTGCAGTTTGAATTACCCTCTTTTCCTCAATCTGGTAAGGCAGTGAAAGGATGTTTGTTCTGCTAATTAACTTTATTACCCTGATAACTCCCTGCAGCCTTTGACGAAAACAATTACCATTCCTCCTTTTTTTTTTTTTTTTTCCCCACTGGAAAAAAAAAAAAAGAAAAAAAAAAAAAAAAGGAGAGAGAGAGAGAGAAAGATGACTATTAATTAGAAACGAGGCCCTGGTCCCTGCCATGTTAGCCTGCCACGTTCTCAGACCCTCGAGCGGGATAGCATTACATTGTCAGTAGTAATTTAGCTCTCATCTGTCTCTGCTAATTATTGTCACATTCATCAAATTCATCAACAAAAGTGCTCTCAGAAGGATTGCATATTTGCAGTTAATACAGCATAAACTGGTATTACCCATCACCACATTTGTGATGATGAGAGGGACACAACTTATTCATCCCTAATTAGAGCAAGCTGGGTAATTAATTATACATTCCGCCTTATTACTTCTGAGTTCCCAGATATTGTTTGTCTAAAAAGGGGGAGAGAGAGGAAGAGAGAGAAGCCTGAAAATTAAAAAAAAAAAAAAAGAAAAAAATTAAAAAAAAAAAAAGAAGGGGGAAGAGAGAGAGAGGGGAGAGAGAGAGAAATGTGTGATGTGTTTTGTCACATGTGCTATGCCATAATTCCCACCTGACAAACTAGCTGAATCAGTAGAAAATTGCAAGTTGTCAGCAGCAGAATAAACTGCTGTAATAGCTGATTAATGATCAACACCTGTGACAGGTGCTGTACGGGACTGTAAACTTGGTGTGATTAACAGTCACTGGACGAATAAATATTAGTGACAGTCGGCGGAGAGCGAGTTTGTGTGTTTTAACAAATCTCAGACATTAGTTATTGATATTTCCAGTGTAGGCACTTTCTTTTTGGTAATTATCTGACAACACTGGAAGAGTGTTTTAATCTAGTGTGTTTGTTTCTCTTCTGTTCATTTACTTCAGGAATCAAACTTGTGTTTTGACAAAATGACCCAGCACAGTCCAAATCTCCAGACAAACTTATCATAGTCACAAATACTTTGTTCTGTGTCCAGCTCACAGCAATACTCCCAAATATTCTTTCAAGGACCTTAAATATATACATATATAAGCCTACAAAGATAAAACCATAACTATTGTATAACTGCATGTATCTATATATTTATATGGATACATTTTTCAAACCCTGTAATTCTAATGGTCAACTCAGTTTTGTTGTTGTGTCAGTGGTTATAACACACCTGACTGCTATGGGGAGTCAGTATTTCTTTTGTTCCACCACCAAAGATGCATGGATTTATTCTGAAGTACAATTTGGATTTCATTAATTTAGACTTACAAAATTCCTGCAATATATAATAAAGGGACATTAAAGTTATTAATTTATGAGACTGCTCTATGCTCACCAAAACAGGATCATGTCCCCAGTACACCTACAGCTGTATCAGGATACTGCTTGGATTGCATAAAACACATTTATCATACTCATGCATGGTTACAGACATTCTGATTAGGTAAATATATATTCTTATGCAAAAAGACATATTAGAAAGCTCGTGGTCAGCAAGCAAAAAGACGTGAACAAAGACTCAGAAAAGACAGTAAATACAAATATTTCCACCAATCCAATGTCATTCTCAAACCCTAAACATGAAATAATGCCACTGTCTTTTAACAAGTCCTTTACTAGGCAAAAAAAAAAAAAAAAAAAAATAAATCAGAAGTCACAGCTTCAGACTTTCACATGTGCATGTGAAGGACTAATAGCTGGTATGCCTAATACCTCAGTCTGCCCACACAAAAGCTCAGAAATGTTATGCATTAAGATTGGTTTTTTAGAAAAATAAAGTTTGATAATTTCAACAAATTCTTGATTTGTCAAAAGTAATTAATAAATGGAATTAAATCTATTGTACCTGCAGAGATTTAGCTACAACACAAAGCATATCAGAACACATGGAAAGGTAAAAAGGCAAAGAAACTCCTGTTTATATCATATCAGTTTCTGAAGTGAAATTACACATATACCCTTGCATACAGCACAAAAAAAAACCCCCAAACAAACAAACAAAACCCCCAAACCCACAGTAATTCTAACCTTTAGTGGAAAACTCTGAACACATGGAACTGGCCCATGGCTTCTGCCCCCAGGCTTCCATTTGTATTTCTTTATTGACCAAGTGGATGTTTTTTACATTTCAATGTTTTCTAACAGCAGCACAAAATAAAGATTTCATGTCTTGATCCTGATTAATTTCAAACCTTCTTTTAAGCATAAATTGTTGCAAAAGCTCTTCTTTTGGATGCACACAACTGTGGGAAAGAGCTTCATAAATGGATTGCATTTAGGTCACTTGGTAACCTCTCAGTATGAAACAATTTTCCAAGAAGTTCCTAGTCATTGTTTTACAGCTAAAATTAAGACAGTGGAGAAGCTTAGGTACAAGACATGAATATTTGCTCCATAGGCCCTGACACTGAAATAGCAAAAAATATATAAGTACATCTAATATTTGGCTCTTTAATAACGTAAAGAAGGTGGCAGTAACCTCCAGTTTATACTTTGTGATTTTTTTTTTTTTTTGCCAGTGTGCTATTCCATTCTCTGTTTTAACTTGTTTTATATTTAGGCACCAGAAATATGCCACAAATGATGAATTTATTAAAAATGCACAGAGATTAAAATACAATTTGGAATAGTTTTGATATATAACATTTTTTTTTCTGATTAATCTTCAGTGCAGCAGCCTGCAACCTGAAACATAGAAGGAATAGCTTGAAAGCTTTATGCAAAACGTATGTAAATTTCTTATGCTTTAGCACAGATACATCTGAACAGGCAGCAGTGCAGCTAGCCAACCTCCTAGGAAAGAGGCCAATCTCACATCCAGATGCCACTGATAGAGACACTGTGAGGCATCAGCACTCCCAGCTGCCAGGCTCACCATGCATTTTTATAGAATTTGACTGTAGCAGAATGAGACCTTTTAGAGCTCTCCACTGATACAGAATAATAACACACAAAAACAATCCCCAGTATAAAAATCTAACAATAAAATATACCTTCAAATAAACATTTTCCAACAAGAAATTGCTAGTTATCTGGAAACTGCATTATGACTATATTCAACTAAAGAGAGAGACAATATAACTCTCAAAATATATGCTGAACTTGTTAACTTTTTAAGGTGATTTTCCATCATTCAATACTATGTTTTAATGTAATTTTATGAAACCAAATCGGTTCCCAGTTATATGTGCATAAACCTAAATTTATCTTTTAAAATGAAGGTATAAAATCTAAGTGAATAAAAATATATAAAATCCAAGTGAAGGCATCAACTGCTTTTAATTTAGTGTGTTTTGGAACAATCCGAAACATAAAAAATGTTTCAGAAAAAGAAAAAAATGGAAACTATCAAAACATAATCAGGACTGAGACCAGGGGATGAGGAATTACTAATTTCCCTGTATATTAAAAACCTTGGTTTTATTCTTCACTTAGTATATTACAAATATATGACTAGCAAGTATTGCTAAAGTACTTTCTATTTAAAAAAAAAAACCAAAAAAACATTATTTCACTCAATTTAACTAAAATGAATTTGGGATTATAATTCAAGATCTTGCAAATCAAGAGCAACAAAAGGTTAAAAAAAACCCTGGCAAGTGCAGAGGATCTTGACCCAAATTTGCAACATTAGCAAACTGCTCTTCTTCCATTCATGCACAAAAGGAAAAACATTTGTCAGAGAAGGTGGCTGGTGTCACCAATCTTATAAATCTGTTAGAAATCTTACTTGCTTTCCATAGCTATTTCTAGCAAAACAGGGCCAGGACAAGGAGCATAAACTCCTAACAGAAGAAACTATAAAGCTCTCATTCACTTTTGTTCAGGTCACTGTTTTTACCACTTTGAAAAATAAATAAAATCTATTATTATTGCAATTTGCAAAGCATCTACATCCTCTTAGAGGAAAAAAACAATTGCAATTCACCAGATGAAGACAAAATTATAATTATAGACCATCCAACAATTTTGACAATTTAATCAAGACAGCTTGCTGAAAACTGTGTCTTTTAGTTTTCAAAATCATTCCACGTGTGCCTGTGGAACTGTAGGGTGGAATGAGGAAGAAAAAACCATGTTTTTTCTTGGTACATGCTTGCCAGTTCTTAGAACCTCATTGCTATTCCTTACAGTCTGAAACCTTTTGGGTGCTGGAAGCCCACTGGTTCACTTCAGTCCCAACAGCAACTTTTCAAGTACGTGTCCATGAAGTTCATGCCTTCTGGACCTCAGAAAATCTGAATGAGCAGACACACCCAGACCTCACAGACAGCAACAGTTTCAGGAATACATGAAGCCATTGTGGAAAGGTAACCAAGAGAATACCTTTGGGGCAGAAACATTGCCAAACTACCATATTATTTATATGGCTGCCTACTTTCTCTGCAGAACTTTTCAGAATCTTAGATTTCTTAAATGATGGTCTTATGAAGACCAATATTCTTTCTACAAAGGAAAAATAATATTTATTTGAACTGAATTCTTACCTGTGTAATTTTTCCATAAGATGGTTCTGTGTACATTCATGTCCACTTCAAGGACAAATTAAGTAAAGAGACAAAGTCTAATTTTTAATGACTGAGCATTCCCAAGTCCATGAGACTTTGGGGTGTTTTAGTCTTTTTCTGTATATTTTCCATCTGCACATATAAGAATGTTGCCTCTAACCTTTCAAAGTTGAACATTCAAAGAAAGGTTTTTAAACAGAAGGATCAGCATTTCCCCCAGATGTCTTCATTAAAGAGATGCAAAAAAAATTTTCTTTAGCAGCAGCAACATCAGTTGCTCTACAAGCTTTGGTATAAGTGTCATCATTGATGTATCATTCAAAAATATATGAACAAACACATGAAATTCTCTTTGAAGAGTCAGCAGTTAAACACACTAGAGGAAGCAACAGTACATCAGATTCTTAAATGACATGGCACTGGTAACATTCCTGGTGAATTTATGCATGATTACTAAAATGTCAACTGCATAGCTCACAATTTGAAAAATACAAGAAACAGTAAATGACCAAAATCTAACCTTAGTAACTTCAACAGACACTGGAATACTGCCATTGACTTGAGTGAATTTATTCAAGCACTCATCTAGCGTTCTTCTAAGCAGTAAACAGCCTAAGTATCACGCAACCATGGAAGGGACTTTAAAGATCATCCAGTTCCAACCCGCTTGCCATGGGCAGGGACAACCTCCCACTGGACCAGGTTGCTCAAAGTCCTGTCCAACTTGGCCTTTACACTTCTAGGGAGAGGTCATCCACAGCTTCCCTGGGTCAACCTGTGCCAGTGTCTTGCCACTCTCATAATGAATTTCTTCCTCATGTCTAACATAAACATAGTTTAAAGACATTCCCCCTAATTCTATTGCTACATGCCCAAGCAAAAAGTTCTTCCTCAGACTTCTTGTAGGTCCCCTTCAAGTACTCAGAGACTGCTATAAGGTCTCCCTTCTCTTTTCTGGGCTGAGCCACCTCAACTTTTAAGTAGCGAAGCACCAACCAGCATATGAAAAAGCCTCCCCAAATGAGACTTTTTTTATTCTTAAAAATTCTTCACAGAACTTTATTTTTATAATAACAGGATAAGAAAAAGCATTGTTTATAAGAAGGGTTTTCCAGAAGTGAGTCATGCTGGACACTGCAGAAAGAAGTCATCTGGAAAAACGACTAACATCTTGAAAAACTAAGTTAAGCATAACAAATATTGAATATGCTGCCATTTTAGGGAAACAATATTTTTATGAAAAGCAATACATGATTTAACAGAAGCTGAGAAAACCAAAATAAAGTAGTACTTATCTGCCATACAGTTAGTGCTAAAGCTTAGGAGATAACACACAAACACAAGACAACAATCAAACTGCAAATCAAAAAAGTCTTTTAAAGAAAATAGTAAGCTGGATCAGGCAAAATATGCTTTCCCTATTTTAAATCACATACTTCACCTATTCTTCTGACAACATAACTTTCATTTATATTCACAGAACAAACAAGCAAAATTACATATGTTCCTATACATTTATGTGCCTGTTTCTCCTCTCCACCAATTCTTTTTGCCACTCCTTGGTTTTTTTCTGTTTAATTTAACTGTAAATCAAGCAGGCCAAATGTTCTATTATTTCTCATCACACATTTTTTAGAGTAGCACTCGGGAACTTGTCTTCATTTTGTTGTATAATAAATTAAGGGTATAAATGCAGAATTTAAATAGTTTTCCCTAATATGTTCAGCACAGGCTTTAACCTCATGACAATCACACTGTAAAAGGGACTCATACCTAAGAAATCAGCAAAATACTGTTGCTTAGATTGTAATCAGATTTAGATAATTACTAAATACTTGTCTACAAATCAGTCATATATGTAAAACCATATCAAGTTAAATTCTAATGTGTGCCATTAGCATTGAGAGTTAAAAATCTTTGCAAACATTAGGAGTCAAACTGGGTCCACTAGTTGTACAGCTACAGAAGGAGGCGAGAAGACCCAAAGGAACAGGACATAACAGAGAAGGTGTTCCCTGGGCCAGCCTTGGCACTTCTCTGGGTAGGGAGGCAATACATAGGGAACTGTTGGGCAGCCCTTAGCTGTTCCCCTGCACTGAAATTATTGTTGCATCTAAGAGATATCCATTTTTTCTGTTACTCTGGGCACTTCAAGACCTCCAAATATTCTGGGTATTTTCAGAAACTTAAAGGATTACAGACACGCTTTGGGCTGCATTTCACCAGATACTTGCTGTGTACTAGTTTCATTGTCATAGAAACTCTTTTAGGGGTGTCATAATAATGAACAACACCTTTTAAACATACTGCTGTAACAGGCTTAAAGGATCCCTGGAGACATTTAAAAAAAGACTGGATGTGGCACTCAGTGCCACGGTCTAGCAATTGCTCGGGTGGGTCAAGGGTTGGACTTGATGATCTCTGAGGTCCCTTCCAACCCGGCTAATTCTATTCCATGATTTAAAGGGAAGTTACCTTAATACCATTTAAGTATAACTTGCCTAACAGAGAGAATAAGAGCTGTAAAAGTTTGTTAGAAAATAGCATTCTCTCCTAAGAGTAGAATACAGCAAATCAAATGTCATATAGTTTAATAAAATATTAAACAGGTTAAGATGCCCTGAAACATTTAATAGAAAATGCAGATTCAAAAATTGTCATGGAAAAAGAACTGTTTTCATTATTGCATTGTGTTTTCTGTAAAAACTTGCAAAGAATCATGCTAAATTTTGTTGGAGTGTTATTAAATGCTTCAGCTTTGCTGGTACTTCATCCAAATTCAACAACTATCTGTAACAACTACCAGATGACCACCAGACAAAATGCTTAGTGATGCCATTGCAGAGGTCAGAAATTCACGTGAATGCAATAAAATTGAGAGAGAACTCTATGTTATATAGAGGAATAAATAAATAAATTGTAATTATAACAACTTTAGTCTTCACTTGGATTAATGAGGAACACGTGATCAATGCGAGTATTCCAGATTAACCTTTAAAACATGGGTTTGTTCCTCATTCTGTAATGTTCAGACCACTACCAGTTATACACAAAACAAGGGTATTTCCTCCATTAACTAATACCCTCATAAAAATTAGTAAAACTCTATTTTAAGCATTACTAATTTTCTTAGCAACATTTTTTCCCTATCATATAAAGTAAACTTAATCTATTTATTAAAATGAGCCACTGAATATTTATTCACATTGTAGCTGAAAGAATCAGTAAAAATGTCAAATATAAAATGTAATTTTAAGATGGCATTGCGCTTTTGAAATGTTTGGTAAGAATACTAGGAATATCTTTTCCAACTAAGACCTAATAGTGATGTTTTGAAGAATGACAGCATGATCAGTCAAGGAATCAGATTTTTGAATTCTTGTCCAAACAAGTCCAATCTACATGTCATTATTGCTTTCTAAAAACAGAATTCAATGGTATCTCTGCCTCTGCAAAGACTGAAGAACTAAGCAGTAGAAGACACTATTCTAAAACTTTAAAATTGTAATGACATCTGCTATTTTTCCAAGATAACAGAGTCCAGGGGTTCATTCTTTCTCTTATTAAATTAGGTAGAAAAAAAGTTGATGGGGAATGAGAGACATATATTAACAAGTCATTCTGAACTAAGGGTCAGCCCATGAGCTCATTCACAACTTCTGGACATGCTAAGTGCACTCATTCTCCAGCAAGCCAAAGGCAGAGGGAGGAGCTGCACACACTCCAAGGTCTTTGAAAGTAAAATTCATGTCCACTCCAGTTAAAAAAAATATATTCATTACATTAGTTTTGGTTTGACAACTTAATAATGTGCATAGCTTGAAAGTGCAGACAAACCAGCTCCATCTTACCAGGTTTCCTCTAGTAAGAAAAAGCTCCGTGCCAACATACAGCTCTGGTTTCATAATTTATGCAACCCACAAGGTAGGGATATGAGGTAAGGGCCACCTGGGCCCAGCTACAGCAGATTTATTTATGAATATCAGTGGCTCATGAATATAGACAGTTACAGGAAAATAAAATTTATAAAACCTAGACCTGGGAACAAAAATCTCAGAGATCAACACCTCCAAAAGAATCTAGTGTCGCATTCCTAAGAATGTCAGATTAAACTAACATGTGGCAGTCAATATTGGTACACTGTGACCCTTGATGCCTCCTAAGCAAAACTATTAAGTCCAACATTTTCTCCTGTAAGCACTTATCTGTAAGGATGGCTAACATGTCCTCTGAAGCAGATACTGAAACTGATTGGACAATAGGTAGATACCAGACAGGGGCCTGGGGGCCGACCTCTAGAAATAGGGGGAGAAAATCTTAATCTGCAACACAATGCAGCTCTCTTGAAACCCTATCATTTTCACTTCCCATGTGTCTGCTGCCTGACTGTGAATGGATTTGAAAAGGAATGGTTAGTGCTGAAAATTGGATCAGAGCTAACATTCTCTCATTTTTATCAGCAGCTGCCAAAGGTCATCTGACATAATAGCTGATGAATTCAAGCCCAGTGGATTTCATTTGCAATTTTCAATTTACTGAGGCCTCCAAACCCCACAGTGATAAAAGCTTCCCCTATCGTGGCCTGTCACAAACATCAAGAAACTGCACAAACCCACAAGAAAGAAATAGGAGAAAGCTGTGCATCATCACAGTTATAGATAAGGAGAACAGGAAGAAACAGTATCATGTAGAAAGGTGTGGAGCAGCATGTGTGGTTGAGTTTCTAAATGCCAATTGTAATGAAAAGACTATGAAGAGCAATCAAATAACTTCTACAGAATAAGACCACAGTTCCCCTCCCCCCCTTCAGTTTGAAAATTGCCTTCTAATCTCTTGCTTGACATCCTGAAGATAAAAGTCAAAGTGAAAAAACCCTGTTTATTTAGACATGGAAAGTATTGTAGGGTTGATATATTTACTGTAATTTTGATTTACAAATTCATGCTATTAGGAGACTTATTATAAAAAAAAAAAGTGTGTCAGCTCAAAATAAGAAATGCCTTTGTCAGCAGATGGACCACAGATTTATAATCCATAGGGAGGCCAGCTGAACTCCATGGGTACTGGAGGCTTCAGAGTTTACTTACATATATATATATATGTATACATTGAGTGACTTTTCCCTATACTTTTATTACTAAGAAGCTTACCACTTTTGCTTCAGATCTTTGCCACATCAACATTTTAAGAAATATGCATTGATACTATTCCAAGTGATATCTTGATAAATCCCAAAGTCCTTCATACTGGAAGAAATGTATTTTGCTAAAAGGTCAAGTAGCTCATATTCTCTGCCTATCCACAACTACAGCATGAACGAAAATGCACTAAAATAAAGCTACAGTTTCAGAAGTAAATGATGAAAACAATACTTTTAGACACTAGCACCCAATTCCAAAGTACCAATTTAATCCAAATAGTAGCAGATTTTGAGGCTGCCATTTACGGTGTTTATGACTTTCAACTCTACTACACATTGGAGTAGAATGAACACAAGGTTCTCCTTACAGTAATCTCAACACTAAATACAAGTCAAGCACACATGAAACATATGTGCTACCAGGTTTATTCTGCTTGGACTCAAAACCGTGGATGGGATTAATTCAAAGAAAATTTCAACAGTAAAAAACCCTTGAAGTAGCACAAAAGATAAAAGCAGAGGCACACCAAGTATAGAAACATGATACAGAATAATAACATTGTTATTCTGTGCATAGAATAGTTGAGCTTTTCTTTCAAAAAGTTATGAAGACCCCAAAAAAGGAAATTGCTTAAGATGTAATTGTCTGTTGATTATAGGTAGATAAATAGTTCATCCAAGTATTGACAGGTGGTTTACATCTTAATAATATAATGAGAATATTTACAATGACATTTTCCTTATTAAGCCTAAATCACAGAAGTTTCTTGATTACTTCAGGAAGCTTTATTTTAAGGCGGTGACAAAAAAAATGTGTAGCTATAGACAGCATTTCAAAGGTGAGGTAGTGTATTACCAAGATAATCCACCACCAAGCAGTTTTCTTCAGATGCACACATAAGAGCTACACATCATAGCAACTGATTAATTTTATACCACTATTATTTCTTTTCAACACCCAAAAATATGGTAACTTACTTTCTGCAAATCAAGTGCAAATACCTTATATTGTAAATAAATTTGTATCTTGGACAGAAGAAGGAAAGGTGAAATAAGGATTGTGAAGAAAATTAAATGGCTGCCTAGGAATACGGGCATACATTTTAATCTTTTATTTTCTTTGCACAAGAGAAGATTCGGGTTTGTCCTTTTTCCCCCTTCCCTCTTTCCCCCTTTGTTTCAATACTTATTTACCCGTATTTCAATTTTAAATTGTCTCCAGTCAAATCACCATAATGTTTAAGGATCCTGGGATCTAATGCTAGCTCTGTCATGGTCTAATATACAGCCTTGGCTGCATCACTTCAACTGCTTTCAGCATAATGTCCATAAACTGTGAATAAAGTCATCAGTGCACTACTAGTAGTGCACTAATTCTTGAACAACTGATGAAGTCATATCAGGGTTAATTAACTTTGAGCATTAATTTATGAGTGATTTGTTATGACTGCAGCAAAGGCAGTTTCTGGTTTCTTCTTGTCCTTTGAATCACACGTCTCAAGTTCCAGAATGACTTCACATCTCTCTTGAAAGCAGGACATAGCTGACATGAAGATGTCACTTCTTGGGGAAAAAAAGCCCTGTATGGTTGGAGTGAAGTAAAACATGCAGTTGTACCTGCTGAGTCTTGGTTAGAGAAAAAAGACAGTAAGAGGAGAAGACTGAAAATATGGAACTTTAGTCATCATGATCAAGTTCTGCATTGTAAAATGAGAAGTTCATAAATTAATGACTCTGCAAAAAACATTTGACACTGAAGAATCAGATGCTTCTACCATGCAGAATTAGTAAAGATAAGATGTTACAGGAAATGAATTTATTAGAGGTACTGATGGGTCTCACATAGAGACCTATTTAATGTAAACATTCAATGAAAACCAGTAACTTAAAAATGTACTTTTCTCAGTCACACACTGTGCTATGTCCACAAGCTATAGCTGAGCTGATTAGAATATTTTCTGACATTAAAACAATGTAGATTAATATATCACCAAAGAGTTTAGTCTAGCAGAACTGAACGTATTACTCTACCATGTAACCACAGTCTATTTATAGTAATTCTATTTGTAGTTGAACGATTTTTAACATTATGTGATTTAATTCACTCTTACATCAACCTTTTTTTTTTTTTAACCAGCAAATTACCATTTTAAAGCACCTACCACCCATCCATTTACAATAAATCTGCAAAAAAACTGGGTTGAAATTTTCCTACATGATGCTTCTTTTTATATGTGTGTTAAATTTTATTTATGAACAGTAGTAATACACAAGACTACATAGCCTTTACTGCCATTCATATTCACTTATCATCTGAAAATAATCTGTGAGCTCTGCAAGAAATAAATACTTCCTTCAATAGATTTGGAGAGATCTAGAAGTTTTGCTCATGGTAGGAAATTATGAAATACGGTTAAAAAAATAGTCCTATCCAGCCACAGGCTGAGGACCTCAGTTCCTAATGAAGCAAAGGGGAGCTGCAAATATTTGGTATCACCTTGCAGGATCTGGCCCTGGGTACTTATGAACATGCTGTGGAAAGCTTCACCAACTTCAGCAGCATAAAACTGGAAATAAAAAATTTTCTTGTATTGCCTAGCCTGATTCAATTATAAGTGTCTGATTTGCAAGGCATCAAATCACCCTCCTGTGAGGTCCTCCAGCTCCCCCTAAAATTATTAAAGGGATCTGAGGGTACTCAGCTCTGTCCAACCATCAGCCTAAACAAGAAGCCCTGTTACTGACATCAGAGGGAGAGACTGATCTGGGATTATAAGGAATGGTGAACACTTGTTGCAATCACAGAGCTAGTTTGTTTTTTAACTCTGTACGCTCAGGGGTTATTGCAACAGATAGAGTGCTATCCTTTTAACTCCCAAGATGTGATTTAAAAAAGAGTTCAGCTGCTTCTGTTTAGTCCTTCCATTACAGTATGTATCTTCTAAGTATAAGGTGATATTTTCTAGATCCATTTTATGAAATAATTTGAGGGGTTCTGAGTACACAGTGTTGTGCTATATAGAGGTTTAGCTTTGTAGATGAGAGTATGCTAAATTACAAGGACAATTAAAAATTATGTGCTGTAATGTATTGAAAAAACCCCACAATATTTTCATTCTTCACATTATGCATTTTATTTAACAAAAAATGACTACACTATGGTTTCTACTGCATTAAATACCAAGAAAGTGTATAAGCAACAGTCTCCCAAAGAAGTCTTTCTTTCCTAAATAATTCAATATGTTTACTTTAGTGCTACAAAAAGTAGAGTCCATCCTTGAAAACAAAATAACAGTTACAGTTGCCTAAATTCCATCTAGGTCATGTCAAAAAAGGTATAGGAACTTAACTTTTATGAGATATATGTGACTTATTATACTAAATGATAACAGCTCATAACACTTAGTGGAAGTGGAGAAAATAACTTCATTTTACAGATGAGGAAGGTGAAGCTGCAAGGATAATTAAGCGTTCAACAATCACACTATAAATCCTTAACTGATAAACCTGAAGAGTAACAGTCCAGTATACTATTAAGCTATCCTCCAAAATAACAATTGTGGCTAAAAATTTTCAGAAAAGCCAACAATGTGGTTTTTCTTCCACCAAAGCAATTTCCTTCTACATAAATGGGATGAAAACTGCTAGATTAAGACTACAGCATAGGATGCACACCTCTAAAAGCTTGATAAAAGTTTAATCCTTGGTGGGAAGCCCACATATTTTCATGAAGGCAACATTATTTCTCATTTTGAAAACCTTCATAATTTGCTGAAAAAAAAATCAGACAATCAAGATTTATAATAAAACTGAACTTTGCTTTGGAAAAAATACATGCTGCAATAACTTCAAATGCCTCTTCTACTTCTCAATATGAAAAACACTTATTTCAAAGTCTTGATTGATGTCCAAGACAACTTACAGTTCTTCAGAAATTTTTTCAAGGTTATTTCTCTGCTGGAAAATATCCACCTCTGAGAGGATGAACAGACAGACCCCTCACATTTCCCTTTTGTTTGGCATTATATCACAACTGGTATTGTATAAGAGAGTTTGGAAAAACCGAAGTTTTGTTTGGTTTGGTTTTCTTCCGCAGGGATCCCTCAGAGATTACTTCATAAAAACAAAGATATGTTGTTCTTGGTAGAACAGCTCTGTTTCCTTGTATTCAAAATGTAAGGAAACACCAGTGTTATGAGATAGTAAGGACTACAACATTACCTTCTACTAAGTGTACAAAAATATTTTGTAAAGTGTTGACTATTAACACCTGCTATGAAACATAACAGAAGTTGTTTAGAAAAGCTAACAGAACCTACTATATCCTGTACATGGCACATCTTTTTGTTTATTTCTATTCATATAGCTGAGATGTAGCACGTCATTGTACGTATACATAATCGCAGAAATCACAAAAGACTACTACTTACCTTATAATCATGATATTTAAACATTACAGCTGCTCTCTCATTCCCACAATATAATGACTAACTGCTACTAACAACTGATTATTATCATGAGACTGGGGCAGCTACTGCCATAAATCCAATCCAATACTGCCCAAAGAGGGTAAAAACCTAGTTGTGTTGAAATTATTGGAAATAATTCATGCAAATTAGTATCAGTGGCAAGCATGGAGCTAAAAAGTACCGAAAGATGCAAAGGAGGATTTCTTATGTACCTAGTGTGTATCAGAAGATGACAGCCAAGTAGCTGAATGAGGAAAAGTTCTCCATGAAAAAGTGAAGTTGGTCAGTGGAGTTAAGATTTCTTTATACACAGACAAAACAGACTCGGACTTTCTGCATTTATGGATCAACATCTCAGACAATGGAGATGAAAATGACAGCATTTTATTGTTATGGAGCTTAGGTTCCTCAGAAGATCTAGACCACAAGAGAGAAATGAGAGTAGAAACATTCTTCAGCAAAATTAGAAATGTTACTACCCAGTTCATGGCTAAAATTGTCTCTGTGAAATACCAGTCTGAGAACTCTTCCACTCTGAGGAATATTCCATCAGTCACATTTTAGCATCCATTTGTCTTTGGAGGAGTTCAAGCTGTTTCCCAACATAATCCACAGCTGCTGAACACAGATGTTGATAAATCTTAGCAGGACCCTACAAAATGGTAAAAGCTCAGAGGATATACTGACAGAAATATCTTTGTATGCTTGCCTTGCTCCTCTCTTTCTTCCTACATATTGGACACCACATACTGAGGACAGCAGACCCTAGATTGACCCAAGATACCCTTAACCATGTCTTTTCATTCAGTCAATTTTTTTTCCCTGGTATATTTTCTCAGAAGTGTCCACCAGAGAAAGTGATCTTCACTTGTGGGAAGCTATTTTTGAATGCTAATTTGTACAACACTAAAGGCTCCATCTACTTTCCTGCTATTATTTGTGAGCAGACGAAGCAAAATGCCTTGTACAAAACAATGTCATGAGAGCTGCCATCCTTCTTGAGCATTCGTTCTGCACCTACCTCCTTTGTCTTATAGTGACTTATGGCATCAAGGATCTTTGAAATAAAATCTTACTTATCAATCTGTTTCTCTAAGAGCATAGAATCGATGCTAAGTACCCCAATTCATAACTCAGCTTTACTTATTCATTTAATGGAAAATACAGACTAGTTTGATACAACTTTTTCTCTTTAGTCTCCCTTTAAAGATATGCTACATATAATGGTTACCTTTGATCAGACTTATTCATCAAATAGTAGCAGCTTTTGTTTTAAAAAGTGACCAGAGAACTTGTTTGTTATCAAGTGTACAGTTAAGATGCCTCATACAGCTCTGTTTTTCTGTACTTCTCTCATTCTCTGCCAACTGGTACCTCAGTCTTATTGGTATCCAATAATAAGCCCGATTACAGCTAGCCCTAGGAGATATGACAAAAAGAGAGTCCTCATCTTGCATTAATTGCTCGTATTGAAACTATGCCACATCTCTCGAAGCTGGATGTTGCTTAGTATCCCTTTGATATGATAATGACATGCTTCTTAGCAGATGAATATGCAAATTAAAAGCAGTAATTTGGTGGCATGCACCTGCTGACACTGCACTACTATGCTTATGTGCTCCTCTGTAGCACTGCAGCTACACAAAAGCATCACAGAGGTAAAATTAAATTCTAATGTCGTATATATTAAACAGATGCTTCCACTTTTCTTTGTATATCTACTTTTTACAGAATTTGCTATTGGAATCTCAGTTCTCCCTTCATGCAATTAGTGGACATTTATATGTCATACACAGAAACGTACTTGGAGCTATTTAAGGGCTCTGTTTTTAAAGAAATGGTTTACATGAACTGAACTCTCAAAGAGATTTTTTTTTTCCTTCACAGCAGAGGCAGAGGATTTTCATCTTGATCCACAAAAGACCTTCATTCATAAAAGAAATGCATACTTGAACATGGCAGCTTGCAACAGAAAATTTCTGCGTTAAAGATACTGCAGTGTATACACTTATTCCAACTTTCTGATACTGATGACCAAAATTTTCAGATAGGTTTTGTGAATAAGCTATGTGTGTTAATCACACAGAGCCATCTTATGCCCCCAGGTATGTTTCTTGAACTCTTTTAGACATAAGTAAGGAGTTTAATGTGGAAGTGGAATTTGGTTGCAAATTGTCAAGCCACTCAATCACGCTATTAAGCTGTGAAGGTGCCAAAAGGCTCCGTCCAGGACAATATGGCTAAAACCACACAACTGCCTCAGCTTCTGCTGACCTCACTGGCAGCTGAAAATGCTTATTCCATGGAAACGTAGTAAGTACCCATTGGAGTGACTCATAAGAAAATAAATTATTTCCAGATGTGTTAAGATATAAATGCTCTGACTTTATCAGGCTTAGTGAAGTCTTTTTAGAGATAGACAACTGAAGGAATTGAACTGGTACTTCACAGGACTGTATTACACTAGAAAAGATCAAGGAAACTTTCTTATTACTGAATGCATGCAATTTAGGAAAAATGTATTGTGCATTTAATAAATAATAAAATAAACCCAAAATTAAGTTTCATAAATTAGTTTCACTTTGGTTGTTAGAGGCATACTAGCTCTTCATTGGGCATTCCCACTAGCTGAAGGTCTAAATTTCCCTACAGTTCTCTATATATGATTTGGGTTGTAAGTCTATACCTGGTTTCAGGCAAGTAGTCAGACCATTATCTTATAGTTGTCATTTACTCCATGTTCTGTAGTGGTCATTTGAATGTCTCACTCCCCCTATCTCTTTGAACAGTTGCAAGGAGATGTTTTTTTACCCCCCAAAAAAGGGGGTTGGTAATGGCATGTGAACTACTAAATGTCAGTATAGTTTAATTTCCTTCACCCAAGTCCGAACTTTACTCCAAACTGTTTCACTACCCCATTTTGAGTTTGCATGTTGTCAATGTAAAATAATTGATAATTAATAAATAAGTACCTTTACTTGATCCATACTGACAGTGAACATGATTTTTTTTAAGCCATCCATTGTGTATAAATTACATATATTAGTTTGTTTTAATAGGACTGTGAGAAAGACTAGAAATATGAGGTTAAGGAGGAAGAAATTGAGTCATTGAAACTCATACATTAAATGACAGAGTTACAAAGTTAGCATTTTTTATACTCGTAAAATGGAAAGAGGAAAATAGAATTAGGGCTGACCCAAATAGAGCTCTTATCCAGTACTGGATTAATCATTGGGCAGAGGGGTTTCTCTCTCCACACTTCACAAGAAGAGGTGAAATTAATGAAATTGGCCAAGATAAATACTAGAAAAAAGAAAACTCACTTTAGATAATACAGTTCACTGAGAAATACATATGAGACATAATAATAATTAAATTTACCTTAAAATAGATTAAATATAATGGGTTAAAATTTATTTAAAATACATGTGTTATGTCTTTTTAAATAATTTTTGAGAATTTTATATATTACAGCCTTACATTTACTATGTCAAGGGCCTTTCTTCTGATTGTAGTAGTCACTGTATATAACTACTGCATTACGTTATCTAATACTTATTGCTGACCATTATGATTTCTTTCTATCTGTATAATTTTCTCTGGTTTCATTTTGAAGGCTCTCTCTTCTAATAAATATTCATTAATAAATAATCTTTTTCACTAAAGTTTTTTTTCTAGTTCATTCTTGAGTTTTATTTAGATCTATAGCATATCTACATATTGTATTGTTAATGGATCATTTTGCTGACAGTCTTAATTTTCTTTCACAACACTTGAATTTTACCTCATCTTTAAAAAACATAGAAGTACTGCTTCAAGGCCTTTAAGCAAATTCCATCGTATTCATTTATTCTTTAACTCTCTGATTCCTTAAGGTAATGCCTACTAGCAAACTTCCTGTTTGACAAACAATTTTCAGTTGGGATGAAATGTGTGGGGCAGTGAGGATGGCTGGGGAACTGGAGCATCTCTCTTGTGAGGAAGGATTGGGGCATCTGGGACTGTTTAGAGGAGAAAACTGAGAGGAGGCCTTATCACTGTCTATAAATACCTGAAGGACAAGTGTAGGGAGGGTGGAGGCAGACTGTGTTCAGTGGTGCCCAGCAGTAGGTGCAATGGTCACAAGCTGAGCACAGAAAGTTCCATCTGAATATGAGGAAAAACTTCTTTACTGTGAGAGCAACAAGTCACTGGCAGAGGCTGCCCAGAGAGGTTGTGGAGTCTCCTTCTCCAGAGACATTCAAAACCCACTTAGATACAGTCATGTGTCATGTTCTCTAAGCAATCCTGCTGTAGCTGGGGCTTGGATTATATGATCTCTATTGTCCCTTAAAATTCCAATGACTGTGTGTGGGTAATTGTCCAATAATTGAATTCAGAAGGGTAAATTCTGTGACTAAGATTCTCCACACAAAATATATCACGAAACAATTCCTTACTTCAGCTTTTCATTCCCATTAAAGTAGCATACCTTTATCAAAGCTCAACAAGTTTTGTCTCAGAGAAGGCTCAGAGAAGGAAAAAATAGGGTGAGGGGCGGAGGGGAAGGCATTTAGACAAGACAAATCAGTTATAAAGGCAAAATAGGAAAAGTCATGGCAAATTCTGCAGTTTTAACATGTAACCTTAGTCTCTTTTTACAGAGATATCTTCTTCTAAAGCTTATTTTCACCAACCCTTCTATTTTGTACTGTATCACCAGAAATCTGTGAAACCTGGTGTGTGTCTAGATGCATATACACACACACATATGCATGTTTCTATACATTCCCACAGTAGTTGTGTGGTTGTCTTCATTTCTTACTACATTTTGAGAATGTGTTGGAGCTGTTTTATCCAGAAGATGCTATTGCATTCAGATATACTGGACTTCTTACTTCCCAACACCCATTTGTATTCTTAAAAGACTAGAATCTGTATCCTTTAACATATTGATAGTGTTAGTTGTAAAGCACATGCCATTTCCTTAGCAGCAGGGGTTATTAGAATTAACAGAAACAATAACTAGACCAAAGACACTGTTATGCCAAGAAAATGCTTCAATCCAAACACTGAATTTACTGTTAACCTTTCAACATAATAAGAACACGGATACAAGGGCTGTATTCCCAGTATCCCCATCCCTAATGCTTCAGAAATCGTTAATGAAAACACTCCTTGTGGATACATCCCTTGAAGTAGAATCTTCACTACAGAGAGCTTTTAAAGCTACTCTGGGAGGCTTAACTTTGGATCTACTGGTACCCAAGGTGAAGTGATTCTCAGAATCAAGAGTTTTCATGCTGGTAATTTGCCAGCAAAACCAAGATCTAGTACCAGAGTGGCTTAGGAAATCTCAGTTCCTACAAGAAACAATGAGGAAAGGAATTACTAAAACAGACTTGGGACATGATCACCTAGACTACCAAATCTGCTGTTAAACAAAAGCCAATGACAGGCTCAAACATCTACTGCTGAAGCCTTTGGATCACTGCTGTAAGATCTGTAAAATTATCAGACCTCGACTGTATCCTATTGCAGTAGGCTCAGAGCTTCAAGATAGAATACACAGCAATGTAGAAATGAACCTAAGAATTAAAAAGACCATAAATCTTGCCACACTCAAGCATAAGGCTGGCAAGCATCATGCCATACACAAATATTAAGAAAAAGACATTTTTCTTTCCCATAGCCACCCAACAGCCTAAGGTGAATGAACTAAATCTTACTCAGAATCAAACCAGAACACTTTCCTTAGGTGCACTGCTTTGAAGATGTCCCACACAATATTTATAATTCCCTCTGACTTACCTACAGGGGCAAACTATACAGTTTCATATGCCTCAAGATATTTATGCAGGGTAACCATGGGTTTCTTTCAGCCAGGAATAGAATTTCACATTAAGAAAGAGTAACTTCAAAATATTCACATGACTGCAGTAGAAACAGCTTATGTTACTTGAGAAATCAAATCTTAAGAGACTAAGAGCCTTGCAATGTAATAACACTACTTGGTTTCAGCCCCTTATCTCTAGATCTTTTTTAGCAGTAAAATGAAAACACTAAGAATGTCAGATTGCCATTATCTGTCAGGAATTTGAGCAGGAAAACAAAACAGGTTTCGCACAATGATGAACAGTTGTGACAAATCATCAGCATTTTCTCCAGATCCTCATCTCAAAGCAGCTTCATATTTCATCTTTAGACTCTGCATTGCCTCTTACATGAAGCAAAAAAATTATCCAGTATTTTACATTATATTACATTACTTGAGCACCTCTCAAGCAAGTGAAACAGTTTCACCTATTTTTGTACACCTAATTCTGACAGCAGTCAGTCTTTGGTTCAAAGTAATTAATAAAAATTATCAGTTATTTCTTCTACAGTGATGATCAAGGCTTCAGCCACGTTATGCTACTGTTGACCCCCAAGCTGCACAAAGACATAGCAGGAGAACTCATAGGGACTGTTGTAAAGTCCAGATATCACAAAACTGAGCACCAGAAAGACAGCTTACAATTTAATGAGGAAAGAAGATGTATAGGTTTTTATCTAGTAGGAAGCCAGATTCTAAATAAACAATTTTTTCATACAACTTTACTCTCCGTTGAAAAAATGCTTGAAGGTAAAATTTATTTACCTCTAAGTCTTTTGTTGCCATAAATCACTTTTTCTGTGGGATCTGGGTGCTCCTGGCTCCAATGAATCCTCTAGTGTTTTAAATTTGAGTCCATACTGTAGTGCAATCAAACAGTTGCAAATAACTCCCTTAAAAATAGAAAAGCCTGCATTCCTGCACTGCATGGCATTATTAAGCATCTCTTATTCCTACTCCTCCTTCTCTGAGATGTGCAGAAAAGTCATGGTCTGAACAATAAAGCTGTCTTTTCAGTCAGCCTTAGAGTTTAGGAGCTAGGCTTCAGAAGAAAGACCCACAGGGCATAGTTGAGATCTCTGGTCCCTCTGATGAAGAACTTTGGGTAAAATATGACAAAACTAACTTTTTATGTTCTTTTAAAGTAGAAGAAACTACTGATACTCTGCACTGCTTGACAAGGAGCAGTATGACCTTACCGAGTGAATAATGCTGCTCAATTATTTCTGAACTTCCCTTCTCAGGAACAGTAGGCAACAGCTTCTTATTCTCATACTTCACCAAGCCCAATATTGTCCACAATGTTTAACAACAGATTACCTCGTTTATAGGTTTATATATATCCAAAGACCTGAATGCAAAATATTCTAAAAGGCTACATGAAAACTTTCATCCAGCAAAACACAGAAAAATCTGCTACATTGATACTTTTGAAGTTGCAGCATATATGTATCCTCGGCCTGATTTTCCTCTTTTTCACATAAATTCAAGTAATAATTGTCCAATAAAGCAAAAGATGTTTTTGCTTTAATAATATGTGCTCAAGTGGGAAATCAATTTTTTTTTTTCAGCAGTAACACTGAGGAATATTTACTCATATCACACAGGGAGGACACGCATTTTCCATGTAAACATTTGTAAAGCCATTCTGGGTGCAGAGTCCGTGATTCAGAAATATTAGTACCTTACTAAGTAACCATACTGCTAGAAAGAATGTTTAAAATGGTAAAGCATACTGCATTAATACCATTAAACATCAATTAATGTAAACAGCTTAGTCTCAGAGCTGTCACTGAGTAACTGAATACACAATGACACACTGTTACTAATTCACTGTCAGTAGAAAGCTGTGTACAAATAATCTTCTAGGCTATTTCTTAACCGAAAAAAAGTAAAATCTGTGTGACCACTCAGTTGACAGCAGAGTGTTTGCCCAACATTATGTCAGATTCTGTTATTCATCTTCTTTTTTTTGGTGGGTTTTTTTGGCACACTCTGCTCAAACTAATTGATGGTGGTTCCACTGAAATATCATAGCCTTGTGATTTCTTGTCAGCTTTACTGACCTCTTTTTAACTTTGAGTTTCACATATTAAAGAGGAAAAATTAGACAAACATAATTCACAGTTTAGCCCACCCACACATCCCCAAGCCAACAATTCTTCAAGTGTGTTGGTTCACCACACATGAGCTCCACCTGACTGAGTTTTACCTGGTGCGTGACCTTCAATTGAAAATTCCAACAGCATGCAACTTGTCTTTGGCAAATACATTGTAAGTATGCCAGATGCCAGATGTCTTCATTTTAAAACACCTTCAAAACTGCTTTCTGGCATTGATCCATAAGCAAAACAAGCTAAGCTGTAGCTGTAATTTCTATTCTGTGTGCAAAAGGGGGAGGAAACATAAGATGTGTTGCTTTACATCTCTAAGAACGGTACAAGGCAGTGGAGAAAAAAAAAAACAACTCATTACTGATGTGCTGCATATTTTCAGGAAGTTTTTCCAGTACACAGAGCATATCCAAAATTTACATAAATATTCACCCTAATGAAATACTCGTTTGAAGTAACATAGTTCTGAACAAAGAGATTCCCTCTGTATCATGAAAATTAATGCCTATGCCTCCAAATGTGGACTAGCCAACCCATTTTTCCTAAGGTTTAAAAATTCTGCTTGGCAAAGGCAATAAAAGGTAGAGATCTTAATTAAATCTGTGCACAAGACCTGGGATCACATGTTTTCAATTACTTTTGTTCAAGTCTGTTATTTTGGCTGTTTGTTTCCTTTCAGCATCTGAAATTCATCCCAGGGACAGCAGAAGTTTCCGTGCTATTAGCAGACATTTAGAACAAATCTGCATGCTTTTTTTTTTTTTTTTTTTTTTTTTAACTTGGCACTATACCAAACTCATTCTCCTCTCATGAAAAATGGCAATTTCTATTCACTTTACTTTGAATACATAGATTCACCGTATTTCCATGTGTTGGATCACTCAGGCGACTCCAGAGTCTAAAATGATTCAGAAGCACTCCTATTAGTGCCAAAAAACCTCCTTCCTACATACAAACCCATCTACTTTTTGCCATCAAGCTATTTAACTACTAGCTCACTGATAGGATGACCAGTCATGTATATACAGGCAGTTAGCTTAGAAATTTTAAGTATACTTTAGTTCTTTACTGTATTTATGAAGTTGTAATTCTATATATTGCCATAAGCAGAAGAGCCAAGTCAATAAATAACCCTGTAAAGGCAGTACAGAAGGGTTAAACTTGGAAGGGATGGGTTTTTTATGGCCATTAACAGCACTGACTGTCACACCTACCAAAGCAGTTCTTAGGGAACTTAACATATGAGGGTGCTGGGTCCTGACTGGTGTTATACAGAAAACTGCTTTGATACATACAACAGCCTTCTGCAGCTGATAAAATAGGAATGCCCAGAAACACAGTGAGAAGGGGCTTAGAAATCCTGTGTTCTCTGCAGTTAGAGAGAACCTATTCACAGTAACTAGCTTGAGCTTTGTCATTCATATACATACTCTATCATATTTCTTGTGCTCCTAGCAGAAGTCACTGTGCCAGGAAATACTAACAGAGCAAACATACTCTGTCAGTACCCGTACTTTCTACAATAGCATAAAAAGACAGACTACATCCGTCAGCCTGCATTTCCCTTCAGTTGTAAAGCTACTGATAAGCTCATCTGAAAAAAAAAACAAAACACCACAAACCAAACAAAAACCCCCAAGAGAGAACAAAACCCAACATGAGATGGCAGGCTTTGGAATTTTGTGTGTGCTACACCTTGAAACACCCCAGCAACTGCAGAATAATAAACTTCTTTTTCACAGTTGAGTGACCTACAGAATACACAGATTGGATACAAGGATCCCAAAGCAACAGCTTATCAACTTCATTTTTTTGTTTGTTTTATGAACACAAAAGCAGTGGGCCCCAAGATCGTATGTATTCACTTCCCTGTCCAGCAATGAAGCATCCATCATCATCACTACAGGTTTATAAAGAAAATAAAAGCAGAAGGGCTCATAAGACATCTCAGGATAAAGACTAGCACATGCAAAAGTGCCAACTAAGCTTTAAGCAGCACTCTGTGGACCAGCATTGTAATTTGGTCTTATAGCTTCATGTTAAACCACTACAGTATGAACTGTGAGTTGTCACCATCCCAGCTGAATTATCTGTCAATAACAATCAGGCTGACAAAGCCTTAAATTTGTCCTGAGAAAAGTAAGTTTTCTTTTCTTAGTGTACTGTTCTGCTATGAACATCTATAGGACTTTGAACTGGTAGCAATTCTGAACTACTGCACTACCAAATACTTCTAAGAATCAAAGATATTGTGAAGCCCAGGTGGTGATTTGGTGATCAGCACTGCCATCTTCAACAGCTTCTGAGTGAAAAAACTTATTTCATTAAAACCAAGCTGCATTGCCATGCTCCTTTCATCTCCTCTCACTCCAACATTTGGATGAGAGGAATTCTTCCCATAACAGACTCATGTCAGCTCTGGGAAGAGTGAAGGGGTAATGGGGTTTGCAGTTAGGTGTTGATATGACTATTGTGTAAAAAGCTGAGAATTTGTTTATGACACACAACTTGACTCATAGCCATACCTGCTTGAGGCATGAGACAGATTTTATATGTCCCATAATTATCTGATCCCAACAATCTTTTTCTTTTAGTACTTCTACCAAAAATACTCCTTATCTATGAAAGTGGGGTGTGTTCAGTATGGCTTGTCTCCAGCTATAGACATGCTATCTTTTCTTAGAAAACTTTAAATTTTCATTATTATATAGACATATATATATAATATATATAGAAATAAAGCCCCTAAGGAACAGACTGATTGCCTAATTCTCTTTATTGTATGAAATGCATAATTCTATTTGAAGTCAAGTAAGCCCACAAATTTAAGGAGGAGATCCTGCAGATGTCCGTTTTCCATTCCCTGGGAAAACATAAATGGTTGCAGGTGAAATGAGAACTCTGGGACCACTGCTGCTCATGTGCAAGGGGGGAGCCACATCAGTTGCTTCTAGAAGTTACCATTCAAACTGGTCTTGGCTAACATCTGACACTTTGAAAGTGAAGTCCCCTCTGACTGTAGATAACACATTGCCTCTGAAGATGATGACCTTTTCACAGACCTGATACCTGGTCATCCCCAACTACAAGCTTTCTAAGAATATGCGGTTTGGGTTTTTTCTGGTCCCTTCTCTTTTACTCTGCCAGACTTATTTGTTATAGTTACTACTAAAAAGAACAGGATCAGGCAGATGTCACTGGTGCTTTTTGTCAATTCATTTGAAACAGTGCTCAATATTATCTGGCCAACTACCAGTCCTACAAGAGTGCCCATAACTACTGACTCTGTCAAAGTCAATTTCTCCAGGAAGGAGAGAAGAGGAAAGGGAGAGGGAGAGGGAGGGGAGAGGGAGAGGGAGAGGGAGAGGGAGAGGGAGAGGGAGAGGGAGAGGGAGAGGGAGAGGGAGAGGGAGAGGGAGAGGGAGAGGGAGAGGGAGAGGGAGAGGGAGAGGGAGAGGGAGAGGGAGAGGGAGAGGGAGAGGGAGAGGGAGAGAGAGAGAGAGAGAGAGAGGGAGAGAGAGAGGGAGAGGGAGAGGGAGAGGGAGAGGGAGAGGGAGAGGGACAGGTCCTCTATGGCTTATGCTACCTCTTTGACTTATATGGAGAGACAGCCCACAGAAGATCCTGGAATACTCTGGATATTATGGGTTACCTTAAGAAAACATTGTTTTACATAGGGAGAGGATGGCTGGCAGAAACTTTAACTTCCAGTCTGGCCTTGGCACTTTCTTCACTCCCTGTTGTTCAGGCTCAACTCCCCTGACAAAAGCAGGATCCATCTATGATTATGCCACTCGTGACAGATGTTTGCCTAATTTGTTAAAAGACTTGTACCAGACTTCACAAATCTCCAGCTGAAGCATTTCAATGATTTTCCATCCTAACTGCTAGAAAGATCCTCTTTCTTTCTAACCAAGAATCTTCTTTGCCATGATGTAAGTCTACCATTCCTTATCCTTGTTCTTGTCAGTAACAAGCAGTGCAGAAAAACTGTTTCACAACTTGCTGGATATAATCCAGATATTCTTTTTCTCACAATGGCATGATATCATTCAGTCTGAAATCCATCATACCCAGCATCTCATCTTCTGAAAAACTTCTGTCTAAACTTAAGAAAAAATGTTTAAATCCATAATACAAATATGCATATCTAACATCCTAGAGTCTACTATGGTGTTCAATGAAAAGCTAAATAGTAGGAATTGGCATATAGGGAAAATATTGAGCATATTGAGAGTGATGAACACTGCTTATTTTCTGAGGCTATTAAGGACACCAGGACAGATGAAAATAGCTTTTTCCAGAGAGATGGCTTCAGTGCCAAAAGAAGGACATAAAATGCAAAAGATAATATTGTGTTACTATTTATAGACATTAGCAGCAATTCAGGTTCTTGCAGAATAAGTATGCTAGTGCCACAAGCCAGCATGGTGCCACCAGTTTCAAATACTTCAAAACATGGTGAATGATCCTTTTTCTCTTGGCTTACGTCAGAACCTTCAGTAACCAGAGGTGAGTTATCCGAATCATATACTGCAGTGCAACAGTACATTATGAATGATGATTACACTTCAGAAAATACAATAATTGATTTTAAAGCCACATATGACAGACTAGTGAGGAAGTTGACCTCGTATTTCTTCCAACTTGCTACTTGCATTCAAAGCACAGCACCTATTTGAACACATGATGTTTCAGTTTTAAAGTTTAGGATAACAGAAATTCCAGCCTGCTGCTAGGCATGTTGCTCTGGTGGGTAACTAATTTGTTACAAATGAAGTGTCAAAAATTGAGCACTGCACTTCCAGATTGAATTTGGCCAGTGCTAGTGTCCATACATTGCATCCTGTTAGCCTTTGGTCTGCTAGATTACAGGGCTGCCTACTGTCAAATCTCTTCAGAAAGCAGCAATTGAAATCAAATGTGCTGAAGCAGTGAGCTTTAGGCAGGACCTGAGCTTGCAAAGGCCTTTATGTAACCACAACAGATGTCAAAGCTATCAACATTTTATATTGTGCATATTTGTAAAGTAGCAAGAGAAGTAAAATGACTCAGAAGTCAGTTTTATTGTGCAAAACTAAAGTATGATGGAAATAGTTTAGAAATTCCAAAATGTATTTTCGCATTTCTTTACCACTGTATCTGAAAGGTTGTTATGTGTAAATCAGAACAAAAATTAATTCTCAGAAAAAAAAAAAAAAATTCTACTTCCAGAGGGGAAAAACCCCACTTGACAACTACTTATCACAGTATGTAGCGTGTGGAGCTTCTGTTTGCATATTATATTAAATGGCAATAAAAATTATAAATTGTAGAACATATTGCATTATCTCCTTTACTTAAACTGTAGAGATTCCCTATAGAAAAATGTAATCTATTAATATTCCATACCTTTCTGAAAGATGAGGATGCTAGTAAACAATACAAAATAATGATATTTGGAGAGTATCAGACTTGTTCCGATATTGTCCTGCTAAGAATAATTTCTTGTCTTGACAATTACTGTATTTTCAGATGTACTTTTTTTCCTCACCTGTGTCTCTGGGCATTGGATCCTGGAAGTGACTCAGAGATTCAGTACACTTGTGTTAAAAAATAAAATCTACTCCCCTCAGCTTCTAAACAACTGGGATTTTCTACACCATTTCCCCCCAGTCAAATGGATATTATAGATAATATATGACAAAGAGATACCAAAGCATAAGATGTAATAAAATTAGTGATCTAATTCACAATGGATGTAAATTAGCATAATTTAACAGAGAGCAATGGAGACAGTCTTAGATGACTGAAATCTCAGAGGTCATTGATGTTCAAATGGAATGCAGTTTAAATGCACAAATACTTAAGTACAGCTTTTGCAGAATACACATGGTTGTTTCCGAAATTACATTTTGGCTTATATTCAAATTATATTTGAAAATATTAATACATGTTATGAAGCCTAATTTTTACAACAAAGCCCACAATAGCCTATTCTGTCATCAGCAGCCTCAAATGAATATCTCAGCAGAGGACCAAACTGATCTTGAAGTTTTGTACACTACAGCACAGTCAAGACACAGTTTCAGTAAATCCAGGTCTAACATGAACCAGACACAACTCAGTCAATGGGCAACAGTACACCAAAAATATTTAAGATTTTTCCCACTGCTTATTGTTGCTCACCACTGCCTATTGTAGCTCAAGAATGACCAGAGGCCATACATGCTACATCAGGCAAATTAAATCTCATTTTTCTCACAATTTTTTCTTATAATGAATAATACAACAATACTTTTTGTAACAGTTCCAAAGCACTCCACAGTTATGTTCCACCTTTTTCTCCTGATCTTTATCTGAAACAAGAAGGCACCACATTTTCCTTCCTTTAGTCATTTGCTGCATTCATTCCACAATCCACTTACATCCTCTTCCTTCAATCCTTTTGCTTTTTCAGTGCCACCCCCACTGTGGATAGAATTTTATATTTTTCCAGCAGCAAGTCTGCAATCAACACCTAATTTTTACAGTGTATTTATCTGCCAGGTGACTGATATAAATAATCCATTTTCCAATAGATAAATTGTGTTTCTAAAATACATAGCTTGGTTTCACTTGAAGAAAGATCACGTACTCACTTCTCCAAGGTAACAGTACATACTTTTGTAAAACTGCAAATAAAATGATAGCCCTTGAAGCTGAGCTTGGACCTTTGTCTATTAATGCTTTCTTATAGCTTGCTGATGAAGATGGTCAACCAAAGCAAAACTTCTGTCATGATCTATTAATAGAGAATAAGGATTAATGAAGGATTATGTCATAATGAGTCTGCCTGCAGAGTTGCTTCAGTTCTTGTCCTTTACTGCCAAAATACAGTTCTCATTTCCAACAAACAAAGTCTATCTGAGAGAAAGCACAGAGCCCCTTTAGAACTGGAAAGTCCTGTGCATAATAATGAATGACTAACTCTTCTTTTGCCAAAGCTCTTCAGCACTTTCAATGTCATAGGTCAAAGCAGTGATTCAGAGGGGGCCTGATCCTTATCTAAGCTTTTGCAACAAAATTAGAATGCTCTGTATCCTGATTAAAGAAATGTTTGTTCCACCATCAATGAAATGAAAAGAGAGCAGCTCAATGCAGTTTTGCAAATCACAGCAATAAACTGCTCCTGTTAACTGCTTTATTACAAATATTTAAAATTCTTTACATTAAAGATCCTGAATCTGTAAAAATTAAATTAATAGTGTATTTGATCACCTATTTGGATTTGCATGTGCCTGAGAGGGTATTTTATCAAATGGCTTGACACTAGTAGTCTTTATGTTGAAAAGATAAAGGAAAAAAAAATATAATTCACACATTTGCAGAAACCACTTCAGTTCCGGGAACATGAACAATAAAATAAAATAGGTTTTTTCCTAAATAAATTATTTAAATATGTCTTCATTTCTTCTTTATACTCCACATAAGTTCCAAAGAAAGTTCCCCACATATTCTCAATATATACTGCATAAACAGAATTTATATACATAAAGCTGATCATACTATGCATAGCTATTGCAGTAACACACACAGATAGTGCAGCAATCAATTCTGTGATAAAGTAGCAATTTTTCTCTATGAAAGTTTTGGCTGTCGAAGTCTTAATTGTTGAATTTAACTATGCTGAACAAAATCTGCAATCCTTTTTCCAAAACATTTAAAGCTATATGGAATGTTTTTTTTAAATATACAACAATTACTTAAACAATTAATTAGAAGCCAGGTAACACTAAGGCAAATGAGTGAAAACATGACACCATTATATTAGTCACTGAAAAGAGGCCAAATTCAAATTGTGCTTGGAATAAAGTTATACCTGATACAAGTTAAATTTCAAACACACTGTAACCAGAGAGTATATTGGGATTGAAAAGCAGAATACTAATCTCTAAAATTAGAAAATTGATCAACTGGGGTATGCATCAGAGAGATTCATTAAAGCCTTGCAACAGCCTATCTCCATTTACTGTTTAGAAACAGCTAATCTACATCATTAAATTGACCATTCAGTAACTGAAAATCTGCCATGTAGGTCCCGACTTTTCATAGAGGCTTTTAAATATGTATTCGGTAACTACAAAGTACTGAATATATTTTCAGTCTTTTTATACTAAGATTTACAACTAATGACCTTAAGCAATGTCATGCATGTAAAACAAAATTATGAGACCACCCTGGTTTGAGCAGAATTAAGGTATAGAATCATACTTCATTCTCATTCAAATTTAGGAGGATAGAACAAAAAAAAAAAAAATCCATAGTAATATAGCTAAACCTATTTCATAGTTTTACTTTGTAAAACATGCCTCTTCACTTGTATTTTGCTATTACAGGCTCAATATAAGTAGACAATTATCTAAGCTTAATGCCAAGAATGATAATGCATTGAGCACATGCAAAATCCTTGTGCAACATCAACTACAGCCTGCGGGGATAAAACAGTTATCAGTTGCTCCTTAGAGCACTAGAGGTTTGAAAATTTGGCTGCCCACGCTGACATTTAGTGAAATCATAGTTTTAGCTTCATTCAGAACCCAACACAGTAAAGCCTGATACCAGGATGACTCTGTTGGCAACCTGCCACCCCGTACCCACATGCACTGCAGGCTACTTTCTGTCCCACTACTTCCCATGAAAGAAGTCCTTTTACTGAACTGCAGTAGTTGGCACCGTGCCCCTTTCATGGGCCAAACTAACCGTCATCTTGGATGTAACAAATTAGTACAGCCTCAGAATAATAATAAGTATGGACATGAAAACACTATTGTTTTTACTTGGAAATGAAGTAACTACATTTTAGCTGTGTGACTTTCTCAGTTCAGCACCGCAGGCAAAAATAAATCTTATAAAAAGAATGAGCCATTACAGGAGAGATGAGGCACGGGCTTTTGCTGTGGGTTCAGAAGTAAAAGAGCTGCTTCTCATACTGCTTGATGAATGTACCGTGAAGGAAAATTCTGAATATCCAAATTTGCTCCTTTCAAAAAAATAAATGCTGCAGGGTTTTGCTACTCAATCTGAAATTGATACTTTTTTTTTTTTTTAATTTACAGGAATGTTTAATTAACCCCTGTTAATTAAAATAAAATATTTTACAAAAGAAATTATAAACAGAGTAATGCAAGAACTAGACTCAAGCTAAGTATGGAAGTATGATTGTGTATTTTTTAAACCGTAAAACACAAACTTAGGTAATACAAAATATCTAGCTACAAATTATTTCAAAAGCATTGCATACTTGCTATTTTATCTAGGCACTTTGATTATAACAAAAATACACCTTTTTCCTCAAGCTGTGCATATTTCATTGCACATCAGATCTTTTAAAAATAGTATAACAGGATGCATTTTATAATGACATTTTAAACTGCTGATATGATTCATGGGATTTTTTCTTGTTACTCTAGCACAGACATCCTAGGCCAAGTTCTCTGAAAAGTACAGATAATTAAAACTTTCCTGTATCATAGCCCAATACAGTAACAGATTTCTCGTCAAACTATGATATAGAATATTAACAGGGATTTGAATAACAAGTGCATCCTTTGCTGTGTAACTCCTTAGCAGCAGATAAGACTAATTTAGTGTGAAGTGCTGACAAGTATGAAAGATTAAAACAAATATTTCTTGTCAATATGCTAAATATCTTTCCATTTTATGCCACATTCAGTTTGTGAGGCAAGAAATCCAATATCTATCATATATATTTTAAAATACTGAGCTTGGGAAAGATTAAATAATTCAAGGTATTTTATGTAAAATGTAACAATTTTACTAAACTTTCTGGTTCAAATGAGTCCAAGAATATCTCATTATAAATGGAGACAGTCCTGAGAAAGCAATCAAGCATGACTAAAAAGATCACTCTTTTACACAAAAAAATAGCCTTCTTATTTTACCCTTTGTTGGAAAGACATTTGGCCAGCCACAGGGGAAATACATAATCTACTTTTATATTCAAATAATATATTTCAAAATTCTACACATACAAGGACCTTAAAACAATTCTGGGTGGAATATATAAGACAGGGGTTTATTTGATCCTAATAAATGAATTGCTGACATGAGCTGACAATTACTTTGCATGTTTTATTTGTTTGTCTATGTTACTCTAATGCATGTGTACAAGTATTTTGTGTGTTAGTTATTTCTAACATGACTGTAAAGGAAAATACCAGTGGGAAGACATTGCAACAAAATATGTAGGGAGACCCTAGCTAGAAAAATACAAATACTATGTATAAGCAGTATGCATGTTTTCCTGGGAATGTTGATTATTACAGATTCCTCTATTCTGACCAAAGAAACATTCCACCACAAGTAACACACATAAAATTATATATTTTTTATTTAAAATATAGAATCTGAAGGACGAATAAACCAACAACCTCACTTTTAAAGACACTAATATCTCAATGGTTCTGGAGCAAAAGTGCTTTCCAAGGCAACACTGCTGCAGTAAGAGTCAGGGAGGACAAATGCAATTGATGTTTTTCACTTTAAACAAGACAACTGTTATTCAGTTTCTCAATGCACAGGATTATGAAGATCGGAGTACTATACACCCCAGAAGAGGAAAAGCTTAGAGCAATTATAGTTCTCCAAGTACTGTAACACTCACTGTTGGTTTTCAACAACAAAGTCTACACACATCTTTCTTACTTCATAACTGCAAGAGGTTCCTGCTCCTAAAACTCACAAAAATAAAAAAGAATCAGGGAAATCAATTAATAAAACACCACAGTTTTCAGCTCTGAATTTTATCAGTCATGAAGAGTTAAAGTTTTCTCCTATTATTTGGGTATGTTACCCTCTTAACTCAGTTGCTGGGAAATAGCAAAGTTACAATATCAGGGCGAAGGACTGAGGAGTGAAATGTCAAGTGTGTCCTGCACATTCATAGCTTCCTCTGGGCTCTTCCAGCACACACAGCAGAGCAGAGTGAACATTTGTGCTAACTACACATTTCAGTACAAAGAACCCAATTCAGAGAAAAAAACCCACCCCTCATATGTATGTCCAACGTGCACTTCACAAAGCACAATTATAAATGGTTTATTCATTCACAGGGTAGAGCCTCTGTAACTGTTGTGCAAGTGACCTGCCCCTCTTGAGTCTGATACCCAGTGAGGGCAAGGAAGGAACATGCATCAGCTTCAGCTCATGGGCTCCAGTGTCCTTCAGAAATGTTTCACATTTAAAAACTAAGATCCACGTGACCAAGTTGGAATGCACCATATAGAAACTTTTCTTTAAACACCTGAGGTGAAGATGTGTATGACAACATTGTCTGGATTTATAGGTCAGGATGAAGATGAGTTGACTGAAATGTCTGCATTTTGCAGATATTTTGCAATCAAGTATTTTTAAAATAGCAGCCAATTGCTTACCAAGATAACAACTTGAATGGATCATACTTATACATACAAACTGCCAGATTTATTATTTAGTCTCTCAACAAGCATTAACATTTTCCCACAAACACTGCTAAAAAAGGAAACTGATATATCTGTACATCCATAGCAGTTAATACCACAGGCAACTAATTAATTATGTACTTATGTGTGCCACTAGCTCTTCATGCAGATTATGCAAACAGTTGAGCACATACTTGGTGCACACAAATACTTAATTGCTCAATGTGTTAAAACTCTTACCCAATGTAAAAACTATCATATCCAACAATTGCTTTGAGATTATATATCCTCAGGACCTACAGATCTAATTATACCTCTCATGCATGAATGACATGACTATAAGCCATGTTCATGACAACTTCTATGTTATTCCAGACGCACAATATTGAAGAAACTAGTTTTTACACAAATCTAGCAAAAAAATCTTTTGTTATAATCAAAGGAAAACTGTACTGATGTTTTATGTCTTAAGTAACATTAGAAAATTTAATGTTCACAAAAGGCAAATGTGAGGCAAAATACAAATAAAATTTATTTCTTTCATTATGTAACACTGTGGCTCCTTCTCCCTGCCACTATTTTACTCGTAGGTTAGATGAGTGACAAGAAGTTGCTCTATAAACCTCACAATTTTTCTCTAATTATGCTGTCAAATTTTCAAAGGGTTAATGGGAAAAGCTGCTCGTGTTGCCCCCTCCTGGCTGAAGCTCCACTGCTGCCCCTAACCCAGGGCAAGAGTGGCACAAATCTATGAACCTCTGCTTTTGACAGAAACCCATGTTAAGTCTTGTGGACTCTGCACTCATTGATTTGACCCCATTTAACACTCCACGTTACAGACAGGGGTCTACATTTTTTGATGGACCAAGTTAAGGATCCTCTCCTGCTTCAAGAGGTGCTCGAGTTGATCCTGTCACTCTGATACATGGGATGCCTGAGCAAGCAAAAAGTTCTGGTGCTGTGCAGCAGAGGAGGAATGAAGATCTTATCCCCAAGAAACCACCCAAGAGATTGGCTCCTTGGATGTACCTGCACAGCACAATTATTCATGGCAAGGAGACTCAGCAGACCCAATATGTGGCACATCCATTACATGACAGGTGATACCCCTGGTCAGATAGTCAAACACCCAGGTGTGACCTGTCATATCAGTCACCAACTTCCACGCACTGAGACAGGAAAAGGGTGAGCTTTTTACTGCAAAGTTTAGATCTGAGAACTTCATTTCCATTATAGATAAAAATATGCTAGGCAGCTGAAGACAGGTGTTAGAGATAACTTCTCCAGATGAGTATTAAATAATAATGAAATTAAGTGATAAGGTTGAAGAAAATTAAATATATGAAGTATGGAATTGCAGACTTCACATATACCAACTTAGCAGCATTTGCAGCTGATACAAAGCCATGTGGTTTTTATTACAGCAGCTTTATCTGAACAATTCTTGACCAACCTTATATCTGTGGCTTTTTTCCCTTATTATTATTATTATTCTTTCAGCATCAGTAAAGCTGTACAGAACTGAATGGTCTAATCTTCCCCACTGTGTCTTGACTCCTTGCCCAGTTCCTGCAAACACATGGACTTTGATTTACAAGTGAGTTTACCCCATCAGTCACCAAGAAACACTTCCTTCTGTCACACCTAGAAGGCACCACTGAATGCTTCCTGCTCCATCCTGCCACCCCTCCAACCCCTGTGCAAGCTGCAGGCTTCCAGTTCTATGATGGTTCTTTTCTGTCCCCTTCTGCAAGCTTTGCTCTCTCCTACTACTTGAGCAGGGTCTGTACCTTAAGAAGGGAAACTGCTGCCCCACAGCCCTCTCAGGGGACTCACCTCACCCCATAGCACAAGATTATGAAGTGAAACTTTCAGCAATCAGTCACCCTCACACTTCAATGCATGCAACAGAAAAAGTGATCTACCACAGGAAAAAAAACTACTAAATTTTTCAAATTCATATTTTTTCAACATACTTGGATTTTCTTCTTCAATAAAATTTTTTCTGTTTTACAGAATGGCTACATTTACATCTGAAAAAGTAAATATCCAAGCTGATATACAACTTTTGTTTAAACTGCCAAGTGAATGTCACGGATCAGGACCACAGGCAGAGGCACGGATGGAATCCTCCCGGGATGCCAAAGCAAAAACTGGGAACAGGCGAGGAAGGGAAGAAGGAAGGGCAGGAAGAAGCGTTTGACCCTTGTGGTCCCTCAAATTTATACCGAGTATGAGGTGTAAGGGATGGAATACTCTGGTCAATTCTGACATCTATCTTGTCTGGTCCTCCCCAAAGGTGGGACCTTCTTACTCCTTCTGGAAGGTAAAATGTTCCTCAGAGCTGAGCAGTGTCCTTGGCTCTGCACACCAGGCTCTGGCAGTAACTATAAACATCGAGTGTTATCAGTCCTACAAGCAGACACTGTCTGAGAAACTTGCTGTTAATTTCAGCAAGTGCAGCTACTTACAAGAGACTCAGCTGAAACCAAAAGTACAAGACAGAAAATCACCTTTATCCTGGCCCAAACCAGGACAGTGAAAAACAAGTTATTTGCTCTGCTCTATTTCTAACCGTAACACCAATGGATTAAGGTACTGGAAAAGAAGGAAACCATAAAAACAAAACAGATTACACAATTTCTATTTTTCTCTTCAGACTATTAGTTGAGGATGCACTTTCCATTTGGTAACTCCTCACTTCTAAACTGAAATCACACACTTCTCCTTTGGAAAGTCATTGCCCTCCAAGCATTTCACTCCATCTTTTGTATTAAAAAGAAATTAAAGACGATGACCTGTGTTCAAGGAGCCTAAATTTAAAAAAAATACAAGAGTTTCAGAAAGACCACATGGCTGCACTTCATCTTCATTTAAGAAAGCCTTAATTTCTTCCAGAAAGCTGAAGAAATGGAGTCTTTGATTCACTGACTCGAACTGTACTTATCACAGGGTTTTGTGTTTAGAGATGGTTTTATGTTCCCTGTGTGCAGTTCCCAATTCTGGCAATGGCTGAGAACAGCTCAACTCCTTCCCTACCTCACAGTTCAGAGTAGCCTTGTGAGGACTCTACACATGGCCCTAACACAAAATTCATTAAGTGCAACTCAATTATTGCTGCTTTTTTCAGTGAGTTCTTGAGCAAATCTATAGCAGCAAAACATCAGAAGGAAGACAAAAAGCTTTACCTCTGGTTAATATTCTACATGAAATAATGTAATGGTTAAATTCCACTGCCGCCAACTTTATATCTCAGCTGTTAATTCCTCTCTCAAATTTCAGAAAATCACACTCCAGTCTCAAGCCTTGCACAGGGTTACAGAAGGTCTAAGTGTCTGCATATCATCTTGCATGTCCTTTTAAGTAAAATGAATCTGCAGTTGGATTTGTCTGGTTTTATTTTACAGTAGGTTGTTTGGACTTTATCAGCATTCTGCGTAATTTTTAAATATAAAGCAAAACACCCACAAAAATACTATCTGTTAATATATACTGAGACAATGTTTGATGTGTTTCCTCTCCAGAGCAGCAAATAACTGATTTTTGAAAACCTTATTTGTGCTGATGAGTGAGTAAGTGGTCAGTGAGTCTTAGGATCAATGCAGATATTTTTGGAAAACATATTTACAAAAGGAAACGTTTTTGGCTATCACTACTTCAAACTTTTCATAAGAGAAGTCTGTGGACAGATATTCTCTAGCATTAATATATGTTACCAGCTTTTGCTCAAGTACAGTGCTGAAAACATGACATACAGAAACTATTTTTTTGGGAGGGGAGTGGGTAAGCAATCACATACACTGAATAGCTTAACAATCTGCTCCTCCACTAGGTGGATATGAGGCCACATTTTCAATAAAGACATAAGAAAATGTTACAAGCACTTTCATGGGTTTGTTCTTTAAGGTAATATTATAATAAATTGACGTGGAACATGAATACTTTGCTTTTGTAAAAAAATGAAACAAACTCACTTTGTGTTGCTTGTGTTGACTCATCCAGTTGACTTGGCATATTCTCCACATACACTGCAAATTAAAAAATAAACAAAGCAAAAATTAATGGATGACATTTTAGTCAGTGATTGGTTATGTACACTGCCTCCTAGCAATAACTACTTATACCATTTTCATGTCTTTTACAAAAGGATCTCAAAGCAATAGATTAGAACTACATCTCATCATAAGAACCAGAGAAATCAAAGGAGCAGATGCTCAGCAATCTAGAGGGGGAAGAAAAAAAAAAAAAAAAAAAAAAAAAAAGAATCTTTCTTAGCCCGTTGCTAAAAGGAAGAGAAAAAACTGGAGGTTTTACCCTCTCTTTCCTTTTCTAACATTATAGCTACAGAGATAATGGAAGAACTGTTTACTTTCTTACAAATCTACAAATTTAGTATTTCTTCAGATACTAGTGTTGGGAAAATCTTATTTCTTAACCCTTACATTATGCATAATTAATTCTTCTTTTCCTCCTCCCTAATTTTCCAACAGCACCACCCATTTAGCAAAAGGTAATTCTGTGTCTTTCTTCTTTTGACTACCATTGCTGCAATGCTCAGGAAAATGAGTGAGGGGAGGAGTAAAGTAAAAAGAGAGGGTTTGTATGAGGGGAGTAAGAGATGAAGAACAAACAGAGGTCAAAGTAAAGAAGAAAGAACACAGAAGAAAAATAAGAGCACGCTGCATATTTCTTGGAAACACTCTTAAGAGGAGACTTCTACATTCCTTAATATTTCTGTTTATACATCCCAACAACTATCCTTCACACCACCTATCTGACAGGCTCAAGGAGCTTTAGGATGAGAATATTTTTCATCAGGAATTTTATTTAAATCCCTCTGCCCAGACAAGACTAAAACCCCACTGTACAGCATCTATCACAGCTAGGGTCTGGACAGAATTTCAGAACTCTGGTTACCCTAAAGTACAAACAAATCTTATTTACATATGTTCCCATATTATTACAAACATCTAATGAAAATATGAGTGCAGCAGTATGGTGCAGTTCTATTGCAGGAAGAGTCTGAGTTTTCTGGGTGAAAGAGGACCAGTGACATTGATAAGAGAGAAGTGACCAAGAGCTCTCCTCATATTCAGCTCCTCTGAGGAGTCTTTCAGTGCCAGACACAGCCTGGGTCACTCTACTCTGGTGGAAGTTACTAGGGTACTCTGCAAAGATTTTTTTTTGTTTTTCTTTTCAGTAGCAACCCAAGACTCCTCATGTCCAATAGGAAACAAATTGTCTTGATGTCTTGCATAAATACTGAGAAGTTAGAGAGTAGAAGTGATGGATTTGTGCCTAGACAGGAAATAAGGGCTGAAGCATTTCTGTTCTTGGGCTTGTCACTCCTGACTGAAGCATTAGGTAAAATATTTCAAGAGTCTCATGCAATTTTCAGTCTTATTTATGCCAATTGACAAAAATCCCATCCAGTCAATGGCTCTACGTTGGTTGAATCTAATTAAGAATCTAATCTTTTTACCTGATTTGATGGCTGTAGGCCATCTCAAAGTTGAACACCGTTGAAAACTGGGCAATAAATATCTCATATCTTGCAAGAGCAATGGACATAGAAATCCCTGTTGTTCAACTCTGATAAAATGGAGATAATGCTAGATGGTAAGACTCATAGATTGTATGCTCATGAAATAACAACCTGTAGTACTGGTGCTTTTATTCCTGACAGCTGTCTTTGCACGGGTCCAGCACAGCCTTTCTTCTGCTAGCTTTACCCTTCAGAGATTTGGCTGTATACACCCCCCAATGGACAGAACTGTTTCCATACTACTGGACTGACCATTCTCTGCCAGTCTCAAAGTAGCATATACAAAGAGAGGTTTTGGAACTCTGCTTCAAAGAGGTGCAAAAATGTATTTTACTAACATACATTTTTGTTTTACCCATGTTCTGCACTAGTCTTATTGACCCCTTTGGAAAAGTCTGCCACATATGTTGAAGGTTATTTAGGATAGAACATGGCATGTCCAAAATCCAAGTCAAAAACCTCTGAGATACACTGCCAAGCTTCCAGGTGGCACTTCCAGGAAGGTCACACCTTCCATGGATCAGCATGGAAGCAATATGGAACTCATACTGACCAGTAACCCCTATATGAATATAATTGTTTTAAAAAGGAAATTTAAAAGCCTTCACAATTTAGATGGGCCACTGGTTCTGTTCCAAATTCAGAATTTTTTGGGTGATAATGTACTGGTCCCCCAGACCTAAATACATATAGTTTAAAATGTTTCTATAACTAAAGAGATGACCCTACCATACCTCTCCTCAATTTTCCAGAACACTCCATCCAACTGCACAGTTCTAGCCTCAAGTTCTGACTTAACAACAAACTCCTTTACAGCAGGCAGCTTTGTGTTGATCAGTGCAGAGTATTTCTTATCAGCAAAACTCAGTTTGTCCTTGAACTAGCAAGGTGAAGTAGTGTGATACTAGGGCATTTTTCTTGGGACCCCTAATATCTTTTTTCTCTGTTCACTCCTTCCAGCTGCTATAAACCAGCAGTAAGAAGACAATCTCTTCAGTGTCTGTGGCCAGGGGGAATAAATACAGGTTTAAAAATCCTGGTCACTCTGCCTTGCTCCAGCACATGATGGACAATTCCCTGTTCCCAAAATTCAACAAACGTATAATTAAGTCTTTGCATATCAGACCCAAGTTTCTAACGTCTCATTCAAATATACTCTAAGCAAGCAACCAAACAAAATCCCACGCCAGAACCTAAAAAAACCCCTACAGAAAATAAAAATAGTGAAACTCAAGAGAAGCCTAACCCTTCTGTTTTTTTTTCCAAAGTTCTTTTGAGTCCAAATCTATGCTTAAGCTATTCATTGACTTACTTTCAAGAGTAAGTAAAAAAATAACTTTCTTTTCCTGTTTCATATAGAAAGTTATCTATAAAAAAAGAAAATCACGTGACTTAAAAATAGAAGCCAGACTTGTAGTTTTTTTCCTTGGAAAAAGGGGAATTAAACTATTATAGGACACCTTGTTAAGTAATTATATAGCAACATCACTGTGCAATTAAATAGCCATCAGTCCCTGCAGCTGAAAAATTTCAGGTAATTATTCAAAGATAATTTAATAGGAGAATTACTGTATTCAAGAAAGCATTAGCTAGTAATCTACCTTAATTAAAGCAGCCAATTAATTTCAGCACCTTGATAATAGTTGCCTTTTGCAAAACTATCCTCCCTTACACACACGTACACATAAATCCTGTGTTTCAAAATCATAATACAACAAGTGAATTTGATACATTTTAGCTTCCACAAATAACAATTCACTCCCAGAGCATTTAGGATGCGTCCATTTTTATCAGTATGTATCACTTTTATGGCTTTAATGTACAATTTCAGTTTTTACCATGGCTACATAGGTAACCGTGTATTTTTAAGACTTCGAACAAAAAAGGATAAAGAGGAAATCTGTATAAAATAAATATTTGTCTGTATCAAAATAGAACACAAAAAGCCACATATTAACTGAGAAAGTGTCTCATTGTCACAAGATGTCTTCAGGCAATTATGGGACTCTCAGAGTATATTGCCTGGTTGTACTAGTGCACACACACACTGGAGAGAGAAGTCATTAATCACACAGAGTGCAAACAGCATTCACTCCAACAGATTTTGTGAAGAAACAAAAACTGTGTGTGCCACACACCAGTTAGCTACACAGTAAAATACTTTCTCAAGGTCAGCACACTGGGAAGGTCTTTGCTACAATGGTGAATATCAACTGCTATTACATCTTGCAGCTTCATATTTGTGAGTTTGGGCTCCTTGAATTGAGTTATCAACAAAAATACAGACACGAGGAGGACACATGGGTGATTTCAGAAAGGCACAATAGGCAATTTGCCTTCCAGCCCTTACTTAGATTCAGTGGTTGCTGAGATCCTAGATTCCACACACTTCTTTAAAAATCAATATATGTAAAACAACTAAGAGACAGTTCCTTGTTAAAAAAAATACTGTTATGCAGATTTCACTAATTAACATTTTCTTCCTCAACAAGAGCTGGATTACGTTTTTATTTCCTATTTAATTTGTCTTCACATAGAAAATAAATGGTGGTTGTAAATAAAAGAACACCAGATTCAGTTTGGCGCATATTTGTCCTATATACTGGGGGTTCTCTGTCCCCTCCTTAAACCATGCAGTGTGTTGATAGTAGAATCAATGAGTGTCCTTTTGCCTAAGCCCTGAAAATGTGGATAAACACATACCCAAATCTCAGCAAGACTGAATCCTGATTCAGGATAATATATATAAAAAATTCACAACTGTACAGATGTTCATGAATCTTTCACACAATGAAAAAAAATGTGGATGCAAGAGCCTCCAAACTCTAGATCTGGAATAGTCCTAATATCTCTGAGCTACTGATCACTGACAGAAGTCTGTGAGGAACATATGAAGTAGGGCTTGTGGTAATTTCAGTCCAAGCTGAAAATCTTTCAGACTAGGGCCCATGCCCTGAGTCTTTGTTTCAATTATGTCAACAGATTTCTGATGCTTCTCCTACTGACTCAGTGGTAAGTTTACATTTAATTCAAGAGAATTTAGTGTTACCCGATTCATTAGCACTGTCCCAGAATTTGGAGAGGTATACGAGAGTTCCTCGCCCATTGTGCAATTATTTTTAGCTCATTGATAAATCCTGATATTTCTCTATGAAATAACTAGTAGAAAAACTACTGAGCTTCAAATTATAAAGAAAATTTCTTAAATTTTACAAGAAATCCTTGACAGAATATGCCTAAATCATGAGAGAATATGCCTAAACCTTTACTTGTAATAATCAGATTTCAGCTTTTTATTATGTTTGAGTATCATTTCTAAGGAAACAGAAAAATGAAAAAATAAACACCAAAACAAAACCAGACCCTATATAAATATATATATCTCAAAATCTGTGCATCATTCTCCACAGTGATATTCAACAAGGTACTTCAACCTGTATCTGTCTTAAATCAGAGTGATTAAAATGGGATTAATCACATATCTAAAGCCAGACTCATCTTTAAGTATCTTGCCTTCTAAGAAAACAAAGATAGGCATTTTACTAACCAGTGGTTTTCTCACCTCCTCATCTAGCAACAGATAGAAGAGTGTGTATTAGATAGAAAGGGTGCAGGCTCTTAAGCCTTTGCAGGTGGTTGTGATCCCTGCGCTGGAAAAATCTAATTTTTCTTTACTGTTGCGAAGAGTGATGAGAGAGAATATAACACCACAGAGATTTGGCAAGATCCCTAAAAGGCTCCCAACACAGTCTGCAGTACTGATGAGCTGAACAGCAGGTATAAGGGGATTCCTGCTTTTCCTCTTTCTGATAAAATATACCATGATATTTCATACCAAGATGAACAAACAAACACAAAAACTATTATATATTGATAGGATTAGAAAGAGAATTCATCAGGAACCTGCACTGTAAATTATACAACTGGAATAAGTAATTGACAATATTTACCATTGAGAGCTACAATTCTCTTGGCATCTAGAGTCAAATTATATGTGTATTAATCCCCCAATCACAAGTTTATTCTCTGAACAATATAATCCAAGTGATTAGAGAAAGTAGAGATTCATCCAAAATAACCACAAGATACCTAAATGATTTAATTTGCTCCATCACAGTGCCACTTGCTGTTCTAATTATCATTTCATCTGGAGTTACCTGTAATTTTCTTTAGGTGCCAAAAAATTTGCACATTTTGTTTTCTTAACATTTAGTAGGAGTCTGCTATTAAATCGGTCATTTTTCAACATGTAGGGGTTTTTTTCCAGGGATTTAATACAGATTTTATTAATGGACCATCCATAGCAACATTATCTGCATAAAAGAGTCAGTAATTGATTAATAAAATATTAAATAATTTTACTGTCAAAAGGGCCCCCCCTAAGAAGCTTCATCATCAGTCACCAAGCCACATTCAGAGTCAGTTAAGCAGTCTGATAAATTGGGATCACCAAGATTCTTCTTTAGGACTGTGTATTATTTTATTACCTGTTTTGAATAAAGAAAGAGAAGGATCAGCTGAACCCCATATATTCCCTGAGGTTTGTGGCTGCCTGCATGAAGCAAATTTTGTTTAGATAGGATTCAACATCTGGCATCTGTTTTCTGAAACTGCTTTTAGAAAGCAAGGAAAATGACATGTTCATCTTGGTATGACTGAAAGCAAATTTAAGAATTTTCATCAAATTAAGAACAGGAATACCAAGCATCACTCTGCTTTTCAAGAACAAAAAGCTACAACCTCAGAAGTTAAAACACATCTTCAAAAGGTCCACATCTGCCAAAAAGAAAAAAAAAAAAATTAAATCCAAGCTTGAGTCTTTTCTTTCCTTCAAATTGGCAGAGACTGGCAGATTGGCCCACAAGTGGTTCATGACATGAGAGCACACCCCCTCCTGTAGTAACAGCATGTCCTAGATCCTTCTGCACAAGTAACATTTTCAGCATCAAGGACCCTTTTTAAGCCACAATCACTGATTCACAAGCAAACCACCAATGTAATCTGCTATTTCACACCACCACGGAGCAAATCCCTGTGTGCTGGATTTCTGTGATGGTCAAGATTCAGCCAGCTCACTTGTGCTAAACTTTAAGATCAACCAGACAACAAAGAGGGCAGCAGATAAAACCATCCTCGAGGCAGAAGAGGGAAGAAGGATAGACTAAAAAAACCCAGGCACTCTGTGAGGAAAAAACCAAGTATAGGGTCTGTTCCATGTTCTCTATTGTGAGTCAGATAAAAGGTTCATCTAACTTTGTATCCTGAGGGTAACCAGAAGGCTTAGGTGTCCTGTAAGAAAACCAGACCTGTTGTGTTGTCTCCCACAAAAACCTTCATCAGTTCCCTCACTTGAGATCTCCTCACCCTCTCCCAAGAAAGCATATTTCCACACTGATGTCTACGAATATGAAAAAACAAACAAACCCAAAGAAAAAACAACAAAACCCAACCAAACAAAAAAGAAACAGGCACACACATCAAATAGCAAAATACATCAAAATAGCAGAAAGCAATTGTTCAGTGAGTACAATGTAAGGAGCAGTGTACAAGCACAGCAAACTGAAAAATACCTGCAGAAACTATTTACAGAATTGTTTCAATAGGTGTAAGAAACTCATAGGCTGCTTGCAATTAAAAGGTTCACAGAAAAAAGTGACACTTAATGAATAAATTATCTACCATAAAGACTATAATCTTTACTGAATAAGTTTAAACCGGCTCTCAAACATTTTCCAAACTATAATTTGAAAAGCTAAGTAGTTTATATTCAAAAACAGACTCTCTAATGTCTAAAGGAAGAAAAACACGACCAAAAGAATAAGAAAAGTTCTTACAGATAAGTCTTAAACTGTAAGTGTTCGTGGCAGCATGGCAGCAGTCATCTATGATTCTATGTGTTCATTGTCCCTTTTGTCCAGAGTGCCCCGTATTCTTCTCTTTAGGAAAAAACCCCCTAAGCCTTTTTTTTTTTTTTTAAGAAAAAAAGATTATTTAAAGGTGAGGATGGTTTTGGAAAAATGTAGTTAGCTACAAAGACTTTAACAATTGCAAATAAGGAAAAGTTCAGTTTAAATTTCTCAGTGAACAGGGTGATGCAGGCAGAAGTCAGTAAGGCTGTGACTGGGAGATGGTTCCCTACTAACCCCATAAAAGGGAGTCCCCCCTAATGCAGTTCCAAAACCTAAATTCGACAAGAAGTATACATGTTGAAAGTTCTTTAAAAATCTGATTTAGAAATCTGATTTGTCTCAAACAATGGAAGCCTTTTATTGCTACAGCAGTTATGAATCTTAGCACCAACACAAAATAAACATTTCAGCCTCCCTGCTGTCAGTCATATTAAAATGAGTAGCATAAACACTCCTATTACAGGAGGCAATTTTTTGTATATTTGTTATTTGTGTATATCTGTGACTATTGCAATTGTCACTATGCCATACAATTAAAAAAAAAGCAAACAAATCAATCGCTTTCAGCAACCATAGCATTCTGAAATGAGTAAAATTCATCTTAAAACAAGTCTAGGAACAATGCTTTCCTTGGTGATCAGTTGAGAATCATCTTAATGTTATATAATAAATAATACTTTATGTGAAACTGAAATGGGACATCACCCCGTTTATAAGCTACTGTCTCTGTGTATCTGGGAATGCTGTTTTCAAGAAACTGAACAAAAATGAACAACAGAAAATGCTTTGCCAAGTTACAAAAAAACCTTACATTTAAAAAGCCCTATAAAATCTAATCCTGACATCAGTAGGTTACAACTTTGCAATTCCCCAGGGCACTAAAATAATACTGTTTAGAACAGCAGGTGGACTATTTTAGACTTCAGCTTTCTAGTTCTAACAAGGCTTTTAAATTTTTTTTTTCTAGGAATTAAGGATGCTAATCACAATCTCCAAATGTGCATTGCTGGGTTGTAAAAATATTAGACCACAAACTGACATGGCAGCAATGTATTATGCTGCTACGAAGGAGTCCTAAATAGGAGGAAAACTTGAGATTCCAGGCTTGCCATCACAAAGGTCAACATAATTGGCCACATACAGGAAAATCAACCCCCATGTCTTCCCCTAGCCAAACCAACTGCTGTGGAAACCCTGTCTTCCTACTGGGATAAATGAAGTCTAAAGTAGGAGTAGTAGGAGGTTTGGAAATTTTAAATGTAAAAATGTAAGGAACCCTAAAGATGCCATCAAAATTTATCATTAAGGATATCTGGTGATGAGTTAATACTATTTGGTCCTAATATTTTTTTAAAGTATATTATTCAAAATGCTTGATGAGATGATGTTTTTCAGTATTTATGCCCAACATTTAATGCATTAATGAGTAACACATTTAATATTATTATGCATTTCAGTAAATATTTTCTTTTTCTTTTCAAATATATGCTCTCTATATTAATAATAGAGTTCAAATGTATTTGAATAATTCTTATTTGCTTACCAGACATTAGCTGCACACATTGATTCCATCTAGGTTGTGTAGGGTGCTGCATATTCAATGGCTAACAACTTCCATACAGAAGAAACACTTGTCACACCTGGATCTCAAGCTAAAATTAGCCCTGCTAAATGGAAGGTCCTGGGACATCCCCTCCTTACTCAAGGTCTTCACAGAAGACATCAGCTTTAAGAGATTATTTGAGGCAATGATCTCATATCATAATTCCAAGAAAATGGACTTCATGATCCAACAGTTTCCTTACAACTTTGTACCAAAGTTGTTAATTACTCTTTCCACTTTCCAATGTAGCTAGTTGAATGGATTAGTAAGAAAAAAAAGGATTTAAAAAGCAAGCAAACAAACAAAAGTCAAGTCAAAACACTTGAAGATCAAGCAGAACACAGTAGGATAAAGCGTGTTTACTACCAGGCCACTTTAAACAAAAATCAAAATTTCACTTAATATACTTTCTAGTGCATATCAGGAAAAATATAAAATCAACAACAAGGAAAGAGAAAACTGAGAGAGGAGAAAAAATGAATGAGACTGAAAGGTACCTAAAGTTTTCTGAGTTTTTTCAATAGGTGGCTAAAAACTTACTCAAATGGAAACTCCATATGAAATTGCAGTCAGCTTAAACCCAAACTCCCCCACCCTCCAAACACTATAAAAAGTTTTTTTGCAAAGCTAAAAGCTTACAAGCCAAATAACACTATTTTACTAAAATAGCAGCCTAAATTGAAGACAGCACAAAAAGCAAAGTCATTCAAGTGTATGATGACTGAGCAGTATACACAGCTGAAATATACTAACTGGCAAAGACCAAATCACACCCCTCTTCCTTGAACTGTTGTCAAAGTGATCAGTGAATCTGTTTGTAATGAAACCATGTCTATATTCAGTCCAAATCTTAGGAAAATTATTGGAAAGTGATGACATAGTTCTTAAACCTCTACAGAGATTTATATTTTGACAGTATTGGCAATACTACCCTTGTATGTTACTTGGAATCATGGTGTAGCTAAAAGAATAACTGTACTGTCAGCCTTCTGGGGAACTACTTCAGTGGAGATAAGAAGGCATGGAAAGAATTAAAAATTCCACAGAAGTGACATTCACTGACAGACTTCTGTATTAAAAGGAATCCTTTAAAAATGTATTGAACAATCACATTCTTTACCAGAGCAAAACAAACCATAAAGTTATTAAAGATTATAAACATGTGTATACACACAATATCTGCATGCATTTGTATATACCTATCCTAATAGAAAACCATGCCTTTTCAACAAAAGTATAATAATCAACATTCTAAGAATTACTCTGTTAACTGTCCAGTGCAGCATGACTATATTGTACAACATCTCAAGCTAGTTATTTGTGCTGCTGAATGAAATTAAAGCTTCTACTAAACAGTGTATACATTAAATGACAGTTCATAGGCTAATATGGCACTAATAAAGCCATTAATTTTAATAATGTTATTCTGCCCATATTAATTTTAGTTCTCCCTGGTTTGGTATCCTAAGGACTGCTCACCTACTGGAAGACTGGTGGAATCAGACATACTGTGATCAAACAGTTCATCTCCAGTCCCTCAAGAACCCTTCCTACAGAGTTCCCAAGCAGCATGCTTTGCTCAGCACTGGGACAAGATGTGAACAGGGACAAACTCTCTCAGGCTGCAGAGGACCAGTCTCTGAGCAGGTTAGACAGGGCCCAAAGCATGAGCAACTCTGTCCCTGCAAATGCCATGGCTCAGCCTGGTCATGCATGAGTGCTCTAAATAATAATGGGACTATTTATACTTTTCTGAGCTTTACAGCCTCAGTGCATCAATGCACTTCAACACATACCTGGCTTAACTAAGTGAGAAAGCAGCCTTCCTGACTGCAGTATGGCTATTTCCTTGTTTTAAGCAGGCCCATACTTAAGATGCACAATCAGGACTTTTTTGCCAAATACACATTAAAGATTAAAAACAACTATTTATCTCAAAAAGGGCTGAATCCTCTGAGAGTGATGATATCCTTGATGTCTGTGAATTTCAGTATGAGATATATTTGTGATGCTTTAGTGAGGGCGGCCCATAAAACAAATTAGTTTTTCTTCAGACAGATCTGCAGTATCAAACTACCACCACTCTTCACAATATAACGCACACATATGCATGATATATTGCAATATATACTAAACAACATATACTAAACAACTATTATATAGTCATATAGTCAAAGGAAGGTCAGTTGCTGGGTTGTACTTAACACATTTCTTAGGAGGCTTCAGATTTGTTTTACCACCAGTTAATGGAAGGTAAGCACCTCAGGTATACTAAGATTGAGTATTTTTACTGTCACTGTTTAACCCCAGTCAGTAAGTGAACACTACAATTCAGAGTATTCTCTGTTCACACTTTACTCATAGAGTAAAAGCAAAAAAACTTGTGTGTTTCAAGAAAAACAGATTAATAATTAAAGAGAAGTAATCATAGAGTAAAAGCAATAATAGTAAGAAAAAAAGGGGGAAGGGGTACAAAAACAAGTGAAAAATAAAACACACAGACAAGTGATGAAAATGTAAACAAGTGTTCATCACCAAATGACATGCCCAGACAGTCCTTGAGCAGAGTCCTCCTTGACCACCTCCTTCCTAGTGTTACTGCTGAGCATGATATACACTCTGGAACATCCCTTTGGGCATTTGGAGTCACCTGTGCCAACTGTGTCCCCTCCCAACTTTTTGGGCATCCCCAGCCTACTTTCTGGTGGGGTGAGAAGCAGAAGAGAGCTTGGTTCTGTGTAAGCACAGCTTAGCAATAAATGAAACATGCCTGTATTTCAGCACTGTTTTCCAGCACAACCCCAAAACACAGCCCCAAAGAGCTCCTGTGAATAAAATTAACTCTCAGCTAAAACAGTCACAGTTGCCCAGTGCAGTCAATACCTAAGAAAATGGTTACAACTGAAAATCTTTCAGGGTGAAGGGTTCACTAATCCTTGATAATTATAATTCTGAATTTTCTGTGGATTCATCGTGACTCTGCAGACACTACTTAGAAAGGAGAAAAGAAACATGCAGTGATGAAGCCCATAGAAAGCATAGAACACCTTTGACATAAATTGGCACAAGAGATTAAACGAAGACTAAGGAAGTTGACTATCAAACACAGCCTGAGCACTGAGAAAAGCCATGTGCCATGACTTCTTTAGAAGAGAGGCTGGATATCTGGACTTTGTGCAAAAATAATCAATTTGAAGCAAAGCAGTGCAGAGTAGCCTTGGATTTTCTTTTCAGTCATCTTAGATCACATAAGCAGAATTTGCTTAACTAAGGGTAATATTGCTATCTGTTATTTGTCTCAATGGCAACAGGGGATTCATTTATACCATGAGCAGAATATTTGAGAAACAAATTTCTTCTTAAAACTGCTCTGAGTAAATTAACCCTCTAACAAAGGCAGCAGTCATATTTGCTTTTATTACCTATAAACTAGCAAAAAAATAAAATTTAATCCTATTCAGCATAGAAGCTCATTTCAGCATGTGTCAAGTTTTGTTTTTTTTTTTAATTAAAGCCTACAGATCCTGTTATACTGCAGATATTTTGACCTTGAAACTGCATAGGCCACCAGATCCCAAGTTGATCAGTACGACCCTATGAAGGCTCGTGCCATGGCTTTGAAATCAGTCGAATTGTTGATACTCTTCTTAGAACTTAGTAAAGAAGCAGTTTTGAAAATAACCATCCCGAAAGGGAAAACCTATAAATTATCTCTCCAGAAGATGAAAGGAGAAGGGTCTCTTGCAGCTGGATATGAAGTGCTGTTAATAGTAACTACATATATGAATTCCAGTAGCAAACTTTAACCCAGCTCTGCCTTAGATACAGGAGAAAAGGAGCTTATTTTCTTCCACAGCAAACTGAAACAGGAGCAGAAAAAGATCTTTGATAAATTAAGTCTTGCATAAGTTATAAAGAAGATTGATGCAAGAATGTGGTCAATTCCCCAACCCAGCTGCCAGAAGGGAAACACAGTGAGGTGTAAGATGCCATTTAAACAGCAAATAAGGGGCTTTTAGCATGTTGCTAAAGATTTGCTTTAACCACAGCATTCCTATTGGCATAAAGGACCTGGACCAGCAATCCAGATGACAAAGTGCCTTTCTGCACACCTTTGGAGAGTAAGCTGTTTGCAAAAGCCTCACATACGTCACATAAGCTGAAGGAAACACATGGCATAGAAAGCCTATGAAAAGTAGGGAAGTAGATGAAACAAGGAAAAAATAGAATAAACCCAAGATCCCCATACATCTTATATGCTGAAGAAAATGTCTTTTCTAAATTACGTGCAGGCCTGTTTCTATTTTCGTATTCTTTACTGGGGTTTTTTGGAAGCTACAGAAAATGAGCATAAGAGACAAAAAGTACTTCGCCCTGCAGGAATACAAAAATTGTTAAAGCACAGGCAGCACTACAGAGGAGCAGTGCCATTCACTCACAAAGAATTTTGTGCATGTAGATGGCTGATTAATTGCTGGCCTGCCTAGACGAAGCTGCAACGAGCCAGATACTGTCAGCATGCCATCTGTTACCATGGAAATGCACAATGTTCCTGTTTCTGACAAACCCTTGAATACTGGATAGATTGTGCCATATGTAAATAAGGCAAATTAGTTTTCCTATATCTTCCAGAGAAGGTTAGACTAAAAGAAAATATATCTGTTTAAACATACTGTAGCCTCCAAGATGTGAACTGGGTAAACCTTTTCTTTTTTCATAAAAATCTCATTCAATTTGTTGTTTGAACTGAAACAGTGTGGAATAGCATTAAGAAGAATAAAATTAATTCCCAGCCAGCAATGTTTACAAAAGCAGTACTTGAAAATATGCATATTCTATATGCATAGTACATTCATTGTGATTGTTGTATTTTCATTTTCAAATGTGGTGGTTTTTTTTTTTTTTTTTTTACTGAAATAACACGTAGGAATATACAGGGAACACTCTCATTTGCACAGTGAGTTTTGGTACAGATTGGATCATTTAATCAGAATGCTGGGTGGGGTTTTGTCTGGTTGATTGTTTTGTTTGGTGTTTTATTTGTTTGTTTTTAAGAGATGTTATAGATTTTAAATACAAAAATATTTCATTTACCCACTTGAATAGCATTACATTGGTAGTTGAGGCACATTAACTTAGCACCACTGAAGACAGAGGAGCTGGACTAGTCTGTGTCCTAAGGATCTATTATTAAGGATTTTACAAGACAGAGCCAGTCAGTTATTCCTAAAATTGAACAATCATGTCCTGAAAAATATTTTAGAACTTTTAGAATTTTTGATTAATTTATTGATTTTACAACTGTACACTAAACTAAAAGCAAGGAATTTAACACCAGCAAGATGTGTGTTCACCAGAGCCATTGGAATGCAGCACATTGTATTTTGCATAGCTATGAGCATTAGAATATATTGTATTACTGTAATAGATTATCTTTGAATATGACCATTTTGCGAGGAAAACCTGACATAATATGGCTTTATATCAACACAAATCTATTCCCAGAAATATCAGGTTAGTAAAATTCCCCAGAGTATAATGCTGATGGAATTAATTAATACCATATATTCTCCCTCTTGCCAGTTAGCAGTGTAAAGTGAGCTGATAAAAAGAAGCATGTCCACACCACCTACTCCCCAGATACTTATTCCCTGGGGGGTGTGATGCCATTCTGAACCATAAAATAAGCACAAGTTAAAGATTTATAAGACAGTGGAGAAGCACACAGTGGTTGTAAAACTGGAGGAGCACTGTGGTGTGCCTTAAGACAATTCTCACTTTGTGGACTTACACTAGATTACTCAGATTTTCATTTTTTTACTATATATCTTACGGGGTAGCATAACATTCTGATACACTGTAGATGACCCTGTCTAAACTAGAATATTAGAAAGATATAGATCCCCCAACTTGCTGCATTACAAATGTAGGCTTTATGGGTTCTTATCCCGGATTCCTCACCCCCAGATTTTTAGTGGTTTTCAGTGAAGAGATGGATGTATGGTAGAGTGATAGCTGAGCAAAATTAACAAGCAGCTGTACATCAATATTTCCCTGCTGTGAGAATTAGTAAGTAGCTCCAGTAACAATCAGGCTATCATATTCATGGTAAAGCCATTGGGTATTTTAATATATTCTTTATGTAGTAATTTTGTTCATAGGCAACTTTGCAATGCTATGAAATCTAACTTCTAAAAACCAAGCAACTTCTAAATCTACAATATAAATTTGTTTTAAGCTTTTAGAAAGAGGCGATATCACACTTTGACAAAACCTTAACTCTCCAGAACTTGTTCAGAACATTTGTTAAATCAAGACATGTCTTCAACATATAAAAAGCTTCCATAAAACATACTTTAGAACTTTACAAGTGTCACTTTTTCTCTGAATAAAATTAAGATCAATCACTCTTCACAGCAGCATTTGTGGGATCCATGTCACTTGATTCTCTGACACTGGCTTCTTCCCAAAGTATTATGTGCTGTGGTGCCTTGGAGTTCTGCCCCTCTCTATAACAGATATATGTAGAATAACATATAGCTGATGTGACACTCTTCAACTTAAATTGCACTGCCTATCCAAGTACAAGAATGAAATTAAGAATTTGAAGAAGGGAAGATTGATAGGGAGAATGAATATTTAGAAAACATTTTGAAAAAAACATGGTTACAGGTAAAGTAACTTTCATTCCTTCTTTGAATGGTTCTCTAAGCAGTCCTATTTATGAAACAGTGAGAAAGCATTCCATGATAGCTCCTCATCCAAGGAAGCTGACAATGGCACACTGCTTAATCAGCTAGCAGGGAGCTGCTTTGCCAAACTGAGCAATCGAATGGTTTACTATGTGCTGGTGTTTTGTGAGTATGACAGCAGAGTTGAAAACTGCGAGAAAATTCTATACTAAGGAGTCTAAACCACACAAAATGTCCCCCTTGCCCCACAGAATATTACTTGATTCTGAAATAAAGAGAAATACTAGCTAATGGGTCTCTTCTATATACAGTCCAATCATTGTGATCCAATTATTTGCAAAACACATTGGAAAACTGTCCAATTTTCAAAATTCTGATCTTATGTAAGTAAATAGGTAAGATTTTGCAGTATTTATCCCATAAAAATGTTTTTTTCTATTCAGTTCTAGAAGATGAAGTAAAAGTGCTGATATTTCTGCAGAGTCAACAAGGTTGGGTGAGTACAATCAGCACAGCTCTAATCAGCTGATTCTCACTCATCCTCCTGATGCTCAATAGATGCTACTCTACTGATCCTTTCCACAGGAGCACAATTAAAACTAAATTCAGGAAATGGACCTTATTCCCCACCAACATCTCTAGTTGCAGAAGGTTTGGATCTCATCTCTGACTAGATAAGAGGTCCTATTAAGACAAATATTATATTTTCAAATGGTTTCCAATGAGGCTAAATAAGGGTATGAATCCCATTCTATCTCCTGTGAGTATATTTTGGGTTTTGTCTAATAACGTCTTCTGGAATAAAGATTAATTCCCTTTCAACATTGTTTCTGGATATCCCCTGAATAAAAATTATCTGATTCGCTTCCCTTATGTGATTTAAAAAACTTTCTCTCTGACAGTTGGTAATGAAAAACTAAAGATTCTCTATTTATTTTCAAAGACTCAATTTTTCCCTAGCTGTTTATTCCAGGATGCAGATTTTAGAGCATAACATGTGAGTAGAAATTGTCATTTCCTTTAGCAAAATTAAAGTCTTAAAGTGGAGGTAAAATGAGAAAAAAAATCTCTGAAAAGTTCTGATAGATTTCCCCACTGGAAGAACCTGAAAATGCTTTGAAACAGATTCAGAAATGCTGTTGGTCCCACAGCACAACTGGATAAGGAAAACAACTTGCATGGAAGGCCACAGTGCTGCAAACTCCCTGATGTCATCTTTATTCCAGCTGCTAGACAGCTTTCTCTAATAGCATGATTTTTATTTTATGTTCACATGTCCATGTCTCCCTGCTCCAGGCAGACAATCTGCATCACAGAAGAGGCTGGTATGACATCCAGTGGAACCCAAGGGAATTCAAGCAACATGTGTTGGATTTAATGCAAACTCACAGAAAATTTTAGAATGGCTTCTGCACAATGTAATGAGAAGCAAGAGGATATTTTCATTTCAAAATATCACTTCATTTTTTGTTACCTCCCTACGCACAGTGCTGACACAGTGAGATTCTTTTTGTTGTCTTATTATTGAGATAACACGAGGGACACCAGGCTAGTTTTATTGCCAAAAGATAGACTAAATCAATAAAGTTTTTTTTTTCCCCAAGGACTCCAGTTTTTCCCAGCTGTTCATTCCAGGATGCATTTCATATTCCATTTATCTTGTTTCTCAGGCAGCGGTTACCCTTCTGATTCAAGGTGGGGAATTCCACTTAAGAGACTTCAATGGATTCACTTTTTGAAAAATATCTTCCAATTTTTGCTAGGGATAAGTTGAGTTCATTATTTACAGTATTCCCATATGTCTCGGGAAGCCTTTATGTTCTTCCTGATGATTTCTACAAGTCCATGAATGTAACCTAGCATATTTTTGTACCAGATCAAGACAACTAAAATGAATACATAAAATGCACAAACCTATATATTCTTATTTATGTACTGTTCTCTGGAAAGGACAGCAATGAGAATGTGGCAAACTGTGAGGATAAACCTGCCTGGCCAGAATATCTACCCAACAGAGTTAAGGTTGTTCTATCATTCTTTGGTGTAATCAGCTAAATGTATGAGGAAGCAGAATGAGCAACTATGAAAATGCTAGTGAGAGTAATTGCACACTAGGGTATAAAGAAATATGCCATTGACTCACCTAAACAATGACTTCAGTTGTGTATCTGCTGCATGGAAAAATGTAAAATCTAAAATCCTAAAAATGCTTAGATCAAATATAAATGCTGATCCTCAGTAAGTCATTCTTGTCATTTGAATGCTAATGGAGTGTTGTCAATTCAGATCTGCTGAGAATTTAACACTTTAACATACCATGGGCAGATAAAACAAAACAACAACAAAAAAACCAATCCCCAAATATTTTCTAGGTTATTTTCAGTCATAGATTAACAAAAACATTAATAGAACTTTACAAGTCAGACTCTTATATTCATTACACTGAATTATTTCCCACTGAAGCATTGTCACAAAACAGGATACACATACTCTCAATAGAACATATTCCAAGTTGTTTTTTTTTAATTTTGTGTTCATTGAAGTATTCAAGCTTTTAAATAGGTAAAGCATCTGACAGTACATGTAAATACTACTATTAACCCCACACCTGTAAATATCCATAAACGCCACAAAATGTAGTTAGTGCTGTTTCTGTTTATTCAGGAAATTTTCATTTTAAGCCTCAGAAATTAACATGTTCAATCAATATTAAAGGTCCAACAGAGAAAAAAACAAGTAAACTCCAAGGTACAGGTTTAAAACCATCTTTGTGTCTTTCTGCCAATAAATAATAATAAATAGTATTATGTCTAGCAACAGAGCTACATACAACTTTGTCTCAATTTACTTTAGGGAAGATTCAAAAACAACATCTAGAATTGACGAATTTCTGTCTCTTTAAATTTGTTGTGAGCTTGCTGAGTCTAGCTCAGTGCCTGTTTCCTATTGTATGCTAACAGATAACCATTTCTGTTATGAGCTTTATGCTGGAAAATTGACTCTGACATCTATTACTGAGCTGTACCTTCAGCTCAGATGAATAATTGCTCCAACAACAATTTACTGGGTAGCAAAATCCATAGTGATGTTATGCCAACTGATTAGACAGCACGAAAGTTAGTTCTGTTATTGTCACCTCTTATAGCCTGTAAAATGAGATACAGAACACTAACAGAAGCTTTTAATAAACATCTTACTGTATGCCAAGTTGCAGTGAATACAAAATTTAGTCCAGCCTCCAAGAAACAGGATACCACTAGAAAGTTCTATCATACACGGTACATTAGTACAAGTGTCTTGCACAGAATTTGGAGACTTTCTCAAGTAAGTTCTACTTACTTGGTTCTCCTAGAAAAAGAAGTGTACAAGGAGGATTATCCTTAAGGGACTGACCTATCTTCCTGCCAAAATGATAATCCTCAAAATGCCTGAGATCCTACTAAAGAAGAGGTCTCCTGCTGGGACCAGTGATAACATCAAGGTTCAAGAAAACTCTCAGGGAAGCAGGGTAGAAAAAAAAAGCAGCTCCTTTTTATAAGAAACAGATGGAAATTAATCCCAAATACTTGTAAAAATATAGAAGAAAAGAAATCCATTCCTCAAGTCTAGAAAGCAATACACAATACCAGAGAGAAATCTTCAAGAGAGAATAGGAATATATACACTCAACTGTACAATGCCTGGCTCTTACTATTGAGTAGGACTTATCTGATCAGAAGCACTCATGGGCTAATTGCTGGAAACCATTGAAATGTAAGTGGTTAAGATTCAGGTAAGGAACCAAGTCAACTGTGGAAAAATCAGATCTGAAGCAGAAAGCAGACAACACAGTAAACACAGTCACAAGTAGACTGGATCTGATAATTCCTAGGCCATGACTCAGCCAAGGCTCAGGTAGTATCAGGACCTTGGCACCATGCTGCTCTAAGAGGATCTGTGAGGAAACTGGCATGGGAATCAATGAAATCAAGGCATATGTTTTGCAAGCTAGTCCAAAAAGAAGAAATTCATACTCTGGAAATCCCAGAGCCAGATCATCCTCAGAACAAAATGACTGGTAATTCTGGCTAGCCCAGACCACAAAGAAATTAATCCAGGTACCTGGAAGAGAAGATGATTCAAAATCTTCTACTTGGATTTTTTCAGTTTCTTCAACTCATCCTCTAGTTGGAAGATTGGTTAGAAATCATTATCAACTTCAAATCTTCATGGGTGGAAATCAACTGTCATCAGTGAAACTAGTATAGGAATTTTAATTTCTGAAGTCTGTTACCAAAAGGACTTGTACCAATTTTTACTGTACTACAAAGCATTTTGGGGAGCCTTGTCAACACCTATCTGTAAAGCCCTCCACCTGTGAAAGGAATGCTTAAAATGCATTCTGCACACCTCAGACTTCATATGGATCCATCCAGTTGTCAGAGATCCTCTTTTCATAAGGTGTCGGAGTGGGCTGAGGGGGAACATCTTTTCCTATGAAAATAATTACTGATTGAAACCAAATATCTAGGAAAATCTGGAAAGAGAAATGGACGCAGTAATGTTGGAAACAACATTTAGCACCCAGCTTAAAGGTACTTTAAGCTGAATGAAACACTAGTGACTTTCTCAAAAAAAATGAGAGAGAAAACATCTGGGAACACCTTCAAAGGTCGTCCCATAAGTGAAAGATGAAAAGACAAATCAGCACAAAGGAGCTGCTCACAAGATCAACAACCAAATTCAATCAAGTAATAGAGGTAAGTGGGATGATATACATTTATGTCCACACATGCATTTATGTTTCCTACAGAAACTGACTTTGGAGCTCTAAGATTACCTTTAGCTATAAATAAATGAAAAAGCAAAAAAAAACCCAACAACTTTGAGCACTGAAATACATCTTTGTCCAAGCACACATACTCACACATACATAGATCAAATAGATTCATAAATTCTCCAAGAAGTCTGTAGATGCTGGTTAAATCTTGCTGAATTAAGCCTCAAATCATATCTGGCTTAGATAGGAGAAAACAGTACACAACCAGTTGCCCTTCTACTAACCACAGATCCACAAAGTACTTGAAGTATGGGTCAGATACTGCTATTTTTTACTAAATGAACAAGTAAAAACCACATAATATTAGAACTATCACCAAGACAGTGTTAAGATATTGATGGAAAAAATACCTGAGTAGAATATGTATACAATATGTGGGAGATTTATTACAACACAGGTTCAGATGTATCAGTGATCTACACCAATGTATTGTTTCAGTCTCCTAAACAGACATGTGGAAACAGTTTGAGGAAGCTATGGCTTATGAAATAATTATCAATCAAAAGAGCAATAGGAACGCAGGGAATGAAAGAGAAAACAATGATCCTGGAGAAAAAGCTGAGAGGTCAGGGGATTCCAGTGCATGAGATAAGGTAGATTAGTCTAAAGTGCTCTGCAGCTTCATCAAAAAGGAGAAACCTGGCAGCAATTCACTAGATATTCAACAAATAACCCTTCAAGTATAGAAAAACAGTCTTCTGTTAGAAGCTTTTTTTAGGACAGAAGAGTACTTATACAACTCCTTTTTCAGCTGATAAGCATCCAAGATAAATGCAGTGCAGTGTCCTAAGCCAGCCCTCACACTGGTTATGCACATAATTCTGAGCAGAAATCACACAACTATTGGTGCTTCCTCAGAAATTACTCCAGGTTATTAATGCCCTGGTATGGCAGCAGTATGTAAGAAAGAATAAGACCATGCCATTTATCACTTGCAGTGCAACTAATTTGTTCACTTTTGTCATAAATTATTTCAGTGGACTACAGGCACAATGTTGAGACTAAAGTTCTGAGATGTGGTTAAAAGCAGCTCAAGAGACAAGACTGATAATTAAGAAATAGCTATTTGGAATTTTACAGCTGCCATTGTGTTTTTTTAAACATTAAAGAATTGTTTGATTCTACTCAAGAAAAAAGTTCCCATTTTACAGATGGGACAAGTGAATGATAAGCAGACGTATGTCTTTCTCCACTTGTGGTTCTGGGCAGGAGAACAACCTCTTCTCTTTATTGAAATGAATATGCAAGATGATCTGAAAGTTTTGCCCAAAATTTGAATTTTTCAGCATGCTGTGAATTTTACCTATTTTTCCATTATCTTCTATTCACTCATTTAAAGATATGCAAAGTGCAAGAAAGTCACTTGCATAAGCATTGCCAAGTGGCAACTCTGAGCCAGTAAAGTTCTGCAGCTGCTCTGCAGGGATGTCAGCAGTCACCAGCTGACAGGGACACAAAGTTCAGAGTTTTGGAACTCCCCATGTAGTGTACTACAGAAATAGTACAACGATGGAGAGGATTAAATCTAGCATATCTCAATTAAAAATATAAAGATATTAAAATAAAAGAAATATTTCCCCAAACTGTGAATATAAAGCAGAAGGTTGAGGGACACAGATCAGCAATGTAAACAGATCATTGGGTTTTTAGATAATAGGTCAGTGGTGTCTTCAACCCAGCATACCCAAACCTTCCCTGCAATCCATCCTGATGTAACAATCAAGGAACAAAAGCCTCTGACCAGGTCTTGGTAAGATTCATAATAAAAAGGGTGATCTAGGCTACAGAGGAATTCCTATATAACCTCTACTGTTGCTTCTCCAAAACATTCACAGAATCCTTTGTCATTAGTTCTAGTGTGAAAAATAATGTTAAAACATCCCAACCATGCTACCTACAACTGCAATATATTATTATTTCTTAGGTTTTACAGAAAAAAAATCAATTTAATGGATTCACTGGGTTCGTGACAAGGAATCTCCCTTAAAATTGTTCTTTCTGATGTCCAAAGCAATTGAGACTGTGCATCATAACTCAGCTGCTCCACTCCAAACAACCACTCCAAGAGAGGTGGGCAAGGGTCTGCTGGCTGCAGGAAAGACATTGTGGGCAAAGGCCACAGACAAAACACAGGATGGAAAGCACATGTTGGAAAAAAGAAGAATTCTGCAAAATGTAAGATGAGTTATGTCCCTCTATGCAGCTTTACTGGCTAATACAACAGCTAGTGCAGTAGTTATATAAATAGCAGTTAATCCCAAATGTCACTGGTTTTTTTTCCACCGAATTAGTAGACAAATAACATGTCAGACATCTCGCTACTGCCCTCTTCTGAAGGAAACCAGAGAACTTCACTGGCTGCAACATCATCTACCTATCCCTTTTACTATCTATGCTCTCGAATTTCACCTAAAACAGTCAAAATTCTCCTTCCTAAGCTCCTTGTAGCCTACCTTTTACAACTCCCAAAGACTATGCCATGCTCTGTTGCACTGAAATTGCATGTTGCTAAACTAAAAGAAATTTCCTTCTGCCCCATTTATTTGGATCATCATTTTTCTCTTCTGGTTAGGCCTTTTCCCTGTTCATCTCAGTAGAATCAACCTTCCACTTTTGTCTCAAACTATTTAGATTCAGATTCCAAATTAACAACCAAATACTCTGTACCATGGCCCACACTATCCGTGAGGTAGATGGTCTGAGATACAACAGCTCTCACTCTTTGGTAGCCTGGTAAAAACATTTGAAACTGGGTAAATCACTACCTTCAAGTTATATAAACTATAGAAAAAAATAAAATTAAATTACTTATCTTTTTCCTAACATAGTACTCGTAGTTATTTGTGCTTCTACAGAATTAGACTTGGGTTTGGACAAAAATACCCTCCAGCATTTATTTCACACATGTAAAAATATTTGGGTTTTTTTACTTTAAAACAGAATAAAATTTTAATTATTGCTACAAAAAAATTTTTTTTTTCTTTAATAGCACTACAGCTACACAGGATGTCTCCTCAGAAAATTGCCTCCTCCCTAGGTCAAAAATCAAAAATTAGTGAGGACCCACAACATGCAGAGCTTTAAAAAATGTCACATTCTTTCATTTTCAGCATAAGAAATGGGCAACTTGTTCAGGGCAAATACTTGTTTGAACTGAGGATTTTATTATTAATCTCTGAAGACTGCTGAATTTAGGGTCACAGTAAGGGTTGATTAGGTACAAGGTGCACAAAGCTCTCCTCTGTCAATGCTATTGAAAGAAGCAAGTAATTTAGATTCAGAATTGGTCTTGGATTGAAGCTCACTCCATTACCGACCATTTTCAATTTCAGCTATACAATAAACATCAAGCTCAGCAAGGAAATTAGTACATTTGGTAATGTATTGGGAGAGATGGGTGGGTCTTTGACAAGATGACACTTATCACCAAAGCTTCAGCTAATGAAACCCTTGAGTGGTTTCTGCATTTGACATATTTTGACATTTTTTGAAATCACATCCAGCAGGTTTTTTTACCCCACAATGTTCTTCTTTATGAGAAAAAAATCCATCTATCTTTAAAATGACTACTGAAGTACTGCAATATTATTGGAAAAAATTAAAGAGATGCTGACTGCACTGAAGGCAGCAGGAAAGAGAAAGTGACTTTCTTTAAATGGAGAGAAAACAGCAGAATGCATAGTATTTAAATTGAAGATGCCAGTGCTAGTTCATTTTCATAAGAGAACTTGGATTTCAATAAGCACACTTGCCATTAGTCTGTTTGCTCTCAAAATACCATAAAATATAACAAATTCTGGCAAAAGGGTGACTTAGGGAAGTGTTTATACTTCAGTTGTTAACCTGTTTTTACTTTACTCACAAAAATTACTATAAAGTGATAATTAAAGTTTCTCATTAAGGAGATTAAAATATTACTCTCTATTATAATCTGGACAAGTGAAGCAAGTTTTCCTGGGTTGCTTTCACAACATGTTTGATTTATTTTTCTTTAGTGTCCTGCTCTGTTATTAATTTTTATTTAAGTTTGAAATAATGAGAGCAAATGAGAAGATAACTAAGCATAAGCCTTAAGCAAACCTACTGTACAAAAGAGACAAAACCATGTGCAAAAAGGAAAGAAAATTAGGAGATAGAAAGGGAGAATGAACAATTGCTGGCCTAAAATTAGCTTGCTCTAGCTGATGACCCAAAACCACTACAATAGCTCTCAGATCACTTTAAATGCTGCTTTGTAGCAATGTGGCACCTACAATGTTAGACTAGAATTAAAAAGGGTCAGAAGAGGCAGAAGACTTAGAGATCCCTAATTCTGAGCGGTTTGATATTTACTCTTTAGCTTTCCTGAAAGCCGAGGGAAATTATTATGGATTCATATATTTCAATCTCACACAGCTCTATTATTGTTCATTTTTTCATTCAGAGCTGAGAGAACAATTAATACAAAAAATACAAAGCAATCTAAACAGGGACATTCCTGAACTCTACTAGACCTACAAGGCAACACTTACAGCTCCAGTTCCTAGCCGGGTGGTCCCTCCCAAAGACTTTTTTTCAACACAAGTGGGAGGTCACCTTGAAGATTTCAGGGACAGGGATTGAATTGTACAGGATACATACTCCTGAAGAGTTGTATTGTGTTGCAATGCAATTTTTATTTAAAACCTTGCCCTCCCATGACTCTGCTCTAAGCATTTCCCTTGCCTCCCTCAGTCAAAGTTTAAGGTGGCGGAGCAAGTACCATGAGTATTCTGCCCTCTTGAAACTCTGAGGCGGTGATAACAGAAGATGGTATCTTCTGAACCAAAGAAATCCTGTATCACAAAAGAGTTAATGATTATTTCTCTAGCTTTAAAGGATTTGTTTTGCTTTATTTTGTTTAAACTGGAATCGTTTCCCACAATACTATGACCAAAATCTGCCATATCCTATTGATTCCTTGCATCTTTCAGCTTATGCTTCAAGATGCATTTCAAGATAATCAAGCTGCAAAACATCAAGATTATTATTATTAAAGTCTCAGTAGCACCCAAAAGATATACTACAATGCTCGGAGTAGTGCAACAGCTCAGATGCTTCTGGGATTCAAAAAAGTTCACTTCAAAGTAACTAACAAACAGTATAAATAACAACCAGTATATCCCATGTGTAGGTTTGAGACCCTGTGGCTATTTTGTCTTATCCAAGTTGAAATAATCAGAATAAAGAAATCCACAATTTTATGGGGCACCTGGAGAAACTGGAACTGAATAAATTGCTCACACACCACCCAGTAATGTCAAGGCAAAAGTATTTGGATGCGTGCATTTTATTCTTGAAAGTTTAAAAAAATCAGATGTCATCTTTCAAATCACTGGATATGATCCCAGTAAACAGAAGTGTTAAAATACCATATCACACAATGTGATGCGGAATTATTTTCTGACAATATTTACTGAAAGTCTGGGTAGTTTTCATACTTTTGACTTGTAGAAAACATTGAGCCTCTTTCAGTAATAAAGGTACCTGTTGGTATATAAGAGATAGGCCCTGCATACTGAATAATCTTACCTTGTGCAGTCAAGCAAGTTTTCAGAGCAGAATTCTTGTAGAGCCTCTTTCTAAAATGCTTTTTGATCCAGTTATGACAGTATATTACTGTACTATAAATAAGATCAAACTAATCAATTTAATTCCCTCTTTTGGTATAGTTTTCTCCTAATACAGAGCAGAGTGTTCAGATTTTCTTCAGTTCTACCCAGTCTTGAGTCAAGAAGATCTTCCATTATCATTGTATGGCTTGGATCAGTAACAGTCTGTCACACATCTTTCTTTCCTCTGTACTTTCATAGACAGTAGATTGGCTGAGTCTACACTCAATTTTTCCTGATTTACCAAACTAAAGACTGCAGACCAAACATTGGGAATATCCCCTTATTTTTCCTTTGCAGAAAGGGGACAATGTTTAAAGTGCTTTTCTGCACCTTTATTTCCCATTTTCTATTTCAAAAGCCCTCTTCTTTAGCATATCTTAATCTGTGATGAATTTCTGACAGATTGTCTCAAGCCATGCCACCTCTCTCTATGCTAGGGGGACTTTTTGGACTCCCTCACACCTCATACCATTGGTGGCCTCTCTGCTGGAGGTTTTTTCCTGGCCTTTCACCTTACTGAGTAACTGATTAGGCATTCAGCATAGGTTCCTCCCTAATTGTCGTTCACAGCATGAACTGCTGTCTAATTCTGCCTCTCTGCACAGCCCATCCTTTGCCACTATTGAAGAACATGAAACTGTAAGTAGTATGATCTAAAGTATTTTCTTCTTTGTAGAAAATTAGTCAGTTTTCATTAAAAAACTTAATAAATATCTGTCAACTTTTAAACAATTTTCATAGAAAGATGAGTGTTGATACTTCCTGCAATACATTTAATTTTGCTGAGATTCTAGTTATTTGTTGGGGATAAAGGAAGGGGAAATTAACCAGCTATTGCCATATATAATTAATAAACTATAACAGCCATCTGTACTTCTACTTCTTTTTATATGGCTTTTTTAAAAAATGAAGAAATAAAGTTTGCTAGGGAATTTTTTCCCCCCCAGATTAAAGCAGGTAGTCTGCTTAAGTCCCAGGCCAAACACCCACTTTTTGTTCCTGTTGACCCGTCGGACCCACATTAACAAATCTGTGACCCGTGAAACAGGGTTGCATGAGTGCAGACAGAAGAAACCTATTGCACCCCCCCCTTGCAGTCTCCAGAGAAAAGGGGGTATGTAGAAGACAGTCAAAGGTCTTATGGGCAACAAAATGGTTAAATAAAATTTAACAAAATCTTTATGTTCCTTTCCTTTGTTGCCTGCTAGAAGCAGGTAAAGAAGTGAACCTCCTTATTCAAAGCACCATCAGTTAAATGCAGATTTATAAAGGTGTCTATAAACAATAAGACTTATAAAAAGTGCTTGGATAAAATAGCCCATTAACTTAGGTTCTGAACACCAATGGGAAACAATTATTTGATCATTTTTTCCCCCAATTATTTCCCCTGTTAGCCTGTTCTCTCTAAGAAAGCAACAGCATAAAATGTCCAGGTGAAGCATGGGTTCCTCTGCAGTTGTCCAGAAGGAGCCAGGAAGAGATGACAGAGATGATGGAAATATTCAGGAGGTGCACACAGACATTCAGGACAGCCTCCTAGGCATTCAGTACAACATCCACAGGACAGATACAGTAATCTGAAGTACTCCCTCACTAAACTATTGACAATTACCAAAGCCTTAAAGACAATTGACAGTACGACTGTACTTGGCAATCTTTGATAATCATTGCCAAAATGACAATTTCCCAAAGGTTTATTAGCAATGGGATTTCCTTTTAATAGTTAAATATGTTTTCTTGATAGATGTGGATTGTAGATGACAAAAAAAGCAATTAGGCTCTCTCCAGTCATCAGTTGACAGTATTTATCCCTTTTCACTTGAATGTCTCTACAGTACCATTAAAAACACTGAAACACTGAAAACCACAAGGTTATAAATGATGCATTGTAAGTATTTCCATACATCAATATAAAAAAATACATGAAATCCAAATCAAGACTCAGCGTCCACACAGGTTATCTATAGCATGCATAAAATCCTAAATAGAATATTTGAGCTAAATGAAAGCTTAGAGTTATATATCTATACACACACACATATTTCTGTATGGAAGTGAGAAAAAATGAAAATTTTCATCTACTCAAATCTCAGTATTCTCAAAAAGAAGTTGGCAAAGAATAATGAGCAGATGTGTCTTTTGAAAGGCAGTGTCCTTAGTTCAACTGTACTTGGTGTCCACTGAATTTCTTAATATTGAAAGGTTTACTTTAAAAGCTTTTCTCAGAAATAAGTTCAAGGTTGTCTTTTTTTTCCCCTACTATAAACCATTCTTCCAACTCCAACAGGTATCTCTAATACTTCTTAATGCCTCCCCTTTGACACCTCCCCAAATGCATCATTTTTCTCAATCACTCTAATGAAAGACTTCTGACACCCTCATTCTCTCTCTCTGTTTGGGATTCTACTTTGTCTACAAGTTCTTCAGGTCAGGGTCTATCTTTTACATCTGTGTTTGTACCTGATGATATAATAAAAAGGGCCTGGACCAATATGTAGAGCTTCAGACACCAATATAATAAAAATACTAAAATTCTTAAAACAGGCTTTAGGTTTCTGATATATTTAGTAGCAATTTTAAGGCTCATGATCATCCTTACAGTTCTTAAGATTGCCTCAAGAACATCATTTATATTTAGAGATACTACAGCCTAACAGAACGCGTTGCTTAAGCTGGACCTTGAATTTTCACATTGGTTATAAAGAGAAGATTACCTTAACTAGTCTTGTAAATCAGTGCATATTTCATAGGTATGGCTGATAACATGACAGTGTGAAAGGATTAGATAAGGAAACAGACAGCTATAAGCAGTCATATTTCACTGTTTCCAGAAACTGCTCAGTCAGGACCTAGACTGGGTCCATAACTTATGACTGGGGATTGACACAACCAACTGTATGTCTGAATTAGAAACAAAACTTCTGTTCAAAGGTTTAGGATATAAGATGCAACCAGAAGGATTAAAAGAAGTTAATTTCCATGGCTGACATAGAAGATACAAAGGGGGATATTCTGTTCAACAAAATACATGTAAAGGATCACTTGAAGGGAAGATTACTCTCACCAGATATTTCAGGATCCAAGCTTATAATGGCCTATAAATAGGAAAGGATATATAAGGAATATAGATGTAAAAAATTCTTTAGTTATTATACTTGAGCTAGTTTTATAAATTACTAATCAGCATTGTGTGAAATTTCTGCACACAAGACCACAGAAAAAAAGAGATACTCCTCCACCTCAACTAACACCTAATGGGCATCTCTCCAGCCATCGATGCATGTAAGCAGACTGTCAGCAACCATAAAAAAGGTAGAGGAAACATGGTGCTGCAATCATTCCGAGGATGAATATAAAACAGATTAAATTATGCTAAAAAAAAAAAAAAAAAAAAAAAAAAAAAGTGATAAGAAAAGAAAGATACAGAAACTATGGAACAGAAGACCCTAGAAAAAAACTAGGTCAACATTCACTTGGCATTTTACCTTGCTAGCTTGATCTCAAGTGCCAAAATGAAGTATCAGTACAATGATCAAGTTTGCTTCACATGTTTAGATCTTGCCTTGGAATAGCAAATGGAACTATTTAAGGTTTCCCCTCTGCCTCCTGAAAATGTCTTGTTTGAAACTATATACTTCCTCAATGTTTTCTGAAACTTTTATTCATCTGCTCAGAAAAAACCCCCACACTTTTTGACATAATCCTCTTTTTTTTTACACTAAATTCTGTATCGTCATACTCTTTAAGGTACACATATGTACTCAGTTTCAACAAGTAAATCACATTCCCTAGAGAAGAAAGCATTCATTTTATTACCTAAAAGTAAAACTGTGGATTATTTTAAAAATATTATTTTTCCACTTTTTTTCACTGAAATGCTATACACCACACTGAGTCCCAAACTCTATGCACATACATCACTGACTTAACCATGCTGTTGAAATCTCATCCTTCACAGTTTGTAGCTTTTTATTAAAGTTAACAATATAACCATTATACACGAGTTGTTTGCTTTTAGTAGAAAGAAAAACGTGCCTGTGTTTAATTAGGTTTGACTGTAAATGGCTGCAACTAGACTGTGAAGTGCTCATTGTAGAGAATGTGATGTAGTAACATGGCAGTCCCACTTCTGCTGCTGTTATTGTTTGTGTAGAGACACCTTTCCGCAAGACTAAATTCAACATGACAGGGTGTCTGTCTGCACTGTGACATCTGTATCACTACAGTTGGAAAAAAAAACCCAGAAATTCATTTTTAAATGAAAGCTTAAAACACGTAGGGTAGCACGAAGTAAGGAATACATATATATTTAAAAAAAAAAAAGTGTCCCTCTCTGCTCTGCACATTTCTATAGAACATATTATAATTGTATACAAATTTTTCATTACTTTAATATTTTCATCTACCTCTACACTATTTGCATCATGAGCTGGACAAATAACTGCTTTTCCAGCTTCCTGGAAACCTATTTTTTTTTCCCCCCCTTATTAATTTGACATTACAATGAAAACTAAATCCAGCATTTGATCATTTATCATTCATTTTGCTTTGAAATTCTTGAAATTTATTCAGTCAAATTTAAAATGTAGCAATTTCATAGTGAAAAATAAATAGTTTAATATGTGGGGTTTTTTCAAAGTATTTCCATTTTTAAAAAAACCTTAAGTTGACCAGTTTGATACTTATTTCAGGGCAGCATCTAATTATATTTCTCATTTCAATTCTATAGTGCTACAGTAAACAACTAGAAGAGATTAAAAGTACAAAGCAAAGATGGAGATGACACTTTACTCCAGTAACATTCCTGTTCCATCTGACATAAAGTCTCTTGATAGCCTTTGCCACTGTTTCATGTTCACTCTGGTCCTCTATTAGCTTGCTATGACAGCATGAGGGTCAGATATGCAAAGTATGAAAGCAAGTGGTTAGTTTAGGTATGGCTCATTAATAAAACACAACTTTTAATGTGACTTTTAAGAAAAAAAGTTATGAAATGGCAGGGCAGATGGATGAAAAAGCAGGTCTCAAAACAATAAAGAGTTTGGAGGAATCTGGTTTATTTTTCAAAGAGCCTTTCAGAGATGCCTATAAAAATCTTAGGATTTGGTGAAAAAAATTAGTCAAAAGAAACTTTGAAGCTTAAATTTTCTTAAATTATTTCCCCAAGTTAAGCCAAAGTGTTTCTTTCCAGATGACTAAATCCATGCTTCAGCCTCTTCCTTTCTAATCCAGTCAAAATCAATTTGTTATTGTACTTCCCTCTTTACTGTGAGGAGTTAAAAAATATTTTGTGTCCACTGCCTCCATCTACAAAATGGCTGGAGAGATTTCATTTCAAATTTCAAATAAGCCATCAAATATCATAGGCTGAGAGCAGAAAACAGTTGAACAAAATTTCTTAAATGGTTGAAGCTTTGCAAGCTTAAAGCTGATAAATGCAAAGTGTTATAATGGAAACTTGCAAAACCGAAATTCTTAACAGTCATTTAGAGGGTTCATTAGAGTCAGTGAGTTTTATTACATTGCTCCACTAAACAATGGAATAACCTATAAAAGGACACATGAGATCAATGGCAGTAAAATATTCAAAACAGGAGTAGGAATTAGTAAAACCTCTTCAAGTGATTTGAATAATTTCACTAAAATACAAAAAATAGAGATTTATTTAAGAATCAACAACTAGTCCCCCTTGTCTGTGAACATTACACCCTAGTACCACCAGTGAATTAGAAACTTTACTAGTGAGAATAAAACTACATTTATATTTGACATATCCCCTCTTCCACAAATTTAAAAATTCACGAAGCAAACAAAATAGTATAAAGATTTAACTATTGAAAAATTTATGCTTATCTAGTTCAGATAAGCATATAGTTTGGATATATTTCAGTTTTCACTTTGAAATTAAATTAGGAAATATAAGCAGCAGAGTTCCAGAATTATAATTGTGATTGTAAATATACACCACATATCTCCTGATGTTGATAAATCACTAGCAACTGTCTAACCTTCAAAATCTTCCCTACCAGTGGAAGGATATAAGTATATGATCATGACATAGCTTAGAAACTAAGGGATAAATGGTTGAGTTTTATATAAATATAGTTTTTTCTTTTGAAATTTCCGTTTTCAACTTGTTCAGTTGTTTCCTAATAAACAGTATAAGAAATTAGAAGGATCAAATTATTAATATTTGAGATTTATCATAAAAATATAATTCTTACATTTAAAGGTATAAAGTAAACGAAGGAATGGAGGAGGCCCATACTTAGAATATATTATATTTAAATGTTCTAGTTTTTGTTTTTGTCTTTCTGGTGGATCACTCATAGCTGTTTAAGAAATACTCTCAAAAAATGTATAACTTTTTTTCTGTGAGGGATTTTAATGACACAGATATCTTTCAGTCTTGTAAATAAAACATTTCTAGCCCCAAAAGGAATAAAATTAGACTAATATTTGTTTTCATGCTGAAATTTGAAAAAATAGAATGGATATCTTTAGTTTTAAAAGACAGTATTTACTTCTTTAACTGCTATGTTATAGACAGCACACAAATTGTAACCTATGCCTACTTTTTTTCATTTAGTGAATTCTGATTTTTTAAAAATTACAAATATTTCAGTTAAAATATGATAGAAAAATTGTCTATGCAATCCTAATTGCTGAACATGTTTGTCTATGTTATATGTAATGTAGAAATAAACAAAACAGTATTTTGAACAGGTGGACTTCTAAAAAATATTCCTAATTATTCTTATACTGTTAAAATTATTTCAATTTTGTATCTCAGCAGATAGACATTTGTACACTAGAAACAGGTGTTCATCAAAAAGAGATGAGATACTGCAGCCTAGGCTTGGAACCTCGCCTGCATGGTGAGATGACAGATAAATTAGACAAATCCTGCTAAACATCTCTCTACGCTTCAGAAGGAGATTACACCTTTTTAAAAAGGCAAAACATGCAGTTCAATTACTTATTGTCTTGGCGTGTGGTTGTGATGAAAGAAGGAGTCTTAAACATCAATAGAGCTAAACTAACTTTCCAGATGGGCTTCAGAAGAGGGAAACCTTCCACAATCCACCTGCACATAAAGCAACTATTTGAAATAAAATAAATGTTTCCCCACCCATCCATTTAAATAATCCCTTTATCTTAATCAGCTATTTGATATACACCTTCTTTTCTTTTCACCTCCCAGAAACAAAGACAAAAATCTAGTAGAAATAAGAAGTTCCTTACTGTGGGATTACTTCTATGAATTTTTCTCTGTTGCCCCACTGGTTTAGCATCTAAGCCTCGCAGTAATATTTATTATAAATGGATTTTTCATTTAATGTAAAAGATGTAACTAAAATGTTGTAGCACTGAAGATAATCACCAACAAATGCAAGAGGCAGAGTGGTGGACTGATCAAATACCCACATACACACCATCTAATCTTGATCAGGATATGCTTCCTAATTAACATGCAGTAAAATTGTTCTTGGAGCCCCTGAAGGCTCCAAATGTCTGTTTAAGTATAGCAAAGGTATTTACTAAGGTGTTCAATAGATGGAACCTGAGATACAGAGTACATTGGTATAGGTACCACAAGTGATACGCTTCTGTGTGTGTGTTTAACCAAAACTACCAAAAGTTCTAAAAACTGTGTAGCTACAAATTCATACTCAATTTATCAAAAAAAGCATGCTAAGATTATGGTAAATGATATGAGAGATGTGAAAAACAAACTTTTTTTTGTCCTACAGTGTGGCTTTGTTACTCTAGGAGTTCTTATTTGAATACAGAACTCCTTGGACATTGTTTGAACCATAGCTTTATAGATCTCAGTAGGCAAGCATGAAACAGCAAGAAAATTATCCTACAGAAAGAGCAAGGAAGAAAACTGTACTTTTGTTTAAATTAACATTTCTTTGTGCACTCTCAGGTTCAATACAGAAGTCCTGAAGTCCCAGATATGCACTAGTATATTGCAATTGCAAGATGACCTTGTCTAATGTTACTGTTACAAGCAAGAAGGAAAAAAAAAAATACTAAAGGCAAGGCTTAAAATAAGACCCATTTTCTCTGTTAATTTGTTATCATACTTGTATGATACTTTTTGCATTGTCAGAACTGATCACTGGAAAATAAATGCTCACAATTTGAAGCAGGTTCTACAAGTGAAGTGATAGGTACAAGTTAGATTAAATCACCTAAGTTTGCATTGAGAGAATTTATTCCTTTTATTGATGGATTAGCCAGAAAGAAGCTAGCTTGAATCTTGGATTCCAAACTAGTATATCCTGAAATCAGTGAAAATTTTTCAGGAGTAGAAAGAAAAACAGCAGTGCTTTTTGTTGTGTACAGAATCATTTTAATACCCCCAAAAATAATAAAATAAAATTTAAAAATCCACAATCTTTAGTGCAGGTACCAGGATTGTTTTACTCTCCAGTTTTGAGCTTATCTCCATTAGCTGCAGCTCCATGTTCAAGAGGAGGCCGGCAATAATCAGTGATATTCAACCTTCAAGCTCAAGACAAGATGCCAACACAGCCCTCAGTTGGGCAAAATTTGGATGCCCTTGATTTAAGCTTTCTAAGCCTCTACAGTTCCAGTTCAGGAGATTAATTTAATTCCCCCAGCTCATACTTCTCAGAAGATATTTTTTTGTTTGATGCTCACTATATTATTAATAGAACTATACAAAACCCAACTGTCTTGGTTCTCTCTGTTAGAGGGAGTGAAATACACTTTTATGCAAGTCTCACCAAGCAGAAACAGAGAGATGCCAGCAATATATTTCTGTTTAATAACTAAAATTCTAAGTGATGGCATTTCACAGGTAGCACATTTGTATGTCCATCCTCCTGATATACACAAAAAGGGGCAGTTTTTTCTCTGTACCACCAAGTTCAACGGGAAGATCCAACTTCTGTCATGTTCATCCACTGCTCAGGACAGTCTGGCTGACAATCCTCTAAGGGTACAGACAGGCAAATGCTAGACCTCTGCTTGTCCAGCTCCTTTTTATTCAATCCATTCTAATATTGATAAAAATACCTTTTGAAAGTATATTTCCTGTGATTTTTCAGCCTTTCATACAGCATCCAAAGCTGCTAGGTGCCAAGTTATTTTAATGTATGTGGTAGCAATGTACATTGGCAGCCAGCAAAATGAACTCTACTGGGAGTCAGGCAACAGACAGATATTGTCCCCATATTAACAGGGCTGTTGGGCTGGCAATCCATGTTACCTCTGCTTGGGGGTCATTTCTATTTCTAACCACTGATCCCAGTCTTTAAATAGGCTCCACCTTGTACAGGATCAAGTTCATATTTTAAAAATGTACACAATTCCTGCTTTTTTAGAGCTCAAATAGTGCTTTTAATCAGCAGAAAGTAATTGCAATTAAGGTAATTGTTTAATAAGAATAAAACCAGAACAACAGGCATATGTTGTCATACTGTTACTCATTAGGTACACAAAACAGGAAAAAAAGGTGCCAAAAAACCAAAAAAACCCAAAAAAACCCACATTTTAAAAAGTTTGCTTATCTGTACGTTTGTGTTAAATGAAATCTGCAAACAGCCTACTATAAATTTGCAAAAGTCATTGGAACTTCAAATAATAAGATACAGTGAAACAAGAGCTTAGCCTATTACTTTTCAGTAACTTCTGATTTACAAACTATTCAAGCCTTATACTCAGCAATTTGAACTTGAAAATATTACCATCTTGCTTATGACTGAGACACCCTTATGATTTAAAATTAATATACAAAAAGACGTTAAGCCTCCTGCCTAACTGGGGAGATGTAGTGGCTACAGCTGCTTCTCCTCTGCATTGCTCTTGCTCAACACACACGTAACTGGACACAAACACCAGCCCAGGTTCTGTGACAAGTATCTTCCACATGCCCAGATTCCTATCATCACCACTTTCAGAAAAATTGCTGCTGCACTGAGTGCTTCACATCATATGAAATGAAAAACACTACTTAGGTCTGTTACTGGATAGTTTTTAAAGGGGGTTTTCTTTCTTCATGCATAATGGCACAAAAAGACTACGAACAAAGTTTTGAGTAAATTTCACTGACATTTTGCTTCAGCACCTATAAAATAATCCCCTGGAATTCTTCACAAGTGTTCTGCTCTCAGTCAACTTGTCAGTCTGTGTTTCAATCAAGTAGTTTTGGTGCAAGTAGTTTTCTAAAAAAATAAGCACTAAAACCCAAACACCATATGATTTCACAACTCTAGCAGCCATTTAGTGGTTTAATAAAATCCAGCCTCCAAACTGACTCATTTCCTTCCCCAGATGTTTCTTTATTTTCCAGGTCTCTCAGTCATTCTGACTTGGGTATTCTCATTTTGTTTTTTCTTTTCTAAACTGTTTTTTTCTACATATACTTTTAGCTGTGAAGACTTCCAAATGAAGAAAAACTTCTGAAAACAGAACCTTTAAATTTTCTGTAAATATTTTTCATAACAGAGGAAAGCCCCTAGTCTGGAGTTTGTATCTAATTTCCTATGGTTTTATATTTTGGCAGTCTCTCAACTGGCTTATTCCAAGCTTCATGTAACTGATAAAAAACTCCCATTTTCTTTGGATGACTGGTGATCTCAAGAGCCCAATTCTAGGTTTTTAAAAAGGACCTTGATGTCCTGCTATTTTTAGGATCCCAGAAGTATAACATTTCACAGACAGGGACATTCCTTCTCCTTTGCCCGTTGAGGAACTGCTCAGAAGACACTTCTGATCAGTGAAAAGATGAAATGAGGCAACAGCCAATATCAGAAACAATATGCCAAAACCTGAACTGGAATGGGACTTAAGTCATCTGTACCAAATAGAAATTACAGATCAAATTCCTTTTTTCTTACTGTGTCTGATGAAACAGATGAAGAGAGAGACACATTCTGTGTGAGGTGCATGTTCTTTAAAAGAAAATGTAAAACTTGAGGAAGGAGATAAGGAAAAAATTAAGGGAACAAGGAAGCTTGAGAAAAATAGGTATTAGCTAAGTGATGCATATACAGATCAGTGCATTCGCTACATTTCCATCTTTGCAGAGTTAACTAGAGGGACAGGTACAGGAAGCAATTTTGTTACTAAGAAGTTACTAATAACATCCTACCACTTCAGCAAATGCCTTTAAGCTAATTTTCCAATTATCATATCATCTTGAAAAACATAGGCCTTTTGCCCTTGGAGTCACAAAAGCTTTGCCATTGATTCAAGTATCATAATCAGAATCATTAAGTCTGAACAAAGTGGGTACTAAGATTAGCCCTGAATTTTGGCCTTCAGTTTTAACTCAAAACTTACACCGACCTTCATGTTTGTTCTTTACCTTGTGCAGCATACCATATATCACAGTTCCGTGTAGAATTAACCCCAAAAACAGAGCCCTGGTACTAACTAGAAAGTTAATTGTGCTCTACAGTAATTTACTGCAACTGGAAATCAGCCTGCCCTGTTGTGCAGCCCCCAGGCACTATTCACTTCCAGAATCAGTCTCCTCCATCCCCCAGCACAGCACACTAAAGTGACCCCTGCAAGATCCTTCTCCCTTGATGACATTAAATAGGTTTCTTGCCTTATTTTAACTCTAGTGATTCTCAAGCTGCAGTGAAATTTTATCCATCAGCATACTTTTACTATTGCTATATGATTTGCCATTCTTTATCTTTACAGAAAGCAGTGCCAACTAATTCCACAAATAGCTTTAGGAGACAATTTTCTTTAAGAAACACAAAAGCTGCACTGTATTTTATTGATCCTTCAGGGGGTTGTGTGCAATGTTGTTCAAACAAATGACTCAGACATCTAGAATGCAGTTCATGCACTGCTCCTTAGTCAGTTGCTTCATTTTTATGATAACACAGATAAATTTACTTAGGCTACAATCAATGTAAACAGTGTATATTTGGAAGCATTTCTACAATTTTGATGGTGAACTCTTCTGCCTCATGCTTTAATACTATAAATGCTATTCAGTTTTGATACAGCTTGCTGTGATTTTGCTGCTGCTTTAAAGAAAGCATTATTTAACAGGACCTTAATTACACACACTTTTAACCTTACAATGGAAAGGGTCAATTACTTTTACCCTACAGCTTATAGGATCCATGCTTGTTAAATAAATAAAAAGGAAAAAAATAATTAAAAAAATGATTCAGTTGATTTGAAAAGGGAAATAACAGTTTAGCCTCATAGGGCCAATAAAATTACAGCTAATCCTTCTGGGAATCCAAATGGCAATAAAGTGAAAGTGAGTACAGATTAACACATTGTAAATCCACTTACTGCCCAGCAATGTTTACACAAGGATTTGTCATTGCCTGGAACCATTTGATCAGCATTTAATTGCACAGTTTACCATGATTTTTCTTAAGAGGTTACTTTTATTTCCTACAAATATCATGCTATAAAGATCCAAAATGGCATTTAATCAAGGGCAAGAGTATGTACTCGCAACCTATGGGTGACAGAAAATGGGTGCGTTTCTAGGGTTTCATACTGATGACTTAGCAGACTATGAACAAAATAGTGAAATATCTAAGGAAATGCTTCACGTGCAAATGATCCTCTATGCTAATATTCCTCAATTTGAAATGCTAGGGAATGCACTTTTGAAAAGCTATTTGCTTGACTCCAAAACAGCTTTTTCCTTACTGCTCACTTATAATACAAACTGCACTCACATGGAGGCCAACAGCCAGCAAAATCATATTTCCATTTTAACGCCTTTAGATGATCAAAGCATCAGCTTAATATAATCAGCTCAAATCCATTTACCAGTGAGCCTACCACTGTGCCCAGGGACTGTTTTCCTTTCCAACCCTATCTATTCTGGAACAGGTGCTATAATAGTAAATTAATTAGTCTGTGGAGATGCACCTTGTTCTCCATCTCTGCAGGCCTCTTGTGGGTCAGGGCCTTGAGGAAAATGCCATCTGGGCAGAGTTTCCCCCAGAGAAACAATCAAAGCCTACAGATTGCAGACTACAGAGAAGGGTTCATATGACAATTAACCTTATTAGTTTTTTTTTTTTTTTTTAAACGGTTGATAGTGTGTCAACATGTTGGCTCTGTAAATAATTTGCTTCAAAAAAAATCATCAGTGCAACTAATTCAAAGAAATTACTGCTATCTGAAAATCCTCTGGAAAAAAATACTTGCACTGAGAATCTAAAGGTAAATAAGTAGGAAACTGTATCTTTCTAGAATACTTAAAACTTTAACATACTTTAAAAATCGTCACAGTAAAAATCAGTTTTTCATAGAAACCCAGAGACATTTGTGCTAGTAAGTTCTCTTTTTTCCAGCATTGTTTTGCTTTACATCCAGTTAACAACAGAAACAGAATGAAACTCAACACATTTCACAAAGGATATCAACATTCCTCTTGATAAATGTGATGAAGGTTTAAGGTTTAACCAAAGGCCATAAACACACAGGGCCAAATTTTAGATTGGTGGACTTGTTTGCACAAACGACTTTGTAAAAGAAATTGGAATTTAGAACCCTCAAATGCAATGTCATAGAAAAGTAAAATCTCTGTACAATAAAATATTTGCATAATTTCACTGTAGATTTGGCAAGGAACAGAAATTAAGATGACAAAGCAAGAAGAGCATCAAGAAATTTAACCTTGCAGATGATTGAAAAAATAAAGTACATGTAAACTTATAAATATCAGGTAAAAATATTGCAAATTAATGGCTTAGCAAATAACACCTTCAAATGTATTTTAGCTGGATTAAAAAACACTAAATTTGCATCACAATAACAAAGCCAAGTGATTAGTTCCTAAAAAAGTTTTGATGACTTCTGACTCTCTGCTTGTGAATCACTTGAATTGCTCTTGTATTTATTTCTTATTCAACTTATAAAATAATTTCTATAGTGACTTTTATTCACAGACTGATATGCTAAATATTGGAAAAGTGTGCTATTTTGATGGAGCACACATGTTAGACAGCTTTTTCTTGTTCCTTCCACACAGGCCTTCAGAGATTTAGTTTGAGTTTGCTGTTTTTAAAATTCAAATCCACACTGTTTCAAGTGTGCAAGGAAAATTTGTGAAAAGTAAAGAAACAAAGTCAAAATTAATAGTAATTTTTCATTAATCTGTTATAAGCTTTATTAAAAAAAGTATTTTAGTATGCCAATTTTTAAACTATCTTGAATTAAAAAATAGTTCTTTAAGCAAAATTTTAGAATACCATTTACTTAAGACAATTTACAATTATAAACTGGAAACAAACACCATCCCAGGTTCTGTGACAAATATCTTCCACATACCAGACTCCTAGTTCATCACCACTTGCACATGCACAGTAGTATCACTAGGCAATTTACAATTGTCTTAAATACTACTGCAACCATCTACATATGTCTTACCAGTTACTTACTATCCATGCTCTTTTCCATTGTGCATATTTCCAAAACTTTTTCAAAAAGCTGACAAAGTTTATCCCTTAGTCTAAGAGCATTTCTGAAGTTTTCTCATTTTTCCTGTGGGGACTTGGGTGGGGTGGGGGTTGTGTGCAATTCAAGATGAATGGCAGGGTGATAATTGGGAGAGTGGAAAACCACCTGTATTTAGTGTTACTATAAAAAATGGAATAATACTCAAACATATTCCATATTCTCATTGAAGAAGTGTCATTCATAATTGCTAGAATTACTTCCTCTGTACATCACTGAGCTGAAGGAGTGGGCAGAGCAGGACAGAAGATTAACAGAAGAGACACACTAAGGGAGCTCAATGAAGCAGCCAAAGGAGCTGAAATACAATGTGTGTACTCATTGAAGCAGCTGAAAAAGTGAGCTACAAGGGACTGTATTCAATGAAGCAAGCACAAGAGATGGGATGCACTAAAGGGACGAGCAAAAGCCTTCAAGCGCTTCCTCTAGTAAAACACCCATCTCCCTCCCTCTTAATTTTCTCCCCCCCAAACAGAAATTACACTGGATTTCCTATTTGCCACTACTCTTTCTCAGATCAGCAGAAAACACACATTCAGAAGATAATAAAATTGAGTCTTATTCTGACATACTTGATCACAATATGCTAGAATGCTAACAATGCCACAAGTGATATTTAGGCACATCGGTATCACAGAATTCAGGTAGTAAACCCCAAAAGTTAACCTACTTTTTCCCTAGGTGTCAGCACCTTCTCTATCCTCTAAATCTAAGCAGATAAAAGACTTCATGAAAATATCAGACAGCAGCTTTTAAAAACACAAAGGATTTGCATTATGAATCCAGCTAATTAAATTGTATAACTTATCACCACAAATAAGTTCTGATTTTCAAAAGGCAAAAGTGACCAAATGCTTTAATGGAAGAAAGACCCCAACTATAAATAGAGCAGTCAGGATGCATTACTTGAGCCCCTTATCATTCAAAGGTGAAAATCACAGAAAGAGCCACATAGATCTTTACCTAGTTCTATTCTTTTCCTATTTGCTCCCAAGTGCCAATGGGAACAGGATGCTGGGCTATATGGAGCTTTGGTCTGAGCCATCACATCAAGAAATGCATTACACTTGTGCTGCAAGTTAACCTTGGTTGTCTCTTTCCTCCTGTCAGCTGTTGAGCAGTGTTTGTTTTCTGGTCTTAAGATATTTCTCTTTTTTTCACAGAGGTACCACCAGCATCCCTGATGAGCTTTAGTTTGACCAGTGCTGGGTCCATTTTGGAGCAGGATGCAAGTGGCTCTATCCAACCTGGAGGCAGCTCCTAGACTTTTCTTGAATGTTCTTCATCACCCCCACCCAGCCTTGCCAGGTAAATCAGACACTCTGTGTCTCTTAATGATACAAAGATGAGGAAGGGACTTCTACAGATGTCACGAAGATGACTTATGGATCAAGAGGGGGGAGGTATTCACAGCAGCCTAATGAAGCTGATCTCCCTACACACACTTGCTGTAGGAAAAGGCAAAATATCTGCTCTTTTTGAGCTGTCCTGGGGGAGCCTCTCTCCCCACTCCCCAGCAACACAAGAAGCCAAGGCACAGTAGTATCACTAGACTAAACCTAATCCTCATGAGTAACTGCATGCATGATCCCTTCTCTATAATGCTCAGAATACTCTGAATGAAAGAAACATGGAAGTGTAAGGTTTTGGGAGATACACAATGTTCTGTGCCCGTAACATTCAGGACAAAATATTAGCCCTTTTCCATATGATGTTGAAATTACTATCAAGGGTGCATTCTACACAAAGTTGTTAACCAGCTCAATATTTGCTAAAAATGAGATTTCTTCCAAAAGTGAGCATCTTCTTCTAAGCTCAGAGATGCAACAGGGTTACTGAAAGGCCTATATAGTTCAATCAATTTATCACCTTAAAAGGCAAGGTAAAATGCAGCATTCCCTGTATCTCTGTAGTAAATGATGATTATGTTTTTTAAAAAGTATATTTGCATGATGAAGAAAATTTTTGTATTATAAGCAAGTAAATAAAGATATCTGAACCACTGACAGAAAGTAGGAAAATTTGTGTACTTCTCCTCCATTTCCATAATTCTGTTTCTCTAATTTCACACATATTTAGCATCTTGTCTAGGGGGCATTAGTGTATTTGGTGATGAGATGAAGGCAGCCTAATGCAGGCCTGGCAAGAACTCTCTGTCACCAGTCCTCCTGGGTCCAGAGATCAGCACTCTTAAAATACCAGGATTTGATAGAGTTAACACCATCCCCTCGAGCAGATGGTTTGGAACATTCTGTCAATGCTGCCACTGATTACTGCAAACAGCTTCTTGTTACACTGATAGCCCCTCTGGGACCCCAGCAAAGCCCTGGCCAACCTCCACGGGGAGGTACAAACCGTGCTGTCTGTGGGGCTCTGCTAAAGCAGTGAGGATGCAGGGACCCCTGTGCAGCCACCAGCACCTCCACCGCTGCCACTCCACAGCCCACAGCTGCTCACAATGGCAGTCACTGGTTTTAGTTTATTATATTCAACACCTTTTTTTAAAGAGTTTAAACTGTCATACGTCAGACTTGGGCAGTGTTGTCACTCCCTCACACAGCCCAGCCTATTGGGCAGCAGAACACTCTGTGCACTGACAATATTTTCAATATATGAAATATGAACTTATGTATTACATAGTCATTAGCAACATGAATAGCTATGAGTCAGATGAGCCACAATTGATACCACAGCAAAAAGCTTCTATAAACTTGCTCCAATTTATTATTGAATTAATATCTTAATACATTAGTTTTGTATTGCTTAAAATAACTTGCTTATTTAGCTCAACCCCAATAAAAACCACCTGGCCTTTATGGATTCACTGCTGCAGAATTTTGTCAGCCTTGTGAGATCTACATTTTCAAGTCTCAGCTTTTCTTCTAGGACAAACTTGAAGCAGACTTACCAAGGCTGCTCTTTTGTACCTATTTTGGTATCTAACACTACAATATATACTGGTAACAGGAAAAAAAAAAAAAAAGTCTAATTTATCCTCCCAGCTGGAAGTCATTCTGCAAAGCAATTAACTGCTTTAAGGATTAACATGCACTTCGAATTAGGGATGAAGAGCTGGTCTAAGAAACAGAAGTACTGACAAACTTTTTTTTCTATCCCTCAGCTAGAGCACAGAAGAGTTGAGCAAAGCTCATGAGATGAAAAACCAAGAGGCTTCTTCACTCATGCTCCAGCTGGGTTTGTGTCAGGGCCAGCAGACACAGCTCAGCTGCCAGCAGCTATGCTTCCCTCGTGGAGGTCACATCTACTTGTGCCTCTTACAGCTCACTCCAAGCAACATTCTTTTTAATACACATCTTGAAGTTTCATTAATACAAGATCCTCAGGAGTCTCCAGTGGCTCCCAAGAGGTTTCAGGAACACACCAACTACCAGGCTGAGCCTCAGAAGTAAGGAGAACTCAAATAGCCATTAGGTTGACTGAAGGGTAATAGTGGCAAAGTCCAAGGGAAGCACTGCTTTCCCAAAGCAAAACGGACATGGAAGGAAAACCTTTGGCTCTCTGAAAAACTACAGCATACTCAGGCTTCAACCTCATCTCCTACACTAAAGAGGAAAAAGTATTTTTATTCCCTGACAAACTATATTCCCCTCCCCCCCCTCCTCCTGGTCTCTTCCTGGTCTCCACCAATATGAGGACAAGATGCTTTTGTATGTTAAAACCAAACACTAATAAAATAGATGCTGGCATGAAAGCACTTGTGTCATGTGCAGAGTCACATTAACAGTAAAGTTTTTGTTATTTTAATACTCACCAACTGCACACTTAGAACCTCAACAAATAACCATGAACTTATCAACTCTGGTGGCGTTTCAACATCTTAACCTGGCAGCCTCAGGCTGAGTCTAATGGACAAATATCCACCAAAAAAGACAAGTGAATATCAGTGAACTTATTTTCCTCAATCCAGATGGAGACCAAAGGGAGGAAGGCTGAGCAAGCTGTGCCATTAGGACATATGGTCCCTGTGATACAAAGCTGAGGTATATTCCACAGGTTACACAGCAGTTTTTACATAAGAATAGTGTAACTTGGGATTTTTTCATAGAGAATTTTTTTTATACATCAATTTCGGTTTAGCACTTCTAAGAAAGTGTGTTCATTTGGCCTGGTTCAAGTTTACATGCTTAACTGCAGGTATTTGAACCCAACACCCTCTTTCCCTTCCTAGGCACAAAGATTGGATCACAGAATCAGTGAAGAGACTCCCATAGCATTCAGCAAGTGCAGTCTCAAAGTATTGCTGTGATACATATCAAAGCAATTATCAGTAGCAATATTACTCAAACTGATGCTGTTTAGAACAGTATTTCAATGATGCTATTTATTACTTCACTTCCAGGAAAACCACATTCGGCTTTCATCCCAAATAAAAATATTGCAGTTTTGCAGATAAATATCAAAATTCAAACAAACCTTCACTTTTTACAGTCACTTCGTGCACCTACAGTTTTTGAGGCATTTTTTCAATCACAGGAAGAGTCCAGGGGGTCACAGGACAGCTGATGTCACAGCTTGGGAGAACTGAGCATTCAGCATCTGAGGAGGGTGAGTGACAAGTTACACAGCAACACCTGCTGGCAAACCCACCAAGGGGAAGACACCAGTGTCCCCTGCAGAACCTGCACTTGGCCAGAGAAGGGAGAGGATCAGCATCACCAGGGGTTCCATCCGGCAAAGCCTCACCCTGGTGCCTGCATCCTCACTGTGGCATCTCAATAATATGCTTGGGTTGTGAAAAAAAAAAAAAGATTAAAATTATAAAACAGAGTTAAAACAACGGGCTTCAAAAATAGTTATACATACAGGAGACAGGGTTAGAAGCAGGGACACAGTGGCAACACTCCTGACAAATTTACTAATACATGTTTGTAGGGTTGGACCTCATGGTTTTAATTTGTAAAGCAAAAAGAGAATGTTTTTTCAGTCACATTAGCACAGACTATGGCTTTCATTAGAAAGAGTTACTGCCTCTTCCTCATTACATCCCTCTACAATGCTCAGAACACTACATTGTTAATATTTTTTTTTCCTTGGATTTTTTGAAAACAAGAAAAAATTAACCAAGTAAGATTTGTTGACATCCCCCCTATCCAGCGCTGTGGGTGTTCTACCTCAGGGCTGTCACATTTTCTATGTTCATTTCTGCAGGTGCTAACTACATGCTGACAACAACATATGTTACCAGTCTTAAATACGTGGTGATTTGGGCTTTTTTGTTGAGTTTTTTTTTTTTTTTAACCTTGTAATTAAAGAGTGCTCACAGCTTGGAAAAAAAAAAAACAAAACCCCAAGTAAAAGCTGATTCTGCCCAGTGTATTTAACATTCACTCACACTCTCATTCTCTCTCTCTCTCTCATGATTTGGGTATTTCCCGAGTGATGCACAGCAAGAAAAGAAGAGAGGTCGGGGGGGGGGGGGGGGAAGTAAGTTTAAAAAAAAAAAAAAAGCACATTTTGAAAATCATAATATACAGAATAAGCATTGCTTCTCTCTGGAATCATCCTTTTTCCCCTGTGGCTCCTCACTTTTATTTCTGAGCTCTCTTTTTGTTTATTTCCATCTTTTTTTAATCTCCTTAGTCCTGCCAAGCGTGTTATATGTGGTCTCCAAAGGAGTATTTCCTATACATACTGTTATACAATAGGACTCACCTATTGATCTGCAGAAAAGTTGGACTTACACTGTTAATTATAGTATTATTCTTTTTGCCTGTTTAATGTATCGTGCTATATTATTCATTGAAACCTTTACACTGTTCTTCAGGGCAGCACAATATCAACAAGCTACATAAACACACAAGGCAAGGGAAAATGGTACAATTCAGCATAATTTATCAAGTTTTTTTCTTTTATAACTGTTCTGTACACCATACCAGAATACCTTTGGTCAGCTGAAATAAAGTTAGACCATAAAAATCAATTAGAAATATCTCTAGAAATAAATCGGATTACCTAAATTTTGAAAAAGATGGAGTATATTGAAAGCAAGCAATATTATTTCTTATATGATCAAACTACTACAAAGTAAAAGTTTATTTTTAAAAAAGCTACAGTGTTTTTTGAAACACTTGGGTGAAAAAAAACATTTCATTGCGTTCTCTGCAAAATTTCAACGTCACGGTAAGACCAGGCTTCTTTACTGGAGGATTAAAAAAAAAAAATACTCTGAAGAAAATGCAAATTTGTTTACAGGGTTTAAGACAAATCAAAGCACTTTCCCTCCTCATGGTTCTCTTGGACTGTGTAACAGCCCAGGTGGGTCTTTGCATGCTCCAGGAAGGGAAGTTGTATGTACTCCCAGCTCTAATAAAGAGGTGAAGATGTGGCAGGATTAATTCTGGCACAGCACTGCTGCAGTATGCTGCAACTGCTTGGGCTCCAGCAGTGGTGGGAAAATATTGTGCTGCTCAGTTTTAGGCTGTTTCAGCCAACGAAAAAAGAAACTTGAGCAAATATGCCAAATTCGCCTTCATTGAGAAGGAAGCCAAAGAAAACTGGCATGATAAACAGCTCATCTGTGAATTGGCTGTGCAACTCAGACAGAACAATTTCAGGACTGCTTCATCAGTATTTTCTTTCACACTCATAATGGAAAAACTTTTCTGATCCCAGACCAACCCCACTTACATCTTTAACTCATCCTTAACTGTATTCCATCCTGGAAAACACTTAAAAAAATTAAAGGATGCTCCAAACGATATTTAAAAATTAAAAAAAAAAAAGTCTTCTAAACAGTTAGCTTCAGACAATAGAAATGGCTCCTCAGTCAAAAAACCCCAACACTCACCACAGCACTGCAATGTTGAAAATTTTTACTTCATATCTGGTTTTTTTCATACCATGACTGTGTTCCTAAAGCTTAAAATGATTCAAAACTATATAACATACATGGAATCAGAAATTTTATTAGGGAAAATTATATCTGCTAAATAAATACACTATTACAGAAACACTTTGTGTCAGTCAGCCACCAAACACACAGACTCCCCATATTTAACTCTGTGCAGACTTTTCTTAAGAGTTACATCTTACTCCAGTCCCCATAAAGGGTTAAAATACAGATGCTGTGAATGGAATGTATAATCCTTAAGGCCCTGGAGCATTAAGACATATCTGCTCCTTAGGGTCCATCTCTGTCCATAATCAATTTCTTCCCTTGGAGAACATTAATTGTCTCTAATGATAGCTTTCCATCAATACATCCTTGATCTTAAAAGGCCTGTACAGCTTTTTCCTTTATTCAATCAAATCATCTCTACAATTGCCCTCCTTTAGTAAGATAATACCTTTTAAGCCTTGTATTTTAATATAAAAAAATAAGAGGTAGCAGCAAATTCTAATGGAAGTGCTAACATTTGAGAACCAGGATGATGGCTTCCATTATCCTAAATAATGTTTGAAGATTACAGAAAGCACTGTGTTTCAAAAGGTGGAAACTAATCCTCCACTTTCAAATTATTTCTTGTACAAAAATCTGCTCTGACATTGGGAATTTTTGTGCCCCAACTACAGCACTGTATGTTTAAATATTTAAATATGAAAGATAGTTTTCAGCTCTAGAAAGGAAAAAGCAAATAATTACTATTTATAAACAGCAAATGCTGAATAATTGGAGAAATTGACAACCTTAAACACAGAAGCCTTTTATTTTTTCATTCTCTGCTACAGGGGTAGCCTAACTGTTCACTGAAACCACTATATAATTCCAATCAGAAGTTCTAAAATTATTTTATTTCGTGATGCCTCAAAACCTCAATCTCCTAGTGACCCACTAATGTGTCTTGCTTTCCCCACCCCTTCCCTTCTTTATACACAATTTTCAAAAGGCATGGAAATTTTTTGCTACTCAACAGATTTGTTTCCATTCAAATAGAGGATTTTTCTTGAACTTCTTTATCTAGATAGTCCAGCACCAGCCTGTGTTTCCACCCATATTCTAAGATGCCTTTCTGCTAAATGGCACTATTGTTTATAATGGCTCAAAGATCTCAAACTGATACTGATGGTACAAAAGATCTCAAACCTTTTGAATTCTTTCCTTGGTATTCTTTATATCCAGTAGGAGTGTGAAATAATTTTGGTGATGCCTCCTTCTTATCTAAGAAGGGCCACAGAGAAGTTTTGCTGCAACTGGCTATCATCCATCACTGACTGCAATATTAGAGCCTTTCACTTACTCAAAAATCATTACAGACACACAAATAAAGTCAGTAGATTTACAATTAGGAAAGTCACAAAAAATCTAAAAATCATGGACTGTGTGCACTTTCATTTCATTCTCACACAGGTATGCATGTTATCCTATCAGGTGTTCATTTTAGTGTTTGGTATGTTGCAAAATATTGATGGCAAGAGCAGTAGGACAAAAAAAAAAAAAAAAGCTAGGAATATGAAAAAAGAAATATAGGTAGGTAGATACAATCAATCCAACAGCTATCAAATCTAAACAAAACAAAACGAGGAGGGGGAAAAAAAAAAAAAAAGATACCAGTTAACAACCTAGATAAGAGATGAAAATTGCCAGCAAGGCAGATCAAGTTTATTCAATGCCCTGATAAGCACCTATTTGCTCTTCCCCATAATGCTCTCTCAGTATTTATAAATTATCATTTAATTATGCTGGCAAGTGGTAATTGTCAAATAAAGCTCAGATAGGCATAAGCCCTCAGGCTGCACATGACAGAAAAAAATATCTGTTAAAGCTGGGCTGATTCACACGCTTAGGAAATAATTTCCTTTCTTCTTTTTATCCTTGCCAACAAATTATATGAACTGGCACTTTGTGCTTTGTAGGCATTTTGAAGTCTATGCAGATTACAGGAAAGAAAAATTAGTTGTTTCAGTATCTACCATTCCTAAATTATTCTGCTGATTTAAGACACCATGTTCTGTTTCAACAAAAGAGTGACAAAAATCCAGGAATCAGAGCCTTCCCTGCTTTGAATTTATGCCCAGGGTCACTTTCAATTGGGTAAATCAAGATTTGGGGAATTATTGAATACTGTGCATAATAGATTCGATACAGAGCAATAGTTGAAATATGACATTTATCCCATTAGGATAGAAACACTAAGTAATATTTTTTAAAAGTGTCTGACTACCTAGATTCAATTATAGACCCATTAAATATTCTTCGATATACACACACTCTGACAGAGACACAGGCACCCAAAGAGGTAAAGGATTTTTTTAGTTTGCAGAATACAGATCCAACTACTGAAGTAAACAGAAAAAAAATACATGGAAAAGAAGTTTAGTGCTGTTAACAATAAAATCAGACTCTTAAGAACTTTAATCTGGGATGTGTGTCTGTATAACAGATACAGATTTACAGCACATTGCTTGAAAAATTTGCTACCAGTGCAGTTGCTCGATCATTACTGCCAAAAAAAGCACCAACGTTGTTTTTTTTCTGTTCAGTTATCGTGAGACAAAAACTCAGTGACAGACAACCAGCATTAGCATACTGAGTCTCTTCCCCTGTCAGTGCAATGCTGGATGCTGCTTTACTGGATGGGTACTTCTGTGCATCATAAGTCCCTTCAAAGGCTATTCAGGATCCACAAAAAGTCTGTCTCTCTTCCTTTGAAAATAGGTGTATTTTGAGCACAGGTGTAATTTTTTTCCTCCCCCCCCAGAGTTTAATAGAATTTCTCTTGCATTTTTATGTGTACTCTAGACATAATTAACTTACATTAAAATCTGATCTGTTATTACATGGCTGAAGTCATACGTGTTACCTACAATACTGGTATATCCCACATTATCTGAAACCAGTCTGAAGCAGCCCCTGAGACTTCTGAATCTTTCAGAAGGCACTAATAAAGGAGATTAGAATATTTTCAGAAAAATCCATTTTGCTTTCAGGCTACCAGTAACCCACAACTACACAGTATAGTTAACATATTCTCAGCACTCAGCAACAGGAAAAACACTTATGGCAAGAAGCACTGAGAGCAAGAACGGACTGTACAGGACAATATTCTAACTTTTATGGAATAACTACAAATTCTTCTAGTTTAAAAGTTTTATGTAATTCTAATTTAAAAGTTCAGTCAATAAGCAACACTGCATATGGACTGCTTCAAACAGATACTTCCTGTTACTTCAGAGCAGCTGTAAAAACATAGCCCACCACCAAGCCTTGTCTCATGACTAGAATGATCTGCTGCCACTTCTCATAGTCTCATGAAAACATCTTCCTCAGGAGACTCAGAATTCGTGCCCCAGGCTTTGGATAACACAAAGTTTGGCCAAGCAGTGTAATCCACAGGTTAGAGCAGATGTTCAAAAGCAGCTGACAGCCAGAAGGTACTGGTGGGGCTGAGGCCAGAGCAAGCTAGTGTCTGATGCTCTGCATAAACTAAGGAGATGATCCACATAGGAACAGCTTTTAGCCTCACTGACAGTCACTAGAGAGTTGAAGCTCCATACCAATTCCCATAAATAGATGCAGTCCTTCTATCAAACATTCTTCATACATAGAAGATACAGGAAAAAACTCAAATAGGAACACTTCCTCATATATAGATCCTGCATTCAAAAATTCTACATGTTAATCCCTGCAGGGGAGCATTGCACCTTTGTACCTTACCTATCTGTGTAGTGAATCAATGCCAAATCAGAAATTTATGCTGAAGAAGACTGCTGTATGAAAGAATCAGGATTACTTTTGCCTTGGTAGATTAGTTTCTCATGCTCAGGATCCAACTAATACACTGGCTGCAAAGTTATCAGAAGATAGACCACCACTGAATCTATCAGCATAAAGGCTTTAGGATCTATTTAGGACTTTATTCCACATTTTCCTCCCCCCTCGTCCCCCATAAGGCTATAAAACAGAAATTAATCTGGTTAGCCATATTGATTTCCAGCAATAATTTGGCAAAGGACATATTTTCTTCAAGCACTGAAATGAATTTTGCATTAATTCAAGAGAAAAGAACGCAACTGCTTTTGTAACACTGCAGTCCTAGCCTAGCTGTAAGAAACTATTGCATAACAGGGCAAGATAACACAGAAAATTTAGGTGAGCTCTGATACTGATGTAGGTTTTGCATTTACAGCAGAACAAGAAGGTTTTCCCTCTAAATGACTTTTCCCATGAAATAATTTCATACTAAGACTAACCTCCATGGAAGAATTATAGTAAAAGCCCTTTCCAATGTATATGATTCTAAGATTGTAAATAATTACATACCAGAGTGGGAGGTGAAGAGGTTTTCTCCACACATCAGCATTTTTGCTATTCTCCTTTTATTACTTTGGGTTTTTCAGGTCTTTCCAGATATTTTGTAGAGTTAGTAAATGATCCATAAACGGTAAAGGAAGAAACAACTCACTTTTGAAAACCTTCTGCTTATCTACACATACATTTTGACATCTTTAATCATTAAGTTGGCTGTGGAAAATGCATCATATGGCCCATCGTAAGTAGCAACAAGGGAACTCTGAAAGCTTCTGCTCTAGAGGAAACCTGCAAAACAGCAATCTTCTCTATTAGCAAAGACTATAATGCTGTTCCTGTCAGAGTTCTTATGTTTATGAGCCTTTGCTTGCACAATAATATTTTGTTGCATTTACACAGCATGTAATATTTTCTAAAGCTACTACTCTTGCTTTCTATAGAGAAGAACAGCTTGAGGAACAGAGTCCTGTATGGCATAAATTCCTACTGATACTGTTGAAACACATGAATTAGTATTATAACAGACTTCCAGCCTGAAGCAAGTAATACCTGACAGCACCCTTCTACTGGCCTAATCTAACTTCCACTGAAACCATCTCTCCTCTGGTCAGAGGAAATACTGTACCTATAGTTGCTGGGAGACTTCTCCTCTCAAGTGTTCGTACTTATGGCCAAGAATGCAAAAATTATGCATGGCCTAATGAAATATGATTTGATATTCAAATCTATATGGACTACTGGAAAGAGTCTGCAGCTGCTTTTTCTCATCTTGCACAACAAACCTCTACCTTTATTATGGCATTAGTGACTTCCTATATTTTAATTTGAAAAGAACAGGTCATGTAAAAATCTTGTCACAGGTTGACTTAAAATGGTCCTGTGACTATAAAATATAATGAAACCTGAGCATTTTTCTGTCATTTGAATTGATAATTACATCTTTGCCACAGCATCCTGAATATAGTTCAAGAGAGAGGCTGTAATTTCCAGCAGTCTTGCTGATTTTTAACAAGTTCAGTAGGACTTTTCCATGAGTGATATAACAATAAGGACCAGAATTCAAAGTGTCTGGTTTTAGAGACTCAGGATGTCTTTGCCTTTTCAACTTAATGCAGTAGATTTTCATTTTAAAATCTGCTTATTAATATATTGTTTCAATTTTCTTTCAGATCATCCTGAGAAATTAAGAATATTAAGGCCTTCTTGAAGATAGTTTAGCATGTCCCAGAAACTTATGAAACTCATGAAAAGATAATTAAGTCTTCCTGAAAAATCTTAGTGGACTGGAAAATGTGGATTTATCAGCTATAAAAGTAATTTCTCAATAACAGCCTCACTCTCTTTTCAAGGAGTTTTCTTTATGAAAATATTTCATCACATATATAAAAAGGTTTTAGTTCAATTGTGCTCTCATCAAATCACTTAGGAATCACATGAAATACATATGCCATGAGAATACACAGCTTACATGCAATTTAAAATTAAGTCAGACCTATGTACTTAGATCTGAAATCTCACTGAAATCTTATGAAAATCCAGATGTAAATTTATAATGCAAGCCTGGCTCATTACTGCAACAGCATTAACAAGATACTTCTCTTTACTTTCCATATGGTAGAATCAATTAAATTAGAAGCATATAATGGAATATAAGTTCTCCTGGAAAGAGAGGATATTTTGGCATTCAGCATCATCTCAGGTTGTACACTGTAATTTAATTAGCTGCCTTGCTCATGGAACAATTTGCTTTTTTTCAAAATACATTTTTTATTTTGCTTACAAACTGCTATTATAGTTATAGATCTATATAATCCAAGCTCCCTCATACCCAGCTTGGAGGGTGCACCCTGGAGGCAAGAAACAGAATGTGCCATGACTACTACTAGAAAATAAAGCATGCCCCCTGGCTGGCCACTTGTGGCCAAGAAAGGCTGTACAATACTGCAATATGCCCAAGCTTGACCAAGTAAGAAAATCTTTTGGGGCTTATTTATCTTGCCACAATCCTCATAAAACTTTTAAGAACTCATATACTGGGTATTGCTACTTTAATTTCAAATCTGTTTGAGTTTAGCCAAAAAGTGTCAAAAATACTGGGCAGAAATGTGGACAGACACAGGGATAGGGAACATCACTGCACAATAATTAAGGAAGTTAGGATTTCCTAAGAGGGTCACATCAAGAGATTTGGAATCAACTTTATTTATACTGACAAGATTAATTTGAACTTCTAAAGTGCTCCAAGAAAAAAAAAATGCTGTGAAAGTACTAAGAACATTTTTCAGTCTGTTCTTGTTAAAATAGAACATACAAAACTAATTCAGACAGTGAAGGCATCCTTTATCAGCATGAGGCTGGAATTCCCAGCAGCCTGTGCACGATTACATCCTCAGCTACATCTCCAGTGAGATGACCTGGACAACCATGGCTTTTTTTCTCTTGTGAGGACAGGCAACATTCAGGCCTGAGGACATTCAGGGTATTTCTGGTATGCACTACATGTTAACATTTCAAGAGACCTAAAAACCTGCTAACAATAACAGCACTATTTCTCCTTCTAAAAAGCAGTTGTTGTCCAGTTCCACTTTCTCTGAAGAGTCTAACCTTGATGTATGTTGATAATTATAAGCTGTGATTAAATTTTAGATCTGAGAAATTTGGATTGGTTTGTGTAACGTGGACAAGAGGAATTTACACAAGTCTTCAGGTGCTGCTGGCACAGCCACTGAGACTGAACCTGGATGGAAAAGAGCAAAGGTACAAGACAGCCTCTGAGGAAGCTCCAGTCACCTCAAGAAAAATCTCCAAATGTGTGCATGAGGTCAGGTTTGGGACTGAAAACCCCTCATTTGCTGAAAGCATTTTATTACCTTACATTTATAAATGAAGTTGCACACACTGTCCTATAGCCTAGTATCTTGTCCTAGTGATTATCAAAGCTTCATAAACAGCAGAAAAATATTGATGTATGATTTGTTATATAAATTATTTAAAATTGGATTTAAAGAATATTGTTTGGACTTAAACATTTTTCTGCCCTTATATGCTTCTTTCAGCCTTCCCGTGAATTTTTCATATAATCTAATCCATTTTATATTTCTATATACTCTAGAAAGGTATCAGTGAGCATCCTGCAATTACAACAAACCTAAATTATGAAAATACATAATATACTTAGGAAACTGTTGCAATTTGCCAAGCTTCTTCTGTGAAGAATACTTACAAATGGGAAATTACTTGAAGGATAATACAAAACAATTTTTAAACAAAATTTAATAACTTTTTAATAACTTCTTGGGGTATACCCTAACATATTGGAGGGTTTTTCCATGATATAATTGAAAAATGCTTTCCCCCCAATTATTCACTAAAAGCTACATAGAATACATAATATATTGAGTTATAATTAATTTTGTAACTATTGGCATTGCACAGGCTTTTTTTTATACCCAACTCAGTGTGCTACAAAAATTATAGCACTCATTCTCTATGCATGTAGCTTTTAACATTTCATTAAGAAACTATTTTGCTGCCAATAGAGCAGCAGTGAAGAAGCTGTCATATTTCTAGTGCAGCTTTTCCATTTTAAGAAATACAAAACTGTGTTATTTTCTCTATCATTTATTTCCTTCATTATTATATAACAGGATATTTATGTTCTTCAAATGCATTCCCTGATGAACTCTGCCTTCAATTAAATATTCAAAGAAACCATTAAGATCATCCAGTCAGATCACTGGGCCATATAATTTCAGCTATTCCTGTACTGTGCCACATAACGTGTGTTTGTGACTGCCTCATTTCTTCTCTCTGGAGAGAGTGTATTTTCCTTTCTTCTCCATTAATATCCTGATTAATATATCCTTCCTCACTCAAGTTGGGTTTTCACTGTGACATATCATTTTGCTTCAGTAAGTGAACATATAAAATGTATACCCAAAGTCAGGTTTGAAAGCCATGTAACCACTGACCTATTGCAAACAATGGGTCTTCCATAGTGGTAGCTTTGCCAGGATTAGTGTGTTTCCATGAGATAATCAACTATGCATTTTGTGACCAGCTCACTCACATCCTGGCAAAATGATCTTGCTGGGAGGCAGACTGCATGCTTCACAACCAGGAAATGGACAATGACAGATAGGCTGCATTTCCATTTACATGTATCCTTAATTGTTGTCACTGAAAAAGACGTGCCAAACACTGACACAACAGATCATTCAAAATAAGTTATGTATTCATGTTAAGCGTTATTTATCTAGACTGCAGAGGAAAACAAATATTGCTCTTTCTCCCCCTCTTCCTAATTAGCCAATTGTTTCAAATGCTTTTTGTTAGGGATTGAGCAATTTATGTTCTTTAAGCTTGTCATAAAGATAACGCTTATTATGAACTATGCTAAGAATACAGTACTAATTCAGATGCCTTTCTTTTCTGGCTACACCATAATGAAGATGTTTGCAGGATTCGTTTATTTGATTCTGTCCAGGGACCCTCCTGAAATGTATTTAAAAATAGACACAATAAAACACCCATGCTCAAAACATCATTGGCATTTTTTTGTGTGACATTCTAATAACAGTGATATGGAGCCCTGTTAAAATTTGATGAAAGAAAAAAGCTGCATTAGCAGATAGGAAATGGGAAAAGAATAGTCTAGCTAACTCTGTTTAAGAAAAGCTGAAAATTCTGCTATACAACAACCTCATTAAGACTGCTTTCAAAAGGTGAACAAAAGAAACCCTCAAAAAAGATTCAAGATGATAATAGTAACTTGACAAAAACAACTGCATAGTGAAAAATAGCAATTTCTATTACTGGAGACCCCCTGACTAAAATCACAATATATTATTTTATTGTTGCTTCTGTTATTATTTTAATAAAAAGACTCTGGTCTTTCATTTCCTCAGCAAAGACCATTCATCTTGACCACATCACGAAGTGAGCAAGGATTTTCTCAACAAGGGCAAGGAGTTGGTCTGGGTCCCCACATACCAACACTCTCACCTCCCATTCTGTCCCCTTCAAATTTCTTTGTTACTACAGTTTGATCAAAACCAGAAATTAAACACTTTTACTGAAGATGCCAAACGAGAAAAAAGTCTCACCAGACTGAAGGCAGATCTAAAGTGGGTGAATATACTGCATGGAAGAACAGAAACACGATGTACAGAGGAGACCTGCTCTATACTTAGACAGGAGAAAAACCAAACAAAAAACTGATTGCTTTAAGAAAATAAAATCTTGTTTCAGGACATACTTGCCACAGTTCCGATTTTAAACAGTATCTCATGGCTAAAATCACTTTTTTGTAATACTGGAAGAGCCCATTTCCACAATATTTTACAGCCCAACAGGCAGGCCTACCCCTACCTCTCGTCAATGATGAATCCTTTCTGTGATGCTAATAGATCATTCCACTTTGAATGAAGATGCAAAATTATTTAGGTACACCTTGTTTAATATGACAGTTTAGTAATTTTACATATGAAAATTTGCTTCAAAATGTGTAAACATTGAAAGAGTCTTCACTTGTGGTATCAGGTCTCCTACCAGCATAAAGATTTTTTTTTTTTCTGACCATTCAGGCACCATCAGCTTAACTATATCTCCACCAGGTCAGTAAACAGGTACTATGGATATGACAGCAGAGAGGAATACAAGTTAATTTTGCATACATTTAATATAAACCTACAGTCAGCATTGCTACATAACCAGTTTCCATACCTGAATAACTAAATTGGCTTTAATATTTAGAGAGTGAAAACAGAATGCAGCTTAATTCAGATTTAGTTTTATTCACACCTTGCTTTTACTTTGACAAATAAATCAGTATTCTTTCACCACAGTAAACGGCCTGACCTTAGAAACACCAACTATTAGTCATTCTTCACACTTTCAAAACCCAAATTTGTTACAGAAGGGCTCATCTAACTTCACACAGGTGTGTTCTTGGTAAATCACCAGCCAACCTCAAAACTAACAGCTTCCATAGTAGATCCTTACACTGGCTAATCCTGTTTCTGTTTTATCAGCATGAAGCTGATTGTGGCCCATTACAAATTACCTGGAAAACAGACAACCCCACTTGTAAGCATTTGTGCTGTATTACATGGCAGAATGAAAGGTTTGTAAGTAAAATTCTTAAAGAAATATTATAATAGCATTAATATCCAAGTACAAGGCTCAGATTAGAGTCTGCTGTATTCTTATAGTCTTACAGGTACATTATGCTGTCCTGTCACTTAGCAATCCCAGGGTTTCGATGAAAGATGTGGGAATTAAACCCTCCCAAAAAATCAAGAAATTAACCCTTGCCTCAGCTTACCCAGTTGTAGTATCTTATGATAAACTACAGATGTATTTTTACAAGAGTGCATTGAAGTTTATTTTCTCTTCAGTATTACAGAAAAAGCTTTTGTAGAATACTCAAACATACTCTGATAACAGATAAAGGACCTCCTGAATTGGTCTAGAGAAATTTATTGCAGTTTACCAACTCTTCTCCACGAGCTCCAAATTCCTGTGTCATTTCAGGAGTAACCTAGAGAACCATGACTTGGACCAAACCACATCCTTGGCACACCTTTGTCACTCCACATTTGATACCAGCTGGTGCCTAAACTTTTCAGATTGAGTATCTTTAGACTTAAGGATAGGCTGATTTATTTTTACTCAATGCACTTATTGACTTTTCCCAGTGCCACAAAAACTGTCAAATAAGCTCATAATATTAAAACTCCATGGGAATTGCCCATTATCCATTTACTGGTCTGTATCAAGTCCATTAGGACAGGCTGGCAAAGGATGGAGGTCAACAGACATATTTGCATCTACCCATCTTTCTAGGACCATTAGACCATAAATTCAGTACACACAAACTTCACTGTAGGAGAAGGAAAATCTTTCTACCATGTCTGGCTTCCACTGCATCCAAAACAGAAATGTAAAGTAAAAGCATTTTGATGTAAGAGTGATTTATTTATACCACAGCCCCTCTTGATCCACTGAGGTGAACCATATTGCAGAACACAGTCATCACAGGTCTTTTTTGTAATAGGTTGCCACATCATGTTGTTACAGGCCTGATATTCCATTTAGCACACAGCTGCATACTGACTACAATATAGTTATGATATTAATATAATTACACATTCTATATGTAATAGGCATTTTAGAACGTATAATAGCAGAATATCACAACAAGAGACAATCTGGAGTCCTGAATATATGCACAGATACTTTAAAATTTATTTTCCTAGCCTGATTTGGTCTACCTCCATCACACTGATGTAAAAGGGAACACTCACCCAGGCAAGGTCACCAGAGTCCTTTAGGAGGAAATAGTGCACAACCTGAATCACAACTGATGCAGTCCTCCACTGGAACCAGGCAACTCTTCACCAGCTTAAGGGCAGAGAGCACCAGAAAGGTGCAAGGCTCCAGACTCCTCAGACATGAGCATGCTATCTCTGCAACACTCTCAGGCTGACTACATTAGAAAAAGAACAACTCCACCAAACAAACTCGTGTAATTCCCCACATCATTACTGATGGGCTAACCAAGTCATCTAAAAGAATTTCCCTATTCACTGAGCTTTGTGTAAAATATCCAGCCCTCACGGTGCAAGAACAATACAAATGGATAATCAGGGGTATTGATTTCATAATGATTAATGGATATTGTACAGTATCTTTTTTGCACTCTGCTTTCCTTACACAGCCAAAGCTTCTACTAACGTCACGGGAGCTTCTTGAGTGAAGAATGCTGGACTAGGTAATTGTTTTTGCACTTAAGGGCATCTGGCTCCATTTGTTTTGAGCATAATAAAAGCTCATACTTGTACAGTAATTTAGCATTTCTGAATAAACAGAAATTGTGACTCATAATTCTCTATCTTCTTGTCCTCATTTCTTCAAAAAAAAAAAATTGAGTCACTGTTGTTTAATCCGATAATTATGCAAACACTACATCTTACACTGGAGGAGAAAATGTTAACACATATTGAAAAACCAAAATGCGTAGAACTATAATCTGTATGATAAAATGCATTACTCTGTTTAAAAGGATTGTTTTACAGAAGCAATTAACAATCAGCAATCATGTAGTTCAGACCGGTGTTTTGATGCCATCTGTTGGAGCAAGTCTTCACATTCCCTAGGATGAAGCTATAATTTTCCGTTTATGATTTCATTAGATGCATGGAGTATAACAGCTACAAAAAGAAAGAGGATTTCACCAAACAACTTTCATTTTAGGAAAAGCTGCTCTGAAGAGTTGTTTGACATAAATCTATTTGTAAGACAGGAAAAAAAATAGTAAATCTTCAGTGATTACCACAACTAACACATTCTAGTGTTCAAAGAAACGTTTCAGCAGCTTTATTTTCTATTAGAAAATTTTTGAAAAAATTTTATCAACAGGATATATTTCACTTGATTGGAAAAACTGTAGTAGAAAGTACTCGGAAAAAAGGTATTTTTTTGCTCCTTGCTAAAAATTGATGTTTTTCCAGTGGAGCAGAGTGTTACATTGTGTATCATACACAAATACATTTGCTGATTTTATTAATTCATTAAATACTTGATTAAATCTTTGGGGGATTTTTAATACACTAGAGGGAGCTAGATCACTACATTGTACAAAAACAATTAGCTGAAAGTTCTTTAAGAAGTATTCTTTATATTTCTCTAGCTGACACACATTTCTGTATGACAACACTGAAACTGAAGTCCCACAATATACCAGAGATTATTAATAAAAAAATCCATATAAATGAATTAAAATTACTAATTACTTTAGTTTTTATTTTACTGTTAGACACTGCTTCAGTGTATCCAGAAAAACAAACCACCTTCTAAATAACACAGAATCATCCTTCTTTTTCTGCTAGTACCACACATCATGCAGATTCACTTCTATAACACTGGCAACTATACTATTAATTAAAAAACAGCATAAATAAGCAGTGCTGTTACACTAAACACTTTATTACCCCTTTATTTTGTATTACTATTCAATCTCACAAAATGTTTTTTTAAGAGTATAAAGAATAAACTGATTATACATGTCCCGTGCTCGTTTTAGTCTTCCAAAATGCATTGATTTGTGTTTTTTTAAAAAGACACTAATCAACTTAAGATGGCAGGAGAATCTTTTGTAGAAAAATATAAAAAATTCATCTTGTAAATAATTCTTTTAAATGCTGATTCCTTTCAACTATTATGGTGGAAATAGTCCAGTCAGCTGCAGCTCTCAAAATCAAGAACAGACTAGAATACCTGAGTGTGAAATTTGTTATGCTGACAGTTGCAGAAATACTTACATTAGAAAGTGCTTGGAATAATTTTGAAAACTTTAAGATTGTAATAATGCTGTTACAACTGCTTTTCCAAAATTACAAATACCCTACATGTATACCTACCAACAGTACACATGCATTGTATACTCATTGCACCACTGCTGTCCTATCCTAGCTCCTCTACACTACAAGAAAATCTCAAATTCCACAAGATGAACAAATGTACTCAACAAGTGATACACTTTGACAGAAAATCACGTACAAAGAGGGAAATATTGAGTGGAGTGGCCAATATTTTTTATTGTTCTTACTCTACTACAAAAGCAAATGTTTCTTACTTCAGAGACTTTAGTAAATGATTGAACAGATGACCTTTCTTCACTAAAAGAAAATTACCTTATTTTTCATGTCTTAATAGAGTAGTAAAAATATTCAGTATAGTAAGCAGATTCAGCAGATAAGTAGGGAAAACCACCTCAGAGTGTTTTTCTAGGGCAAAACACAAAACCAAGAAAGCTGGTCCTGCACTGAAATTATTTTTCATGCATTCATAATTCCATCAACTACTGAATGAACTAATCCCACAGGTGTTACAGACTAGACAATTTTTATTGATTGTACACTATATCTCACCAAGAGAAGTCTCATGCATGTTTTAACTCTGCAGAAGACCAGAACAAATACTGATACCATTTATCATGGAGAGGTTGAACTACCCAACAACTCTGAGGAGTTTTGCAACTAAAGCAGCTTAAGTTCTTTGGTGAAACATTTTTCACTGCAGCTCCAAAATTAGGTACTTCTTTCAGAGTGAGCAAGATAAAGAGGATGTAATTACAAAACTGTTCTGGGCAAAGGTTTGAAATTATGGATATAAAAAGCACCATTGAAACATATTTTGATTCTAGTCTGAATTTCAGTTTAGTTTGGGAATTATCACCTCTGTCTCTGAAGCATCTTTTAACAACAGTAACTCTTGGCTATCAATAACCTTCTCCCATGTAGATTATTGCATCCTGACCAAATCACTACATGGATTTTAGGAGAAGAATAAATCTAAAGATTAAAAACTTTTAAAGGTTTCATATTGCAAGACAAGCTTAAAAAAAACCCAGACAACCCACACAACACAACTGTATGAAGTATTACAATAAGGTTCTTGCAAAGACCAATTATGAGATAATTGCATTACTAATTACTTATTCATAGAACTGTTCACTTGCTGATATATCCAAAGGTTGTTCTTGTTGTCTTTTTGTCTCAGTAGTACACTAGATCATATTTTGCTGATTAATACGAGGTACCTTTTTAGAAGGAAATGTTTCCATATAATTCCTATAATTCTTATATATTCTTAATTCTTATATATATATTTTATAATTCCTATAATTTCCATACCTGTCTCACAGAAAGTCCGATTTTTAGAAGAACAGCAATGAGTTATCTTAAAATTAATCCCTGGACAAGAGTAAAAATTTATCCCATTTTACAAACTTCTACTGTGAATGCTTTACTTCCCAAATTGTCCTCTGGATTTCTTGGTGAACAATAATATTGAAGAGGAGTTTAATGGACAGAGCAATACAAATGCCCTCTCAGAGACACTGCACACTGCTTGCACACCAGAGAAGAAGTACTGCCACAACTGGCATGATCTATTCAACACATTATGAGTCAAGAGGAATCTTATCTTGAAAGAAAATTTTTGCCAAACACAGTCCAGAAGTTCATTTGAATTAAACTCCAATGAAAGTCAGAGATGTAACACAAGGATGAGGCACTTGCTCATCTTCCCATTCCTCTCACACTGAAAAACTTCTGAGCAAGAGCAATGGTTTCACTTAAGTAAAAGCAAGTTTTCAAACAAACTTGCTAGTTAGAAAGAGATTCTGATGAGTTAACTAATTGGAGACGCATACTATTGATTTTCTATGTTAATCAATCACTTCAAAAGCAGAATGATACAGACCAAGGTGCAATTTCCAGAAGTCAGGCTTTTCTATTGTGGGTTTTTTTGTGTGTTTCTTGTTTGTTTGGTTCCTTAGATAAGGGCTGGTTTTTGGTTAGTTGGTTGGTTTGTTTTGTTTGTTTTTCATACCCTTTTAAGTTGTGTTGCAGCATTACAAAGGTAAATCTGGACAAGAGTTTTTATTTCATAGACTCAATTGTAGTAGAACCAGTATCTTTATGTGTACAGAATCAAAATTATTTTTAAAAGATACATATTTATGATCTCTTGAAAACATAAGAAATCAATTTTAACAGTGACTGCACCAACAAGAAAAATAGCAAACTTGAAATCAAACCCCTAGATTTTATTTAAGTACTGCTAGGATTATAAGCATTCACATATACTCTCTATGAAGAATAAAGTGAATACACATGTTCAAACACCTCTGAAAATATCAAAAGTAGAATTCTAATCAAAGGCATATATTACAGTTTTATCTTCTTTGTCCAGAATACCTCAGAAATATGAGTGACCAGTTAGTACAGATAAAGAAAACAGCAGGTTGGTACTTGTTGAACCGCAAAACAATTACCCCTCTATGTTCTAGGTTTATTATTATAAAAAGTTGATAAAATTGGCCTCAAATACATGTAACTTTGTACATCAGAAAATGTATGTGCTGAGCAATTTGAGTTTTGTATTTAAAATAATTTTCAAGTGTGCATATTGACGAGCTGATTCATCTCCACAAAGAGCAGCACTATTTACCTTCATTTTTTTTCCTACTAGCAGAAACAAAAACTGGTCTAATTTTTCTTAGTTACTCAAAATGGCCAATCTTTTCCTTAAAAACTTTATGGATAACAAGCATTATACTTTAGCAGCTAAGCCAGAAGAATATATCAATATATATAAACACATTTCCTACTCTGCAAGAACTATTGCAGTGAAGATGCAGACATTGCAGTAATAATACTAAAAAAAAAAATCTTAAATTTAGCACTCAGGCTACAGGGGAAAAAGTCTTCTCCCAGTTAAAGTTGTTGCTTACAACAGGGAATTGGACTCGTGTCTGATGATCACAGGTCTGAGTAATGCCAGAATGTAGCACTGAAATTACATTTTTGCTCTTGGAGCACAGGCAAGTTTTACTATACTTTTCAGTTGGATATCATCTAGGTTGCTTTCACAAGGTTTTCAGAAAAAAATGCAGACCTACTAGAAGTCTCATAACATAAATTGTATGCACTGATTAAAAACCTCAAAGACACTTCTCAAGCTCTTAATTTTGATAAGAACATAACTAAATTTAAAATACAATTCTGTTATTTGCCCAGCATTCAGGAAGCTGCATAACAAATGAATGTTGTTCCTTCCTTAAACACACACACAGAATCCATGCTGCAAGAGAACATGAATACTTTAATATAACAACATTTTTTTTCAGTCTTTAAAACATGAATATTTAAACAGAAGACATTTTTCCCCATGCAGAAGCCTAAATAGAAGCTCTTATCTGAAATAGTAAAAGCTGTTATTTTTTTTTTTTTCCAAGAGGTTTTAGGCTGTATAGAGATAGTTACATACACAGGCATCTCAAATGAGAGGGCACCATACGTCCATGTAATTGGTTGCTTTTTCTTTTTCCTCAGCAGTCTGTACAAAACGTGAAAATGTGCCTGCTTCTGACTAGCCATTAAAAGGCAGTGGTTGCACCATACTGTGATTTGGGGAGCTGAAGAAAATAGCCAGAACTGACTGATATCTGATAAACAGTAACAGGAGTCAGTTTATTGCACCAATCGTTAAATAATGGTGCTGATTATAAGGCTGCTAACTGCAGATGCTGTAATTGTCTGTCATAAATCTTAGTCATTTGTGACAGGAGCACAATGAAAGAGAGCATCTGCTTGAGGGCAAATGACTTCTGATAAATATCAGCTCTGCTAAAATGTACTTGGATGTGTCTCAATATTTTGGAGAGCCATTCATGTTGCTTCCACAAATGTGAAGTTATTATTGGTTTGTATTGATTTTGCCACCTTGGTTTTTTTTTTTTTTTTCTTTTTAAAGAGACAGAGTCAGAGAGTGACTCAAGGTTGAGTTGAATTGAATCTCAGCTCTTTATCTGATCTACTCATTCCTCTCAAATGCATGTTTGAGTGGAAAAAAAAATAATTGCACTTTTTCAGAAGATTGCTGTGCAGAAACACAGCCTGCAAAATTCAATATGTAGTTCAGCTTTTTATTTTGTCTCTTAAAGAAACTTCTTACTGAAAAGAAGCATTTTTCTAAATATTTTTACAAGCATTTCTAAAGGTTTAAATTAGTTAAAATAAGGGTCAATTAATTAAAATAAGAGTCAAGCTATTTCTGGCAGAAAATAAAATGCAAATTTAAAAAGGTATCACAAAGCACATTGCTGTTTTCAGAATAATCAACAGTATTACACATTCAACATATAGCACTGCAATAAAATCCATCAAGTTCTGCCATTCTGGGCCTTACTGAACAGTGCCTTAGTTCTTAATCTTATAAAAACTTATCAATTAGAAATCTACTGCAGTCTAGTTTCACCATCAGCAAAAGCTGTGCACATGTATGTCCATATTTAAATGTGTATTTCTTGGTGGTGGTCTCAACACATCACCAGGATTACACTCAAAACATTTTCACAAGTGAAGGTAGAAATCCTGACATTTAAAATTAAGAATTTTACTGGTAACAGGCCATTAGAATGTATAATGGTAATAGAATAGATATAACCATTACACTAATTCCTTGCTTGATTCAATTACCATTGCCTAATTTTTATAACAAATTAATTTTGGATTCTACTAGCAGCAGTTTCTTTCACTGCACAATTGCACATTGCCAAAATAGGTGCAACTCCCATACAGAATATGCAAAACCCAGTGAAGTAAATCAATTGCAGCCCCCTGATTAAAGTCTGCCCTGTGTTATTTATGACTCAAGGCATCATCCTAAGGTCACACAGGGTTGGTGTAAAGAATACAGCTGGAAATCATAAAAATAGTGATAAATTAAAATGGTTTACCTTAAAAATAAATTTATTAGGGAACTAAAACAAATGTAGCATGGAATCATATTTGATCACCCAACCTGTGTCTTCAGAGAGGTTCAGACTTAGAGGATGACAGCACAAGCTCCTCTCACTTGGATCTAAGAAGTGGCAAAGTAGCATCACCCCCTGCTACGCTGGCCACCAAGTGAAAACCAGCCAAAGGACATGAAGGGCAGAGAAGCCCAGAACCTGCCAGATGACTATTCCAGAATCTTCAGGATATTCCAAATATTACAGACACCTCAGGCCTAGACTACCACAGCCCAAGCCAGGTCATGCTCTTTTATGATCACCTCTTTTGGTTCCAACTAAGCTTTGCCCTTTCACATGTTGGGTTTCTCTTATTACAGCTAACAGCATTAATTTCTTATCACTCCATAATCCAGTAGCTCTCTTCTATGCAGCAGGGATTTTAGGACAGCAGCACGTTTCTGTACACAATACCACAGCAGCTCTTGACAACAAAAGGACAACAGAGAAGGTCCTGGTTAGAATATTATGCAGAATATACAGAGCATTCCCTGGATCAAAACAAACCCAAAAACCCCCAAACCAACCAGACAACAAAAAACCCCCAAACCAACAACCCAGCCCAAGTCTGTACAATTCTGGTACAGACTTTAAAATTCCAGCACAGGCTGCAATTATCAAATTTCAACAAGTGCATGAGAATGGGGGGGAAAAAAACCAAACAAAATTAATAAACAAAAAACTACAAGCAAGTATGTCTAAAAGGTCTACCAAGGACCCAACTGAATTCCCATTAAATCAGTTTATTGGGAGCTCTACCTTTTGTATGGCACACTAGAGAGTAAATGCAAGTGTAAGACATGAAGTAACCCAACTGGAAGGCATATGTCAGGATGTATGAAGGACAGTAGAGGATTTTGCTAGACCTCTTTCCCATGTATTTCCATATTCAAACCTATAGACAACTTAGAGAAAGAAAGGGAGAGAACCAGAGGTATTTTCATGAGTCATCTTTAGGACTCTGAACAACTTATTAGCCAGAAAAATTTCCATCTCATGCTCCTTCCCTTATGGAGGTTTTTTATAGATTTTACTCTTGTTTTCCATAGCAAAAAGACCAAATGATCACACCCACAGGGAAATTCTGATACAAGATGGAGCTTCCATAACAGAACAATGGGCACCCAAATAGATGAGACCTATTGCAGAATAATTAATATGCTTTTTGGGAAAAGAAGCAATACTTCAGAAAATTATCAGTATTTTAAAAAGAATTCAGTTCTATGTACAAGATCTAAGTACTAACACCCTGAAATTCAAAAAGCCTTTTGGCAAAGTCCATTGTGAAAGCTCTTTAAGAAAATAAGTCATTATAAGAAGGAAGTTTCTCACCTGGATAATGAACAAATAAAATTGTAAAAATTCCAAAGAAAATAGAGGTTGAAAATCATGCAGACAGTTTTCATAGTGGCGTGAGGTCTGCATTAGCAGCTAATGAAGACCCGTGATGAGGCCCACACTCTGTAGCATTCAAAATAACTAAAGCTAGTGGGGAAAAAAATCCTTAACTGGGGAGTCATGGAAGAATGTTGCAGTACTAAGTGACCGAGCAACAAAAATGCAGATGAAATTCATTGTGGATACAAATTAAGATGTGTTTCTGAAGAGTGAAAACTCTTTTATGCCTATGCATACATAGGTTCCAAGATTATTACCATTTGGTAGCAGAACACATTTTTATGAGAACACCAGAACAACACTCACTTGCAGTTAAAGAAGTCAGCTAAAGAGTGTGAATATTTAAGAGCAAGATAGAAACATTGCCATTTCCAAATTTGTTCCCTGTATCTTGAATACTGAATTCTCTCTTCTCCCCAAAAAACATAACAGTAAAGATAAAGAGAGGCTAAAAGAGGCTGTACAAACCTGGATTAGAGTGTACAGCTAAATATCAAAAACAGATAACAGAAAACAGATGTTAGCATTTGAATGTACAATTAGTATTTATTCAATATCCATTTTTAAACAATTAAGAACAGCTTTTGAAGGTACAACATTTATTAGACTTCATGAAAGAATGACCATGGCACCACTCTTGGTTCAAAATTCCTCTTCAAACCTGCCAGCAACAGGTTGTAAAGCCTCAGAAGTATGATTTTTTTCTTAAACTCCAGCCTGGCTTTCATTGACACACCTTGAGTAGTAAAGACCTGGGTACAGTGATTCTATTCTATTTCATATCTGAGAGTTAACATGTTCTGATCCATTAGCATTCACCTTTTACTCAATAATCAAGAAAGTTCAAACTCAGGCACAACTCAAGTGCCAGGTAACACATTTCCTCCCTTCTGAAGCTGAAGACTAAGGGCAGGCCAGACATTTTCCTGATACTCACCAATTTTCAACCCCTATCAACACTGCACAACAGCTCCATTCCAACAGAACCAAGTCATGGCAAAAGCTCAGCAAATGCACACCCCAATTTCAGATGCTGAAGAGTCCAGGCTACGAGTCTTATGTACAAAATGCTGGAACAGGAGAGGATGTCATCCAAGTATTTGATTGCATCTTAGGGCATCAAATGATGCCAAAAGGAGCCAAAGGAGGCAGCTCTGTATATTATGAGTAGCCTGAAGAACTTTATGGCTGCTAGAAGTTTATGGGCTCAAGGAAATACTGAGGAAATGGCAGTGTAAACACTTGAGGGTTAACTAAACCAACATAAACCCAAAACTGACTCAGCAGAGCTGAGGAAAATTATAAAGCAGAAATGTCAAGGGAAATTCATACAGTTTAGCCCTGATCTTATGCTTTGTTAGGGAACATTTTAATTGTTTGAATCAAGAAACTAGGCAAAAAAAAAACTGAACACATTTTCATATACATCAAAATTCCTTTTGTACACATCTATGTGTTTATGGCAAGCTTGAGAACTTCCCTCCCAAAGAAAGAGAGATTTATTTCCCCTCAGAGTAAGTGCATAATGGGGCTGCCCCTGTGAAAGGGTCTACTTGAGTTTACTCTTGCATTACTTGTGTGTAATATGTGTATCCACATCCTTTATCTTCCTCTCTTTGCTTACAAGAAGTGCTTTTGTTTTCAACAATCCATATTTCAGTTGATATTTCAAAAAAACCCATATCACTGTGGACTGAAATTAGCCATTAATTTTACTATTACTAATATAAAATCTTATTTTTATTAACTTCAGATTTCCTTAGCTAGCTTGTTTGCCATACTAATTATCTGCACATATAAGCTTTTTTAAACAAGCTTATGCTAGTCAGGGCAGCATGGCCAGGGGGTAGCCTGGGAATGCCACCCTAAGCAGAGAAAACACCTGCAGTGACAGAAGTAGCTCAGTGATTCTGCTGTTTTCTAGAAAACTGAAGTTCCAGGCTTCCAGTCTCTGTAGTACAGCAAGTCCACCACCAAGAGGCGTGTTATTTTCTCACATTGTAATCCAAGTACAGCAGCAGAATTTTGCATCACAAATCTTGTCAAAATACACTCAAACCCACTGCAAATATAGAGGACTAAGATAAATCACATTGTCAAGTTAGCCTTGGGGCTAAAACAATAACAACCCGTATGTTTATTTCATTTTATAATAGTTAATAACAATTGCTTAATCAGTTCCAATGTAAATATACTAAATTATTGCCAAGAAGCAAGGGAAAGCGGCAGATTCTGATTTTAAATCGTTTCCAAAGAATGCTTTGAAAACTGTTATGAAGCCCACAGTGAAACCATATGAATGGCTTTTCTGGGTGTTGGACCAGATATTTTTATATGTCCCCCTCATATTTAACTGTTTAATCAAGGTTTACAGTAGTTTTTTTCTCAGGTTTTACCCATGGTAAATGACTTGAAAGTTCACCAAAACATTTCAGACCTGTAGCCATTTGGGCTTCTTACACTTTAATTAGAGGAAAAGATGACTCTGAAATCTTTGCTTTAATTTGAAGGCAAAAATTTGGAACAGGGGAAAATAGTTTTCTGTATTTTAGGAGCAGTCCAAAGGCAGAACAAAAACTCACTTATCTTTGTAAGGAGCACATAATGTGACCTGAAAACTTTTGCTAGAAGATGATTCTGGGAAATTAATGGATTTTTTTTTCAGAAGGAATAGGAGAGGATGTCATCCAAGTATTTGATTGCAACTTAGGGCATCAAATGATGCCAAAAGGAGCCAAAGGAGGCAGCTCCATATATTATGAGTAGCCTGAAGAACTTTATGGCTGCTAGAAGTTTATGGGCTCAAGGAAATACTGAGGAAATGGCAGTGTAAACACTTGAGGATTAACTAAACAGACATACACCCAAAACTGACTCAGCAGAACTGAAGAAAATTATAATTTTCTGCATGCAAACTAATATGCTGAAGGAGCAGTGTGGCTTAATTTAAACTAAAAAAAAAAAAATAAATATATATATATATATATATTCTTGAGCTTGAATTAAAACTCCTCTTCTCAGAACCATTCATTTTCTTACCAGGTCAAATGAAAGATGCTGTGGCCTCACAATTTCCTTGAAATGATCTTTCAATGATGAGCAGCAGCCATTTGAAGGCAGATTCCTCCCTTTCAGTGGAATGCCAGCAGACCAGCAGGGTGCGTGGTCTGGAGCTGGGAGGCCTCTTGGGCATTCTTGCCTTGAGGGTATTAAGCCAATCCTAGGGGCACTTCACGGGTTAAAAACGCTGCAATATGCATTAAGCACATGTTTCAAATCAGCAGGGTGCCAGTCTAAGATGTCCTCAAAGCCTAATTTGATAGACATTATGCCATATGCTGCTGCAAGTAGTTAGTAATAAAGAAAGTAAAAATTTTATGGATGAGCAAAATAGGAGCTCTTATGGATGGAGTGTTTTTAAATCAGGTGTATAATTTACCTACCATCAGACCACATGTAGTGTGCATTACTCAATTGAACTTATGAGCAGATAGGAAGGCAGTTTCTTTTAATAAGCACTTCTTCAACTTATTGGCTCTACAATTACTTGCACCAATTACCAGCAGCTGCTGCCTGTTTGGTGTTTTATCTTAGACAAGGAGTTACATTAGTTTCTAATCAACAAACCATTCAAGGACCCTTTAAAAATATTAAATTTAAATTTTCCCATTTATTTTGAATTAACTGAAATACTGGATATTTTCATTGTAGTACCTCGATTCTTCAGGTTCTTCTCCAAACACAGACTTATTTTTGACACTTTAATTTTATAAATTCCATAAATAAAAGAGTATGCATCACTAAATATCTGATAGAAACATATACATGCCTTTAGTATAAAGCATCACTATTGGCCTTTTTAACCATATATGACAGCAAACATACTACTGAATACTGCTGCTTTTATAAAACATGATTTGCCATTGAACGTAGTATACTCCAAGACCTCTACGACTTTTTCAAGTCTTTCAATTTTAATATTTACCTGCCAGACTCAATAGGGCATCAGCTAATGTACCAAGATAAGAATTACAAGAGAATACACTTTAATACTTTTCTAAATAAATGAACATATTTCTTGTTATGGGAAGGAAGGACATTTTTTTTCCCCTTTTCTCCATCATTTTAAAATGATTTCTAGAAACTTCTGAGAAACTCAATGACACTTGAAAAAGACCTTCCTGTTATATAAAAATTGGTATTCCTTTTGTAGGTTTTTCTTCCTAAATATCTCAATGGGAGAAACAACAACCCCCAAATAATTTATAACTTTAAGTAGCAGAAGTGGATAAAAGACTAAGATGTACTATAATATAAGACTCAATTGTAAATAAAATTGTAAATAAACTAAACAGACTAGAAATAAAAAAAGCAAAAAACAAAAAACATAACCAAAGAAAAAACTATACAGCATTACCACCTTTTGCATACAAATTATCCCACTTGTTGGGTTTGTCTTCCTAGGTGTGAGGACATTCTTCATACTATAGAGGAAGCATAAAATCTGAACAGATGTCATTGGGATAGGTACCCCTCGTGCCCAATCCACTTTAGAGGGTATGTGTCAGTGAGCCAAAAAAAGAAAAACAACCAAAAAACCAAACCAAACTTCTATAAAAATGAGAATTTTGGAAGTTTTAGAGCATGGTATTCAGAACCAAGTCAGAAGAAATGTCCAAAAACATGCTGATGCAATTTAACAGATAAATGCATGTGTATTGCCTTAGTTAAATCCTATATATAAAAATCTTGCAATGCTACCCATCTTCTGGGCACTGTCATGATTCCAGGGCTAACACTCAGGAAGGAGAAGATGGCAGCTGTCTCTCAGATATATTGGTATCAAGTGACATAAGCCCAAAGCAGGTAAAAACATTCCCTGTGAACAAGAAGCTGGCAAGTTACAAACATATGTTGCAGATGTTTGAGTGAAACAACAAAAAACCTTTCTTGTCCCTAATTTTCTGACAGTGTGCAGAGCATGCAAATGCTGCAGCTCCTGTAAAATAATTAGATCTAAATAGAGAGGCCTAATTGTTTCATATTATCAACTGTTAAAAAGGAAATGATCAAGATTGTCAAAACCCCCAGGAGATTCCTCAAAGAGGCTTCAGGATCAATGTTTCACAAAATAACAGAGTCCTCTTTAAATATCATTACAGTACACCTATTTCTAGAACTCTGTGTCAAAGGTGTCCTCTAATATACTGGATTCAAATGTGGACCTCAGACTAATTGAAGAAAAATTTAGATTGAAAGAAACCCTTAAAAGTCAGCTGATCCAACCTTTACAGTCTTTAAAGCAAGGTCAGACTTCATCTTGAACAAAATTGTGCACAAAAGGGCAACAAACTTTGTAGTGAGCATCATTTGTAAAGAAGTGAAGAAGCATCCTTACATCTATATATCCTTGCTTGTTCTTTTTCTCCAAAACATGTTGTGGAGGGAGGGAGGAATATCCTAAGATTTTACTGAACACAAGTAAATAGTCAGATCTTGACTCTCCCAAAAATAAAAATCATCATTTTGCACAGAAGCAAAGTCCTGCTCTCTATGGTAGACTTACAATGTAGTTTCTTCATCACTCATGCAGTTAACTTAAAAATTAGCCAGCTTTTGATGTGAGCTCTCTCACAGCTGGGAAAAATCTAACCCTCTCAGGACTCAATCAGATATTCACATCAATTTGTTTAATTAACACTAAGCTTAATATCTCTCTTAATTATGACTGCAAATACTTTCTTAAAACAAATCAAACTCTAACTTACTAAAACAAAACAAAGAAATAGCTTACACCATTTAAAAATGACTCACACAAGTCTTTGAGAAGATTAATTCAAAGCCTCTTAGGCATTTGAAGGAGATCCATAAAACCTGAATTTCAAACACCAGAAGGGGCTTCTCAACTTATCTGCTCACATCCCTTCAAGGTGAGAGTACTACACCAGCTTATCATGTACATCTGATTCATGCAGTATTCTTTTCCTCTCTTCTCATGGGTATCTTCCTGCCCACCCACCCTGCCCCCAAAACATGAAGCACTGTATATTATCATTGGACAAATACATTTCTCAAGTTTCTCTTTAAAGAAAAGTGATCCACTACATTAGCAAAACTAAGGTTACTATATATTTATTTTGCTGCTTCTAATTTGAATTCCACCCAGTCTTCTGATAATATCTTGGAGAATAACATTGTCTAGGTATGCATACACACTCTTACTATGCTGCAGAACATGATGTTAAAAGACACCAGGACTGGAACTGCTGGTTTGGAACTGCTGGTTTCTTTGGAATAGAAAGGTGGTCAGAAAACTGTATGAGGATCCTACCCTCTCTTTGGGTCAAATCTATAAAATGCAAAGCACTCATTATACACAATCCTCTAGGCACATTAGTCATCCTAGGGAATACACATTTACCACATTATGAATTTCAGACAGTTATAATTACAAAAATTATTGGTGCTTTGTAGATATGCTTGTAGAGAAAGTGCAGATTACACGGAAGAAAATGTGGTATCACTGATGTCACTGATCTCTTAGAACATTACCTGGATGCTGGTGTCCACCTTACTGCATAGCACATTTGGTTATTCAATACACAGCACAGGTACTTAAAGGCATAAAATTAACTACACCTTGTTATGTGTGTTATGCAGAAAAATTTGCAATCTGAAAGGGACTAGCAGTTGAAGAAAAGCTTTAAGTAACTGTATCGCACCCAATCCAAATACCAGTTTGGCAATAAAAGCATTGGGCCTTGCCCGTGAGCATGGACAGCTCATTAGTATTTAGTATTTAACTAATCACAGACCTCATTCTATAAATTCTTTGCCTGCCGTACTTCCAGTGACCTCTGAAAGGATCATCTGAAGCTCTAGTAATACAAACTATTTCCTAGCTTCTTTATAGCCTTTTCCTGCAGAATACTGAAGATGTATTGACATTTTTTTTTTAAAGAAAATTCAAAAATTACTCCCTCCTGCCAAGGTCCTTCCCTCTTGCCAGTGTAACCCAGAAAGTAAAGCAATAATGGTCCATCCAACACGCTGCTTATTTTCCAGATGATAAGTTAGCTTAGGATAGAGTTTTTCAAAGGGCAAGTGTAATGAAGAACTGTTGAAAGACTGCTTTTTTTTTTTTACAATTTTTTCAGCCTGGAAAGAAGCTATATCATTTGGCAGCTGCCAAGTAGCAGCAAATACCTGGGGGAAAGAGAGAAATTTAACATCCTTTTATTTTTTTAGTGCTACTACACCCTTAAAGATGCATACAGCACTGGCAAGTCCTTCCATCATCATGCAATCATAATACTCACCACAATAGCAATGAAGTCTTTCAGACATGCACACAAAATTGCTTAATTTCTTCCTGGATTAAGGTATCTTCACTGTTCATCTAACATGACAAATCTGAAATCTTGTGAATCAGGTAAGGAGCCCATTCAATTCTCCATGATATAGCTTGACTCAAGTTCTCAGAAACACTGGAGCTCCTCAAAAAAATTCCAAAACTCCAGAGTCAAGCCCTAGAAATCCTTCTATGTACAATGGACAATAGTTTAGAGGACACACCAGAGAAAACAGATTCAGAATTCTCTTGTATTTTTCAAAAAAACCTGACTTTGGACTTGCAAGATCAAGCCCATTGGATCTCACAAAATAACTTTGCTCTGAAAGAAAGCAAAGAAGCAGGAAAAAAATGGATGGATAGAAAGGGAATATCAAACTTCAAATAAAGTCTCTGGAGGTTCCTGCCTCTTTCCTACAAGCTCTTAAAAAATGAACATCTTGAGTTGCTCAAGGAAAGAAAAATAAATCTAAAAAACAATAATGAGAAAAAAAAAAAATCAACCATTGTGAGAAAGCACAAGGCAGCCAGAACTCTTCCAAATTAAAATAAGAAAGAAGTTTAATTTGGAGCTAAGAGTGAAAGACCTATTCATTTATCACTTTCATTCATGAAAGATGGTAGAAGTAAAAAGCTTGATTAATATCTTGTAAGTAAAATAAAGGACTACACCAGCAATTAATTGTTTATCCTTCAGATTGGTTTTTTTTTTCAGGATTTTTGCAGGATAATTATAGGATTATAATTCCCACTCAAGGGAGAAATGCATTTAGTTGTTACCATTGTATTTGAGTATTATTCTGCACTGTTCTGCTTTAGTAGAATTTAATCTCACAATACAAATTAATTTCTGTCTGAATACAAAATCATATTTTGATGTCACATATGGATTCCTCAATCCATCATACACAATTACTCCTGTTTGACTCAAACAGACTCCTGGAAGGCCAAACGTAGGCATCCAAAGACAATTCTATTGTTAACTGCAGTGCATGAATTAAAAACTGGACTACAATAGTTAGTCATCACTTTCAGAGGTCCACTTCTTCCCTTCATCATCACCCTTCTAAGTCTTCATGCTGGTTAGCCAAGACTAATTTCCTACAGTCTTCCACATTGTATCTGCTTTTAAAACATCACAAAATCTAGATTTCTCACAACCAAAAGATGCCATCTTTCCTGGTTATAATAATTCCAGCATACAGCTACAACCAGTAGCAGCTCATTTCTATGTATTTCTTGCTACACTCTGTACCTGCACACAAGGCCTTTCTGAATACAACAGCATATGTGTTATTAAGGCAAAATGAATTGCAAAAAGCACAAAAAACTCTTTGAATACTTAATTGCTGAGGTCATTATGCAAAACACATCCTCTTTCCAAATCTGCACAGTAGAATGGCAAAACACTCCCTGCCCTCCTCTCCTCCACTGTGCTACAGATACTGATAGCAAAATTGAAGTTAGGGCAAAGAATGAAATATTCAAGAATGAAAGAAAGAGAGGATTAAGCTCCTGGGTTTAAAAAGTGCTTTAAAAAGTGTCCGAAGTTTTAATGGAGGCAAAGAACAACAAAAAACAAGTCTTTAGGAATCAGAAAAAAAAAAAAAAAAAAAAAAAAAAAAGGTATTCTGTCTCCCCATATAAACATTACATGCAACCAAATTTGTCCAGGACTAGATTCTGCAAGGACTAACAGAACCATCTCATGAGATGAGCAAGTAAAAAATGCCCTGAGTAATAAAAATCACTAAAACTTACTACCCTATTACTTCCAATTTGTAAAATTTAAGAAACTGCCTATTTAGCTGCAACTTTCTGGCTACTTTCAGTGCACTCATTCCAAATGCAAAGCTTTCATGTGATGAATTTCTTTTGCACTGATATCATGACGTATCTAATTTCTAACATTGCCCTCATGGGAGAAAATACTTGTAAATTTAACACAGTAAGAACAGAGTGCTCAAGCTGCATTCACTCAGCATATACTTAGACAGATACATCAACTAAAAGATGCAATTGTTCATTCCTTAAGAGAAGCTGTTACACGTTGTCCATTTTACTAGAACTACTCAATTTTGTTTTTTTCAATTTAAAGTTACAAGGAGATCTGATGCTGAAATTTACACAACTTTTTTTCAGATATATACCCATACAAATATTTCATCATGTTACTGTGCACACAAGTATTGTGATATGCACTTAGGCTACATACCAACTGCTATTATAGGACTTACTGCTACATCAACCACTCTTTAGAAGAGCCTCTGCCTTTTTTTAAGGTTACCTTAAGGAGCTCATTTTGTATCTTACAGGCATGAAAAAAAAAAAAAAAAAAATCAGCTCCACTACCCAAACAATGCTGTTGGAAATGTACCAGGAAAGCAACACTTTGCTATCTCACAAAGGCAGAGCTCTCCTCCAAGGCTTCCAGCCATGCTGCTGGTCCCCAAGTGCTGTGAGCATCACCCCACAGACACTGCTGAGAGGAGGCAGCACCCACAGACCCCTTACTCCAGCTCCCAAGGTTTGTAACTCAGCTTGGTGGCAAAACACAGCTCCTCTGAGAACACCTGATGAAATTAAGCTGAAAGCTTAACATTTTCTTCCTGTCTTGCAGTAATTTACTTGGGAAGGCTTCTTGGTTTTAAACCCAGTCCTTCCCAGCTGAGGTGTGCCAGTTGCTGCTGGGTAACAACACTCAGCTCTACCCTGGGTCTCTGATGCAATTTACCTGTGGAGTCAGGTGCTGCAGGCAGGCACAGTTTTCCCCTTCCTGGAACAGCTGTAGATCCTTGGGTCACCTGCTCACTAAAAGAGGAGCAGGGAAGTTTACTTCCAAAACACATGGAAATAAAAATTCCTTCATAATGTGACTGTACCAAGCATTATGGAATCCTACATGGGATGTAACCCAGTCTCTTTGCCATCACTGGACTTCAAACTTCACAACAGGACTTTAAGCAGCAAGATACTACCTAGTATTAAAAAAAAGAAATATGCAATCAATCTGACTTTATGCCGTGGTAATTGTTGTGATTCTCAGTAAGAACTTGGTCCATAGTACATAAAGCATCCTTCAGAAACTACAGTCAGGCTGGAAAAACTAATATTCTGTGCTACATAGATGGGGAAGAAAAAAAGTCAACACACACAAAAATAAACCCTGAAAAACTGGACAAAGTGCTTCCACTTGGGCCATTCATCCTACAACATCTCCAAATACAGACATGTTGTATATAAAGATATATTTCTGATAAAAAACAAGACATTTTTATTCGATAGAATATTCACTTCTTTTATTCAATAGAAAATTCACTTAAGAGAATTTGAGAGATTTATTCCTTTATTTTTTACTTAAATTTATTGTTTTACCTGTCCACTCAGGAATGACTGTTAAAGCTTATTTAAGCCACATTTTTAGAGCAACTCTTAATTATCCAATATGTGCTGGCAAGTGACATAAGGGTTGCAAAATTAATATTGTGCACATGAAAATAAGGGAAAACATCTAGATTCAACAATTTTCCTGAATATAAAATGCAGATATCCTTCATATTAAAATAAATTCAGCTCTGACCTCTCTCTTTAGAGGGCACCTCATTCTGAGGGAAGACTCATTGAAATCTTAAGTAGCTACCTACATCCAAGTTCCTCCTCCTCTCATTAAAAAAATGAGAACTCTGGAGGCCACTTCTTGTCTGCATGAGCAAAATCAACTTACTCTTCTCCTTCACCAACCTCAAAGCTATAGAAATAGCAAAATAACTGTTTGTGCTCATTCTTGATTTTTAAAATAGCACTGCAAATCTAGATGCCAGACAGCAAAGAACAAAGTAGGCCATTAACAGACCAAATAGTTTCCAAGCAATATTATAAGTTTGTAGAAATGTATTTGTGTCCATTTGAGCCTCCCTAAGCTAAGCAATATATACCAGAGAGCTTAACAAAATAAACACCTGCATATTACAAGGAAGAGATTAACAAAAAGAAGTACATTTCTTCCTCCAAAATATCAACTCTAGGTAAACTGTGATGTTGAGAGTTTCTATTTTCCATTTGCCAACAGTGACACCTGCTGGAAATCACAACGCTCAAATATTCTTTATTTACAGCCTCCTGACATAACATGACAGCTTCACTTTCCTGCTGGGATGTAATTCAGTTTGGACAAGCATGTGCCAGACAGACACTTTTTATTACAGTTAAATGTTTTTATATTAAATATTGGAGTATTCTGAGGAGCAGTGGCATGCCATGACTTTTTTTTAGTACCATTTAGTATTTCAAATCAAATCAAACAATGAGTTTTGTCTGAAAACATTTACTAGATCAATAGGCTTTGAGAATTGCAGCCAAGTGGGGACTGGGAAGATCTTGTGGCTCTGCTAATACTCTAAGTCATTAAAAATTAAATATTTCATGCAGAAAGTTGGGACATAAGCCTAGTGCAAAAGTTGCACAGCTATATGTAATATATTTTATTTGTAATATAATACATATTATATATGTGTATATATATACACAAATAATATATATAATATAATGCTCAACTACTCATGTAAAAAGCAGCCATCCACACTAGCAAACACACAAGTATTTTGGCTTCTTGGAGCCAATTTTTAAAAGTAAAATATATAATATAAAGAACATTCTTTTTACACAAGTATTTATCCACGAAAGTAGTTAAGGTGTATTATCTTCTTTTCATACTGTTTTCAACAGAGTTCCATGCTATGTATGGATCTTATGCAAATGCTCTGATTTCAAATGAGACTTTGCATACTAAGGAGTCTATTTTCCCATCAATGCAGAAGAGATTTACGCACATAAGTCCCATTACCATTAATGGGACTCACCCACATAAATCCCCTGCACATTGATAGACCCTTAGGATTTACATTGAAATGGGTCCTTTAGAGCCATTACAATGTCAACCTTTTGCCAGGATTTTGCGTATTAACAACACTAAGCAATACGTGGCAACCTTAATGTATAAAATCCTAGCAAAAGGCACAACACAGAGCAATATGAACAGAGCAAAAACTCTCTTGGGCTAGTTAAAGATGATGTCTAATTATTCTTCACCTGTCCACATTCCGACTGGCTGTTTTCCATCGTTATTCTCATTATTTCTACCTCTCCTATAAAGACAGGCTGAAGAAGGTTGTTTAGGCTGGAGAAGAGGAGGCTCTGAGGTGACCTTATAGCAACCTTCCACTTTCTGAAGGGGTTCTACAAGAAAGCTGGGGCAGGGCTTTTTACATGTGTGTGTAGCAAGAAGACAAGGAGAAATAGTTTCAAACTTGAAGAGGGGAGATTTAGGTTAGACATTAGGAAAAAATTCTTCCCTGTGAGGGTGGTAAGACACTGGAACAGGGGGACCAAGGAAGGTGTGGGTGCCCCCTCCACAGAAGTATTCAAGGACAGGTTGGATGAGGCCTCCAGAAACCTGGTCTAGTGGGAGGTGTCCCTGCCCATGCAGGAGGGTTTAAGCTAGGTGGTCTTTATGGTCCCTTCCAACTCTAGCCATTCCATGATGCTATGAAAAATCCTACTTCCTATTCTATGTGATTATCTACTTCCATTGGCAAGCACTGCTCAAGATCTAATTCAAAGCATCTTAAAAAAAAAAAAAAAGTCTCCGTTTTCCAGATGAACAATCTTCCTTCCATTAACTTCATTTTTAGATGGTTACACTCTTTGCTTTCTGTTTTTAACTGCTACACCTACTTTATAAACGCAGTAGTGTAAGACCAGTGGTTTAACTGCAGCAACTGAGAAACCTAAGCAGACTAAACTGATCAATTTGTGTGCAGTGAGGCATTATTCCCAAAATATAACAGTCCCTCAAGGCTAGAAGCAAGAAAAGTGAGGTCACCTGCAATCCCATGTGTCAAGAAAAACCACGTCACCAAACCAAGCTAAAATGAAAAAGAAAAGCAACATTTATCACCTGCACTATCAAAAACTCTGGAAACAGATCTACCTTCCATGCACTCAAAGGCAGCTCAGCTTCTATCTCTGTGCATAACTTTCCTTATATTCACAAGTGCTTTTGTGTCTAAACAGAAATTATAAACCAAACTATTTCTACAGAACATGGTCTACCAATAACTTACCTGAGCAAACAGCTCTACTGAACCTCTCATAGCTGCTTTCCCACCCTTTGACATGATCAAGAAACTGGAAATTATACTTGATGAATATTTATTATACTTGAAGAAAAATCATTTGATTCTTTATTATTTGCTCCTTTTATAAAACATTTTTGTGAATATTTTTAACATATTTGCTAATATTTTGCCATTCAACAGTCAGTGAAAGCACTGAATTGCAAACTGACAGACACGAGGAATCCCACTTAAACCTAAACCTCCTCAGGCACTAAATACAAACCCCTACCTGCAATTGTACAAAACTTAACATCCAGAAAGCAGACTGCCATTGTCATAGGACATGAACAGTCCCCATAACAAGAAGGAAATGGTGCTGAAAGTAATAGCTCTTACATTAATGAAGCAAATTCTAATTCTACAAGCAGGTACACAGAGGTCAAGAAGAATGCACTGAGTGACCAGCAGCAGTTCCAGCACTTCACATCAAGCCACTGCTGCCTGGTACTAACACGTTTATCATTGCTGCAAAGCAAGAAACATTCCAGCTGATAACTCTTGTAGAGAGTAGATTTAGGAACTGTCATTTGTACAATACGAAAAATAAAAAAGAAAAGAAAAAAAGCATGAGAGAGAGTGTGCAAAATGCTGGATAAGTAACCATGGTGATTCTTGATCTCCCATACAGGACAGCCTATCTACATTTCTTGTAACCTCATTCTACTCCAAAGGTTAAGACTCCACTGACTGCAGCATAAGTGCTATGATCTGTCATGATTCTCCCAGGATCAGGCTCTTAGGACCAGACCTAACAAGTTAATTATATAAAAACAAAGTTAAGAACATAAAAATTGTTGGGTTTTAGTGAACAAAACTAAAAAACCAAGAATCCTCAAATGCAAAACCACATTACAACCAAGTACTGTGGTGCAGATCCAGAGAAGAACCAAATCTCACAGAGGAACTGCAGGTAATTTAACTGCCAGACAACTGAAATCTGCAGAATAATTGCCAGCGTTTTTCCCCCAGGCCTGGCAAATCACTCCTCATTCCTCACAGACAAAATCAGCACAGAAGATTGTCCTTTTTTACAGTAGGTATAATAAAGATCCTGCCTAATAACTGTCTGGTTTAACTTAACAGTCTAGTCCAACAGCATGGTCAGAGAGTGCCTAACACCATCACTGTACTTTATGATGAATTTCAAGAGACCCTCCTCCCTTTCATTTTAAAAGAAAAACACAAGAGGGTGCTAGAGGTGGTAATGTTCCTTTTTACACAACATTTCAACCATTGGAACACTGTCCAGATTTTGTAAAAAGTTGACATCATTTGTTTGAGGAGGTTTGCAGTCTCATATCTCAAATGAAGGGCCTATGATCCCCTACTAACATGCTGTCTGGTAGTACAATCCATTTAAATTGCCTCATTTTGCAAACATGATTCAGCAAAAGGGATCCCATAGCCAGGGAAGAGCCCTAACTTGGGAGAGGGCAGATCAGAGCCTGAACCTTACATGACAGTTTACTTGCTAAAGATAAGCAGATTTGAGTCTTGGATGACTGAACCCACTGGAAAACAGGTCTTCCACAGTGACATTAACCTGCAAGTTCTGCTGAATGCTAGCAAGAGCAGGACAGGACAGGACAGAAGTGATTTCCAGGTCTTGACTCAGCTGTTCTATACTTTCACTCAACTAGCCCAAAGTTTAAAAAACTCAATTAAAACACAAATGTGTTCTTCTTGCTTTTGTCTAGCAGCTATACTTCTGTATAAAACCACACAAATAACACTGTCCAACTAGCCTGAATTAACTGAGCTCTGCACAAGTTCCTAATAGACCTGCACTTGCAGGCTATTTGGGTTTTGGAGTTCAAACGGCCATTGTTTTGTTGTAAATCCTGTATTCTTTTTTTGCAATTAACATCTGCTCATCTTCATGCCCAGGAACAGCTCGATTTCTCCCTTTCCCAATCACTCACTTTCTCCTGGCTCTCAGAACTATAGAGTTTTTCCCACAGTCATATTTGTCCCTCCTGGAGCTGTATGGAATCTGCACTTCCAGCCCCTATGCTTCTTCCCCTTCTTGATACTGAACTGGGGAAAGGGAGAAAGAAAAGACAAAAAGGACAGAGACAAGCTTGGAGCTGAAGAAGGTACCAGCCATCTCAAGCTACTAGATTTCTTCTGCTTTCTCCTTTCTTTGCAAAAGGATTCAAGTACTGCCTCCTTAGAGGGAAGTATAGAAGGCTTGTCTAGAAGGCCTGAATAGCTGCTATGCTCAAGGAAGCAGCATCCAAAAGTATTCCTTGGGTTACCTCCAGTTAGAGTGCATAACCTTCCCAGAGAGCTGAAATAACAGGGTTCTCACAGCTCACTCCAGTATCAGTTAAAATGAGATTAATGAGAAAATATTTGAGTTAGCAGAAGTGCTGGTGGTCAAAACGACATTGCTCAGGATCAATTGCCACTCAAGACAGGATTTATAACTAGATTTATTTCTCTCTAATCACTGTACCAGCAGTAATGTACTTCCCTCTTCTATTTTTTTGTATTTTGGCAAAAAAGCAACATTGCTGTGATGACATAGCTACTACATTTAGTTCCTGCTCTGTACCAAAGTATAATGCTCAGCTAAAATCTTTTCCCTCTCTCACACTGTATAGTCTATATATAAAACCTAAAATGTAGTTTGTTGTCAAAGGCAGGAGCTGGTGGTAGCTATAGGTAGAAGCTCCCAAGTACTCAAAATTACTCTTATATTAAAAAAGCCATTACTATCACAGTGAACTTCTATGACTTGTGTATCATCTTAGTTTTACTTGTCAAAATACATTTTTAGCTATTGCTTGTCAACACACAAAAAAGTATATTACTAAAAGTGACATGAAGTGACAGAAGCCAGGAAAATTCAAAGTTCAGGATGACACTACCCTTTACTCACACCACTGGGTTAAGACAAGACCACAATTGTCTACCCTTTGGAATTCACAGGCTTTGTTAAACATGTATCATAGCTGCACATTAATTAAAAATACCCCTCTTTCTTCTTCCCTTAAAAAAAGGTGTTCTTATAAAAGATGTTTTTAATTCTTGATACAATTTGCAAAACATCAAAGGAATGAAAGAACAAGTAATAGGTACCACTGAGATATACTTTTTAGCTACATTGCACCATCTTAATTGCAGTGCAGAAGCAATTCTGCACTGCAAAAAAAAATCAAGGTTTCATATTTCTTCCTAGTTCCTTACTCCATTGCAACATACAACAAATGGGATTTATCACTCTCAACTTGTAGCATTCTTTCCTATTTTACTTTTTTGGGAAGGCTCCTGCAGGACTAAAATAAATAATTCCTCTCTCATTTTGTCATCTTTCAAGCAAAGGGATGTAGATCTGTCATCAGCAAGAACAACACTGACACCATAGCCATTAAAAAAAGAGCTGGGACAAGGAACTCCACAGAATGTCCACGTAAGGCTGCACAACCTACTGTCAACCTGCTCCAGTATCTCACAGGGAGCCTGAGAAGGTCTGTCCCTGGAAGACAAAGACTGTATCAGAATTTAGAGCTAGGTCTCTTCAGAGGTTTTGCAATTATCTAAGGAAAAACTGGTTTCTACATCAAACAATCCAAAATAAAATGGGAAGGCAGGGCACTGCATGTACAACAGGTGTAAACACTGAACTGCCCAGATAAGAGAATATGGGGATGCATGGCAACAAGATCCTGACCAAATGCCTCACCATGGAATAGAACTATACAGCTTTATATTCCATCATATAAAAAAATTTTGATAATCTATAGAACCTTCTTATCCAGTCTTTAAATACTATATAGGTATTTATTACCAAAATACTGTCAGTATGACTTGATATCAGTGGGAAATAGACAGATGAAGTGAGTTGCCCATGGCCACTAAGATGTCTGTGTCAGAACAAAAGAAATAATTTCTCCAACCTTCAGCTTTCTCATATTAGGACTACAGCTGTTAAGAATACAAGTGCACAAAAATGAAAGAATTTGGAATCTTTATGAAGGTTTTTTCATATTACATATCTGATCAAAAAGCAACCCATTACAGGAATCACAGTGAAATTGAAAACACACACATGTGCAGAGGGAAATGATGAGATCGAAGTTTTTTAACATATTGTAATAATTCCTTTCACAAACAAACCAAGAAAATATCTTGCTATCTAGTCATTTTGTGTGTATAATATGCATAATAGTAAGGTAGGAATTGAACAATTCATTTTATTGCATTAATATCTCCCAACTTTTACACTTTATCCCTTTAAAATTACTATGTCTACCCCTTTATTTTAATGGTATGATGTGACAGATCTCAAAGAATCAGTTCCAACCCAGTAACTCCTACTTTCACTCCCACCCAAACATTCAATCTGTGTTACAGCTACTTTTCTTTTCATAACTTTTTTCTTTCCATTTATCTTGAATTTACATGGCAAGTTCCTGAAAGGAAGCAAAAAAAGATGTTGCTTATTCTGTTCTAAATCCAATACATTTTAAGTTCACTCTCTGCTACAAATCCATTCAGGGTTTACACTGACTTGACAGTTTCCTTCATCCACTTCTGTATGCTACCAATCCCCTCAGACATTTCTCCTGTAAATGCAGGCTATGATTGTTCCCTAAGCAAAGTCAAATATACTTGACTGAAAAAAACAACAAACCCTCAAAAGAATTTTCTGGAAGAATTTCAGCTTTAAAGTGTTACAAAATAAATGCAACACTAAAATGTGATCTCAGCCCCTTGCACCATGCATTTCACAGGGAAAAAATTTGCCGATTACAAATTCAATTTCTGTCAATTGTTTTAATCCATCCCTGCTCTCAAATGCTGCAACATTTTCCATATATTATGTAATTAGTAAGCTGCATACCTTTTTTACAAAATACTCTCAAAATTTCAATCTAGTCTATATTTACTCCTCATCCATTTAATGCTTCTATTTGAGTTGCAGTGGTACCAGCATGCATAAGAAAAGCCATATCTACCTGTTAGACCTGACAGGCACCAGCAAGGCTGCACTGCAAAGCTGCACTGAGAGAATCCTCAGAGAAGCTGAAGCAGGGGAAATAAAGCAGCATTAGAGCACAATAGCTGATAGAACAGACAGAGCTCTCCCAGGGACTTGCTCCCTTAGACTGTAAGAGAGTATTTTTGTGCCTTCTGTGTGCATAAAGCAGTGAAAATCAGCTACATACATGTTTCTAACTCAAGATGCCATCATACCCAATCAGATCCAGCAACCACGGTATCATGATGGAACTTAATCTGATATTCTTAGTCTGTTTCAAAAATAAAAAGTAACAGAAAACATGAGCTCTAAGAATTCCTAACAAGCATCTTGCTAACCACAATCTGGGCAGCAATGATCACTCTCACTTCACAGAAAACCTAAGTGCTAGAAGTGGCCAAATATTTAAAAGCTCTTCTCACAGCTGTCCACCTCCCACTAGATTCTGAAGTATTTTACTGACAGTAACTGGTCACGCTCATAATTCTGCTAGGTTAGGTTAGGAAAATAGTGCCATGGTTTTACTAGTAGCACATTTCCACAATACACAGACAGCTTGCATCAATCAGTCTGATGAAAAGCCTTTATTTTGCTATTACCCATGAATTTATCCTTCCGTACTTTTCTAAATTGCAAAAGCATAGCATCAATGCTAAGTATGATCTCCAAGATTTCCAGTTAGATATTTTTCTGGTAGAATTATTTTTATACACTTATGAGGCTAATTTTCATACACATATGAGGGTCAAAATCTCAGTGGCCTAGGAAAGGGATATGAGAAAGCAATTTAAAAATATAGTTCAGACATATCCTTGTAACAATATCACATTCTTCAGTTCCAAATAAAAGGAAGAGGAAACATCTCTATAAATCCATAGGCTAGAACTTTGATTATTTCAAGAAAATTCCACGCATTATTATGTACATACCTTTTATTGCAAACAGGAATCTAAGATGCAGTAATATAAGCAAAGTTGGAGATGGATGTTATTGTACTATCTGAAAGGTAGTTGTGGTTTTCTGTCTAGAAAGGTTTCTCTGTTGCAGAAACACAGAGAAAGGACTGTACACCACCAGAGGCTATGCTTACACTTTACATTAAAAGATATTATTTGTTTCATTCTCCAAAAATACATCTAGTGTAATTAACTGAACACAACTGTCAGTAGAACACAGCCATAGCTATCTCAAGCAATTATGCAGCATTTTAGCACTGAGCCCCCTGTCTTTCAGACAGGCAGGTTCTGCTTTCCTATGCCCAGGGAAGGAGTTTGTTGGCCTAGGAGGCTGCTGGAGCTCCAAGCTACAGGCACTCTGAGAGACCTGACCTGCTGCCTCCCTAAGCTCCTCTCCCCTGTTACACACTCCTGAGAAACAATGGCCACAATCGTTTACATCACCTAAAACTCCTAAAAAACATTCTGCAATCTAGCACAGCCCCTCCTTGTGATAGCAAGTGATCGAGATGATAAAGCAACAGCACTTAAGACCTTTGAGCATGTAATATACACTCCCACTCAAAATGAAGCACAGCTCAAATAAAGATAACTACGTTAAGCCACTTTTTTTTTTTTTTCCCCCAAAAAAAAGAAGAGTCACCATTTAAAGACATTTTTTCATAACACTTCAGAGACTGGACCCTTGATGTCTCAGAAGATACACATCAGAAGGAGGAGGCATCACAAAAAAACAAAAAACAAAAAAAACCCCAGAGACCACAACTTCTGATCTTCTGATCCCAGAATAAAAAATAAATAAAAAAATAAAAAGCAAAATTATCTTCAGTTGGGCCAGGGAGGAAAAACAAAATACTAAAGCAGACACTGACACTGTGTGTGATGGCCACATTCTGAACTATTATGCTGTAGAGTGAACTCCAGCACTCTGTTCTTCCGAGGTTTTGTTCCACTCAAAAAATAAAACTGGCAGAAAGTATTTTACAGCAGTATTAGAGACAGCACTATTCTATTGCATAGCAACGTATCCCACATGAAATCTGCACATTTTAAAAATTCTTGAATTTTTTTGTATCTCAAGTCTTGAACATTTGTAGTCACTGGATTGACTACAATGGGTCACATGTAGCAATTTATTGTACTATTTTGTTATGACATTTTTTATGTCAGACCAGAAATACTCTACAGAAACACCTCTTTCTAAATTGCCTTTTACATAACGCTAAGTGCTTACATCAAATCTAAGTGACTAAATCAAAAGTCCATGTAGGCTCTCAAAATAAAAATTGAGGTTTTTCACGTTGTTTTATGAATCCACGAGGAATGAGCTGTTAAAGAAAAAAACCAAAAACCACACAAAAATCCCCAAATAAAACATGCTATCATGCAGTTCATGCTGAAGTAAAGCAAACTTATGGTGTATCAGGAATGCCATGAGTTCAAGGTGACTGCAATAGCACTCTGCATCAGTATTTTAATGCATTGCTACTACTGTCCTCCCCTTGACAACCACCACACTCAATGAAAGCCAATTCTGAAACCTAAAGAATTTTGGAAGCATCCTGAGATTTCTGGGGATGGACTTGAAAGAACAAAATAGAAATTGTGCAAGCTACTCTGCTTTTCAAATTAAGTTCCACAATGCCACAACCCCCCACTTGATATCATTAAGCATCAGCCCCAGGAAAAACTGAAACTGCATTGTCCAGCCCTACTCTAGAGATCCTGCTTTGCCCATCAGCACCTGAGAGCTAAGTCTCACTTCATAAGTGTTTTAAAACTGCCTAACTCTCACTTTTCTTCTGATTTTTACAAGAATGCAGTTATACCACAAGTTGCTGTGTATATTCACTGAAGCCAAGTATGTTTCTGGTGTTCTATGACTGAAAAATTTAGCTGGAAGAAAAAGAAGTGTTTCTTGAAGGCAATGTAGAACCCTAGAGGGAATGTGACACTCAGGAATTATCCTCTGTCTGCACTTCTTGCTGTTTAGGACATTAAAAACAAAACAAACAAAAAAACCAGCAAAGCACTGAAGTTGATGAAAATCTTTTCCCATCCCAATTCAACTCAGTCTGATAAAACACTCAAACTATCTGATTAAGCAGCCCAACCTTAGGCACTAGAATTAGCAGCTTATGTTCAACAGTTACAACAGCTCACCCATAATTGTGCATTCCCTAGTTTATGCTGCAGTGGATTATGTTCTCTAACAGAGGAAGTACTTTTTAACATATTTGATGTAAATTGAGTTTCCCATTTTACTGTTTAGCTACTGTAAATGCCTCTCAAAAATTCAAATAAGAGACTACAATAAAATAATTATGCACACAAATTAAGTACATAATCATAGACATTCTCAAAAAAAAAAAAAAAAGGTAGTAATTTGTTGCTACGAGTCCCTCTTGCAACAAAGCCTTTCCAACAGGTAAATGAAATGGAGAAGAACATTTATTTTAAATAATGCTGCAAGTAATGTATGATACTAGTTCATCATACTCTAGCCTAAAATAAATTTAAGCCTGAAAGGCTGAAGGATAAGCCTTGGCAACTTGAAATCAGGTGCAGTGTGAGGTACTTCTGTAAGATCCAACCCACCTTTAACAACCTTACAGTTGTTCTGCTACAAATGTAATACTGTCATTGTGTGCAGCTCAGTTTTGGGAAAGGTTTAGAGTGGACCCATAATTACACAGAAATAGTAGGGGGCTAAGTAAGAATGCCAACTCATGCCAGGGGGCCAACACTCATGCCAGTTCGATAATTTGTTCTACTTCTAAGATCACATCCTTAAAAGTGCAGAGTTCAGAGGGAAAAGACTGTACAGAGATAAAACTATGTCCCATATAACTCTTAATGCTTGTTTTGACAGGTCCCAAAGATTTTGAGCAAACTGGTGCTGCACTCTGCTCAGAAGAGTCCATAGTAAGGTGACAAGCCTTGATACCAGGGTAAGACCATGGGGGACGCTCCAGTTCTTTGTTATTGTTCCACTTGCTAAATAATGCCAAACCTATTAGGTGTTAAAAATCTTTAATGAAGACTGTATTTTAAAGATCAGGAAGGTGTAAAGTAGGAAAGATTAAAAACTAAAGAAAGAAAATAAGTTGTTATTTTTAAAAGGGAGGGGAAGGGGACAATTGTTTAACCAATGTAAGCATCATATGATACTGGTGTGCAAGCCTGTGGCAGCATAGGTTCCTCTGTTATTTAAGTGACACAGTCCTAACAAAGTCAACTGCTTGTGTCTTTGTTTCCATAATTGGTACCAGAGAAGTTTCCCATTAACGCAACCTTGTTCTTAGAGTGGAAAGTCTGATGTCTATTAGAAAATATCCAAGAGGAAAGCCATCAATTTCAAAAGTTTCTCCATCGGTTCTAAATAGAGGAAAAACTGGAACACAATCACAAAATATATGCTAGTGATAGTTCCAGAAAAGTTTTTTGGAAATTTTCCATATTTGCTGTTTTATAAATCAGTCATTAGGAGGCAGCAAACGGCTCAAAACCATGTGAGAAAACAAATCCTGTCGAAAATTTTCAGTGAATAGGATAGTAAGACCTATGAGTGTGAAATTAATTCATATACAAAGGTGACTTTTGGACATTCTGCAATTCAATTAGGTATCAGGTTACATCAGAAAATAACTGTGAAGCTATTTGTTAAATAATTTGGGATTTCATTACTGAGAACACACTCAAACATATGGTTGACTGCATTTCTGATAATGTTAAAAAGCAAAAAAACTTATCTATTCTCTTTTCCTATAGCATGCTTTCTCAGTTAATGACATTGTACACACATATATAAAGACCACAAAATCACATCTTGTACCATTAAATCTAAAACAAGCAGCCTATAAAGTTCATTTCTCAATCATGTCCATGGCTTCTCTACTCAAAACTGAAAAGCCAATGTGTTTTTTTCCAGTGCTTCATTAACATCATTATCTTTGCCAGTAATATTCATACCTCTGTTCTTCCTGACAGAATACAGCATAAGACAAGCTTTCTTAATAAAATAAAGCCCAGAATTTCTACCATGAATACCAACATGTTTAAAAAAATTGCTAGTAATATTTTATATTGTTCACCCAGAAAACTGTTTTAAAATACATTTATATCCTGATTCAAAACACGAGTGGAGAAATGAGAGATGTCTCGCACTCTAAGCAAGTATACAGATATGAAAAGATTAAAATATGGGCTAGGTTTGCTCACATATTTGTATGGAACATTTAAATTAGCATTTAGCTATATTATCTTTAGCATGTAGCAATTCACTCATCTGTATCTGTTGCCAATTATGGCAAGTAACAGAGACAGTACAAGTTAAACCACATCAATATTTCATGTTAGAATCATACAGCTGTACAAAATTCTTAATACAGATTTTGCAATTAAATATTTTCAGCTTTTCCACATTAATCATGAAATACAAATAACAAAACCAAGAAATAAACTTACAATTTTTTAGGTGTCCACACTGTCCTTTGGTTTAAGCCAATGGGAAATAATTACCAATAGGAAATCTGGTAATCAGAAATACAAATAAAAATAAATATTAGCTTGTCAAAAAGAATAGACTCAGCTTTCCTGCAAGTATATTTCCCCACAATACTTCACAGGCAAGGTTAAAAAAAGAAAAAGAACCAAAAGAAGCAAAGTTGAAAAAATATATGTACACATTTAAAACACAGTCCAGCAGTGTTCAAGGATCCTTGCCTCTCAAACTTTAAAGCAGCACAGACAAACGTTGAGATGCCTATAATAGAACAAAAATCCAAGTTCTCAATCACTAGTTACGCAGTATGTGTCAGTAAGGAAGACAATTTCCAAAATAATGATTAATGTATTATCCAGATTTTTTCCTCTCTTTTCCCCTTCCCATTCAGGTTTTTCTTCTTATAAAATGCACATAGGTTTTTTCTTCCCTGTACCCTGACTCAGGCCTGGCTTTGAAATGCATTTCAATCTCTCAACACAGACTGCTTTCACTGCATTTAGAGTCCCACCAAGGCCCAGCTTTAAAAGCTACTGATTCTTTTTTTCTTTAGCCTTCCTCACAAAGGAAGGGTATTTTGTAAATTACCAGCTCGTTCAGATCAACAAAAGGTACTTTCATAGAAAGCCCCATTTGATTTTGCTCAAATTTGATTACAAGGATGGAGAAAAGGAAAGGAAGTCAAAAAGAAAAACCCCAGATGGCTTTTTCATTCATCTCAGTGAATGAGCTTTATCTGTGCCTTTTGAAACTGTAGCAGTGGAAAAGCATTTCTGTTGGCTTAAAAAACTTGACAAAAATTATTGGTTTGCCATTTCTCATGTAACTGCCATTGGGAACTGGATGAAAAGACTTTTTCATGGGATCGCCTGCTTGGATCAAAATAATGGAGATTAGGTATTTCATTATAAATTACAGTGGGAGATAGAGCAGGCTGTCATATTAATAGCAACCTGCTCATGGCCTTCAATGGTAGCTATTCTCCTAGACAAAGGACCAAGGGGGTTGTCTATTGAACTTGTACTTTAGGCCTGATCAATTTTCTATCATCAAGGCAAAAGGTGAGGTGACTAACAAAAGAATTCACACATGACTGACCTCATAAGCCTATAGATAAAACAGCTTAAAGAAACAAAACACATCCTTAAATTACGGGTGATAAACTCTATAAAGGAAATGGAAGAAGAGAAATGATAGAAAAAGGGAAAGAAGGAACATGTGGTCTGTAATTCTTCCTCCCTTCCTAGGTGAATGGACATATTAAAAGCTACTTGTTTTCAGCTGCAGATAATTGCAGCCCTTGCATTGCCATGTTCTGCCTCAAACCCTTCCAGGTACTTTTTCCTTCACAGTTTCAGTAATTTCATTCACGAGTAACCACAGTACTGAGTTTAATACAGAACTTCCAAGAGCTGGAGCCACACACAGAAAGGATTATACCTAACACCAGAGGCAGAGAGGTGTCACACAGACGTTATATTTATAATCAAATTACAGGAACTGCTATGATCCTTTGGGTCAGTATGCTTTTATAAAGCCCTTGCTAATTAAGTGAAAGTTGGACAACTGTGTTATATAACAAGAACATCCACCAGAGCTTGAAACTTTTGAGATCTTTTGCTTTCTCTAACATGTCATGTAATTTTATTTGGTGTGCAACACAGCATGTAAAATGCCTGTCATGTGTTTAGGCATCTTTGCAAGTGTATTTATCTGATTTGCTTCTGCTGCCTCCTAGAAGATGACTCAGCATTAGCATTTGACTTTGCTGATCAGCCAGAGATACAGGGGGGAAAAAAATTCTTCACTTTCCTGAAGCCAAATACATAGCAGCAAACTTGTTCAGTGATTTCTGTCAGCCTCAATATTTCCACCAGTTTGCTGTACAGAAAGTCAATTATCCAGAACACCTTCATACAAAGAACTATGACTCCCGACACACCTTAACCCTGTCAAAATTTCCCATAAATGTGCTCCTATCCCCTCCCATTACATTTGCATAACTGGGGCAAAATTGGAGAAGCAAGCAAATGTTTGTACTTGAAGGCCTGGCTAAAGACACCACAGGTAAAGCAGCTGAGAATGCCCTGCACTTGCAGTTAACAGCAGCTCCAGTGTAAATGGTACCCAGGAGCCTTTCATCACACCAGGGGACAGGATAGCAATCTCAAATTTGTTTCAAGTCTCAGGTACACAACCACCAGGAAAGCAGTACATGCCAAGTCCTCTAAAGAGTTAGGAATTTCTCCTTTCAGCCCCAGCAGTGCAGCAATACAGCAATTTCAAACATGAAGCCAGCCACTGATTCACAGTCCTTTGCCACAGATCCCAGGTGCACCTGTCTGCATAACAGTATTTATGTAAATACACTGAAATAATCCAGGCTAAGAAGCAAAACTATTTAGTTAGGCAAGATCCAGAAACACATAGACAGAATACACGGGAAGCTCCAGACTCCTCAATCACAATTTTGCTCCAGAAGCCCATGGATTATTGAATTATAGACCAAATCCTTCTGAAAACAAATATACATTCATTATTACACAGAAACATGAAGTAAATCACTGTAAACACCTTTTATGCAAGACAAGATGAAGACACGCAGAACAGCAGAAGTATGTGCTAATCTTTGGCTGCCACTGCAAAAACCCCCCCAAAATTAACAAAAAATAAAATAAAATAAAAATAATAATAACACTGCCAGAGCACATGCCTCCAAGTAGCTAACCTATATGTGATCATACTTGAAATTAGTAGAAGCCTAGTGGTAATGGTATCTTTTTATTATCCCAGAGATGCAAGGATGATTATTAAATAATTAGCAATTAATCCCAATTTTGCATCCTTTATGGATGGCTCCACTGAATAGCTACAGAAACAAGAGCTCTTGTAATCATTGTAGAAAGCTCTTTGAAAATATCAACTCTCTACTCAGTAGCAATGAGAAAGGCAAACTGACTATTAAAAGCTACTTAGAGAAAATATAGCCCAAGTAGAAGGTACCTTTTTATCACAGCATTAATGTAATTTGAGTGGCCCATACTACCAATGAGAAGTGAGACAATCTAACAAAAGACACATAGGTGCAACCAGACACTTCAGAAGAGCTGAGCAAGCACCCACTGCCACTCAGACACAGACAACCCACAGAAAAACATTTCATAAAGGATGTGTGTAATCAGTAACCCTGCAATGCACACTGGAGAATTAATCAAAAGCCAGTGACAGCCTCGTGTTTTGGTTTTCTGTTTTGCTTTGCTTATTTCAGCAGAACTTCACTCACAAGCCCACACTAAAGTGTTGTAGTAACATAAAGGGTAAAGATCCATGGCTTCACATTCCCCTTCCCATCCTCCCAGCCCTGCCCTATAAAGAGGCATCATTCCATCTGGCCACACTGCTGAGAGCAATGGAAGCAGCAGAAGGGGGAAGGAACAGGAACCCAACCAACCCCAAATCCAGTTCTGTTCTTCAGACAACAGTACTATTTACCTGAAAGTACACACTGTATTTCCCACCCTGGGCTTCTCCATAACAAGTATTCTTACCCCAGCAGTTACTGTTTATGCAAAAGGACTATTTTTTATGGCACGCTTGAATCCTGCTGAATACTTCTGAGTAAAAGCACCAGTAACTGGCACAAGGAGACAGAACTCATAATATTTGATACTGATATCATATTTGCAGTGTACAGTGCAAAACACAGGTACAAAGACTGGCAAAAAATTCAATACTTGCAAGCCTCAGCAATAACCAAAATTTATATCCCCTAAAGTAGTTTTCATGAGAATTTGTGAATAGGTATTTCACTTTTGAATGATAACATTACTCTAAATTAAATTTCTCAGGTAAATGAACAAAACTCTAAGCCTAACTTCTGTACTCCTGTAAGCACTCAATCTGTTTTGACAGACAGGGTAAGAGTCACTGTCAAAGCTAATGAAAATAATTCAGAGAGCACTCAGTAACAAATACCCACCTAAATATTATTATTTTAAAACGTGTATCCACCGATCAAAACTTTAAGAAAAAATCACCTTGTAATAAAAATAAGAACCGTTTCCATTGGCTTTTCATTACTTTTGTCTGATATGTGCATTGTTTGTTCTCGGGTTCCACATCACAGACTCACCATCACATTTCCCTCTAATTCATCATTTTAGCAAAAGAGACCTACAGAATAAACAAAGTTTCTTACCTCTGACATCTGCCAATTCACCTATTTGGCACAGCCACTTTGAACACCATACTAGGTACCTGCTTTTCCCTGTCCCATTACTTCTTGGTGAAATAATCGGACTTGAAAGATAAGTTATTGAAAGCACAAGGGCTTTTTCCTCAAATTTCTGTCTGAATATATTTTATAAATAATCACTGTAAATAATTTTTCAGTGCACTTTAAAGTAGTAGAGCAGACATAGGACAATGCCTTGTGACCACCCATACTGGCCAAATTAAATCTTTTTCTGAAGAGGCCCATATTATAAAAAAAATGGACTGTATGCCCTTACAGTCCATTTGTAGGCCCTGATGCCCTTAAGTGGGACCTACAGGAGCAACATTCTGAAATGCCTGTTTCCACAATCTCCAGTTAGAAATATGCTTTCCACTAAAATTCTACATGCCTTCTTGCCAACGAGAAAAGAAAATAAACCACTATAACATTTTTCCTACCAATAGGGAACGTAGATTTACAATATGTATACTTTTACAATATATTTACTTTTTACAGTAAAGGAAGACAGTAACACTAATAATTCCTAGCTCAGTTTATGAATGAAGTGGTGTGTAAGCAGATGCAGTTAAACTATTCCTCATGCTTCTTCAAGTTATGTTGCAATAAACTGATGCTTTTATGTTTTACATTTGGTGCTTTTATTTAGCTAGCTATAAACAAAGTCATATGTGCAAATACTAGATGAGAAATTAACTAAATTAATAATTGTTTTTTCATTGATGTATCACTATATATAAAATAAGGTAGCTCTCAAGCTCAAAAATACTGTGTAAGAAAGAGTAACCACAGATTAAGCTGATGAAATTAACCAAATTAATTGCAACATGAACAATTCACTAGACCACCACTTGAATTTACAGGTAACCCAAAAAAGAGAATGTGCAAGACAAGAGCAAACAAAAACTGCACATATAAGTAGTAACATTTTATAAACACAGAAAACTGAAACAAAGTTGCTGAACTTGATGTAAGGAGAAAGAAATCAAGGGGAAAAGGCAGCTTTTTATGAACAAAAGGGAAAAGGAATAAAGAGTGATGCTGATAGCCCAAATGCAAAGGAAGGATATAAATATTTTAAGTTTTAGTCATCTTGGCTAGAAGTTAATTTCTACATTGAAATGTTCCCATCTCATGCTTGAAGTCAATGCAGTCTAAGTCAAGTCTAAGTATAAAAGAACACCACGAACAGAGTAAGGCAGATCCAGAAAAGCGAAGAAACAAGTTGAGGTACAAGAAGCAAGACAAAGAATAAAAAGAAATCCTACAAATACACTTCAGAGTAAGAGAAGGATCAAGGAAAACTACTGGTTGGTCAGAAGCTTGAAGGTGAAAGAAAGCTATTGACATATTGTGCCAAGAAATCTGAAGTGTTTACTGCTTTACTGACAGTTGCCATCAAGAACCTCAATTATAATCAATAGGCTCCCACAATTACAGGCTACAAAGAAAAAAAAAATAAAAAAAAAAAAGGAAAAGGAGAAAAAAAAATAAGAAACAAAGAAAAAAAAACCAAAGTAAGAAATGAGTGACTGAGCATGAATTCATTAAGACCAAGGCATAACAAAGTAAGAAGCCTCACAGCATGGGAAATAATTGATCTCAGACTTCATTATTTTAGGAAGACTTTTGACATTATTTTACAGGACTGTCTCTTGGTCTAATTAAGCAACATCATCTAAATAGTATAACTACATGGTAATTAACTATAGGAAAAATATGATTCTATAGCTATCAGTGATTTACTCTCTAAAAGGAAGAAGCCATCAATTGGACATCACTGAATCCAGTACGATTATTTATTTTCATCATTCATCTTGATGACAGAAGAGTGACTGTTCCTACAATGTCTGAAGGAAGGTATGTGCTGGGAAGGCCTGCAGGTACACTGGGAGGCACAAATAGGGTCCAGAAAGATCTTGTTAGTATTGGTTTGAAAAACATAACTGGGATTCAAGGATAGGCACATTCTTATTCAGAAATAATCAACCTGAAATCACCTGGAATGATCATTTTGCTTCACTTGCTTTTGCTAAGGCCTTGGATGGAATACTGTTTAGTTGTGGAGACTGTCTACAAGTTAAAAATAAGAGAGTTTATTTCAAAGAGCAACAGCCTAGAAAACAAGCTACAAGAAAAGACAAAGATTGGACCTTATTCTAGGAAATACTTCAACACAACAGAAAAATAAACTTGCATTATACCAATGGAGATTTGGTTAGACATTAAAAAATTTTGCAGAGGTAAAGATATATGTGTGAGGAAAGCAAGCTCCAGACAGCTTTGGAAACTGGTTAGAAAAATCTCAGTTAGGAATGATTTAGAACAGATTCTATATTCAAAAGACAATTTCTTAAGGTTTCTTCCAGACTTTTTTCCCCATTTATTATTTTATCTTGAAAATAATCATAAGCCACAAAATTAGCTGAACACACAATCCTGTTCAAACTCTTACATCTATTAAGATTTAATCTAACTTTCCCTCAAAATTTATAAACTCTCTCAATCAAACAGAATCAATTATGGCCCTGTTCCATTTTGCCATTCTCACAGCATCACCTGCCCTCAAAGGGCCAGTAACAGGTGTATTCCTCTCTCCTTAAATTACCATTTCCCTTTTACCTTCTCAGCCTTCAGGTGAATCACACATGAAACCTCAGAGCAAGTACCTCTGAAGTTATGAAATGAGAATGAATCCCCTCACATACAGGACTGCAGTATCAAGTCCAAAACACCCCATACGTTAGAAAAATCTGTGTAAATATCCTGAAGTAAATACTTCAACACTTGATACAATGCTCAGTAAGCTTAACACTTTTAAATCTTCTTTCAAATCTGGTTTTGTCAGCACATGCAATTTGGCCACTGTTCCCAGCATCAAGAGATCAGAAGCTCCTCATCAGTAACAGGTATTGCTCTCTGGTATTTGGAAGCAGCTTTGATATTCCTACTCTCCCAGACTGTTGTTCTAATGGAGCTTGGGCAGATAAACTTAAACCAGATATAGCAGTCACAAAGCTGATTTCAAAGAGCAGCACTTATTATTGAACTGATAAGACCCTTCATATGTTTTAGTTGTTAAAATGAATAGAAGCAATGTCTTTGAATGTCCTTCAGAAGAGGATACAGAAAAGAAAATCTCACACAGGTATGAAAACATTAAAGAAGCACTTCCATTGCAGGGAAAAAAAAAGACAGGAGAATCTGCATTCATTTAAATGAATGCTAGTACTCTCCTGGACCTTTAAATGGAACAAGATTTTGCCTGAGAACCAAAGATACAGAATGATCTAGGGCAAGAGAGACAGAAGTTATTTCTGATAGCAGTGACTAAAAATAGGTTTCATCCAGACCAGATTTGACTAAACAGCAGTCTTTTGTGAAACAAGAAATAGTAAAGACAAGCATTTCACAGACAGTGCCTCTGACGATGTACAGCACCATGGACTTTTTAATACACATTAAGGCTCCAAATCCCACAACGATCCAAAAGGACATCCTGTGAAAGTTCTTAAATGTGATTTCAACCCTCCAAAACACTGAAAACAGTGAGCTAACAAGCTAGCGTGGCTCTCAGCACATAACCACCAAACAGCAAGAAATTGCTGGACATTTAGGAATGAACTACACCTTTTCCTTCATGTGGTAGTAAGGAAATTAGTTATTTCTGTTCTAATTTGACTGTATCAACCCAAAGAACACAATATTAATATGTCATATTGACCAAAGTGGGTAGGTAAAGCTACTTGATGAGGCAAAATATTCAAACTACAAATTGGGTTGTTGAAGGACCAAGAAAAAACCGACAAAAGCCAACAACCACTTAAAAAAATAAAGGTTTAAAGGCTAGCAGATTTGTAATCAAATAACCAAGAAAAGTGTCCAACATAAACAAATAAGCAAAACAAACAAATTAGCATCTCAAAAGCTAATAAAGCTAAGTAACAGCAATAATAGATAAAGTCTCAGTCTTCAGGAAACTGTTTCTGCCATGTGTAATGCTGAGATAATTTGCATAAATTACTATTAGAATTTGGTTTTAGGTATAATCTTTTTTATCTATATGTACTGGATAACAGGAACAAGGGCAGCCATAAACATAAAATGCTTAGTTTAAAAAAGCAATTTAAATAGATAAAAAGTTTCTTGCTTAGGAAGTCTGTTGAGAAAAACACTTAAGAAGTGTCCTTCAAATTGTTGTCAAATTATTTAGAAAGTTTTTTGATTACCCAGAAAACAAAACTATTATCAGGAAAAAAGAAAAAAAAAAACCAAAACCCATTAAGGTTGAAGTCTCTGGAAAAAAAGAGGCTTCCTTTTGAAATAGGGAACTAAATTTACTGTGCATAAAATTCTGCAAGTTAAATTTATCTAAATTGTCCTATTGCCACTAGTATCTAAGGAAAATTAATTTACACATTAAGACTCCCAAAAAAAAGAGCATAGGAGAAAACACAGCTTAAAACAGCACATCTTTGAACACATACAGAAATTCAGCTAAACTAGCTTTACATCACCACAGAACTGAAAAAAACCCCAACATATTCAAATACTTACAAACACATATTTAAAAAAAAAAACGCAACAACTTACTTCTTAACCCAAAGACAGCATCTCTCTCACTTCTACACCAAATCCTGCAGGCCCAGGCTAACCATTTGCTTTATCAGCATGGGTGTGCCTGAGGTCAATTATTGATTACAGCTGGTAGCAGCTCCCATGCATGAAGGGCAGGAGGGTTCCATCTTGTGCTTTTTTACTGCTCCCTCCCTCAGGGCTTCTCTAGTGTCTGGCATTAGTAGTGCACTCACTCAGTTGTAGCCTTAAGTTCTAGTCTTGAAATACACCACACGTGAAAGAGATTTTCTTTCTTCCTTCTTTCTGGCTCTGGTCTTTTCTTGTGTCCTCTGTATGAAACTCAGAGCCAAAGTTTAGCATTAGCATCTGATATAGAAATCTCAAGGTTCCTTGCATACTTATTTTATTCATAGCATTTCTTTTCTATTACTGTTTTTTTCTATGGTAAATTATAAATTTATGACAATTTCTATCCCTCGTATTCCTCTGGATCTCAAGCGTCTTCTAAACACTGTCATAACTTACATTAAAGAAATAAAATATATTGGACTGGTTGTATTTATATCACAGCTTTAGTCACTACCATTCAGGTCTATCTTCACCACAAAGACCATGTTGATATATCTTCACCAAATGGCATTGTGTTAATGAATTTAAAAGATTTTGCTATAAGTGGCAACTGGACTTTGATGTCTCAATAACAAATTTAACCAGCTTACTGATTCGCCATCACCATGCCAAGTTTTACATTCTCTGTTCTTATTCCATAATATATACAACTTCAGCTACTTTTGTTGCTGCTGCTTTACGAGTGAGCTTTTGATTTCCAGCAGATTCCTACATTGTAAGAGACGCAGAGGTATTTTCCTTGCATGAAGAACCCAAGGGTCAAGAATAGTCCAAGAAATGTTTCATCTGAGGACCTTATGGGCAAGTTTGTTTAAAATTTTTCAAGTACTTAGAATAAAACATTTACAGAAAAATTTGGAAGCGGCATGCATAGCTATGATTAGAGGCAAGGGGTTTCTATCTGCAGCATGGAGACAGGGAAGGCAGATCTTTCAGAGATACCAGGGGTGGCTTTTCCTGATCTCCTGACAGCATTGCTCTCAGCATGCCTGACACTAAATCACCAAGGTCCAGGCTGAGTCCAGGCTTTCAAAATAACTGCTAGCCAAAAAAAACATTCCCTTTTAACGCTAGGAAACTAGAACCCAACCAGCTGTACCAGGTGGTGGTGGGGACGTAACCACTGCAGGGGCCCGGGTGAGGTGAGGCGGGGGCTGGGCCTGACTGACAGAGCCGGTACCAGCCGGTTCCAGTCAGCACCAGGTGCCGTGCCACAGTGAGTGCCTCTGGGAAAGCCCATCGAAGCAAGGTCAAAAGACTGCCCCCAGCACTGTTTTCCTCACAGGATTGAGGAAAAATCCCTGAAAGCACCCAGGTGAGTGAAAGAGGCCTCTGTGGCCCACGGGGAGGATGAGGAGGAGGAAGCGGCTGAGGAGGGGGTGGCTCTCGGTGCCCCTGCAGCCTGAGGAGAGACCACCCTGGATCTAACACCCACACTGCAGACTTTGAGTACCTGAAAGCTGCTCTCGGGCTCACCTTGGGACAGTTTTGATGGGATAAAAATACAAAGGTTTATGTGTTTTCTACAAAGTGACCAAATTCAGCAGTTGACCGCTTTACCTTATATAACAATTAATTTAACCATCTCCTGATCAATCATTTGTAAAAATTTATATTCACTGGGAATTTTAGTTTGCTTCTCAGGCACCTGCAGTCATTTTCTAACTGCCAAAAACCAAAGGCTTCTTGGACACAAAGGTATTTAGGTAAAACTACAGATGGCAGGTGTGTTACATCAGTATTGCCAGTAGGATCTGGCATCCACTGCACACTCAGTGGGGAGGGGGACATTGTGGTCAGTTCATGACAGCTCCTCTCTCTTGCTCCTTTCTCCTCACACGTTTCCCCTGGCCAACATGGGCCCTTTCCATGGGCTACAGTTCCTTCAAAACTGCTCTTGAATGGGTTCTCTGCAGGCTGCAGTTCTTCAGGATCAATCAGTTTCAAAATGAGCTCTCCATGGGCCACAGTTTGCTGTTTTCTCAGTACATCACAAGTTCTAAATGAGAATACATCTTTAGCTGTACTGAAAAGCAAGGTCCTTTATTTTCTGCCATGCCCCTCCACCACCCCGAGACAAGATTTTACAACATGTAGACTTAGTAATTATGGTCTCACAAAAGGGCAATGTGGAAGAGTAAAAAGACAGCATGCCATTTATGTCTTCCAATTAAGCCTGGAAAAAACAGAATAAGTATATATATAGTCTCCCAAAAGGCTGAAAAATGCAAGTCATAGTAATAGGCAAGCCCAATGGCTTGGGATGCTGCCTAATGATGCTCTTGCTCTTGCTCTGAAAATCAATTAGGGAAGGGTCTTTTTGCTCACTGTGCTTCGATTCAGTTAAGATTGTTTAGTAAGAAATTATTGAACTACAACTTGGCTTTCTCATGTGAACTAGGTAGAGGAATTGCTGGATGAAACAGCAGTACATAGCATTGTCTTAAAAAACACAATCCGTGAAATGGTTCAGTACAATAAGTGAAGACATATCAGAAAAAGCAGAGGGACTGTTTCTGACAAAGGGGAATCAATCCAAAAAGCATGGTTCCCTGTAATGTATAAACATAATTGGGATGATTAATATTTCAACAAAAATACATTAGAAGTGGGACTATACATCTTGCATAGTGTCAGTGCAAAAGAACAAATTGGATTAAAATGAAAAAAGATAAAAAAAATTCTGCTTATGGGACACATGGAAAGTTTAGTAACTCATAAAAATTGTTTTTAATCATATAATTTAAGATAATGCAGATATCAGCATGGTCTACTGATTACAGAGTGGTTCTAGGCCTGGACCATATGCTCACTTCTCTCTATAAATCACTTCTTGTCTCAGGGAAGATATATGAATATAAAAAAAATATTTTAGGTAAACAACATCTCAGTCCTATGTCTGTGAATTGAAAACATCATTGTAGATCAGGCATTTAAGCAACATACGGAGAAATTAAGGGTTCATTGTTTATCTGAATATATTTCTACAAAAAAAAAAGTTAACTATTTTGTACTTACATGAAAGTAAAATTATTTCCTGCATCTTGTTTTCAAGTTCACCATATCTATAAAAATAAATGAGCAAAAGTTCTTCCTTATGAATATAAAAATGATTTGTCATACATGATTTATAACAGCCCTCTCATAGAGAATCTTTTCACCATATGATTGGATGTATATGAACAATTAAAGAAACACAGAATTCTCAATATTTTCTTTAAATGAGCAGGCTGGCTGTGAAAGGTGCTGGACTGACAGCTCTGATAAGTGAAGACCTCTTTCTTCTGAATTGGTGCTGTACAGAGAATAGCAATGCCATTTTCATTCACACTCTCCCGGGTATGTAATTTATCCCTGACCTTCAGAAGTCCCCATTTAATCATTAGCCTCTCCACTGAAATTTCTAACAAGAAAGGCAACCAGAGTGGCACCAGGCACCTGTTCATTAGGGATGAGACTGAGAAAGAGCATCAGCTCATTGCAGCATAGAGCACTGCAAAGAAAGAACTCTTCTATGTCTGGTTGATCCTCCCCTCTGCAAGTAACACCAGGATTGTCAGTAACCCATTTTATGCAGTTGCAAGCTCATACTTTCTTTGGTTAAAAGGAGAGAAATTAAAACCTTCTTTTAAAAGTTAGGGTACTTAAGGAACCTATGGCAAAAAATACCTCATCACTTCAGCACTTTGCATGTTCACACTGTCTGTCTAAGTGGCAATGATCTATGAAGTTCACAGATGCATATCTTGCTATTTATAAGACTGACAAAAAGTATGAGACATATGAAAGTTTTTTTTTCTCTTTAGAAGTATATAGTGCTCTTTCAATGCTTGATACAATATATAGGGAAAAAATTCCCTACACCAAGTCATCTGTATTTTGCTGCACATTTGAAAAAACAATTTATTAATTACAGAAGGAGAAAGAAAACAGCTAAAACAGATAGGAACAAGCTACATGCAAATTTGTTGAACAGATTACTATATGGTTCACCAGTGCACAATTTGAATCCCAGAAAAACAGTGTCAGTAATTAGAACAACAGAATCTACATATACCATAAAGAGATGTTTAACAAGACATAATGAGTGAAATCCAGTCTTAAACATCTCATCTGATGGTAACTACCACACAAGGACTAGGAATTAAATATTTCTGTGTATTTCTAGTCTTTTAATTTAGAGAGATAAGGGTGAAACTATCTGGAAGCTTTCCAGATAGTTTCATATGTTAGTGATGAAAATAGAAGACTAAAGAGAAAAAAGGAAGAGGAAGGGAGGCAGGAAAGTTAGGAAGAGAAGTGTGACTTTCCTTCTAACCCCCACCCCTTTTTAATTTAAATAAAACTTGGTAATAAGAAAAAAAAACAACCAAACAACAACAACGAAAACCAAACAGAAGATCACACGATGTGAAGATGCCGTTCTGGGAACTAGCAAGCAGTCTGAACAGTAAAAGAAGCCAAGTGATCTTTCAAGTGGGCTATTACTGTAGTTGTGGGAGCAGAATAATGAAACTGAACAGAATAATTGGCCTAAATATCTGGTTAGAGGGCTGGTACAGAGAAAAGAGCATGAAAGGCTCTACTAAAACGACAGAAAGGTGGGTGTTCCTGCAATCAGCACAGAAAAAAAAGCATTGGAGAAGTCTGTAAACTAAGAGGGGGAGGGGAACCATTGGAAAGAAATCCAAGCAGAGAGGGAAAAAAAATACTAAATCTGAAAGTCTAGAGGAAATGAAAGCAGTAGTTTGTATTTGCTGACATTCCAAGGGTGGCAGTTGGGAAACAGCAATAGGAGGTGCAGTATCAGCAGGCAGATACTGTAAGAGAAATATGTGTGGCTCCCAGGATATGTAGAAGCACTTTTATATGTTTGAAAACAAGTACAAAAACACAAGTAGCCTGGATAGTCTTCTAAAATGAGATATTATTAAAAGACAGACTTCAGCTAGAAGTGAAGAGAGATAATGAACAACCATCCTCTCTAAATGGGTCATCTAAATCAACTGGAGACTTGCCTGAGTTCTGAATAGAAAAGCAGTGAAGTTAGTATACACAGATATTATGACCATCCATGTTCACTTTATTACATTACAGAACTACTGAAGATACAAGATCCACTTTAACTATGCTAAATATCAACATCTGTATATCAGAGATTCTTATATTTATTTAGATTTGGTTTAGATTTATTTTAGATTTAGAAAGATTAGGCTACTAGCATTTTCTACACTCTTACTATGTATGTCTAAAATTAACTGTGCAAGTTACCATAAACAGTCCAAACCCAAATATAACCTATTTACAGTTCTGATCACAGAAGTACACCATGCACTTAATATTCCTGTAGTTAATGAATTATAATGACTGTAGTAAAAGACAATAATTACGATGACAACATCATACTGTCAAAAAACTACAGCAAGGTATTTTCTGCGTTATTAGCATTACAAATTTTAAGTGACAGAAAATAAGTGGCTTTTCATTGGCTGATCTGTATAAAAGTTCCTTAAATAATATACAGATGAAGATCGATTAATAGGCATCCTAGAGTCTTCATTAATGCAGGGAGCATGAGAGAGCTAAGGACTTCAATAAAGAGAAGCATGGCCCAAAAAAGAGGAAAACTACTGGAAATTTCAAGCATTTCCTACCAAATCAGTGACACTGGTTAATTTAAACTTTAAAATGCCCAGATGATATTTTGAATGCTAATGCATATGTTAACAGCTAAATAAAAGCAGAGGTGGGAAAGTGATTAACAAAGAAAATTATGTGTAAATATCATAAATAGATTAAGAAGTAAATATAGGTCAATATGCAAAATAAACAGCAGGAGGTAATATCTTTTTGCAGAACAGCTGTTTTGAAGAGCACAAAATCCTGCATCTAGAGCACACATGTATTCCTGAATGCATTTCTATTTTTTAAATTCTTCCAATAAAAGATATCACCAATTCTGTGAAAAATTTGATTCACTTGTATTGATAGATGATCAGAACTACAACAGTACTAATCAGATTAAAATAAGCAAGTGTCTAAGCAGCCCTCTCTTGGTAAACAGTCAAAGCTAAGCATTCAATACAAAGTACTAACCTTTTCAAATGCATAAAGTAAAACAAAGAAACAAGCAAACACGTTCTGTTTCCACAAACAGATTGGAGTGGTTAACATAGACATGTTTTAAAGAGAACTAATTCCAAAGAAGAAGATATTGATGACAGAGGAATAAATAATGATACAGGAAAGAAGCTGAGGTGATGCATTTTCACAGATATTCCTGGATTGGGTTTATATATTTTATTCAATTGCTGTTGTATACTGCAGATAATTCTTGTGTTTGTTTGGTAACCCTACCATCTTACATGCACCCTTCACACTGGTATATTCACAACATCCTGTGAAAGCTACTGCTTTCCTATTTTACTCAATTTTCATGCAGAGAAACTATGAAAAGAGAAATCCCAGGTCTATTAAAATCATGGCACAACTACCACCACCTTCAATGGAACAAGAGCTCCACCTGAGTGAATTGTTCAAGTACATCTACAAGTTCTGTGTTATAGTAAAGAACTGAACATCATTTTCTAAGTACTCAGCACACACATTAATAACTGATCTCATCTCCTTTTTCATAGCTAATGGTGCTCCTAAAAACCTTTCTGGTAATGCTTTCAGGTTAGAAGGCTGAATAAAAATAAAAAAAAAAAACAACAACCAAAAATCCAAAAACCACAAAATCAAGCAGATGACTTGACTGAAAAGAAAAACACACAAAAGCCAGCAGTAACCTGCACCAACTGACACTGCACATGCCACTGTCAAGATTTCTCCTGTTAAGAGATTCTATTTCCCTCCTAGAACTGCTAATGATAACAAATGATAAAGCTAACAAATGATAAAGCAGTTTAGTGAAAGTAATTTCTTTTACTGGAGCTGGAGGAGCTGGTACTATATTAGTTTCAGTTTTGCAATGTAGCCAATTGATAGTCTGCTTCATAAAAGTAAGGTAATAGCAGGGTACGAAATAATTGCATAAAGGGACAAAAAAAAAAACAAGAGGTGCACATTCAGAATTCTGAGTAATGGCTCTTTGAATTGTTGACTGAACTTCAACTTAAAAATTTCTAACTCCCAGAAAACTGAAACCTGATGGTGTTAAGAATGCATGTCAATAAGACACCAGATAACATCATGGACTTACTCTAAAAATCTCCGGTTGGCTTTTATGGGGTTTGTGTAGAGGGCTGTATGCCCTTAGGGATAGTAACACCAACACCAGCAGAAAGTTTAACTCTGTGGAAAGGTGACAGGATCTGCACAAGGTGATATTTCTATAGCACCAGTCTCTTTAGTCATTCTCCTTCTAACAAAACCAAGTACTATTGAAATTCCAAGCATGCATAAATAAGGCATTTTTAGGGAGATCTTTCCCATATGAGGTTACAGTTTCACTCACAGGATTTAAAACCAGAAGGAACTTGTCTGATCATCTAGTCTGACCTCTTGCACTCCAATGTCTGCAAATTTCATCAAGGGAGCAGTACTTCTGGTTAAAATGTAGCATACACCTCCCTTACACATGAAAAGAATCACATCAATATATGCAGTGATAGAAAATACCAGTGTTATTATTGACTTTGAACATTTTTATACTTATACAGACACACAGGAGAAAAGGAAACCAGATTGAGAGTGCTATCGCATTTTTATTTTATAATTTATTGACTTATTACATTAGGAGCAGTTATAGAGAGCAGCCTCAGGGAAAACAAGAGTTTCATAGAACTGTTATATAACAGTGTAGAATAGGATATTGTAAATAATTAATCCAAATGAAAGAACAGAGAGGTAGTTCGGCAGACATTAAACATAAAAAGGACAATGATTTGCCCCTGTCTTTTCAGGGAAAAGAAGTTTTCAAAGGTATCAACAGTGGCTGCAGAATCTTGGGGATTTTTTTTGGCTTTTACTGATAAAGAAGTATTAAAGATAGATAAGGGCATTTTCCAATGTAAATTATTCTATTTCTCATATAACAAAAATAAGTAAGGGCTAGAATGTATTTGTGCCTAGTGCCTCTCTTAAAAGAACAATTCCTTATGGTATTTCAAACCCAGTAGTTTTCATGTCTAACTTTGGAGATACATATATACATCTCTGTGTCTCTAGAAGAATGTTTCAATACAAATTACCACTTCCTCTCCAGCAAAATTTTATTAAGTTTCAGATTAAAATCAAGGCCATCTCTGATACCTTCTTGCAACACAAAAAGCTGGAACATAAAGGAGATGCTTAAATATATTTTAAAAGTTAATAAGGTTCTACCTGGCTAAATCAATGGATTGCATAAGCCATCACGCTGCATTCATCAAGTCAGTTGTTATCCACCATCACAAAGCAGTTTTATCTTCCTGAGCCTTCAAAACAACTAAGAATGAAAATCATCCCTGTAAACAAAAAGTGAGAACTTCTTCACAAGACTTTTTTGGGGACTTAATTTAGTTTTTAATCCTTTATTGTAAAACTCATATAAAATTTTAACTGGCTAAGCAGTTGATGTAGGAAGTTGCTTTGAAGAGCCAGAAGCCAAACGCATCTCAGGCCAAAGCCTGTCAATTACTATCAACATGTTACCTGCCCAGGGAATCTGGCCCACATTTCTGCTCAACACATCAGGTGTCCTTAAATAACAGCTTTGCTATCATACAAACACCTGCAGAGCTTTTTCCACAGGATACAGTTACTGTGGAAGAGAGATTCTCACCTTGTATTCAGACCCATTCAGACAGTGTTTCTGCATTTCTGGGGTGGGCAAAGGCGAAGAGCAGGCACCTACTTAAGCTGCAGAGAAATGTAGGCAACACGTTGTTGCTTTGTATTTACTCAAGCCATAACATGAAAAGTGTAGGTAAAATGTCCTCTAGCTGTGAAGTTACTGAAGCTTTAAAGCAGGGATGAAGCAGTTACTGAAGCTTTAAAGGTGTCAGAGGAACATCTATGATGCCATCCCAACCACAATTAAAATCCTGAAAAATCCATCATTGCAAAGGTTTTGCAGTCAAAATACACAGTGGGAAGCAAACAGTTCTGCAGGTTTTAATCTATTGCACAATCTGCTGGGCTATGTTTCTGTTTCAGGACAGGGGGGTAGATTCCATCTTCTATTCTAGAAGCTGTGTCAAACATTCATTTTAAATAAAGATAAGGAATAGGTTTCATGTTGCCTCACAAAAACATAAGCCTTTCTAGTGATTTCAAAAATCAATTAAAAGTCATCTCTCCTTTTCAAAGCTCTTGATTTTTTTTTTCTCCCACTGATGTAATCAGTTGATGCTAAATTGTCCATTCCACTTTTACAGAATATTTCCCCTCTATGGAATTTTCCCCTCTATGACTCTGAAGACTTCACTGCACCTTCCTCCTTTTCAAGCTACTTGCTTGTACCTGAGCTTTGCTGACTCCATAGTTACAAAGCTTATCCAAAAATAATTCTCTTTCCTATTATTTTCTTAGGTATCTTAGTGAGAATGCATCGCTGACCATTATCTCCAATTCTTGTTCCTGCTGTATTTAACTCTAATATGTTCTAGAATCTAGTAGGTAAAAAAAAAATAAAAATTGTGTATGCTGTGCATAAGTAAATGGGATGTGTAAATTACAGGGATTACTAACAAAAGAACAAGATTTCAGGGGAATCACTGGTAGGCATAGGGAAACATTAAGGTACCTAAGACCACAGGTCTCTATTTGACCTCAACAGAATTTGTATTTTTAACACCCTCTGGAGGGGCTGTTCTGTTTTAAATACTACTGCTAATAAACAACCAGCACTTCATTATACTATAGTCTTATACAAAATTCATCATTAAGGTTCAGTACTTTGACATGAAATAGTTTTGGAAGAAAATATTCACAACAGAACCTCAGGAAATTTACACTAGAAAATATATCAAAAGAACCAAAGCTTCCAGGTATATTGAAGCTCATAATTAAAGATAGCAACAAAAGACTCTCATGATTTGGTAATAACACCATCTTCCTCTCTGCCCTTTTATCTTCCTTTCATGATACAGTTGTAGTGTTACTTTTAAATAAAAGTAATTTTGGTTAGCATTTTGGTTTTGGTTTTTAAGCTGCTCTAAGCAGTTTCAAGATACAAACAAAATAAGTAGTACTTTGGCTTTTTACAATAAACATAAAGCAGAATTTCCTAACTGGTTTTTACACAGAGCACACACTCTCAGAAACTAACTACAAGGATATATAAATTTCAATAATATTATCTCTTCTAAATACACAAGATCATCTAGAAATCTGTAGAGTCTCCTAACAATTTATGCATCTAAATCTGTTCATGTTACCCTAAAAAATTCCAGTGGCTTCCATCCATTTTCAGCTAAGACTCAAGTGTAATACTTTCACATAGCATAAATATTTTTTTTTCAAAGCCAGCTATGGGAAAAATTAACCCCTATTGCACCTGGGTTTCTATCAGGAGAGTGCCAGATTTTATGGCTTTGGCAGTTTTGCATACCCAAGAGCATACTAGTTCTGTAATTAATTTTATGTGCATGAAAGCAGAAATACATATGGTTACATGTTTTGTAATATGTTTCTTCCCTTTACTGAAGATTGTGATTTCATTAGATGACGGGAAAAAAATTTTCTGCTGACTCACTGTGATTCTAGCATCAATTCAGAGCAGTGGGTGAAGAAAACTTGGCTGCTTGTCTCTATTTTGCACGGTACTAAATACTGCATCAGCAGCACCACTTAATGGATTTACAATTCCATCTCTAAAACAAAAAACTACAAGATTTTATGAATAATCTCATCTGCTTTTGAAGTCTCCCCACTATGAAAAGACTGATAGTGAGGCTCTCTGGAGTTCAGATTCTTCAGTAAAGTACCACCAGCTCATATAATTAAGCACACCATGGGGAAAGCTTTTTCAAGAGAAGGAGGTAACTGCTATTATTTTAAAGTAAAATTAATAATCATAATCCCTAATTAAAGATTAATAACCAAGAAGGAACACATTTTACACGGCAGTTTTGAAGATGCTCTACTTCCCCTCTTAAGGTTTTGGATTCCACTCACCAAACGTTGCCTTATCAAGGGCTAAGAATTCTTGATGGTCTCTTTCATTTTTTTTCTCAGAAATTCAGCAATTTAGTCAGTCAGTTCACTTTGCATTTCCAGCAACACAGAGAACCATGCAAACAGTGTGAATCACTACTTAACCTACTAACTAATGCAGCTGATAAAAGAACAAGATGCTGAACTGGAGACAAATAATGTAATGTTCCAAAGCAGACCAGAGCTGGTACAGACATGATCCTGTTGACTCCAGATATCTTTTATAGATTTTTTTTTCCAATCTGTCTATGCCATGCATTATTGCCATGCACTAATTTTGCAGGTCTGCACTTAAAATAGTTTTCTTCTTAGTTCAGTGTTCTGAGCAGAGCTACCAGTCTTATTTTATACTTCATGGGCTGCATAAATTTTTATCTGTGTAGTCTAAAGCAGTTAATAATGCCATCTCTTCACCTAGCTGCAAATACAGTGCGGGATTGCATTCTAAATCATCACAATATTATCAAACATGTCAAAGTTAAAAACGAATTTATATTTCTGAAATAAATTGCAACTGATAATAATAATAGTTTGGCATTGAATACAATTGTTTTGATAATGTAATCTAGAAATTTCAATATTTACTAGTCCTGAACAGAATTGTACAAAGCATCTTTTGTCCATTTGCCCACTTTTGACTCTCATATTCAGATTGTTCTGAGACATCTGTAAAAATTATCTGCAGTCTCTCTATTGCCATAACACAAATAATCCACCAGTTCTCTTCATGAACTGCAGAAACAAAACCAAACACCTTTCCACGCTGCACACTAGTGTGCATTTTTGCCATTTCAAGCAAATGCATGTTTGATAAGGCTTTCAGTAGAGTTGCAGTGAGGGATATATAAGTGCTATTTGATGGAGAGTCTGATCCTGATTGGTTACACTAAAATATAATCTGAAATAGAGGTTTAGAACCATGGCATATTTTTAACTTCCTGCCATATGCAGCATAGGCTGCTACTGAGGAATTTTCCTCTTGCCAAAGTGATGAGCAGACAAGGCAACACTAATGCTACTCCATGCTTTGCTCAGTGGGAGATACTCAGTGCAGTAGCAAATATTATATTAATAGCATGTGTGTTCCTTTACCCTTGCCTCTCCCATCTCACTTTCAGAGTTGGAAAGTGGTAGCATACAGGACAGACTACACCTTTCTTCAAGCAAAAGGAC